>JBBDGP010000651.1:1457500-2057500 GCA_037952835.1 Lithobates septentrionalis
TTGCTGGGACGACATGTCTGTGGTACTGTCTCCCAGGTGCACGGATTTTTGCTGAGGAGGAAAGACCCCTTTCTCCATCCTGGCCAACTGTTGGGGAGGGACTACAAACACCTCCTCTCCCTTCTCCCCCTGTATCCTGATATGCTGCTGGGAAGTGACCACATCCTTCTCACCCTGAGCCTCCGGAACCGCCACAGATGTGGGGCAGAGGCTATGGACCCTCTGTCCGGTGGCCAGCGCTTCAGCTGGGGAAGTTCCTTGTAACTCCACAGATACTGCTGTTGGTGCTGGGCAGAGCACAGTGAAGTTTGGCCCTAATACCAACTCTTCTGCTGGGGGCTCACCAGGTTGTTCTTCCTCAGCAGAAAAGTCTATCAAATCCCCTGTCTCTGCAACTGGTGTCTGGGGATAGAGGTTCACCATCTGTCCGTGGAACCCAGAAGATGCTATCGGTGCTGGGCAGAGGTTAGCAGAGCTCTGCCCTGTTGTCAGCACTTCAGCTTTGGGGGTGTCAATCTCCAGATTTTCCACTGCCGATTCTCTGGCATGCTGCTGGACAGGCACATTCCTCCATCCAACCTCGTCTTGTGCAGAAACAGGTTAGTCAAAGTCAGTCAGCACTTGCTGCATCCGCCATAAGACCTCCGCGTCCATAGCTGCAGAGTCAGGTGGGCAAAGCACACTGTTACTATGCCACCTTGACAACTCTTTAGCCAGGATTTCAGAGCTGTCTGCTGGTATTTCCTGATAGTCCCAGGCAAAGGGAGCCCCACCTTGCCGCTGAGCAGAGTCTAGCAGCTGTCTGTAGGCGATCTCCAGCTCCCATTCCTGAACGGCCAGAAACTTCAAATCTTCCTGTGCCCAGAGCTTAACAGTGTGGACTGTTGAGCATACACCAGATTCACATGGTCATGACTTGGTCACCTGGTCTTCACCTGACTGTTGTCTCTGGTCTGGATGGGACTCCTCACCTCAGCCCCAGGGGAGATGATGATCCTTGTCCCTCTTCTTCCCTTGGATTTAAGGTTGGGCGTCACCATTTGGCCATACTGTAAGTTACACACCTTTATTTTGAGAGATTGTTCTCCGTTTAAAGGATATCCTATACTTATAGATATTACTGATTTAATTTCAGAGCATTTTACTCCTGATGATTGGCATGAGCCATGAAACTTGCGTCGAGTTACATCGAACTGATGCTTAGACAATTTTGGCTCACCATGAAAAATCGATTATGTTTATTGAACTTTTATGAATGGATGAGTGTCCTTTTGTAACTATAATGCTTATTATGTTTTATCTTACTCTGTATAACTATAATACAGTAATAAAGTATTCAGACCCCCTTAAATGTTTCACTCTTTGTTATATTGCAGCCATTTGCTAAAATCATTTACGTTCATTTTGTTTCCTCATTAATGTACACACAGCACCCCATATTGACAGAAAAACACAGAATTTCTGACATTTTTGCAGATTTATTAAAAAAGAAAAACTGAAATATCACATGGTCCTAAGTATTCAGACCCTTTGCTGTGACACTCATATATTTAACTCAGGTGCTGTTCATTTCTTCTGATCATCCTTGAGATGGTTCTACACCTTAATTTGAGCCTAGCTGTGTTTGATTATACTGATTTGACTTGATTAGTAAAGCCACACACCTGTCTATATAATACCTTACAGCTCACAGTGCATGTCAGAGCAAATGAGAATCATGAGGTCAAAGGAATTGCCTGAAGAGCTCAGAGACAGAATTGTGGCAAGGCACAGATCTGGCTAAGGTCACAAAAAAATTTCTGCTGCACTTAAGGTTCCTAAGAGCACAGTGGCCTCCATAATCCTTAAATGGAAGACGTTTGGGACGACCAGAACCCTTCCTAGAGCTGGCTGTCCGGCCAAACTGAGCTATTGGGGGAGAAGAGCCTTGGTGAGAGAGGTAAAGAAGAACCCAAAGATCACTGTGGCTGAGCTCCAGAGATGCAGCCGGGAGATGGGAGAAAGTTGTAGAAAGTCAACCATCACTGTAGCCCTGCACCAGTCGGGGCTTTATGGCAGAGTGGCCCTACGGAAGCCTCTCCATAGTGCAAGACACAGGAAAGCCTGCATGGAGTTTGCTAAAAAAAACACCTGAAGGACTCCAAGATTGTGAGAAATAAGATTCTCTGTTCTGATGAGACCAAGATAGAACTTTTTGGCCTTAATTCTAAGCGGTATGTGTGGAGAAAGCTAGGCACTGCTCATCACCTGTCCAATACAGTCCCAACAGTGAAGCATGGTGGTGGCAGCATCATGCTGTGGGGGTGTTTTTCAGCTGCAGGGACAGGACGACTGGCTGCAATTGAGGGAAAGATGAATGCTGCCAAGTACAGGGATATCCTGGAGGAAAACCTTCTCCAGAGTGCTCAGGACCTCAGACTGGGCCGAAGGTTTACCTTCCAACAAGACAATGACCCTAAGTACACAGCTAGAATAACGAAGCAGTGGCTTCACAACAACTCCGTGACTGTTCTTGAATGGCCCAGCCAGAGCCCTGACTTAAACCCAATTGAGCATCTCTGGAGAGACCTAAAAATGGCTGTCCACCAACGTTTACCATCCAACCTGACAGAACTGGAGAGGATCTACAAGGAGGAATGGCAGAGGATCCCCAAATCCAGGTGTGAAAAACTTGTTGCATCTTTCCCAAAAAGACTCATGGCTATATTAGATCAAAAAGGGTGCTTCTACAAAATACTGAATAACAAATAAGGGGTGATTTGCTTCCCTAGGTTTAAAAGAGCAGTGCCACATCCAATAATACAAATGTATATAAAAAGAAAGGTTCCCCTAAATGGACTTTAACGGCACTTGCAAAGGAATATTAGATAGTAGATGCGTGTGACAAGATATAAAGAGTAAAATAATTTTTTATTTGAAAATAACATAGATTAAAAACATTGTGTACATTAAATTCGATGGAACATATTACACAGTCAACAAGTTTAGTGTTGTTGCCAAACGGTAAAGTTCTATACGAGGGCTCTTTTCACACCCAACGCGTTTCGGAATAAACAGTGTTTTGGTCCTTCTTCAGGGGTGTAGAAGAAAAGAGAAATTCATCTAGAGTAATTAAAGTGTAAGATGATGAGTGAATTACCACAACACGTAGATATAAATGTATTCATTCACTCGTAGTTAGATAATTAACCACTCACCTACATAATATGTTTTGTTGGTTTACTTTAAAACTCCAAAATTAGAATAGCATTGGGCATTGCTGCTGGTAAAGTTGCTGTCTTTGAAACATCATGGTTATCACTGGATTTTATCACTTAACAGTGGTCCCATTAATGGGGCATAGTGTCTCACCTACCCCCGTCTCTCCCGGATGCGTGCAGGCCAGAGCGGTATACTGAGGCAAAAAAGAGGGAACCCCTAAAAGTAGAACAGTAATTTGAGGAAGTAAGTAATCTTAAGTTCGTATTAATATTTGGAAAGGGTTAAACATGAACCTACGGATAAAAAGTATATAATATCAAGTGAAAGGAATGGTATCTAATGCAAATACCATATATCCAATAATAATTGAAGTATGTATGGTGCATATATGGTAATTGTGTGTCCACGCAGTAATCATCAGTAGAAAAAGAGTAGTTAATACAAGTGGTGATTAGACATGACAGATGTATAATATTACTACTGATGGTAGACAAAAGATGGTTGCATGTCTTATATGTATATGGCATTATATCAAAAAGAAAGAGAAAATGTCATATAGGTGCATTAGCAGCCGTTTAAAATGAACAATACATTTTTATATATGTGTTTTGATCATACAGTTTAATGATAGTTATTACTGCGTAGATATAATGTGTTGTTTGTAGAAAAAGGGATTAACCCATGTTAGATGTATAAAAGGGTGCTATATAATTTATTATGATTGTAGTTGTGATCTACAGTCTCTATATATAGTATTAAGGCACCCAAGATATAGCTATTGATAATAGCCATATAAATGCGGCAGTAAAACTACAGCTTTAAAAATATGGGGGAGACAATAGTTAGTATTCATCTATACTGTTATAGCAGCCCAGATGTAACTGTTGATACTATCACTGTTAGTACAGCAGTAAGGCTAGTACTAAATACTGAACAAAGGGTCTGAATACTTAGGACCATGTGATAAAACAAAAAATGTCAACAATTCTGTGTTTTTCTGTCAATATGGGGTGCTGTGTGTACATTAATGAGGAAAAAAATGAACTTAAATGATTTTAGCAAATGGCTGCAATGTAACAAAGAGTGAAAAATTTGAGGGGGTTCTGAATACTTTCCGTCTCTACTGTATATTCATGCAAATGTATTACATTGTATTGTGTCCTTTATTACAGATTGACACCCTCTATAATGTGATTTGTTATTAATAAATAATTTTATAAATGAATTGAATAAGGTATGCATTCAGTGACTTGCCTCATATAAAGTCCCATTTCTTTCCTCTTTTTGTTGTATACATATCGGGGATGGAGGCTTGTCATTGTTACAATTAGGTTGTGTTAGGTCGCATCCACTATATTGCCAAATTAGGGCTACATACCACTGGAGGGCTCTGTAGCTCTCGTCCAACCGCATTTCCGCCCGGATCAGCCTGCTTAACTCAGCTGTCCACTCCTGGTTCGGTTGTTCCCCCAATAACAGCATTCGTACTTCATACTGCGACCAGTATCTTACATGGATGGAGGGGAGACTTTTTCCCTGGTGGTGCTGCTCGAGAGCTAGCGCTTTCTTCCAGAGTTGTAGGCGGACAGAATCATACCATCCCAGCAGGACCTGCACCAATACTGGTCCTCTGTGCTGTATCCGCATCTGTCGCAACCTCCTTTGGAATTCCTCTTCCATGAGGACCTATCTGTACCTCTCCTCTCCTGCTATCCGGACCTTGGATCCAGGTGATGGTTTGGATGTGTTCATGGCAAGGAAGCACGATCCCACCGCTGCCAGCCAATTGTGACAGACCCCCCTACTCAAGATGTCCATAAATGCTTCCTCTGTCCGGTACCACACAATCCAAGACCCCTTAGCTTTCCGATTCACTAGTCGTAGCTAGGGATGAGCCGAACACCCCCCTGTTCGGTTCGCACCAGAACATGCGAACAGGAAAAAAGTTTGTTCGAACATGCGAACACCGTTAAAGTCTATGGGACACGAAAATGAATAATCAAAAGTGCTAATTTTAAAGGCTTATATGCAAGTTATTGTAATAAAAAGTGTTTGGGGACCTGGGTCCTGCCCCAAGGGGACATGGATGAATGCAAAAAAAAGTTTTAAAAACGGCTGTTTTTTCAGGAGCAGTGATTTTAAAAATGCTTAAAGTCAAACAATAAAAGTGTAATATCCCTTTAAATTTTGTAGCTAGGGGGTGTCTATAGTATGCCTGCAAAGGGGCGCATGTTTCCTGTGTTTAGAACAGTCTGACAGCAAAATGACATTTCGAAGGAAAAAACCCATTTAAAACTACTTGCGGCTATTGCATTGCCGGTCCGACAATACACATAGAAGTTCATTGATAAAAACGGCATGGGAATTCCCCACAGGGGAACCCCGAACCAAAATTAAAAAAAAAAAAATGACGTGGGGGTCCCCCTAAATTCCATACCAGGCCCTTCAGGTCTGGTATGGATATTAAGGGGAACCCCGGCCAAAATTTAAAAAAAAATGACATGGGGGACCCCCCAAACTTCATACCAGACCCTTCAGGTCTGGTACGGATTTTAAGGGGAACCCCGCGCCAAAAAAAAAAAAAAAACGGCGTGGGGTCCCCCCAAAAATCCACACCAGACCCTTATCCGAGCACGCAACCTGGCAGGCCGCAGGAAAAGAGGGGGGGGACGAGAGTGCGCCCCCCCTCCTGAACCGTACCAGGCCACATGCCCTCAACATTGGGAGGGTGCTTTGGGGTAGCCCCCCAAAACACCTTGTCCCCATGTTGATGAGGACAAGGGCCTCATCCCCACAACCCTGGCCGGTGGTTGTGGGGGTCTGCGGGCGGGGGGCTTATCGGAATCTGGAAGCCCCCTTTAACAAGGGGACCCCCAGATCCCGCCCCCCCCTGTGTGAAATGGTAAGGGGGTACTTACCCCTACCATTTCACTAAAAAACTGTCAAAAATGTTAAAAATGACAAGAGACAGTTTTTGACAATTCTTTTATTTAAATGCTTCTTCTTTCTTCTATCTTCCTTCATCTTCTTCTTCTGGTTCTTCTGGCTCTTCTGGTTCTTCCTCCGGCGTTCTCGTCCAGCATCTCCTCTGCGGCGTCTTCTATCTTCTTCTCCTCGGGCCGCTCCGCACCCATGGCATGGGGGGAGGCTCCCGCTCTTCTCTTCATCTTCTTCATCTTCTTCATCTTCTTCTCTTCTTCTCTTCTTCTCTTCTTCTCTTCTTCTCTTCTTCTCTTCTTCTCCGGTCCGCTCCGCATCCATGCTGGCATGGAGGGAGGCTCCCGCTGTGTGACAGCGTCTCCTCGTCTGACGG
This sequence comes from Lithobates septentrionalis, assembly GCA_037952835.1. Lineage (NCBI taxonomy): Eukaryota > Metazoa > Chordata > Amphibia > Anura > Ranidae > Lithobates > Lithobates septentrionalis. The sequence continues at coordinate 1,464,015 of JBBDGP010000651.1, forward strand.
TTCTTAAATAATGGGGGCGGGGCCACCCGGTGACCCCGCCCCCTCTGACACACGGGACATGACGGGACTTCCCTGTGGCGTTCCCCGTGACGTCACAGGGAAGTCCCGTCAAGTCACCGTGCGTCAGAGGGGGCGGGGTCACCGGGTGGCCCCGCCCCCCATTATTTAAGAACTGTCAGACGAGGAGACGCCGTAACACAGCGGGAGCCTCCCTCCATGCCAGCATGGATGCGGAGCGGCCCGGAGAAGAAAATGAAGAAGAGAAGAAGAGAAGAAAAGAAGAAGAGAAGAAGAAGATGAAGAGAAGAGCGGGAGCCTCCCCCTATGCCATGGATGCGGAGCGGCCCGGAGAAGAAAATGAAGAAGAGAAGAAGAGAAGAAAAGAAGAAAAGAAGAAAAGAAGAAGATGAAGAAGATGAAGAGAAGAGCGGGAGCCTCCCCCCAAGCCATGGGTGCGGAGCGGCCCGAGGAGAAGAAGATAGAAGACGCCGCAGAGGAGATGCTGGACGAGAACGCCGGAGGAAGAACCAGAAGAGCCAGAAGAACCAGAAGAAGAAGATGAAGGAAGATAGAAGAAAGAAGAAGCATTTAAATAAAAGACTTGTCAAAAACTGTCTCTTGTCATTTTTAACATTTTTGACAGTTTTTTAGTGAAATGGTAGGGGTAAGTACCCCCTTACCATTTCACACAGGGGGGGCCATCTGTGGGTCCCCTTGTTAAAGGGGGCTTCCAGATTCCGATAAGCCCCCCGCCCACAGACCCCCACAACCACCGGCCAGGGTTGTGGGGATGAGGCCCTTGTCCTCATCAACATGGGGACAAGGTGTTTTGGGGGGCTACCCCAAAGCACCCTCCCAATGTTGAGGGCATGTGGCCTGGTACGGTTCAGGAGGGGGGGCGCACTCTCGTCCCCCCTCTTTTTCTGTGGCCTGCCAGGTTGCGTGCTCGGATAAGGGTCTGGTATGGATTTTTGGGGGGACCCCACACCCTTTTTTTTTTTTGGCGCGGGGTTCCCCTTAAAATCCATTCCAGACCTGAAGGGCCTGGTATGGAATTTAGGGGGACCCCCACGTCATTTTTTTTTACATTTTGGCCGGGGTTCCCCTTAATATCCATACCAGACCTTTTTTTTTTTTTAAATTTTGGTTTGGGGTTCCCCTGTGGGGAATTCTTATGCCGTTTTTATCAATGAACTTTTATGTGTATTGTCGGACGCCAATGCAATAGCCGCGAGTAGTTTTAAATGGGTTTTTTCCTTCGAAATGTCATTTTGCTGTCAGACTGTTCTAAACACAGGAAACATGCGCCCCTTTACAGACATACTATAGACACCCCCCAGCTACGAAATTTAAAGGGATATTACACTTTTATTGTTTGACTTTAAGCATTATTAAAATCACTGCTCCTGAAAAAACGTCCGTTTTTAAAACTTTTTTTTGCATTGATCTATGTCCCCTGGGGCAGGACCCAGGTCCCCAAACACTTTTTATGACAATAACTTGCATATAAGCCTTTAAAATTAGCACTTTTTATTTCTCCCATAGACTTTTAAAGGGTGTTCCGCGGCATTCGAATTTGCCCCGAACACCCCAAATTGTTCGCTGTTCGGCGAACTTGCGAACAGCCAATGTTCGAGTCGAACATGAGATCGACTCGAACTCGAAGCTCATCCCTAGTCATAGCTCAGTGTCGGGTAAAACATCAGACCACACCAGTCTTGGAGTACATCAGGAATAGCCTTTTATTTGAAATCTCACACAAATATATACAGCTTGTTGACAATACAGATTGTAACCAGAAACCCAATTAACATGAGCTAATTATCTAATCCTTTAGACAGCCTAGGTGACTAAGAGACATGACCTTTAGGACAGACTTGCTGTCTTTTAGCTCAGAAGACACAATCAACATTATCATAAAACAACACAGAACTCCTCTATACAATAGCAAGGTTATTTAGCACAAACAACAATGGGTGAAATACTCTTATGCCCTGTACACACGGTCGGATTGTCCAATGGAAAATGTGTGATAGGACCTTGTTGTCGGAAACTCCGACCGTGTGTGGGCTCCATCACACACCCATCGTATTTTCCGACACACAAAGTTTGAGAGCAGGCTATAAAATTTTAAGACAACAAAATCCGTTGTCGGAAATTCTGATTGTGTGTACACAAATCCAACACACAAAGTGCCATGCATGCTCAGAATAAATAAAGAGATAAAAGCTATTGGCTACTGCCCCGTTTATAGTCCCGACGTACGTGTTTTACGTCACCGCGTTCAGAATAATCGGATTTTCCGGCAACTTTGTGTGACCGTGTTTGCAAGACAAGTTTTCCAGATCTCATTAATCAGCATTCCTTTCACATACATCTGCTATATGAGTCCCAAGCATGCAGAGACCATCATGGCCTCCTTAATAATGTCCTTTTGCATTACATAACAGAGTATCTTCCTAAATGCTTGTAGCTTCCTCAAATGCCAGGGCCCATAGTCGGTAGGCAAGAGGCTTGCATTCAGTCCTCTCCAAAAGCCTCTGTCCCGGCTAGGTCTGTCCCAAGTTGCTACTACTTTTCTGGTGGTGTACACAGTACACAATACAGTGTAGTGTGGTTTTGCTAAACAAAATTTACAGCATGTCCGGAAGGCCACCAAGGAGAGGCAGACGCACACAGGCCACTAAAAGAGGGCAAGCAGGCTCTGTGTCTACAGTCAACAGTGCTGGTCATGGACACGGTGCATCCTCAGCACGTGGCCGTGGGGCACGCTTGTCCTTTTTTTTTGCAGCTGGCCGTGTTATTGAGCCACAACATGCAGATAAGTTGGTGGAATGGATAACAAAACCGTCCTCATCCTCTGTCACCCAGGCTCAGAGTAGTTTGCCTCCCAATGCAGCTGCCAAAGCGGCCTATTCCATCGGCTCCATGTCAACAGTCACTCCTTCCCTAGCCCCACCATCATGCACGGAGGAGTCCTACTATTCGACCACAGTGTCGGGTACATGCTGCAGGAGGATGTGCAGCGATTTGAAGGCTCCGATGATGGTACTCAGGTTGAGGAAGGGAGTAACGTGAGCTTAGAGAGAGGGGGTGCCCATGAAGGACAAGAAAATAGCAGTCATGTTCCCTTAGCTGCAGCATACTGCCAAGTTTGCTCCAGTGACGAGGAGGGAGGGAATGGTGAGGTCACTGACTCTACTTGGGTGCCTGATAGAAGAGAGGTGGAGGCACTTCTCAAACGAGGCAGGATGCCCTCCAGGGGGCAGCTTAAGGGCAGCCACCTTATTGCATCACACCACAGAGCTAAGCAGGTGCAGGGCGCTGCTGACTCCCCGCATATTTTGAAAAGTTCTTTGGTGTGGGCGTTGTTTGACAGGTGTGCAGCAGATCGCACCGTTGCTGTTTGCAACATATGTCTGAAGCGCATCAAGCGTGGCCAAAACAGCAGCCGCTTGGGCACTACATGCTTGACCAGACATATGACGACCTCCCATGCAATCCGTTGGCAACAGCACTTAAAAGACCCACATCAAAGAACAAGGCTGACATCTCCTTGCTCCACATCAGCTTGGATCTCCAACCCCACTATACTTCCAGTCCTCTCAGAAACCTGCACTGAGAGGAACGAAGGTATAGAAATATGTGTCCCAAGTACTTGCGGCCAATCAGCTAGCGGTCCACCAACATCCTATTTTAGCAGGCAAATTTCCCTACCCCAGTTGCTAAACTGTCGAAAGAAATTCGGTCCCAGCCATCCACATGCTCAGCATCTAAATGCTAGCTTGGCCAAATTACTAGCACTGCAACTGCTGCCTTTTCAGCTGGTAGACTCTGTCCCCTTTCGTGAATTTGTGGAATGTGCGGTACCTCAGTGGCAAGTTCCCAAACACCATTTCTTTTCACAGAAGGCCATTCCGGCTCTCTACCAGCATGTGGAAGGCAATGTATTGGCCTCGTTGGACAGGGCAGTCAGCAGTAAGGTGCATATTACCGCTGACTCATGGTCCAGCAGGCATGGACAGGGATGTTACCTTTCTTTCACGGCGCACTGGGTAACTCTGCTGGCAGCTGGGAATGATGCAGGACAGGGTTCAGTATTGTTGGAGCTTGTTCCGCCACGACGCCTCCAAAATGCTAGTGGTGATTCTGACACAGCTCTCTTTTCCACCCCTCCTCTTCTTCTTCCTCTATGACCTCTTCCTCTGCAGATTTTTCCTCTGAGCCAGCGGTGCTCCATAGGCATTCAAGGGGCTATGCAAGCACTCAGGCAAAAAGATGCCATGCGGTGCTTGAGCTGGTCTGCTTAGGGGACAGGAGCCACACTGGGGCAGAGATTCTGTCAGCTCTGCAGGGGCAGGCTTAGAGGTGGTTGACGCCATGCCAGCTTCAGCCAGGAATGGTTGTATGCGACAATGGCACCAACCTCCTCTCCGCCCTCCGTCAGGGACACTTGACTCATGTTCCCTGTTTGGCTCACATCCTGAATTCGGTGGTGCAGTGGTTCTTGAGCAGGTACCCAAGCTTACAGGACCTCCTGAGGCAGGCCAGGAAAGTCTGTGGGCATTTCCACTGGTCATATAATGCCAGTTCTCGGCTGGCTGACCTTCAAAGGGAATGCAACCTGCCCAAGAACCGCCTCATTTTTAACATGCCCATCAGGTGGAACTCAACGTTGGCAATGCTGCAGTGGCTGCACATGCATCAGAGACCCATCAATGAGTACCTGCGTGAGTATGGCACCAGGACAGGGTCAGGGGAGCTTGGCTTTTTTTCGACATTCCAGTGGCTACTGATCAAGGATGCATGCACTGTCCTGTCACCATTTGAGGAGGCCACGAGGATGGTGAGCAGTGACAGTGCATGCATCAGTGATACTGTCCCTCTTGTCTTCCTGTTGGAGCACACACCTCATGGAATAATGGACAGGGCACTTGAGGCAGAACAGCGGGAGGTAGAGGAGGACTTCCTTACCTCTCATGGCCCCCTTTATCCAGATAGTATTACTGCGGGCCCGCCGATCACACAGGAAGTAGAAGAGGAAGAGGAGGAGGATTGTGTCAGCATGGAGGTGGAGGATAACACTCAGCATCAGCAGCAGCCTTCAAGGGATCGTTTTCAGTCCCCAGAAACCCATGGAGTTGTACGTGGCTGGGAGAAGGTGGTTGCGGATCATGTGATCCTTAGTGACCCAGAGGACTCAGGATTAAATGCCTCTGTAAACTTGTGCTGCATGGCCTCCCTAAACCTGCAAAGCCTGCAAAAGGACCCTAGGATTCGTGGTATCAAGGAGAGGGATCATTACTGACTGGCAACCCTTCTTGATCCACGTTACAGGGGTACGGTTGCAGAACTTATCCAGCCTTCGCAGAGGGAGCAGAGGATGAAACATCTTCGGGAGGCCTTGCAGAAAGGTTTGTGCAATGCGTTTCCAGAGCCTGGGAGGTTTCAATTTCCTGGTACTGGACAACGTGTTGCTGAGGCTTCGTTCAGACATAAAAGAGCGGTGGAGAAGGTGGTGGCTGACTGATGCCTTCAGACAATTCTTCAGTCCTCAGCGCCAAGGTCTGATCGGTTCCAGCGACCATCACCAGCATCTGAATTACATGGCGCAGGATTATCTAGGGGCAAGATCAGACTTGGGGACCTTTCCAACAGAACATCCATGGGGTTACTGGGTCTTGAGGATGGACCACTGGCCAGAGCTTGCTCAATATGCAATTGAGCTATTGGTTCTTTCTGAACGCACATTCAGTGCTGCTGGAGGCTTTGTAACCGATCACAGAGTGCACCTGTCCACAGACTCTGTTGATCGGCTCACATTCATAAAATTGAATCAGTCTTGGATCACCAGCTACCAAGCACCTGATGCTGATGTAAGAGATTGATTTTTCTATGGATGTGGGATCCCTAGAAGACCTCCTATGCTGACTGACTATCCTATTATGCTGAGTGATTATCCTATTCCTCCTCAATCTTCATGATGATAGCTTCTAAGAATATTTTTGGTTCAGGGCACCACCACCACTGCCTAAGGCCCAATTTTTCTGCCCCTGTTTAAGAGGGGCGCGTATTTACAATTTTTGATCTAATATTACACAGCAGGGCCCATTCCTGCGCTCAACAAGAGTATCTGTGAGGCTTTACAGTGTTGTGCCACCACTGCCTAAGGCCCAATTTTTCTGCCCCTGTTTAACAGAGGCATGCAATTACAATTTTTGCACTAAAATTTCACAGCAGGGCTCGTTCCTGCCCTCAACAAGAGAATCTGTGAGGGGTTATAATGTTGTGACACCACTACCACTGCCTAAGGCCCAATTTTTCTGCCCCTGTTTTATAGGGGCATGTAATTACAATTTTTGATCTGATATTTCACAGCAGGGCCCCACCAAAAATAACTGTGAGGGCTTACAGTGTCGTGGCACCACCACCACCAAAGTCCCAATATTTCTGCCCCTGTTTAACAGGGGCATGTAATTGCAATTCTTGATATAATATTTCACAGCAGGGCCCGTTTCAGCACCCACCAAGAGTAACTGTGAGGGCTTACAGTGTTCTGGTACCACCAAGGCCCCATTTTCTGCAGAGTTTATAGGGCAGACCGTATAGTTTTTATATTTTCAAACCTCCGACTTACAAATGACTCCTACTTACAAACGGAAGGAGACAACAGGAAGGGAGAGGAAATCTACCCCTAGGAAGGGAAATTCTCTCCTGTAAGAGTTAATATGGGAAAAAGGTGTCTCCACTGATGCTTTATCACCAATCCTTGTTTCCCTAATAACCCAAAATTTTCAAAATTCAATTGTCATTGGGACAGAAAGTGAGGTGAAATCTTCTGAACAGGGGCACAGACAGCAAAACAAATGTTACAGGGGTGATAACCCTTCCCAATGTTATCCAAAAAGCTTAAAAATAGATTTTTTTGGCTGTAGCTACACTTAAAAAATGTACCTGTTCCAAATTACAAACAGATTCAACTTAAGAACAAATCTACAGTCCCTATCTTGTTTGTAACCCAGGGACCGCTGTTCAGAGTATATAGGGCCTGGGGGCCCCACACCTTTTTTTTTTGGGTGCAGGGTTCCCCTTAATATCTATACCAGACCCAAAGGGCCTGGTAATGGGCTGCGGGGGGGGGGGGGACCCATGCCATTTTTCTCAATGATTTTCATTTATATTGCCGGGACCCGACAATACATTACAGCCGTAAGCAGTTTTAAATGACTTTTATTCTGCAGGGACTGTTCTAAACACGGAAAAAAATGTGCCACTTTACAGGCATACTATAGTCACCCCCCAGGCACAATGTTTAAAGAAATATTTCACTTTTATTATTTCACTTTAAGCATTATTAAAATCACTGCTTCTGAAAAAACGCCCATTTTTTAAACTGTTTGCATTGATACATGTCCCCTGGGACCTGACCCGTGTCCCCAAACACTTTTTATGACAATAACTTGCATATTAGCTTTTAAAATGAGCACTTTTGATTTTTCACGTTCGGGTCCCATAGGCTTTAACGGTGTTCACACAAACTTTTTGTCAGTTCGCATGTTCTGCCGCGAACGGAACCAGGGGGTGTTTGGCTCATCCCTACTTCCCATTTAGCAGCCACCTTTTCGAGAAGCTTTACATTTCGGCACTGGTACTCGGGTGTCCCCAGGACCTTAGGTGATGATTATCTGGTCTTAACAGGAGGTGGTTCCTGAACAAGTGTGACCTAGGAACCATTGAGCAGTCAAGTTGAGTAGGTAAAGGTTGCTGCTAAGAGTAATGAGAGCAAAGCATCAAAACCAGCTGGGGCATAGTCAGACAAAGTCATGACAGATTGAGTGCTAGAAAAACCAAGAAGTCCAACAGGTCAGAGATATTATATAGTAGGGTAAAGGATATCAAGCTAGGAGAGTAACAGGGTTTAGGAAGACTAAGAAAACACAGTAACTGGTAGCCGACAACCGATAGGAGACAAAGACAAGAATACAGGAACTTGGCAATGAACATGAATCACTATGTAGACAAGATAATGAGAGTAACAGAAAATAAAAACCATATTACAGAAAACCACAATCAGACACACAGTAACAAGGACATTATAAATGCTTCAATAAACTGCAAAACCAAGACTTTGGTGTCCTTTTAAAAGAGTATGGACCTATCAGGAAGTGTGCCCTTGGCAATGCCTGTTTATGTTCACGGCCTACGTAAACAGATAAATAACACAAGTAGCTTGCACCAAGAAATGTGTAACTAAAGTAAATTAAATGGCTGAAAGTCCAAAGAAAGAGAAAGATGAATCAAGATTTGTAGTCCCATAAGCCATGATGATCCACCATGATGTCACCTTGGCTATCCTGAGGATCCCTCTCTTCATCACGGCTTCTGGGACAACAAATCCTGATGCATCTTTCTTTTTTCTTTAGACTTTCAGCTGTATATTTTACTTTAGTCACACACTTCCTTAATTATTTTCATTCACTATAATATTGATTATTTAATCATAGTAACAAATTATTTATTAGAGTGCTGCACTGTTGGATTTGTTTTATTGTTAAAGTGTTACTAAACCCACAACAGTAAAATCTGTCTGTATATGCAGCATAGCATGGTTGTTATACTTACTGTGGAACTTAAGGTGTTAATCCTCTGCATTGTGTAAAAAGGCTGTTTTATCATGTATGCACAGATCCTTCCCTCCTGCACTGTCTATCTGGGGAAAGCCAGCTAACACAGGCAGGGTAGCTAACCTGCACATCAGTGGCGGGCCGTCCATAGGGGGCGCCTGTGTGCCGTCCCCCCCTCCCCCTCTGTAGTCACAAAAAAAAATTTAAACTGCCCCTTTAAGAATTTTTTTTTTTTAAATGTCCTTTAACCAAGTGCACTGTGTTCGGCGGGCGCTGTGTTCGGCGGGCGCTGGACACAGTTCACTATGGGAAGCGCCACGTCAATGCAATCACGAGATTGCAGACGCGGCGCTTCATTGGCGGGGTTTGGAGGTGCTTTGCGGCGCAATCGATCGCGCCGACCAGCATCTGCCCGGCTGGGTGCTTTGTTCTCAGTGTGAGAACAAAGTAACTTCCGGCGGGCTACAAAAAGATGCCCGCCGTGAGGACTAATCCCGTGTGTTATGGATGGGGCTGCTAGTGTTAAATGTGTGGCAGGTAGAGCCTAGCACGCAGTGGATAATGGTAGATGTTATGCTAGTTCAGGCTGTCCTCTCCTCTCATCCAGCTGAATTTACACCCAGTCTGAGAGCAGAGACCAGAGCTTCTCCCTGGCAGGGGGGATCTGATAATACTGGATGGTGACATTGTGCTGGGAGGACAGGAGATGACAGCAGGAGGGGAAGACGAGCTTCCTTCACTGTACACTGATCTGTGATGGATCAGAACACTGACAGGCAGATCTACCATCTCAGATCATTAAATATTTCCTTCCTCGCTGCACCCATCCACCCATCCATCCGATCCATCCATCCATCCGCCCCACCTATCCATTCCATCCATCCCATCCTTCCACCCAATCTATCCATCCATCCCATCCTTCCACCCCATCTATCCATCCACCCCATCCTTCCACCCCATCTATCCATCCACCCCATCCATCCATCCCACGCATCCATCCCACGCATCCATCCACCGCATCCATCCATCCATCCATCCATCCACCGCATCCATCCACCCCACCCATCCATCTATCCACCCCATCCATCCATCCCACCCATCCATCCACCCCATCCATCCATCAACCCACCCACCTATCCATCCATCCACCCACCTATCCATCCACCCATCCATCCATCCATCCATCTATCCATCCATCCATCCACCCACCCATCCATCCATCCATCCATCCATCCATCCATCCACCCACCCATCCATTCATCCATTCATCCATCCACCTATCCATCCATCCACCCACCTATCCATCCACCCACCCACCTATCCATCCACCCACCTATCCATCCATCCACCCACCTATTCATCCATCCACCCACCCACCCATCCATCCACCCACCCCATCCATCTCACCCATCCATCCATCCCATCCATCCCACCCATCCATCCCATCCATCCACCCCACCCATCCATCCACCCCATCCATCCATCCACCCCACCCATCTATCCATCCCACCCATCCATCCATCCACCCACCCACCTATCCATCCACCCACCTATCCATCCACCCACCTATCCATCCATCCACCCACCTATCCATCCATCCACCCACCTACTCACCTACCTGTCCCTCCATCCCTGCACACCCCTTCCTGCTGGTTGTGTATATCCTGTCTATCCCTCCTCTTTCCTATATGAAAGCAGTTTATTTCTTGGTATTGTCCTAAAGCTGCCCATACTCTGTCCAATCCCCTTTTTCATCAGACCATACACAATACAGTCTGTGCAATCTCCTATAGATCTGCCATCTACTATGTAGTGCAAGAGCCTGCCTTGGGGGGGGGGGGGGTGCAAGTGAGGGGGCCAGGTCTTTTTTGCGCCCCCCCCCCTAAAATTTTGACTACCAGCCGCCACTGCTGCACATGCTCAGTTGTGTCTTTTATGCTGAAGAGAACATTTACAAAAAGGCACACAGGAAAGAGAGCAAACAGAGATACAGAAACAACTGGATCTAGAGAGGACAAACCAAACAACAGGACCAAAGGAAGACAGAAACGACTACATAAGGTAAAATAATCCTAAATTAAGCACACGGTGAACAGACCACACCACCAACAAAATGGTTGACTGCACCAGAGATGCAGTAGCAGACCACAACTGACCACCCAGACAAGCTAACCCACCATGCAAGTTCCTGAAAGATTTCTTAGAGTATTTAATTTTTTTGTTTTTTTAACTGAAGCTAAGAAATGTTTTTAAAAATGGATAGTGGGTGTCAAGGGTGGTTTTCATTACATACGAGTGGAATATTGGAGATTAACCTGAACTGGTCATATGTCAGGTCTGTATGACATACTGCGGGATGAACTTCAGGGTTTTACAGCATTACTGCCCCTGCAAGTTCAGAGTGAGGTTTGTTTATTCAATCTGGTTGAAAAACTGAAGGAATGGAGAAACACTGATACAGATCATTGTGGCTACTTTGAAGGTGGAGACAAACTCTTCAGGGATACCAAACCAAAAAAATTATTCATAGCAGCACTAAACTGACCACTGTAATGCTAGGTTCTCATTTTTGGCAGTGACCCTTTATAAGTAACTCTTGAGTACTTATATTAGAATGTGTAACTGGTATGTGTAACAAAACATGGGTAAGTTGGCATTGTATTGTATTGTATTGTGAGACAAATTAGGAGTACATTTTACTTGTCATGTGGCAGCAGAACTTATTTTTTGTTAGGTTTAACTGTGAAATAAATGCTGAACCTGGTTGACCTTTCGATGCAGGAAAACAAGAATTTTTTTAATAGACACTTTTTGCCTTAATTAGTCATTGTTTTTTACAGACCTTTTTTAAACTTCTGTTGTTTATGGATTACATTTATTGATTTTAATTGTAAAACAAAAAATGAATATACCAGTCGGCAAATGTACATTTAATAATACAAGGAAAAGAAAAACCTGGAATAGTACACCGTACATTTAAATGGGTACATCAGTTAACTCGATGAAGGCAGAATAATAGCAAAATGGGTATTATTAGGTGAGTTGGCCTATAGAGTAAATAAGAAGTAGATACAATTATGCCACAGCCTAGGAAAATGCATGATAGGCAAATGTCTTATCGCGTCCTTGAGGATGGGGAAGGTTGGGGGTGAAGGAAAAATAGGAGAAAGAATGAATGGGGAGGGCGGGGGAAACTTATATGACCCTATGTACATCCTGTGAACCATTAGAATGTAGGTTACAGGCCCTGTGTAGTTTAAGGAGAAAAGACTTGATAAAGAAAGAAGAGCTATACAGAGATCTTTCTATACTAGACGTTTTTTAACCAGGGTTCCATGAAATCCTAGGGTTTTCCTCATAGGTTGCTAGGGGTTCCTTGAGCAATCAGCATTTTCTGCCTCTGACTCTAAGTTCCCACTGACCCCATTGATTTTTTTAGCTTTCTGTAAGGGAGTAATTCTTCCCAACAACAAGTGTAAGAAACATTCTTCCCACTGGTATCACAATAATGTATTTTGAGTTGCAGATATAGTCATTTTTAGCAGGGGTTCCCTGAGACCAGAAAGTTATTTCAAGGGTTCCTCTGTTGAAAAGGTTGACAAAGGCTGATCTATACCGTCAGTCTATACATTTCCATCCAGCCCGTTCAGATCTTGTCAATTTTTGGGGGGCTATTCCCACCCATACAATAAGGCTTGTAAGGGGGTAAAGCATTATTATTTGCAGATTGCAATGCCTTTACGATAAGGGGAGTGGGAAGTAACTATCTGAGAATTATCTTTCGCTTAGCATAAACTGTAGTATAAAAAAGAAAAACATTTCAAAAGATGAGTAGTGTCAATGATATTGGTGAGCTAACAGCATAATTGAAGGGTCCTTTCACAATGCAAGATCTCCCACAATATTAATTCACTGTCAGAGGATCTGCAGTTGAGGACAGGTCCACACTTTGTAGATGAAGGAGCTTAATATGACATTGCATCTATTACACATTGCCAACATTTGGATAGATAGCAGAAAATATAATAAGTCCTTTGTGGGAGGTCAAGTTGTATAAACCTGTCATTAGTGGATATCATAAGGTGGGGCAATGGTGTCGCTAGGGGGAGGCTTTTGGGGCTATAGCCCCGAATCTGGGGCCCATAGCCCCGAGTCTCTGCAGGGGTCCCCAAGGGGAGGGGAGGGGAGGCTCTCTGGGGACCCTGATGTAAGTGGGGGGCTCTCTGGGGACCCTGATGCAAGGGGGAGGCTCTCTGGGAACCTTAATTGTAAGGGGGAGGCTCTCTGGGGACCCTGATTTAAGGGGGAGGATCTCTGGGGACCCTAATGTCAGGGAGACTCTCTGGGAACCCTGATGAAAGTGGGGGCTCTCTAGGGACCCTGATGCAAGGGGGAGGCTCTCTGGGGACTCTGATGTAAGGAGGAGGCTCTCCGGGGACCCTGATATAAGGGGGGCTCTCTGGGGACCCTGATGTAAGTGGGGGGCTCTCTGGGGATATATACAGACACACGTATATTACTGTATATACATGTGTATGCCCGCCCAAGCCTATGACTTTCTTTACTATGCTGCTATGGGCTCTAGCTCCAGATCTTTTGTAGACCTAGCAACGCCCCTGAGGTGGGGTGGTATTGTTGCAGGTCCTCATTCCAGCCTTCTTCCTCTAGATCAGGAATATCCTCCTTCAAATTTTGGAGTGTTCTTACATGATAAGCTCAAATTTAAAAAAAAACAAGTGGTTTGTCGGTCCTATCTGTGATCAGGAAGTTTTCAATAGAAACAGATGCCAATGTTTTTGGCAGGGGAAATTTGCCCTGAATTGCATGCCTTAACTGCAAAAACTGAAAGAACAGCCAGTTAGGAAGTTGAAATGTAATTTTGAGCCTACTGACTCCAATAATGTGTCCTCTGGAATTATTGTTTTAGCGCTTTTATACCAAATCTGGCTGACACTTGGGGATCTGGAAGGGTTTGGAAAGGAGGGAAGAAAGGGTTGCCCCAAAGGAGGGAGGACGTGGCGAGTGTTAGTGACAGCATACTTTTTCCTCACTTCTTTCTTAACCAGAAAAGTGGTAATGTTGAGGAAGGATCGTGGACCTCAGAAAGGTACACTACTGGGCTCAGAGTCCCAGGATCGCTGCCTCGAGGGTCACCGCTGGGTTTTCAGCTGGTTTAGAAAACCACCTGCACACGGTAACTGGAAGCATTTTTTGAAAGTAGGGAAGTTCCAGACACCCTCTAGACAGAGACAGCTGCAGTGTAATTTTAGCAAGCTTAGGGGGCTTACCTGCTCAGATGAATGACAAGACGATAATATCTAAGTTATTGAAAAACGCTTTGGGTATAGAGACTAGGGTGTTCCTGCAAAAAATAAAGAAATTTGGTTTACCTGCAAAAAAGAAAAAATGTGGGCACAAAGGTCACTTTATTTTTTTTTCTCACTAATGAAAACCATAGTTGCATTCTATAGAATCGCTATCTCACAAATTTTACAGTTATTTGTAACTCACTTGGTTTTGATGACTGACTTTCATGTCAACAATCCGAGCAACATTCGCTCCACATTCACCTCTGTGTCTTCGTTACAAATAGCTGAAGGAGAGTGATTTGTAGCAGGAAACACCGGCGTATTGATGTAGCACAAGTTTGACCTGTAGCTCTGAAAAATCACTTCTTAGTGAGAAATTACCAGGGACTATAGCGATTACATCAAAAGCTACCAATTGCTGTTACTTGATGGCATTAGTGATTTGTAGCTCCAGTTGACCGCTGCTAGAAAATCACCCATCTACCATGGTCCTAAAAACTGGTAAGTTTTAATATATTACATTTTTCTTGTTGGGTTTAGATATATTTTTAGCACCCTTCATTGGGGATCCAAATGCCCCTTTCATTTTTAAATCTGAATCTTTTGACAGTATCAAAACTTTACCAGCTCTCCCTCAGCCGCAGTAATATGTTGGTTGGTAGGCAATAGTGGACAGCTTATAAAGTGTGATGTGTTGCGCTGTGGAATAATAGGGCGCTCAATACAAATAGCGCTACTGTACAGTGTAACTCAAATATTTAAGGAACTAACTTAACCGCTTGCCGTCCAGCGCATGACGATATACGTCGGCACTATGGCGCGGCTGCGCAAATGGGCGTACCTGTGTGTCCCCTTTAAATCGCGGGCTAGTGGGCGCACGCGCGGTGCGTGGGTCCCGCGGACCCGATGTCTGCTGGTGGCCCGCCATCGTGACACGGAGAGGCAGAATGGGAAAATGCAAAAATGTAAACAAGGCGTTTCCCTGTTCTGCCTAGCAACATGAGAGGGAACTACTGCTCCCAGTGATCGGAAGCAGTGATCTCTGTCATGTTCTAGTGAGCCCATCCCCCCTACAGTTAGAACACACTGAGGGAACACATTTAACCCCTTGATCGGCCCCTAGTGGTTAACCCCTTCCCTGCCAGTGTCATTTACACAGTAATCAGTGCATTTTTATAGCACTGATCGCTGTATAAATGACAATGGTCCCAAAATAGTGTCAAAAGTGTTCAATGTGTCCGCCCAGGGGCGGACTGACAATTGAGCCACTCGGGCACTGCCCGAGGGCCCTGGGCCACTAGGGGGCCCCATCAGGGTTGCCAGCCTCAGTAAAACCAGGGACAGCATGTATAAATCTGTGTTTTTTTTACATCTGTCTGTGTATACTGTGTGTACATGTATGTGTATACTGTGTGATTGTATACTGTGTGTGTGTATACTGTGTGGCCCCATAATCTCTGATTGCCTGGGGGCCCCATAATCTCCTATTGCCCGGGGGCCCCATGAGTTATCAGTCCACCCCTGTGTCCGCCGCAATGTCCTAGTCATGATAAAAATCGCAGGTCGCTGCCATTACTAATAAAAAAAAATAATAAAAAAATGCCATAAATCTGTCCCCTATTTTGTAGACGCTATAACTTTTGCGCCAAGCAATCAATATATGCTTATTGTGATTTTTTTTTACCAAAAATATGTAGAAGAATACATATCGGCCTAAACTGAGGAAGAAATTAGTTTTTTTATATATTTTTGGGGATATTTATTATAGCAAAAAGTAAAAAATATTGCTTTTTTGTCAAAATTGTCGATCTTTTTTTGTTTATAGCACAAAAAATAAAAACCGCAGAGATGATCAATTACCATCAAAAGAAAGCTCTATTTGTGTGAAAAAAAGGACGTCCAGTCATTTTGTTTGGGTTCAAAGTCGCACGACCGCGCAATTGTCAGTTAAAGCGGCGTAGTGCCGTGTCGCAAAAAATGCTCTGGTCAAGAAGGGGGTAAATCCTTTTGGGGCTGAAGTGGTTAATACCAACATTTATGTGCATACTTCTTTCACCCAAAAAATGAATAAATTAATTTACCAAATAATGTGTTGTCATCTTGAAAAGTCCTTAAAATAATAATTTTACAATAAACATCCACATAGAATTAAAGTGAATAGTCTCTGTGTAAAAATCCAGTGACCATAAAGTGCTAATTCTTTTGTGGTCATTCGGTATCCTCCACCAATCAAGATTAGATAAGTGCAAAGCACCTCTAGCAACACCTCAGTGCTCACAAAACTCTCACTTCCAGTTATAGATAATTACGCCTACACACTCACCGGCCACTTTATTAGGTACACCTGTTCAATTGCTTGGTAACACAAATTGCTAATCAGCCAATCACATGGCAGCACCTCAGTGCCTTTAGGCATCTAAATGTGGTGAAGACGACTTGCTGAAGTCCAAACCAAGCATCAGAATGGGGAAGAAAGGGGATTTAAGTGACTTTGAACGTGGCATGGTTGTTGGTGCCAGAAAGGCTGGTCTTAAGTAGTTCAAAAACGACTGATCTACTGGGATTTTCATGCACAGCCATCTCTAGGGTTTATATAGAATGGTCCGAAAAAGAGAAAATACAGTATGCAGTGAGCGGCAGTTGTGTGGACAAAAATGCCTTGTTGATGTCAGAGGTCAGAGGAGAATGGGCAGACTGGTTTGAGATGATAGAAAGGCAACAGTAACTCAAATAACCACTCGTTACAACCAAGGTATGCAGAATACCATCTCTAAACACACATCACATTGAACCTTGAAGCAGATGGGCTACAGTAGCAGAAGACCACACCAGGTGCTACTCCTGTCAGCTAAGAACAGAAAAGTGAGGCTACAATAGCACAGGCTCATCAAAATTAGACAATAGAAGATTGGAAAAATGTTGCCTGATCTGATGTCTAGATTTCAGCTGTGACATTGAGATGGTAGGATCAGAATTTGGCGTAAACAACATGGAAGTATGGTTCCATTCTGCCTTGTAATAATGGTTCAGGCTGGTGGTGGCGGTGTAATGGTGTGGGGGATATTTTCTTGGCACAATTTGGGCCCCTTAGTACTAACTGAGTATCGTTTAAAATTCCACGGGCTACCTGAGTATTGTTGCTGACCATATCCATCCCTTTATGACTACAGTGTTACCCATCTTCTGATGGCTCCTTCCAGCAGAATAATGTACCATGTCACAAAGCTCAAATCATCTCAAATTGTTTTCTTGAACATGACAATGAGGTCACTGTACTCCAATGGCCTCCCCAGTCACCAGATCTCAATCCAGTATAGCACCTTTGGGATGTGGTAGAATGGGAGATTTGCATCATGGATGTGCAGCAGACAAATCTGCAGCAACTGTGTGATTATGGTGTACCTAATAAAGTGGCTGATGAGTGTATATCTCCATCCAACTGGATCTCTCCAATTTTTGGACAATTCCAAGCCTCCTGTCCACTAGGGACCCTCCTGCTATACACCAGTATGTCTGGGCTATGGCCCTTTTAAGGACCGTCATACTCAAAAAGAAAAGCATATGAAGAACTCCTATTGTGCAGTCACTCGATAATGCATCTGATTGATAAAACAAAGTACACTTACAAAATAAAAACTTCTTAAAAACTTCAATGTAGCTTTAAATCTCTGGACTCACTCCCCTCCACGTCACTTCCAGTCAATATCTGCTTCTGTGTGCCTTACGCGTTACGTCACAGTCATGTGACTTCATCAGGGAGAGGCCTTTTAATTATTTAATTGTAATAGCGGACAGCTGCACTTCTCCTCAAGTGTATAAGTGCAAAACAGGAATATTGGCATTCAATAAAACATCCCATTTTAATTGGTTAAACACTAGAATGAAAACAGTGATCATGGTCTCGTGTTTCAGCCAATCCTGACATTCATTTCAGCAGCTATGACAAAGGTCAAGATTGGCTGAAACACATGAGCATTTTTTATCATGGTGTTACGGCTTACATATTCTATCCAAGCCTGGTCTCATAGCTGCTATTACTGAGATTTTGACAATAAAGGTTTTGTAAGTGAATGTTTCGGTAAGTCCCAGAAACTTTGCCCATTGTCCACTGGTGTCTGCAAGCATTATGGGTCTATGCATTTGCCACAGCCCTGCTCACTCAAATGTAAATAGCAAAGATTACAAGCATAAGTAACATAAACATATTCACAGCCAGCACTGGCTGAAACACATAAGCAATAGGTTAAAAACAGTGATTGTGCTTGCACTTTGCAGCCAAACTTGGCTTTATAGCATCTATGACTAAGGGCAAGGTTGGCTGAAACACATAAACTCAAACGCTGTTTTTATCTTGATGTGTTTCCAATAAGGATTTTGTAAGTAAATGTTTATTTGGGTCTCAGACATGGGCGTCCGCAGGTAGGGGCAAGGGGGGTCAAGTGCCCCCCCCCCTGGAATCAGGGATCAGATCTTAAATTCAGCACAGTTGCGTCGCTGTCGGGGTGCAGGCAGCCCGCACCCGGGTGCCACCCTCCAATGGGGTGACACCATCAAGGTGCTGTCAAGCCCCCCTATCAGTGTAGTGTGACTTCGGCTCTTTTTCCCTGCTCAGTCCAGCAGAGAACTTGGCAGCGCTGTGACAGGAGAAAGGCAAGCTGCGGGCTGTCAGAGGTTTCCCCCGCTCGCACCCCCTTTCTCCTGTCAGGGAGAAGAGATGGCGGCTCTCACCAGGTTCCCCGCCCAGCTTCCTGCCCGCTCTGTTCCTTCCCTATTTGCCATAACCGAGGGCCAATAAAAGGAGACTAGGAGAGGAGAGCATCATGGGACATGTAGTCCCAAAAGATTGGCGGCCCCATTTTCCACAGGCAGGAGGCTACAGCTCGATCAAGAAAGAGCTTGAGAAACTGCAGCCTGGAAAAAAGCTGAGGGAGAGAGTGCTACAGGACAAAGAACGAGGAGTGTGCTGGGTGGAAGCCAGAGAGAAAGCCACGCTGCCCAGCGCCACCAGAGAGAGCCACGCTGCCTAGCACCACCAGAGAGAGAAAGATTGATCCACTACCAGGGTACAGACATGCTACACTACTGACCAGAGTCGCCCCCAGGGAACCCAGAGTGAGCGATCGTCCAGCCGAAGGGGATCACTGCTGTAGTTTCACTGGGTCTGGTAAGAGGGCCTGTTGGCCATTATCCATTACTTATCCTAGGGACTGTACTACGTCTGCAGTCTCTGACCGTGATAATGTGATAATGACATTGTCGAAAAGGGGCCGTGCATGGGTGACCCTAAAATGATGCCCCCCCCTGAAAAAAGTTCTGTGGACGCCCATGGTCTCAGAGTGTCCAGTGCCTGCTGGAGTCCTGCAAAGCATTATGGGTCAGTGCATTCGGCCACAGCTCTCATCACCTACGTGTAAGTATTAGATGAAGTATCTACAAGCATAAATAGTGAAAATGACATGCAAAAATGATCTAAAAATATACACAACCAGGACTAGATATGCGCTTGCTTAAACCTGTGACAGATGCTGGTGCCAAACAGACAATTTAAACTTAGCCAGTGCTCAGGATCAGTGCTGCTTTCTCTTCAGCCTCCTGTGTATTTGTGATCCTGTGAACCTGCATCTTGCTTCCAGTTATCAACCTGGCTTGTCTTGACCATCCTCTGAACTCCACCTGCATTGACCTTGGCTAGTCCTCTGACCACTCTTCTGTCTGCTCTTTTGGCTCCTGTTCCACTGATCGGTTCCAGACCCGGCTTGTCTCCTGACCACGTTCCTGTCTGTGCCCTGTACTCGATCCATCCCGTCTGTGTATGACCCAGCCTGCCTGACCTTGCTATCCTGCCTGCTATCGGCAGCAACCGCTGCCTGCCTACTTGCCTACTTGCTAAAGCCATCTGACGACTTCTCCTGCCCAGCTGCTAGCAAGACTTCTAGGCATTTGTGCGACTCTGAACTCCTGCGCCTCCTGTCTACACTATCAGGGGCCCCCGAGTCAGAGGTGTAAGAGAGGCTTTCCTCATCATATCAGGCTCTGCTACCAGGTACATGATACT
Organism: Lithobates septentrionalis; assembly: GCA_037952835.1. Classification (NCBI taxonomy): domain Eukaryota; kingdom Metazoa; phylum Chordata; class Amphibia; order Anura; family Ranidae; genus Lithobates; species Lithobates septentrionalis. Next base: position 1,484,003 of record JBBDGP010000651.1, read on the forward strand.
TGGCTTATCTTGACCTTGCTTGAACACCTCCTGGCCTGTCCCTGGATTTGCTCTGTCTCCCGTTCATCTGCCTGGTTCTACATTGCTGACCCCTGCTTGTATCCTGACCATTCTCTGTCTGCTGTCTATGCCTGTATCTTACCATCTGTTGCCGACTTGGCTTGTATGACCCTGCATCCAGTGATTCTCCAGTTCCATCCTGCATACAACCTAGTCCCTGCTGGTACTTCACCTGTTGCCTATCCTGCCGCACCAGCCATCTGCCACCTGCTGTCTGCCCAGTCCTGGGCCTGCTGCCTCAGCTGCCATCTGCTGCTCCAGTGATCCGACCTGTCTCTGGCAATGCACCTGTGACCTGCTGCCACATCCGATGGGACTTCTTATAGGCACTCATACCTTGCTGCGCTCTCATGGCCACTGTCACAACATCAGTGGTCTCAGAGTCAGGGCTGTACGAGAGGTCTCCCTCTACACGTCAGGCTGTGCCACAAGGTACGTGACACATACATAGTGAAAATTACACACAAATAGCCTAAATATATTCACAGCCAGGGCTCACTGTAACACATAAACAGCAGGATAAAACCAGTGATCGCACTTATACATTTCAACCAGTCCTGGGCTTAATCAAGACAGCTATGACTAAGGCCAGGATTGGACGAAATGCTCAGGAAGTGGGAGAAAAAAATCATCACACGCGTTTCAGTAAATCCCGGCCTTAGTCTTAGCTGTTATGATTAAGGTCATGACTGGCTAAAACACAAAAACTTGGTTGCTATTTCAATCCTGTTGTTTAACCAGTAAAGATATTGTAAGTGAATCTTCTGTTGAGTCCCAAAATTGCCCATTACCCACTAGGGTCTGGATGCTGCAAAAGCATTATGGGTCAGTGCATTCAGCCACAGGTCGCATCACTGATATTTAAGTTTAGTAGGAAGTATCTGCAAAAAAAAAAAATTGTGAAAATTATATTTATGTTATGAAATTGGCATTTATTTCAGCCAATCCTTGCCTTAGTTATAGCTGTTATGATTAAAGTTATGAATGGCTAAAATTCATACACTCGATTGCTGTTTTTATCCTGCTGTGTAACCAATACAAATGTAGTAAGTTCCATTGAACCCCAAGAATCTTTGACCAGCGCCCACTGAAGTGCTGCAAAGCATTATGGATCAGCACATTCAGCATTCCTGTGTAAGTGTTGGAGGAAGTATCTGTCAGCATAAATAGTGAAAATTCCACGCACAAATAACCTGAATATATTCACAGCCCCAATCACCAGACGAAGCTTCCGCCTGAGCACTAGCGAATAAGTATTTTGTGCCATGATCTGTGCTTGGGAAATGACATAGTCGCTTACATTTGTCTCGTCTAATGTCACTGCATTTAAAATTCATTATGTATGCAAAGCCAGCTGCAGCGGGTACAGAATCCAATCTGTGGCTAGTGTAGCAATGTTCTATTTTTCACTGCTAGCCAGACAATTTAACGTACTGCCATGCCTCCAGCAGGAATTTTATATGATTTTATTTTTTTTGTGCCTGACTCGCTTGCCCTCTCCCAGCTTTATATGATTCACAGTGGAGTGCAGAAAGTCTTCGCAGGATTTGAAAGTTAAAACTTTTTACTCTTTTTTTTTTTTTTTTTCCTCAGTTCATTTTCAAATAAAAAAAAAGAAAAGAAAAAATGTCTATGTATTGTCATTATAAAGACAGTATCACCCGGAAGAATAGGTAAAGCTGGGAGTCCAACAAAAGTCTGCACAGCTAAGCTGCAATGCAGACAAATCTGATATTCCATAATGAGCTATGCCCACTGAGTTATTATTGGGCTTGCAAATGTTTCAATAAAGATTAGTTTAAAAAAGAGCTCCAAACCAAACAGATTTTCAGTTTTAGAGCGGTTGTATCCCCCGCTTGGTAATTTTTACCTACAGGTAAGCCTATAATAAGGCTTACCTGTAGGTAAAATTAATATCTCCTAAACCTCAAGGGTTTAGGAGATATTTACCCTGACCCTGATGTCAGCGGCAAATGCGCTCTGAAGGTCCGGCGGATCATGCATGCAGGGGAGTGACGTCATCACGGCTCTGACCACTCACAGCACTGGAGCCAGCGAACCCGAAAGAAATGCAGAGGGAACATGTCAGCTCCTTCAGCGGTGACCGGGCGTGCTGTGGGAGCCTCGTTCTAAAGGTAAGTTTTTCATAATGTGCTAGTATGCGATGCATACTAGCACATTATGCTATCTTCCAGGGTTTTTTGTTTTGTTTTTTCGGCGGTTTACTATCACAATAAGTGGAAAGGCCTTACAGGGTCCTCAGTACTATTTGGGACACCAGAAGAGAGACCTTTCCCACCTCCTGCTATGGCTGGAACAGGATAAGCCTGGCTTTTCAGACAAGCTGTTGTTGTCACACGTTGAAGTACTTTGAAATACACATTTTTGGTAAAGGGTCACTGGTTGACACATGATTTGTAAATTTCTGGTTCAGTTGGTTCCAGACAAAACCATGGGAATTATCGACCATAAATTTACCTGCACTGTAAAACCCCAAAGGAGGGATCACAGAGCCAACTCCAGATTTTTTAGGGGATGTTGACTCTGTGATCCTTTTTTGGGGTTGCACACACAAAACGTATGTAAGTTTATAGATTGTTAGTAGGGGTATATATATATATGGAGATTAGGTCATGTACAATATTTACTAATGTTAGTATACTTTGATGTTTAGATGTCTGTTAATGATGGTCCACATGAAGCAGGTGGAATTCCTATGAAACGCATATCATAATGTGATAGTATGCATCGTATACTAGCACATTATGAAAGACTTACCGCTGACAGGGCTTTTATCTTCACCTGGTTTTCTTTCCAGGTTCGTGAGCCGCGGCCATCTGATTGGCCGAGCTGCGATGTCGTTACTCCTGCGCATGCGGTGTGCCGTCCATTGACGCCGGCACTGTACACGGTTAGAAGATATTTACTGTACCTACAGGTAAGCCTTATTATAGGCTTAACTGTAGCTATAACTACGAAAAACACCTTTGCTACCACTTTAACGGGGGAGGGGGGGAGAGACAGCAACAAAATCCTGACAGGTGTACTAACCCCTCTCCACTCCAGCCCAAACTAAAATATATGTAGCACCCTGGGGTTTAGTCAGGGAGCTCCTCACCAAATTCCTTGTCAGGAGTAGCTACTGTAGATACTTGTTAGAGATCCATTGATTTCTCCCTAAGTTTGGCCTTGTTGTACTTTTCTCTCACTAGGTGGCCGGGCATTTGGTGGCATTAGATGTGAGAAGGACATTTCAAGGTCAAGTTATGGGTATATGGGATATCTCAGCCAATGGGCAGGGGTTTTCTTGAATCTTCTTGAATCCCTTAGCCTTCTGGGAGAACCTATATATTCAAGTAGAGTCAGGTGATCTATGTTCTGTGCCACCCAGACTGCCATCTGGGTGGATGTGTGTCGTCTGCCCCGGCCTGCTAGGCCAGAGATTGGGTCTATCCGAGGGGCATCAGGCTGCCAGACTGTGTGAAGGCCTATCCAGAAGTAAGAGGGCAGCGCAGGGTTGGGACTGTGGCTTGTAGTCCAACCAGAAGTGACAGTTCTGCTGGCCGGAGATCCTGTCGTGGTCGGAGGTAGAAGGGAGGCTGTCACCACCAACCACCTTTACCAGGGGCCACAGTGAGTAACTGAAGCAACATTCTCACCCAACAGGCACGGTGGAGAATCGGGAAACTTCAGGTGGTGATCAAGTCAAGGACCCAACCAGCGGAGGTGACGCTTGCAAAGCAGTCTTGTGTGTCAGCAGGGGTGAAGCTTGAAAGGTATCTGGAGTGCCAAGCTAGGGACCCAGCAGGGAAGCATGGGTGACACTTGAGGAAGATACCACCGCAAAAGCCTTGAGGAGCTCACGGGATTCATAGTAAGTGAATCAGAGAGTCCAGTGAGAGACTTGGAGCTCAAGGGGCTGAAGTGCTACAAGTGGACATTGTAGTGAAGCTGAGAGAACTGTTGAAATTTGCATTAGGAACTTTTAAATACTGTTGCCATAGGAGACAGCAAACCTGCACGTGCAGAAGTGGCACCTTGCTGGGGCCTTTCCCTTTACGGCTGTCTTCCTTTTGAAGTCTCAGAGTCGGTCTATTGAAACTGCAACCACTTAAGGGTGTCCTGGCCCTAACCCTCTTTCCCTTGCAAAATATAAAAAGTACGGTTTAAAGCAATAAAACCTCTTTTGCATCCAAGAAGTGTCTGGCGCCCAATGACTTTCACTATCACCCACTATGCCTCACAACCCACTACATATTGAAGCAGTCTGTGGCCTCAAAGGTTCTCATTAGACTGGAAGAGGTTAGAGATTCTGCTACATAAAGTTCTGACTTTAGTTATATGATTTCACAGATACACACAGGGAGCACAGACTCCATACTAAGTAGGAAAAGGAAAGGATCCAGTTGATCACACTTCCAAAATCACCTTTATTGTACAAATCTTCAATAAAATCACAATAACATACAAACAGCAGCGTGAAAAACAAAAGAGAAGCTAATGTGTTTCATGCTTATCTAGCGCGTTTTCATAGTTTACATGTTTTTATTGACCATACATGGACTGAAGTTCGGCTGCTTCAATAGGAACCAGCCCAATTTCGATCCATGAATGGCCATTCCTGTTCATGAGAAGTAAAACTATCGATTTCTCATGAACAGAGTTGTTGGAAAAATTAGCTTCAGTCAGAACATGCGGACAATCAGCTGCAGCACTGATCAGTGCATTCTGATGGCCAGGGAGGCCCGTGGTCAAAATACAATGACATGGCAGGGAGGATTCTTCCATCTACCTCAAATGTGTGCATGGGAGAATCGATCCATGCACACTGAACCACGTATGGCCAACTGAACCACGTATGGCCAGCTTTACATATAGAAAAACCCAATGAAAGAAATTATGTCAATAATAAGAAATTCCTCATGTCCACCAATCAGATTAAGGGCTGTGTCAAAAAGCTTTTGTTCATATGAGATGGCCTTTGCATTCTCATACAAGTCTATGGAAATGAAAAACCCACTTGAAGCAAGTCAACTTCAGGTCTAATAAACCCTCTTTAAGCAAATAAACTGCAGGCCACACACAAACGTCAATGAATCCTGAATGTTCTCAAACTGATCAACACAGCCCCAAATGGCTCATTCAAACTATTATATTACATTGTGTTTGCGCATTGATATTTGTGGTGGTAAGTCAGCTCTTTCCTTTGGAATGGGCTACCAGTGAACTACAAAATAGTTTTAACATACCTGCAATATTTTTACAACATAGTGAACCACAATGCACAATGTTGTGCTAAAATGCTTGTGCATTGTTGTACACTGGGTAGGTAGATGTCAAGGTGCTATTCATGGTGAAAAGAACTGCACTTAATTGTGTGCTTTGCAGTAATGTATAATGTATAACCTGCATTTTACTGCTCATTACTATAATACAGGAGGTAAATAGAGCCTAACCCTTGCCTCTTGTGTGTGAGTGCTGGACCAATAGAAGTGAGGCTTGGTTTTGATGAATATGCGATGTAGTGCTTCCTCCTTCAAATGAGCTGTTGAATGAAGGTGTAGTGTAGATAGACCTCATTCTGATCCTAGGCTGCTAAATCTCTGAACATGATGTAGCGCCCCCCTCTAGTTAGGCTGCTAGGCTAAATTTAGGTTTTTACTTGACTGCAGTCAGCATAGCAGTAATCTATTGTTTTTGCCTGGCCAGGGTTTACTTGCTGTGTGTTTGATTTATCTCACCTGCTTCTGAAATAAGCGTCCAGAATATAGGGCAGGGGGAGTCAAGAAACCAGCATGAATATTTATCATGCCCCATCCTATGCATGAAAGGAGGCATCCAGAAGGTGTCTGGGGGAGGTGGTAAATGTTTGGGAGGCTTTTCCAGAGTGTTCTTTCCTCTCCACGGAGAGCTCCAGTTCTCCTGGGGCTACTGCCCCCGAGAGATAGCTAGTGAGACAGGAAATTGCAGTCTGGGCCTCAATAGGTGCTGAGCTGAGGGCCTGGAAAAGATTGCTAAAGGACTATTTCCTGGAAGACATCATCCTTGAGTCCAGGTCTGGAGAAGGATCTTTTGTCTCCCTCACTGAAGAACTACCTGTGGATGCTGGATTGTAGACAGCTCCTGGGACATTGTGAGTAAAGACCTTGCTGTGGACTCTTGGATATGCAAGTGCTAGAAGGGAACAAAGCACCAGAGGATGGTAATAGACTGGAATTGCTTTTATGGCTCCCTGGTCATTCCCTGTTACCTCCAGGAACCACTGCTTAGAGAAGATTAGTGAGAATCTGTCCCCCTGTTTTTTTCCACTCTCGTTTGGAGTATCCTAATCCCTGAACCCAGGGCCATCTTAATAACATCATGGGCCCCTGGGCAAAGTAATGCACTAGGGCCCCTACCAGGGAGATGGTGACCTATGGCACGCTATGCGTTCAGTGGCATGGTGTGGCTAAATAATGCTACATATTGGGCATGGCTTTTTAGTCTGATTTAGAAACAACAAATACAGACAACTAGGGAATTATCTTAAATTAAATTCACCCCCTATAAACACTGCCCCCCTATATACACTGACTCTTTTTCCCTGTACACACTGCCCCCTTGTCATAAATGCCTCTCCTAGCCTATCAGCAGCCTGTATTAATGTATGACTGTACACAGTATGGGGGGGTGGGGGCAGGAGGGCACAATACAGGGGGGTTGGAGGACACAGTAGAGGGGAGGTCAGGAGTGTACAGTATCTATCAGGTGTAGTTATGTAAAGTGTCAGGTTTGCGTAGTATAGGTAGGTATAGTGGCAGGATTGGATAGCATAGGGAGGTATAGTGGCAGGATTGGATAGTATAGGGAGCTATAGTGACATGATTGGATGGCATAGGGAGGTATAGTGACAGGATTGGGTAGTATAGGGAGGTATAGTGACAGAATTGGGCGGTATAGGGAGGTATAGTGACAGGATTGGGTAGTAAAGGGAGGTATAGTGACAGGATTGGATAGTATAGGGAGGTATAGTGGTAGGTCTGGATAGTATAGGGAGGTATAGTGGTAGGTCTGGGTAGAATAGGGAGGTATAGTGGTAGGTCTGAGTAGTATAGGGAGGTATAGTGGTAGGTCTGGGTAGTATAGGGAGGTATAGTGGTAGGTCTTGGTAGTATAGGGAGGTATAGTGGTAGGTCTTGGTAGTATAGGTGTCATGGTTATGCAGTAATCTTTGTCTGTCAGCTTACCTCTCCTCCATGTGTTCACCTTTAGAGGCCAGCCACTCTCACCTGATTGCTTATATAATCTTCCCTCAGCATAGCTCCACCGCAGCCTCTAATTAGGAACACTATATTAACCTGTGCATTGCAAGCCAACCTTGCTGATCAACCATTGTGTGTTTAGCTTTCGTGTGCTACTTGCTGTGTCTCCTACGTCTGATTCCAGTTACCGATCTTGGCCTGTTCTCGACTATCCCTGTCTACTTGTGACCCTGACCTTTGGTGTGTTCTATGTTTATCCTTGTCTGCTATTCGCCCCGACCTTGGCTTATCCCTTTACTATCCTTGTTGTTCCAGCCTGCTGCTTCCTTCCTCTTTCTCCCGTAGTCTACCGTAAGCGTGAGCTGTGAGACCCTGGGGGCCGCGACCTGGAGCCAGACTGCAGCGCAGTCCATCCTCACCACTAGAGGCTCTGGTGAACACCTGCTGGCTCTTATGCCCCGTACACACGGTCGGATTTTCCGATGGAAAATGTCCGATCAGAGCGTGTTGTCGGAAATTCCGACCGTGTGTGGGCTCCATCGGACATTTTCCATCGGATTTTCCGACACACAAAGTTGGAGAGCAGGAGATAAAATTTTCCGACAACAAAATCCGTTGTCGGAAATTCCGATCGTGTGTACACAAATCCGACGGACAAAGTGCCACGCATGCTCAGAATAAATAAAGAGATGAAAGCTATTGGCCACTGCCCCGTTTATAGTCCCGACGTACGTGTTTTACGTCACCGCGTTCAGAACGATCGGATTTTCCGACAACTTTGTGTGACTGTGTGTATGCAAGACAAGTTTGAGCCAACATCCGTCGGAAAAAATCCATGGATTTTGTTGTCGGAATGTCCGAACAAAGTCCGACCGTGTGTACGCCCTATGAGACTCCGCGCCCTGGGGAATCTATGCTCTACCTCCCAGTGGGATCTGTGTTGATGCTCCAGTAGACCTGCTTCCTGAGCCGAATCCCCCCCAGAGTTCAATCCGCAGCAGTCAGTCCTAGGGTCCACTACCTTAGCGGTGCACTCCTGACTCCTACGGAGTGCATCTGTCACCTGGACTCAGGTGACCTGACTGTAGGGAGGTATAGTGGTAGGTCTGGGTAGTATAGGGAGGTATAGTGGTAGGTCTGGGTAGTATAGGGAGGTATAGTGGTAGGTCTGGGTAGTATAGGGAGGTATAGTGGTAGGTCTGGGTAGTATAGGGAGGTATAGTGGTAGGTCTGGGTAGTATAGGGAGGTATAGTGGTAGGTCTGGGTAGTATAGGGAGGTATAGTGGTAGGTCTGGGTAGTTCAGGGAGGTATAGTGGTAGGTCTGGATAGTATTAGGAGGTATAGTGGTAGGTCTGGGTAGTATATAGGGAGGTATAGTGGTAGGTCTGGGTAGTATAGGGAGGTATAGTGGTAGGTCTGGGTAGTATAGGGAGGCATAGTGGTAGGTCTGGGTAGTATAGGGAGGTATAGTGGTAGGTCTGGGTAGTATAGGGAGGTATAGTGGTAGGTCTGGGTAGTATAGGGAGGTATAGTGGTAGGTCTGGGTAGTATAGGGAGGTATAGTGGTAGGTCTGGGTAGTATATAGGGAGGTATAGTGGTAGGTCTGGGTAGTATAGGGAGGTATAGTGGTAGGTCTGGGTAGTATAGGGAGGTATAGTGGTAGGTCTGGGTAGTATAGGGAGGTATAGTGGTAGGTCTGGGTAGTATAGGGAGGTATAGTGGTAGGTCTGGGTAGTATAGGGAGGTATAGTGGTAGGTCTGGGTAGTATAGGGAGGTATAGTGGTAGGTCTGGGTAGTATAGGGAGGTATAGTGCTAGGTCTGGGTAGTATAGGGAGGCATAGTGGTAGGTCTGGGTAGTATAGGGAGGTATAGTGGTAGGTCTGGGTAGTATAGGGAGGCATAGTGGTAGGTCTGGGTAGTATAGGGAGGTATAGTGGTAGGTCTGGGTAGTTCAGGGAGGTATAGTGGTAGGTCTGGATAGTATTAGGAGGTAAAGTGGTAGGTCTGGATAGTATTAGGAGGTATAGTGGTAGGTCTGGGTAGTATATAGGGAGGGATAGTGGTAGGTCTGGGTAGTATATAGGGAGGGATAGTGGTAGGTCTGGGTAGTATATAGGGAGGTATAGTGGTAGGTCTGGGTAGTATAGGGAGGCATAGTGGTAGGTCTGGGTAGTATAGGGAGGCATAGTGGTAGGTCTGGGTAGTTCAGGGAGGTATAGTGGTAGGTCTGTGTAGTATAGGGAGGCATAGTGGTAGGTCTGGGTAGTTCAGGGAGGTATAGTGGTAGGTCTGTGTAGTATAGGGAGGCATAGTGGTAGGTCTGGGTAGTATAGGGAGGCATAGTGGTAGGTCTGGGTAGTTCAGGGAGGTATAGTGGTAGGTCTGGGTAGTATTAGGAGGCATAGTGGTAGGTCTGGGTAGTATAGGGAGGTATAGTGGTAGGTCTGGATAGTATTAGGAGGTATAGTGGTAGGTCTGGGTAGTATATAGGGAGGGATAGTGGTAGGTCTGGGTAGTATATAGGGAGGGATAGTGGTAGGTCTGGGTAGTATATAGGGAGGTATAGTGGTAGGTATGGGTAGTATAGGGAGGCATAGTGGTAGGTCTGGGTAGTATAGGGAGGCATAGTGGTAGGTCTGGGTAGTTCAGGGAGGTATAGTGGTAGGTCTGGGTAGTATAGGGAGGCATAGTGGTAGGTCTGGGTAGTATAGGGAGGCATAGTGGTAGGTCTGGGTAGTTCAGGGAGGTATAGTGGTAGGTCTGGGTAGTATAGGGAGGTATAGTGGTAGGTCTGGGTAGTTCAGGGAGGTATAGTGGTAGGTCTGGGTAGTATAGGGAGGCATAGTGGTAGGTCTGGGTAATATAGGGAGGCATAGTGGTAGGTCTGGGTAGTTCAGGGAGGTATAGTGGTAGGTCTGGGTAGTATAGGGAGGTATAGTGGTAGGTCTGGGTAGTTCAGGGAGGTATAGTGGTAGGTCTGGATAGTATTAGGAGGTATAGTGGTAGGTCTGGGTAGTATATAGGGAGGTATAGTGGTAGGTCTGGATAGTATTAGGAGGTATAGTGGTAGGTCTGGGTAGTATATAGGGAGGTATAGTGGTAGGTCTGGGTAGTATATGGTGGTATAGTGGTAGGTCTGGGTAGTATATAGGGAGGTATAGTGGTAGGTCTGGGTAGTATAGGGAGGTATAGTGGTAGGTCTGGGTAGTTCAGGGAGGTATAGTGGTAGGTCTGGGTAGTATAGGGAGGCATAGTGGTAGGTCTGGGTAATATAGGGAGGCATAGTGGTAGGTCTGGGTAGTTCAGGGAGGTATAGTGGTAGGTCTGGGTAGTATAGGGAGGTATAGTGGTAGGTCTGGGTAGTTCAGGGAGGTATAGTGGTAGGTCTGGATAGTATTAGGAGGTATAGTGGTAGGTCTGGGTAGTATATAGGGAGGTATAGTGATAGGTCTGGATAGTATTAGGAGGTATAGTGGTAGGTCTGGGTAGTATATAGGGAGGTATAGTGGTAGGTCTGGGTAGTATATGGTGGTATAGTGGTAGGTCTGGGTAGTATTGGGAGGTATAGTGGTAGGTCTGGGTAGTATTGGGAGGTATAGTGGTAGGTCTGGGTAGTATAGGGAGGTATAGTGGTAGGTCTGGGTAGTATTGGGAGGTATAGTGGTAGGTCTGGGTAGTATAGGGAGGCATAGTGGTAGGTCTGGGTAGTATAGGGAGGTATAGTGGTAGGTCTGGGTAGTATAGGGAGGTATAGTGGTAGGTCTGGGTAGTATAGGGAGGCATAGTGGTAGGTCTGGGTAGTTCAGGGAGGTATAGTGGTAGGTCTGGGTAGTATAGGGAGGCATAGTGGTAGGTCTGGGTAGTATAGGGAGGTATAGTGGTAGGTCTGGGTAGTATTAGGAGGTATAGTGGTAGGTCTGGGTAGTATAGGGAGGCATAGTGGTAGGTCTGGGTAGTATAGGGAGGTATAGTGGTAGGTCTGGGTAGTATATAGGGAGGTATAGTGGTAGGTCTGGATAGTATTAGGAGGTATAGTGGTAGGTCTGGATAGTATTAGGAGGTATAGTGGTAGGTCTGGGTAGTATATAGGGAGGTATAGTGGTAGGTCTGGGTAGTATATGGTGGTATAGTGGTAGGTCTGGGTAGTATTGGGAGGTATAGTGGTAGTTCTGGGTAGTATAGGGAGGCATAGTGGTAGGTCTGGGTAGTTCAGGGAGGTATAGTGGTAGGTCTGGGTAGTATTGGGAGGTATAGTGGTAGGTCTGGGTAGTATAGGGAGGCATAGTGGTAGGTCTGGGTAGTTCAGGGAGGTATAGTGGTAGGTCTGGGTAGTATAGGGAGGCATAGTGGTAGGTCTGGGTAGTATAGGGAGGTATAGTGGTAGGTCTGGGTAGTATAGGGAGGTATAGTGGTAGGTCTGGGTAGTATAGGGAGGCATAGTGGTAGGTCTGGGTAGTTCAGGGAGGTATAGTGGTAGGTCTGGGTAGTATAGGGAGGTATAGTGGTAGGTCTGGGTAGTATTGGGAGGTATAGTGGTAGGTCTGGGTAGTATAGGGAGGCATAGTGGTAGGTCTGGGTAGTTCAGGAAGGTATAGTGGTAGGTCTGGGTAGTATAGGGAGGCATAGTGGTAGGTCTGGGTAGTATAGGGAGGTATAGTGGTAGGTCTGGGTAGTATAGGGAGGCATAGTGGTAGGTCTGGGTAGTATATAGGGAGGCATAGTGGTAGGTCTGGGTAGTATAGGGAGGTATAGTGGTAGGTCTGGATAGTATTAGGAGGTATAGTGGTAGGTCTGGGTAGTATTAGGAGGTATAGTGGTAGGTCTGGGTAGTATAGGGAGGTATAGTGGTAGGTCTGGATAGTATTAGGAGGTATAGTGGTAGGTCTGGGTAGTATAGGGAGGTATAGTGGTAGGTCTGGATAGTATTAGGAGGTATAGTGGTAGGTCTGGGTAGTATATAGGGAGGTATAGTGGTAGGTCTGGGTAGTATATAGGGAGGTATAGTGGTAGGTCTGGGTAGTATAGGGAGGCATAGTGGTAGGTCTGGGTAGTATAGGGAGGTATAGTGGTAGGTCTGGGTAGTATATGGTGGTATAGTGGTAGGTCTGGATAGTATTAGGAGGTATAGTGGTAGGTCTGGGTAGTATATAGGGAGGTATAGTGGTAGGTCTGGGTAGTATATGGTGGTATAGTGGTAGGTCTGGGTAGTATTGGGAGGTATATTGGTAGGTCTGGGTAGTAAAGGGTGAAATAGTGGCAGCTTAGTGCTATATGCAATGACATGTGCTCAGTCACTTGCTGCATTCCTGGATACGGACACTCCCGGGGCTGCTGTGATCTCTCCTCTTCAGCCTGGGTGAACAAGTGTTTAGGAGGAGTGGAGGAGGCAGCCACACCCCCGGCTCCGCCCACCAACTCGGGCTGCCTCGGGATATATTGAAGATCTCTGAGGGACAGTCTATCGTCATTAAATGAGAGGGCAGTGTTACAGGCAGCTTCCCCCGCACCGCTGATGCTCCTGCTGACCAGATCGACATAAAAGCAGTACATGTTTACAAAGCTGCCTGAAACCATCTCTTGTTCAAGTTATTCAGCGATAGATTTGAAAAAGACATCCCCTAGACCAGGGTCGGCAACCTGTCGATTGCGAGCGGGTGATGGATAGATCACAGTGCCGACCCTCTGTCAAAACAACTTCTCCCCAAGCAGAGCTGCATGCAGGACAGAAACAGCCGGTGTCTTGTCGAATACAGTCCCCTATCCAAAAGTGTCCGCCCTGTGCAGGCGCAGGCGCAGTACGGAGGACAAGCGAGACGCCGAAGTCTCCGAAGTTCAACAGCTGATCGTCAGCTGTACACGGCGCCTGCGCATTTATTCTCACCCTATGTCCAGGATCATTCCCTACTATCCAAGTGGACATAGAGTTAGAATAAATAGTTGCCGAGCGCAGCGAGGCCGTGCCCGAAGCGCGGCGAGCGAAGCGAGCCCGCGAGGGGCCCTCTTGCAAAGCCATCACTAACAAGTGCCCGAGCGCCGTGTACAGCTGATGGTCAGCTGATCAACTTCGGACATTTTCGGCATCTCCTCCTCCGTACTGCGCAGGCGCTGCGCCTGCGCAGTACGGGGCGGACACTATATGATAGGAGGACAGTATATGTCAGAACATGCAGCCTGACTACACTGACTCCTGTGATCCTCCCCTCACATCCATCCCGCCCATTTTCTACATCACCTACAGCAGGGGTGCCCAACCTTCTGATGTGGCCCGGAATCTCCTGCTATGGGATGGCGGGTCGGCAAGCCCAGATCGTGGGTTTCTGACCCGCCATCCCCGAGCATCAGTGTGAAGAAACAAGCTGGTGTTCTGTCAAAATAGCCAATTCATCGAGATCTCCAATCACTTCTTTTCCGGTTACTGTAAAGCATCAGAAATTGGAGATTTAGACGAGTTGCTGTTTTGACACAACACCGGTAAGCGTGTACACTCCGGCAGACGATATTATAAGCGGACATTGTTAGTCCACCCGATACTAACCAACAAAATGGTCGCCTCCACGCGGCGACAACTTTTTCCACTATAGCCGCTGTTCTGTCAAAACAGCAAACTTTGTGTACCGGAGTGTACACGCTTTCCAGTGTTGTGTCAAAACAGCAACTCGTCTAAATCTCCAATTACTGATGATTTACAGTAATCGTAAGTGACATGATTGGAGATCTCGATGAATTGGCTATTTTGACAGAACACTGGCGCTAGAGGAAGCAGAGCCAATGCTTCCTATATAGCGCCGGCTCCTGTACAGTGTGATACCAAATGTACTCCGTCTGTGAGAGGAGCGATACAGGAAGCATCGGCTCTGCTCTCTACTGCAGCTGCATGCTTCCTCCAGCATTCCTGTCACACTGATGCTCGGGGATGGCGGGTCGGGAACCTACGATTTGGGACAGCAGCCACCAGGGATACCCAGCAACAGTGCCAGCAGTGCTAACTGCCAGTGCCAGCAGTACCCTCCAACAGTGCCAGTGCCAGCAGTACCCTGCAACAGTGCCAGCAGTACCCACCACCAATGCCAGCAGTACCCAGCAACAGTGCCAGTGCAGTACACAGCAACGGTGCCAGCAGTACCCAGCAACAGTGCCAGCAGTACCCACCAACAGTGCCAGTGCCTGCAGTACCCGCCAGTGCCAGCAGTACCCACCAATAGTGCCAGTGCCTGCAGTACCCGCCAGTGCCAGCAGTACCCACCAATAGTGCCAGTGCCTGCAGTACCCACCAACAGTGCCAGCAGTACCTACTAGCAGTGCCAGCTGTACCCACCAGGGATACCCACCAGCAGTGCCAGTAATACCCACCACCTGTGCCAGCAGTACCCACCAGGGATACCCACCAGCAGTGCCAGCAGTACCCACCAGGGATACCCACCAGCAGTGCCAGCAGTATCTCCAGGCATACGTACCAACAGTGCCAACAGTACCCACCAGCTGTATTAGCCACCAGGGATACCCGCCAGCAGTACCATGCGCCAGGGATACCTGCCAGCAGGACCCTCAGCAGTACCCACCAGCAGGATCCACAGCAGTACCCACCACCAGGATCTGCAGCAGTACCAGCCAGCAGTACCTACCAGCAGGACCCGCAGCAGTACCAGCCAGCAGTACCCACCAGCAGGACCCGCAGCAGTACCAGCCAGCAGTACCCACCAGCAGGACCCGCAGCAGTACCAGCCAGCAGAACCACCACAGCCAGCAGTACCCTGAGCTCATATTTTAACCTTCATGGTATATTGTAAATACATTTTTACTAATTTTTACTAATTAAAATACCCTTCTTTTGAATTCCTTGATATTTATGTACTTTGCTGCTAAAAAAAAAAACCCTCTCTGGGGGAACCTTCTCATATTATATTATCCGGGGTGCGCAGCAACTTTATCTCTCCATATATGTATCTTTCCCATGCTATACCACCAAAAGAAAGCTCTATTGGTGGGAACAAAATGATAGAAATTTTGTTTGGGTACAGTGTAGCATGACTGTTCAATTGTCATTTAAAAAGTGACAGCGCTGAAAGCTGAAAATTGGCCTGGGCAGGAAGGGGGAGTGCCTGGTATTGAAGAGGTTAATAAAACTCACTCTACTGTCCCCACCGAGCACGCTCCTATCTTCAGTGTGGTAACAAAAGCTTGCCGCCACTCTCTTTTATAGCTGGCTATCGCAGTAAGCAGCATTGGGAGGCTAAAAAAGGTACCAACAAGTGTCTGGGGAATGCCCAGGAAAAAGCCAAAGTCTACTTACCACCAACTTTTGCAAATGCGTGCGGACTAAACCCCTTTTTTAACGCTTAATATTAGATAGGTCAATTTGGTTGTCTGCAAGCTGGTGGTAAGTAGACTTTGGCTTTTTCCTGGGCATTCCCCAGACACTTGTTGGTACCTTTTTTAGCCTCCCAATGCTGCTTACTGCGATAGCCAGCTATAAATGAGAGTGGTGGCAAGCTTTTGTTATCACGTGAGTGTTTGTATTGGTCCAGCAGTGCACCAACACCTTTGCAGCCATTGTGCCATTGCTGGGTGTTTGGTGTGCTCCTGTACCTTTAAGGAGGGGTGGGCTCCCCTCCAACCACCTGCTCTCATTTATCCATTAAATGCATGTGCCTCCACTGTGGGGACACTCATAGTTTAGTGTTAGGACCACAGATACAAGGGTGCCGTGACGTGGCTCTGTGGCTCACGCATGCGTTTGCAAATGCGTGCGGACTAAACCCCTTTTTTAACGCTTACTGTTAGATAGGTCAATTTGGTTGCCTGCAAGCTGGTGGTAAGTAGACTTTGGCTTTTTCCTGGGCATTCCCCAGACCCTTGTTGGTATCTTCAGTGTGGGCATCTGAAGCCCACTAATTGCTCCTTCTGGGATACGACACTGCTGGCTACCCAGCATGCACCTTACTATCTCGCGCATGCGCATATGGTACAAGGCGCGGCGCACTAATTGTGTTTCAGGTTGTCATAGCGGTGGATGCCCATTGAACTTCTGGGATTGATTACACTTATATGCCAGGAGCCAATGGGCAGGTGGGCAGACATGATGGACCTTGCCACGGCGAGGTACACTGGAAGAGGACATTTCGGAATAAATAAAAGGTATTTACAATGATGGAAAAAAAAAGTATACATTAGAAAGTGATTCCCAAATGGGGGGAGGAGAGTTTAAAAAATGCCTGGAACTCTACTTTAACCAATAAAGAGTTCAAAAAAGACCTCTGAGTGATATGAACTTTTGTATTGGACTCTCCTCAATACCCAACCCAGGATTTAGAACCTGCCCCAGAAGCATAGACGTGATTGCACACAGACAGTGGAGGGATAAAGGTACTCAGGAGCTTCAGGAAGCATACAACAGCGGTCCTGTGAGTCGGAATTTGTAGACCACAGAAAACCTCAGTTAAGCTAAACTCATTTAATTTTTGACTACAGCACATCTGCAGGGTTTACTGAATGAATCAGTGGCTCACTGATTGCTTTCACTTAATGCCTCGGAGTGCTTTTTTTGGGGATATGCAAACTGAATCACTGTCACTATTGGCAGATAATGGGATTGTATTCTATGGAACAGTAGCCAAAGCAGCCCATTGTACAGGACTCAGGAACCATTAAATCATGTCATATTTCTTTATTGAGCAATAAGGAAAAACAGCAGTCAGCCTTTTTTTTTTTGTCACTCCAGTGAATGGCGCTGAGGGCTATATGACAATAATTCTAGATCTTCTTCCTTGATGCCGCTCTGCCCGTACATCTTTCTGTTTAGTGAGTGTGTTAAGGTTTAACTTTTTGCTTCAGGATGTACGGTTTAACATTTATCTAAATTGAACTGGGCTTACTGTGCTTTGCCGGAGGAAGCCATACAAACGAATTTCTCCTGCTATATACTTTGCAGTCTGTTCTAACCGCTCAATGCAGATTGAATGGTCTAAATGTGTGTTATCTATGCTGTTGCTGGTGAAATTTAGAGGAGAACTACCGTCTATAATCATGGCTCATTTTAGCTAGGTTAATAAGGATTATAGACAAACGCTTTTTTCAATTATTCCATAATAGCTCTTTGTTATGTTCCTTCTGTTCTGCCTGCTTCAGCCTTAAAGCCCAATTCTGAGCTAAATTTTATTTTTATGTAAAGTTACCCCCCCCCCCCCCGGGAGTAATAAAGAGAATGCAACATTTGCTGTAATGCTCACCTTAAATTCCAAGCTGCCCCCCCTCCCGCAGTACTTCTTTTCTAACACAAGATGTCCTCGGTCTTCTGGATTGACCCTACGTTAAGACTTATGCGCTTTTTTGTAACATCACAGGCCCAGTATGGGTCAGTGACGTTACAAGGGGGCAGGGTCTCAGAGTGATGTCACCACATGGCCACGCCCCATAGCTATATAAGAACTGTCAGACACCGGAGCTGACAGATGGTGGGAGCCAGCTTTGGAGGAGGAGCATTTTTATATTTTCAGTGGGGTGGCAGCGGTGGAGGAAGAAGCAGAGAAAGAAGACATCTGCGGAGGAATAAAGGACCTGTCAAAAAACATCTCTTGTTTTTTGTAACACTAAACTGCTTTTTTTTTGGTGAATGGGTAGGGATACAATGTACCCCATACTCATTCACATTGAGGGGGGGGCGGGATCCGGTGGCCCCTTTTTTTTTATAAGCCCCCTCCCTGGAGACCCCCACAACCACCAACCTGGGCTGTGGGGAAGAGGCACTTGTCCCCATCAACATGGGGACAAGGTGCATTGGGGCGGAAGTCAGAGCCCCCCTTGCCCAAAGTAGCCCCCATGTGGAGGGCATGCAGCCTGGAATGGTTTAGGAGGGGGGCAGATTGCTCGTCCTCTCCCCTTCCTGACCTGCCAGGCTGCATGCTTAGATACGGGTCTGGTATGGATTGGGGGCCACCGAAGGGAACCCCACTGACAGCTGATGACTCATCGGTTGTCAAGGACACGGCGGCCGGCTTCCCGGCCAACTCCTTAGCAACCAGCTACCATGGAAAAAATAATTATTTGCTTCACTGCAGATTTTGTAAGTTTACCCACTTACAAAGAAATGAAGCGTCTATAATTTTTATCATAGGTGTATTTTAAATGATAGATACAGAATATCAACCAAAAAAACACATGATACAAATGTTATAAATTGAGTTGCAGTTCAGTGAGTAAAATAAGTATTTGATCCCCAAGCAAAATATGACTTAGTACTTGGTAGAAAAACCCTTGTTGGCAAGCACAGAAGTAAGATGTTTCTTGTAGTTGGTGACCAGGTTTGCACACGTTTCAGGAGGGAATTTGGTCCACTCTTCTTTACAGATCTTCTCTAAATCCTTAAGGTTTAGAGGCTGCCTCTAAACTGGCTGACTCTAAAGCTATGTACACACGATAGGATTTTCCGACAACAAAACCGTGGATTTTTTTCCGAAGAATGTTGGCTCAAACTTGTCTTGCATACACACAGTCACATAAATGTTCTCGGAAATTCCGAACATCGAGAACGTGGTGACGTACAACACGTACAACGAGCCGAGAAAAACGAAGTTCAATAGCCAGTGCGGCTCTTCTGCTTGATTCCGAGCATGCGTGGACTTTTGTGCGTCAGAATTGTGTACACACAATCGGAATTTCCGACAACAAATGTTGTTGTCGGAAAATTGGACAACCTGCTCTCAAACATTTGTTGGCAGAAAACAAATGTTCTATGGAGCATACGCACGGTCGGACTTTCCGACAACAAGCTCACATCCAAAATTTGTTGTCAGAAAATCCTAATGTGTGTACGGCTCATAAGACTGGCTGTCGCTTGGCAACTGGAAATTTCAGCTCCCTCCATAAATTTTCTATAGGATTAAGGCCTGGAGACTGCCTAGGCCACTCCATGACCTTAATGTGCTTCTTCTTGAGCCACTCCTTTGGCAGTATGTTTTGGGTCATTGTCATGCTAAAAGACCCATCCATGACCCATATTCAGTATTCTCATCCAAGATTTTACAATACATGGCCCCATACATTGGCCCCTCAATGCAGCAAAGTCAGCCTGTACCTTTAGCAGTGAAACAGCCCTAAAGCATAATGTGTCTACCTCCGTGCTTGACTGTAGGGATGGTGTTCTTAGGGTCATAGTCAGCATTTATTTTCCTCAAAAAATTTGAGTTGCCAAGAGACAACCTTAAGGATTTAGAGAAGATCTGTAAAGAAGAGTGGACCAAAAATCACTCCTGAGATGTGTGCAAACCTGGTCACCGACTACATGAAACGTCTTACAGGTATCTCTGTGCTTGCCAACAAGGGTTTCTAAGTACTAAGTCATGTTTTGTTTGGGTATCAAATACTTATTTTACTCACTGAACTACAACTGAATTCATAGCATTTGTTTTATGTGTTTTTTTTCCTGGACTTTTGGTTAATATTCTGTGATAAAAATTATAGACCCTTCATTTCTTGGTAAGTGGGCAAACTTACAAAATCTGCAGGGGACCAAATAATTATTTTCCCCACTGTATATACAGTGTTTTTAACTACTTAAAGTGGTGTTCCGGCTGAAATTATACTTTTTTAATAAAAATACCCCTATAATTCACAAGTTTAATGTATTCTAGTAAAGTTAGTCTGTAAACTAAGGTCTGTTTTGATAGTTTATAGCAGTAGTTTGTTATTTTATAAACTTACAGCAGGCCGTGGCCATCTTAAGTGTGGGCATTTGAAGCCAGACTGTATTTCTTCCTGGATCTCATCCTTGCAGATCTCGCACATGCTCAATGCAGCACAAGCTGTGTAATAGGTTTCAGGTCAGGTTTCCATAGCAACGGCAGTGTCAGAGGAAGTTGCCGCTCCTTCCCAGAAGGCATTGCAAACAGGAAATGATGCGATGGGTCACGGCCAGGGAGGAGGAAGTGAAAAATGAACACAGCAGATATACAGTAGGTGCTGAGAATTTTTTTTTTAAAATATCCAATTTGTTTACAGTGCACGGTTTAGTGAGGGATGCTGAAGAGTTGTAAAAGTGGGTGGAACTCCACTTTAAGGACCGGAAGATTTTCTCCCTTCATAACCAGGCCATTTTTTGCGATAAAGCACTGCATCACTTTAGCTGACAATTGCACAGTCATGCAACGCTGTACACAAACAAAATTTACGTCCTTTTTTTCCCACAAATAGAGCTTTCTTTTGGTGGTATTTGATCACCTCTGCGGTTTTTATTTTTTGCGCTATAGACAAAAAAACTGACAATTTTGAAAAAAGTATACATTTTTTACTTTTTGCTTTAATAAATATCAAAAAATAAATAAATAAATAATTTCTACATCAGTTTAGGCCAATATGTATTCTTCTACATATTTTTGGTAAACAAAATCATAAAAAACGTATATTGATTGGTTTGCGCAAAAGTTATAGGGTCTACAAAATAGGGCATACATTTATGGCATTTTTATTATAATTAGTAGTAATGGCGGTGATCAGCCATTTTTAGCGGGACTGCGATATAAAAATGCACTGATTGCTGCATAAATGACACTGGCAGGGAAGGGGTTAACACTAGTGGTGATCAAGGGGTTAAATGTGTTTCCTGGGAGGTGTTCCTAAATGTGGGGGGAGGAGACTGACTGGGAGTACAGAGAGATCGCTGTTCCTAATCACTAGGAACAGACGATCAATCTGTACTTCCCGGTCAGAACGGGGATCTGTTTGTTTACATTGACAGATCCCCATTCTGGCTCTCTGTGGAGTGATAGTGGGTGGGGGGCAGACATCGCGGCTCATCAAGCGCATCAGCTCTCCTGCCATAGCTGTATAACGGACTGATGTACAGCTACGGCTACAGCCATTAATGTCTAAACCGCTGGCAACAAAAGTGAATACATACCTAAGTGAAAATGTCCAAATTGGGCCCAATTAGCCATTTTTCCTGCCCAGTGTCATGTGACTCGTGGGTGTTACAAGGTCTCAGGTGTAAATGAGGAGCAGGTGTTTTAAATTTGGTGTTATCGCTCTCACTCTTTCATACTGGTCACTGGAAGTTCAACATGGCCCCTCATGGCAAAGAACTCTCTGAGGATCTGAAAAAAAGAATTGTTGCTCTACATAAAGATTGCCAAGACTCTGAAACTGAGCTGCAGCACGGTGGCAAAGACCATATAGCAGTTTAACAGGACAGGTTCCACTCAGAACAGGCCTCGTCATGGTCAACCAAAGAACTTGAGTGCATGTGCTCAGCATCCTATCCAGAGGTTGTCTTTGGGAAATAGATGTATGAGTGCTGCCAGCATTGCGGCAGAGGTTGAAGGGGTGGGGGGGTCAGCCTGTCAGTGCTCAGACCATACACCACACACTGCATCGAATTGGTCTGCATGGCTGTCGTCCCAGGAAGGAAGCTTCTTATAAAGATGATGCACAAGAAAGCCCGGAGTTTGCTGAAGACAAGCAGACTAAGGACATGGATTACTGGAACCGTGTCCTGTGGTCTGATGAGACCAAGATAAACGTATTTGTTTCAGATGGTGTCAAGGTGTGTGTGGAGGCAACCAGGTGAGGAGTACAAAGACAAGTGTGTCTTGCCTACAGTCAGGCATGGTGATGGGAGTGTCATGGTCTGGGGCTGCATGAGTGCTGCCGGCACTGGGGAGCTACAGTTCATTGAGGGAACCATGACTGCCAACATGTACTGTGACATACTGAAGCAGAGCATGATCCCCTCTCTTCGGAGACTGGGCCACAGGGCAGCATTCCAACATAATAAGGACCAAACACACCTCCAAGACAACCACTGCCTTGCTAAAGAAGCTGAGGGTAAAGATGATGGACTGGCCAAGCATCTGGTGGCCACACAAAATATTGACAGTTTGGGCCCAATTTGGACATTTTCACTTAGGGGTGTACTCACTTTTGTGAGATACTGTTCCTAGGAACTTGCCAGATCTGAGTTGGCAATGCCAGCTTTTCATTTATGTTACCAGCTAGGCTCAGTATTATTGCTTTCTGGTGATATGGATACCAATAGCAGCCTACCATGGGCACAAAACAGCAGGAGGAGTGGGCACCCCCTGAAGAGTAAGGGACAGACTGCCCAGAGGCCTACCTCCACTCTCCCTTCTGCCTCATATGGAATACATTAGTTAACATGAGGGGCACTGAATGCTGTTAATGTTTTATTGTTACACATGTGGGTTCAGCTCCCCTTATGGTCAGAGGTACAATTGATTCACAGGGCCTCATATACAGAAGGATAACCTCCATTACACTCACCAGCAACACTGGTTCCAGCACCAACTACTATTTTGAGGGGAACAGCATTGAGAACTGATTTCCCTCCACCAATTCTTCATCACAAACTTGTTCACCATTTCAGTCAGAAGGCAAAGAGGGGAGCCACCTCACAATCTTCAGGAGGCTTTGTACACTGTGGTTCCAGACCAGGCCCCTAGGACCAGTTCTGAACCTCAGTGAGCCCTAAGATAGAGGCCCATGCACTCAGCATTATGTATCAGGTGCCTGAACTCACTACCTACAGAACCTCTGTCACCAGCCACCATCTCTACCTCTCCCGAGCTAGCTACTCTCCTTCCCTCAACTTTTCACTTTTCAACACCCAGAGAGTTAACTTGCAAGTTTACCATTTGTCTCCAGATTACATTCACTGCATGTGATGTTCCTTAAAGTGATTGTTAATGATCACCTTGTACAGCAGGCTCATATCATCAATATGAAGTGTTGGGGTAACGAACACTTTAACCAAAACCCCTTTTACTGAAGAGATTTAGTTGTAGATACAGCTCTCAGTTGTTTTCAATAAAAAAAACACATAATTGTGCAGTTCCCAGGCAAACATGGCATTTTCAAATGTATTCATTTTAGGTGCTATGGCTGTGGTGTGCATACCTTTTTGCTTTGCTTGTTTTTGAAATAGTGGATAATAAAGTTCAGTCCTTAGTCCCACATCAAGGTTCCGCTATTGGGTAACCCCACTACTGATGCAACGATTACATCTCCACATGTATGGTCACACTTCCAACTCCCAACTGACCATGAGGCCCAACCTCCTTCTGCATATATCCTTTCAGGAAATGACACAAGCAGGGTTAAGGCCTATCGCAACACACCACTAACCATTAAGTAACCATGCTCTACCCCTTAGTGCAAAATACAAATAACACTTCGGCACCTGCCTACACCTTGGATGCTGCAACTATCAGACACTGCAGGGAGGAGGTGAGGAGTGAGGAGGAGGATCAGAGCTGGGTACAGACTTGTACACAAAAGGGGGGCTGTACCAAGAGGTGCAGTGGCATGAAAACAAAAGAATGGGGGTAACAGCAATGTCCCAGCAATGCCCCAGTCTGTAATGCTCATACCCCCCTCTGCAGGACTGCTATGGCTTTGCACTTCACATATGTCTTAGTTATATAGTGAGAATGTCAATATTCCCCTGGTCTGGCCTTCAGCTTTCTTGTTTGGTTAATAGGTATTGCAGTTCAGTACTGTGGGTGAGGAGTAACTCAGAGCTCCTCCTAACCTCTGAAAGCCCAAAAAAGCTACCCTACTCTGAGTCCTTGAGCACCCCTCTAACCGCTAGAGCCACACAAGGCCTCTTAGTTCAATGCACTCAAAAGAGTACCCCTTCCCTCAGCCTCCCAGCTCCCTTCCTTTAACCAACTGATACATTTGCCAAGGCACTTATCTTCAGACTAAACCCACCATCGCAGCAGCTATTTTCTGCCTACTGACACTAGCCCAGTGGCCCCCACTTTCACCAGGATATTTTTTTCTTACATCGATGCTGGGCCTTGCTTCCTTTACCACCCAGTGAAACTCGTCAGTTTGTTGCGGTGTGCCACAATCATTGGAACAATTTCAGCACATGCCACAACCATTAAATACGGATCATTGGTTCATGTTACTTGCATCGCCAATGCCCCCATCTACTACCCTGCCACCCCTGTACCACCCTATTCTCAAGGGTCAATAAAGGACTGTGTGACGAAACGTCCCACACTCCGCTTGAGTGCTTTTGTCATTTACCGCTTCCTCCCAGTCTGAATATAGATATCAGATAATCCAATCGCTGACAACCAATAACTAGGCAGTACTCATTTTGGCTGCTCAACATGAACTGTTTATTTTAACCCAGGCACACAGAGATATTCAAACTTCTCATCAGTAGGCTGTCCAATCAGCAATTAGAGCTGTTGGAGGAATTCCCCCCTCCCTCCTCATAGCAAACAAATGTACACATCCCATAATACCCAAGGCAGACAGACACAATAGAACAGTGGTTCTCAACCTGGGGGTCGGGACCCCCTCGGGGGTCAAATGACGATTTGCCAGGGGTCACCGAATCCTGGGCTGTTCCTGAAGCCCACGCTGCTCTCCCAGCCTTTTAGTGGCCGCCCAGCTGGGCTGTTCCTGGAGCCCGCAGCCACCCGCTTAGCCTCTTTGCAGCACCCATTCAGTTCACGGCATGGCTGGGGGGCAGAAACTAGAGGTCAGCTGATTGGTGAGGACTGTGAAGTGGGAGGGGCTGGAAGAGACCCTATCTCCTGATTTCAGCATAGGTGTCACTGCTACGAGACACCACAAAGTCAGAAACAGTGAGTGACACTACCTGTGATTATAGTTGCCATTAAAAGTCCCCACTACAGTTCTCAGATCAGCAGATGACCTTGATCAAGAGCACCTAAGTTTGCTGATCAGAACTCCCCCCCAGCACTGCCACTCATCCCATTACTCCCACCCAGAAAGGAGTAAGAGAAGGAATAAAAATAGAGAATACATGGAAGGGAGAGGAAAAGAGGGGGAGGAATAAAGGAAAAGGGAGAGGAAAGAATAAGAGAACAAAGATGGCTAGAGAGGGGGATGGGGGGGAAAAAACAAGAAATTAGGACAGAGAGAGATAAAAGGAGAACAAAGAGAAAGAGTGGTACATCCTAAAATGTACCATAAGGAGTTTTAATATTGTACGAGTGGAAGGGACTCAGGGAGCGCCAAATGTCCGTGGGTTAGGGGGTGCAAATTACTTGTCTTGCCTTGGATGCTGACAAACCACGCTTCGAAAATAATTTTACTGTTAGGGGTCCCCACAACTTGGGAAATTTTATCAAGGGGTCACGGCACTAGAAGGTTGAGAACCACTGCAATAGAACAATGGAATACAGTCACACCCCAAATGACCCAACAGAGAGCACATCATAGTATGAGACAATATACAATATATATATATATATATTTATATATATACAACATTCCAGTGTGGTTGTACACCAAGTCCGATTAGTATAGATCATACTGGGGTTCTCGGTCCCCCTGTGCCCCTAGTAGACACAGGGTAATTTAGACATAGGAGGTGCATGGGGAGCTGACCTCTCCAAGGGATTCTGGGTTCCACGGGCCCCCCTGCCCAAAGTTACTCCGGTCACAGACAGTATGCCTAGAGACAGATGAATTTCCCATCACTTTATGTCTTAATAATATTGGTCAAATAGGGGGGGGGGTGTTGAATATCTCCATCGAAGACACAAACACAAAAATGCAAATGTGTAAAATTTCCCATGTATGCCAATGGGGCAAAGACAAATAGCCAGCACTTCAGGGTATGCTATGCTTCTTCCTGGTAATTGATTTTTACATGGGGAAGGGAAGAGAACCTCAAGCCCTGTGTTAGCTACCAGTTATAAATTAGAGGGGCTGATCTCTCCCCTTCCAGGCACAGCAACAAGGAAGAGAATGGAACGTAAGTATACAATGCTGGTGATACAGCCCATTAAAGAGTAAGTCCACTTTTGTTAAGAAAAAAACAATCCCTTTGGGTGATCAATGTACATTTCAGGGATTTTAAAAACTTTGTAGCAGATTTGTATGTATTTCTGCTTTGAAGAAATAGCTGCCTGTGTCACCATGTCCTTTGCGGACTGATTCTGAATTGGAGTGTCTAGTTCATTATAATCACCAAGTGCACTCTCATTGCTCAAATTAGAAAAGCGGCAGGGTCTGCATTCCTGTAGAAGTAATTAACCCTTTGGGAGTATGTCATCAAAACTGAAAATCCTTTTGCAGAGGGTGCCTAAAATGTGATTTGTATCTTAATGCAGACTTCAAATCAATGAACCAATCACACAAGCAGGAGATTATTCTATACACCAACAGTGTACAGAAGGCCTTC
Source organism: Lithobates septentrionalis (assembly GCA_037952835.1). NCBI lineage: Eukaryota > Metazoa > Chordata > Amphibia > Anura > Ranidae > Lithobates > Lithobates septentrionalis. Next base: position 1,510,489 of record JBBDGP010000651.1, read on the forward strand.
AGGTTGTCATTTTTGCATTGAATTTTACAGAAATTGTCAGAGTCTGCAGATTGAAATGTAATTTTAAAGAACATTAAATTCAGAGACGTAACTATAACTTTCAGAGCCCCGATGTGAAAACCATGAAGGGCCATCCTGACCTCTGGGGCTTCCTTTTGTGCCATTCCCTCCGAGCCCGGGGCCCTTTACTCCTGTCATGTGGTCATGGTCATGGGGTCCCTTTATAAACCCCAGTTCATACTGCTGCAACTTATCAGACGACACATTGGGGATGGTTTACTAAAACTGAAGAGTGCAAAATATGGTGCAGCTTTGCATAGAGACTAATAAGTTTCCAGGATTTTGTGTCAAAGCTTAATTAAACAAGCTGAAGTTAGAAGCTGATTGGCTACCAATTGATCTGTACTCACAAATGTTCCTGGATGCCTCCTTCCAAAATCAGCCAGACATTTCTCTTGTGAACTTAAAGGTTGCCACTATAATCCCAATTAGGAAAAGAAGTAGGGCTCACAATAAGATAAATATATTAAATTTATTGAAATCACATAAAAACACATGATCGAAAGAAGTATATGAACATATCTATATGGTACATTGTCCCGCATGTAAAAATCGGAGCAAAGAGCTGATAAAGGAAAACCACATGGATGGCCCTGGAGTGATTTCTCTTGTGAACTCTCCATACCAGATCCTCAGTGAAATCCCTTAGTCAGTTATAGCAAGGTTCAGCCCTAATACAGCTGGGACTTTGATGAGCACTACAGCAGACCCCCCAGCTTTAGCATAGCTGGGACCTCGATGAACAGTGTAGAAGCACAGCAGAACTGCTGTGGCAGTAGCCCTTTAGGCTGGGAACTTCTCCTCCTGGACAAGAACCCTATTATTCCAAGCCTCAGGTTATTTATGCACTCCCCAGCCACCTACTGGGTACCCTCCTCCAGGGATTGGCTGTGACCACATAAATATTCAGGCTGTTTATTTGACTCTCCCAGCCCACTACATTCCAGAACCCTTCAGAAGGCAGGGGAAGCAGTCAGTTCTGCAACCAGAGAGATACAGAACAGCCCAAAATAATCACAAGCTGCTCAACTGCTTACAGGTGAACTGCAGGAACTAAATTTACCTAACCTAACTAGCAGTCTATTGGGGAGGGTGCTATATATATATAACATAGATTATTACAAGTAGCAGTTGATGATCATGTGATCCATTTTTTAGCACAGTTTAGCAAGCACAGAACACCCACTGACAGTGTGTGTGTGCATATACAGTCTGACTGAAATAAGATGGCCATACACAAGTAGATTTTTGAAGGAACGTTCAAATATTTGGACAAACATTTGTACATTTATTTAGTACACCATATTAGCACAGTGTATTAGTACATTCTATAGGCCTGTACACACGATCTGACTTTTTGACAACAAACATGCAAATTAGCTGTTTTGGAGCAACATCCGACCGTGTGTACGCTCCATCGGACAAATTTTTCGCTCCATCGGACTTTTGTTGGCTGTGCGAACGGACAAACTTTCCGGCAACAAAAGTCCAATGGAGCAAAGTCCAATCGTGTGTACACAAAAGCATCAGACTTTTGTACAAACTACAGTACGCGGCCGCGAGAATGTTTCCCGCGCGAACCCATCACACTGGTTCTCGGCGACAGGGTACTGTACATCTCGCGCTGGCTGCAATAGGAAAAACACATTTTCCTACTGCGGGGCATACCAGGCCCTTAGGTCTGGTATGGATTTTAAGGGGAACCCCCTACGCCGAAAAAAACAGGTGGGGGTCCCCCCCAAAATCCATACCAGACCCTTATCCGAGCACGCAGCCCGGCCGATCAGGAAAGGGGGTGGAGACGAGCAAGCGCCCCCCCGAGCTGTACCAGGCCGCATACCCTCAACATGGGGGGTGGGTGCTTTGGGGGAGGGGGGCCCTGCGGCCCGCCCCGCCCCAAAGCACCTTGTCCCCATGTTGAAGAGGACAAGGGCCTCTTCCCGACAACCCTGGCCGTTGGTTGTTGGGGTTTGCGGGCGGGGGGCTTATCAAAATCCGGGAGCCCCCTTTAATAAGGGGGCCCCCAGATCCCGGCCCCCCACCCTATGTGAATGAGTATGGGGTACAGCGTACCCCTACCCATTCACCTAGGGAAAAAAGTGTCAATAAATAAAACACACTACACAGGTTTTAAAATTAATTTATTAGGCAGCTCCGGGGTCTTCCTCCGACTTCGGGGGTCTTCTTCCGACTTCGAGGGGTCTCTCCGGCGTCTTCTCCCTCTCTCCGGTGTCATCTCCGCGCTCTCTGGTTCTTCTCTCTGGCACTCTCTCTGGCTGTAATGCTGTCTGTGCACTCTGCTATGACTTATATAGGCGGTGACCCCGCCCCCCTATGACATCACAGTCCCAGGGCATGCTGGGACTGTGAGGTCATAAGGGGGCGTGGTCATAGGATGACATGACCACACCCCCTTATGACCTCACAGTCCCAGCATGCCCCGGACTGTGATGTCATAGGGGGGCGGGGTCACCTCCTATATAAGTCACAGCAGAGCGCACAGACAGCATTACAGCCGGAGAGAGCATCGTGTCAACATCTCTGGAAGAGAAGAGGGAAGAAGACGAGCCAGATGTCTGGGCTCCTCTGCTAGCAAAAGAGCGGCAGAAGAGCAGAAGATAGCGGAGGAGCCCGGCAGAAGGAAGAAGGCACCAGAGAAGAACCAGAGAGCGGGGAGACGACACAGGAGAAAGGGAGAAGACGCCGGAGAGACCCCTGAAGTCGGAAGAAGACCCCCGAAGTCGGAAGAAGACCCCCGAAGTTAGAAGAAGACCCCCGAAGTCAGAAGAAGACCCCAGAGCTGCCTAATAAATTAATTTTAAAACCTGTGTAGTGTGTTTTGTTTATTGACACTTTTTTCCCTAGGTGAAAAATTATAAACTGCACAAAATTGGATATAAAATCTATACAATTTTTTAAGAAAAAGTAATAAAAATGATAAAAATAAATAAAAATTAAAATTAAAATGTATTTTAAAACCTTTTTATAAAACCACTATAAAAACATGTTAAATTTTCAGGAATCAGCAATAAAACAGTTAAGATCAAATTCAATATTTAACCCCTTTGGGGCAGATACCCCCATATTGTATATCCATTTGGATTCTTGCTTGCTTAATTCCCTTATTTTATTACTGCCTCTCCAATGGGGTTTAAACGTATCTATTGCCCAAAATTTTAATAACGTTGGATTTTTATCATTGAAGATTTTATGACATGTAAGACTGAGGGGGTGGTGTATGTCTTACAATGTCCGTGCTCACTTCAGTATGTGGGAAGAACCAAAAGACAGATGTGGAAGTGCATCAGGGAACACATACAAAACATTATCAAAGGCTATCCAAAGCACAGTGTGTCACAACATTTTTTTATCACACCATGATAAAAATCCAACGTTATTAAAATTTTGGGCAATATATAAGTTTAAACCCCATTGGAGAGTAATAAAATAAGGGAATTACCGTAAGCAAGCAAGAATCCAAATGGATATACAATATGGGGGTATCTGCCCCAAAGGGGTTAAATATTGAATTTGATCTTAACTGTTTTATTGCTGATTCCTGAAAATTTAACATGTTTTTATAGTGGTTTTATAAAAAGGTTTTAAAATACATTTTAATTTTATTTTAATTTTTATTTATTTTTATCATTTTTACTACTTTTTCTTAAAAAATTGGTGACAACATGTATAGATTTTATATCCAATTTTGTGCAGTTTATAATTTTTGAGATTTTTTTGGGGTTATTCCACAATAAATCCCAAAGTGGTAGTGTAAATGCATAAATTAATGCGGAATTAGTAATATAGGGGTTTTTTTAAGATAAAATGAAGGGGAATTAATTAATGTATATTACATTTTTGTTTTAATGATGTATAGTTAATGTCGATTAAAATAATTATATGTAAGGGAATTTTAATGTGTCTTTATATATATATTTATGCTAATGAAATAAATGGTATGTTAAGTTGTGTAAACAAATAAAACATTATGTATCTCTGAGATCGCACAGTGGCATGATGATACATTCAATCCTGGGGTCGCTATAGCAACCAGTATACAAACTATAAATACCGGTCAGAACGGCCACACTAGCACCCTTGAAAAAGTCACGTGCCCAGTGACGATACGCGTGGGGAGAAGGAGCCTGTGACGCTCTCGGTGTGCAGTCTGCGTGTGATTGAACCAGCAGCAGCACGGAGCAGCACGGAGCTGAATGTAACTGACCATATATTGGAAATGTGATCTATGTTAAAGGGATCATGTGAGTGAAAATACTTGGTTCTTTGTTTGACATGTACTTTAGCTTATATTTGCGCAATGGTTTTTTTCCCAATCTTATGTTTCATATTGGGGAGGACTACTAGAAGCCATAAAGATTAACCGATCTATGCGGATGAACAGGACCTAGTATATCCACCGCTAATCCATCCAAACACAACTCACAAAGCCCTGGTTTGAAGTGAAGAGGAGGTATCAATTAGTGAACTAATCACAATCATTATCTAAGGTGTAAAAGCTTCTAACCACATTTTCACATGAGCACAGATTTATAATAATAATATTTATTGGAAGAAGGTCCCGGTTTTTCACCATTAAGGGAACCTTGTATAAATGGTTCGGAACACATTTATTAATAATCTTTAAAGTCATATTTTTCAAAGTTATAATTATTTAGGTTTCACTACTCATGGTTTTAAAAGATTTATATAAACAATGTATCCACTTATTTGAGAAATATTTTGTAAGCACAACACTTAATTGGATAATACGAGCGCATCACTTTGTTTATTTATTTTTATACAATTGGTGGGGTGTCACCTATTGATTGCAGCTGTATTATTTTGGCATTTATTTATTCTCACATATTTATATATCATTTTCCACTTCAGGGCTTTAGTAACTATATTACTAGTGTTTTTCCTATTGCAGCCAGCGCGAGATGTACAGTACCCTGTCACTGAGAACCAGCGCGATGGGTTCGTGCTGGAAACATTCTTGCGGCCGCGTACTGTAGTTTGTACAAAAGTCCGATGCTTTTGTATACACACGATCGGACTTTGCTCCATCGGACTTTTGTTGCCGGAAAGTTTGTCCGTTCGCACAGCCAACAAAAGTCCGATGGAAACAGAAAAAGTTTGTCCAATGGAGCGTACACACGGTCGGATGTTGCTCCAAAACAGTTAATTTGCATGTTTGTTGTCAAAAAGTCTGATTGTGTGTACGGGCCTTAAGATTATCAGCGATATACCCAGACCCAGTTTTTATTCCACATTTTAATTTGAAGTATTTCTGATCAATTCCGGAATTATCCTTGAGATAAAATGTGGTACATAAAGACCAGAAGACAAGTGGAGGGCATTACCTTGTGCAATGTGAACAAAATGGTTTTAACGGGCTGCTAACTTTTACAGGCGGCATTCAAAGCCTCGACTGTAAAAATTATATGCTGCAGGTTTTGCATGATGGCCAAATCAACAAATCCATAAGTGCATCAAAGTAAGGGAACAAAATGAGAGACAATATTTTTAAAGGAGTAGAAGGTATGAGATATATGGACTCCAGATTATGATATAAGAAAACATGCTTTAAAGAGTTAATTAACCCATAAATGTAAATATATTTACTTCAAGTCTAGCCTTTCTCTTTATGCTTACATGTCAATTAGAATAGATGGTAACCTGTACTTGTATATAAAAAAAATTAAAAAAATTGCAGCTCTCCATCACAGGCTTGAACCCAGCCACCGGTGCCAAATTTATCTGCATCTACAGCTAATCTTCCTGAAGGAGATTGCGCAGAGAAGCACAAATGTATGCTACACACCTTACATTCTACACTGAGCAATTGGCTGCTTTTCAGCTAAAAGCAAAGACACACGTAAATAGCTGAGAATGGGGAGGCATTTATATATAAATCATTTTGTGGGTTCATTTAGGCGTGAAACAGCTTGCATTATATTGTGTTGGCACAGGGGGTATCTGCATAAAGTGCAGAATACAAAAACACTGAGAATCCTAAAAATGAAAATTATAGGTAATTAAATAAAATGTTAAGTAGTTTTGAAAATATTTTCTTTGTTTAGATGTTCAGGATTTAAATAAATATTTTATCATTTTCTTTTTATTAAGGTAAATATGAAATACTACATATAAATATTTGGCAACATCAGGTGGAGCTCTAGTATTCTTTTGTAGCACCCTAATGTTTAGGCAGGGTTGCTCTTAAATTTACCTGCCAAATGATAGTTGCCGTGGCCAATTGCTAGGAGGTGAATTGATTTCACCTTAATTCTGGCATTTTTGCACTTCTCTCTTCTGTCGCTAGGTGGCTGGGTATCTGGTGAAATTAGATAAGACAGATAGATTAGGAATGAATGGGTGTCTCAGCCAATGGGTAAGGTTTTTCTTGGGTCCCTTGGCATGCTGGGAGAACCTATTTATTTGGGTTTAGTCAGGTGATCGGGGTTCTGGGCCACCTGGACGGCTGTCTGGGAGAACATGTGTCGTATTGCCCTGGGCTGCTAGGCCAGAGACCTGAGGCCTATCCCAGGGACATCTGGCTGCTAGGCTATCTGAGGGCTTATCCAGAGGCAAGAGAGCAGCACAGGGTTAGGACTGCAGCTTGCAGTCCAATTAGAAGTAACGGTTCCGCCGGCCGGAGAACCTGTCATGGTCGGAGGTAGAGGGGAAGCTGTCGCCACTAAGGCACCATTCACCTTATTACCAGGGACCACTGGGTAGCTGAAGCAAGTACCTGAGCAGAATTCTCGCCAGCCGGGGAGGGTGAAGAATTGGGAAAATTCAGCAGAGGTCAAGCCAGGGACCCAGCTAGCGGAGCTGCGGAGGTGACGCTTACAGATCATTATTGTGTGCAAAGTCAGGGACCAAGCAGGCCAGTGGGGTGAAGCTTGAAGAGTGTCTGTGAGTGCCAAGCTAAGGACCCAACAGGGAAGCGGGGGTGACGCTTGAGGAAGCTACTCAGTGAGAAGACTGGAAGAGCTCAGGCGATCCAGTGGCAGTGGATCAGCAGGTCTAAGTGATAGACTGTGAGCTCAGTTGAGTGAAGATCTACAAAGGAGGTTGTGGAGGAAGTGAAAGAGTTCATTACAACTTTTGTTAGAAACAGTTCAAGATTGTTGCCATAGGAGACAGCGTTTCTACACATGCAGATCTGGTGTCCGACGGGGTGCCTTTCCCTGCATGGTTGATTACCTATAGAAGTCTTGGAGTCTGCTAATTAACATTGCAACTAGTAAAGGGTGTCCTGGCCCTAACCCTCTCTCCCACAGTTCTGTTTAAGAGAAAATAATTCTCTTCCTGCCTGGAGTTTGCATGTTCCCCCTGTGCCTGCGTGGGTTTCCTCCAGGTACTCCGGTTTCCTCCCACACTCCAAAGACATGCCGGTAGGTTAATTGGCTTCTGTCTAAATTGGCCCCAGTATATGAATGTGAGTTAGGGACCTTAGATTGTAAGATTGTACCTTAAATAATAATAATAATAATTTTTTCATTCAAGAAGTGTCTGGCGCCCATTCATCTACCTTACATTACAGCCACCATGCCTCGTAACCCACTCTACACAGCTCTCCCTAACTCTGGCGGTTACCCTTAGGCCTGGAGAGGCTCAGGACTTGGCTACACTTTTAATATCATTAGAATTGTATCCCTCTTCACCTGTGCAGCAAGACGCCGCTATAGCCCACAGTGCTCTTGAAATCTACTGTCTTGCTCAGTTCTGGTAAATGAAGATATTATATATATTTACAGTATATTAACACATGACCTCTGGAAGACTTATCCCACTTCATGACAGGCCATTTTATGCTTTTTGGCACTGCATTACTTTTTTTTTTGAATATTATTTTTATTGCAAGTTTTTGATACAAACAAATACACATACAACTTAAGTGCTTACAGTACATATGTATGACAATTTAGGTGGAATTATACATTTCTGCAGGTGTGGATTGCAAAACTTAAAAACAAAACAATTATGGGGTACGCTTCTCCCTGCCCAAGACATGGCCTTGAAGAAATGCCAGACATCTTCTACCAGATTAATCGAAGGATATCAAAGCTCAACACTTCAAGCTAACCCGGGGTAATTACGGATATCTCAGCATGTTATCTGCGTACAGCCCCATATCCATTAGGCCGTGTCAGGTTCAGCCAACCATGTACGCCAAACTTTATCATATTTCATCGGGCAACCCCTATTTATGTATGTATCTTTATACAAAGGAAGACTGTTATTGACAAAAAGTTTTCATTGCACCAAGGATCGGGGAAGGGTTTTTTTTCCACTGTATTGCTATATTTTTCCAGGCATAAAAGAGTAACAACCCAATCATTGTGCGTTTTGCTATAGTTGGTATAAGGATTTCTATTAATCCCAGGAGACAGACCTCCATTACTTGTGGCAGTGTGGCCGATGCGACCCTATTTATCAAATTGAGCACCTCCCTCCAATATTGCTGGACTTTAGGGCAGTGCCAGAAAATGTGGGAGAAATCTCCCGGCGAGACGCCACATCTCCAGCACTCCGAGGAATACTTGGGGTTTATCATATTGAGTCTGTGTGGAGTGAAATATGCCCTATGTACAATTTTGAACTGCACCAACCTGTCACGTATAGAGACTAAGGAACTCAAAGCGAAATCCCAGACACCATCCAAGTCATCATTATCCAGTGTGGGAATGTCACGCTGCCAGCGAGACCAAAGTTTATCGGGAGATGGAAGAGACACAAAGACTAATGCCCTGTACACACGATTGCACATTCCGACAACAAAATCTATCAGATTTTTTCAGACAGACATTGGGTCAAACTTGTCTTGCATACACACGGTCACACAAAGCTGGTCGGAAATTCCGAACGTCAAGAACACGGTGACGTACAACACATACAGCAAGCCGAGAAAAATGAAGTTCAATAGCCAGTGCGGCTCTTCTGCTTGATTCTGAGCACGCGTGGCACTTTGTGCGTCGGAATTGTCTACACACGATCGGAATTTACGTGAACGGATTTTGTTGTAGGAAACTTTTAGAGCCAGCTCTCAAACTTTGTGTGTCAAAAATTCCGATGGAAAAAGTCCAATGGAGCCCACACACAGAATTTCCGACAACAAGCTCCGATCGCACATTTTTTGTTGGAAAGTCTGATCGTGTGTACAGGGCATAAGTGTGCGTATAAATGTGAAGAAGGTTTCTAAGCACAGCCATATCTGAGTGTTCTTTCCAGCTCTGACTGGACCATGATACAGGAGAAATGTGGAAATTGTGCAGCGAAAGCATGTGATAGTTAAAGATAGCGAAATTGGTCGTGTTTTGGTAAATTGTAAAGAGAGGAGAGATGCGATAGGGGGAATAGGGAAGTTTGCGACACTATATGGGACATGAGTTTTATACCGCTTTTGGTCCATGCGTAGGGATCTAGGAGTTTGTAGATGTGGGGTAGATTAGGGTTCAGCCAGATCGGGGCATTCGGGGAAATCTCAGATGGTTTACATTTTTCTATAGCCAGGCCTGCTCGCCAAGCCCGCAGGGTGGTAAGCATAGAGGGGGTCAAGGGATATGGGCCACGAGGGTCCTTGTATAATATAAATTGGAGGGCTTCCAAGGAGCTCACCACCATGGCCTCCAGTATTGTGGATGTGTTTGTTTTGTCAGGGTGCAGCCACCAGGCCGCAGTCACCAACTGTGCGGTCAGGAAGTACTTGTAACAATCCAGGAATGCCATACCACCCTGCGTTCTCGGTCTCATCAAGGTCGTTAGCCGGTACCTGGGTGGTGTAGGGCCCCATAAGAAAGAGGAAAACAATTTATTAAGCTTTTTAAAGAAAGACGTAGGCACCCACTGCGGAGAATGACGAAATAGATAAGTGAATTTGGGGATGATTTTCATTTTAAGGAGATTAACTAGTCCCCAAATGGACAAAGGCAAGTTACTCCATGATTTAATTTTTGTCTTAGTGTCAAGAAGTATTGGGGTTAGATTTAATAAAATTAAGTCTGAAGCTTGAGTGGAGACATGGACCCCCAAGTATTTAAAGGTGTCAACCCATTGCAGGGGGTTGTCGGGGGGGGGGGGGGGGATGTAGCCTTAGTTTCCTGATCAATCAGGAATAGAAGGGACTTGGACCAATTAACCTTAAGACCAATGACAACAGTGAAAGTGAACAGTCTAGGACTGTCAGTGCACCCTGTAGGGATGGGTTGAGGAAAAGTAGCATATCATCCACATACAAGGCTACCCTCTCCTCCAGCAAACCAATATGAAGACCTTTAATATGTGGTGAAGTGCGTAGTGACTCTGCCACCGGTTCAATAGCCAGAGCAAACAAGGCTGGAGAGAGCACTGCATTACTTTAACTGAAAATTATGCAGTCATGCAACACTGTACCCAAATTAAATTTATATAATTTTTTCCCCACAAATAGAGCTTTCTTTTGGTGGTATTTGATCACCAATTTTTGTGCTATAAACAAAAAAAAACGAAAATGTTGAAAACATCTTTTTTTTACTTTCTGCTATAAAACCTATCCAATAAAAAAATTGTAAAAATCAAATTTATTCTTAAATTCAGACCAATATGTATTCTACTACATTTTTTTTGGTAAAAAATCCCAATAGGTGCATATTGATTGGTTTGCGCAAAAGTTTTAGCGTCTACAAACTATGGTATATACCAGGGCTATGCAATTAGCGGACCTCCAGCTGTTGCAGAACTACAAGTCCCATGAGGCATAGCAAGACTCTGACAGCCACAAGCATGACACCCAGAGGCAGAGGCATGATGGGACTTGTAGTTTTGCAACAGCCGGAGGTCCGCTAATTGCTTATCCCTGGTATATACAAAGGAATTTTTATTTTTTTAAATGTATTTTTATACTAGTAATGGCGGCATTCAGCAACTTATAGTGGGACTGTGATAGTATGGCGGACAATCTGTCACTAATGCCCCATACACACAAGCGGATTTTCCGTCGGAATTCCGCTCAAGCTTGGCTTGCATACACACGGTCACACAAAAGTTCTGTGAACATTCGACTGTTAAGAATGCGGTGACGTACAATACTACGATGAGCCGAGAAAATGAAGTTCGATGCTTCCGAGCATGCATTGAATTGTTTCCGAGCATGCGTAGGAATTTTTGCGTGTCGGAATTTGTACAGGCGATCGCATTTTCGGATAGGAACTTTTCCCGATCGAAAAATAGAGAACCTGCTCTCAATCTTTTGCTAGCTGGAATTCCGCCAGCAAAAGACTGATGGAGCATACACACGGTCGCATTTTCCGACAAAAAGCTCTCATCGGAGTTTTGCTGGTGGAATTTCCGACCGTGTGTACGCAGCATAACTGACACCTTTGACACATGGTGAGAGGTTGCAGGGTTTTGTCACTGATGTAAAGAAAACAAACTTTTTTGTGTTAGTGTAATCTTATTTTGGTATTCACAGAATGGGTGTGTTTACTGGTGTCCATAGCCTAGACATATATTCCTAATCCAGACAAAACTGGCTTGAGTGAAAATTATCTTGCTAGCTTTTATTTTGAACACGGTAAGAGAATAAAATACCCAACAGTCAACACCCTACCCTCTATTCCTAGGCACTCAACTTCCTCCACCCACCCCCCCCACCCCCACCCCCTCAACAATTCAGGTCCTTTTTACTGTTCCCTCATGGTTACTGACCATTGTCAACAATGCCCATAAAAAAATTTCTTCTGTTTTGATTTCTGGGTAAGCTTTAAATCGCTATTTCCTGATCCTTTTTTTTTTTTTTTACACAAGTCTTCCTTTTTAATTCCTAATGAGTTCAATCCTGATTTATTTACCACTATAAAATATATTTTATTGTATTTTCATCATAAAAGTCCACTTCTCGTGCAGTTTTCTCTCTACAGAGAAAAGGAGAGAAAAGGAGAATACTAAATTTGAAACAAGAACATTTCCCAGAAGCCTCTGAGTGTAACTTGGGAATGAGAGATGCTTCTCTCCACCTTACAAATAATTTATATCCAGTCCAGTGGAGGAGAATCAACATTTCGAAAGACTATTGATTCCTTCCGGAAGAAAGACTAGTCACCCGCTTATTCCTGAAGGTGGCCATTCTGTAACCCTTTAGGTGTTGTGGAGCTGCCTGACGCTGGCCATATAACGATCCACTGTGGCTCAGGTGAAAGCAGTTTCCTAAAGTAAACAACTTAAGAAATATTTTATGTACAGAAGAATAACTGAGAACACAAGTCGCTAATGTACCTGAAGGAAAAAAAATAAAAATAAAATATATATATATATATATATATATAAATAAATAAATATATATATATATATATATATATATATATTTATGCACACACACACACACACACACATATATGTAGCTCTACCTCTGAAGGAGCCGCTGTAATTTAATTGGTTCTTTCTCAAGATTAGTGTAGAGGCAGCCAGGCACACAGCAACAGTTCACTCACTCTGGCTTAGTTATTAGTCTAGGGGATGTCTTGTTAGAATTTTTATTTCTAAAGAACTTGAATGGGGTGTAGAACAATATGGGTTACTCAAGTTTCACTGAATATTTGCAGGAGGACACTCCACTTTTTTAAGCCTCCCTGAACAGTCTCTATGCAGGAACAAGTATAGATGGCAGAATTGAGTCCTTTTTAAAAGCTATCCCAGTCAGAATTACCACTGGATCTTCCATCCAAAGGAAAAAGCAAACAGTCACTAGGACCCTGAGCTCAGGTCAGTACTCACAATGTCACAGGAACACTGAATGCATCCTTCCAGTATCCACTGGACATGCTTCAGTGAGGAAGAGGTTAATTCCAACAATCCAACAGGACAGTTAGACCCTTTCCAGCTTCCACAAGGCACTCTTACGTGAGCTCTTCAGAGCAGATCCTTGGGTGAGAGTTCCCTTGATCAGCTTCAGAAAAAGGATCTTAAGAATTAGTTCCCCAACTATGCTTAAGCTGGAACCACGATGAACATGCAGAAAACTCCAGCAGTCTGCCCACAGGGGCAGAGCCCCTCAGGCTCGGAACTCCCTATCGTAGGACAAGAATAAAACTGCTAAAGGCCCCAGACTACTTATGTGCTCTCCAGCTCCCTAGTGGGCACACCTTCCCAGGGATTGCCTGCTGCACAAAAAATATTCAGGTTACTCAGTTGCCTTACCCAACCTCCTATGTTCCATAAGCCTCCAGAAAGCAGGGGAGAGCAATCAAATCTGCAGCCTCTGGAGCAGGGGTGGACAGCGGCGCTTTACCGCTGTTATAGTGGCGCCACTTAAAATGCAGCTACAGTCAAAAGCTTTCTATTTTATTTATTTTGAATATAGTGGAACAGGGTTAGAGCTTTTGCCAGATTTATAATGCTTTAAGTGTCACTGTTAGTGATATTTCTCCTTCCTAAAAGACACAATGGCAAGAAGGAGGAAATCTCCCAACAATTAGTAAAAACCTCACGTTTGGACAATTGTCACTGGGACAGGTTTCCCCATTTTCATTTTGCCTTACTTCCTGTTTAACTTTCGACAACAATCAACAGTGGAATGTGCCCCCATTTTCTCAATCAACTAGAAAACAGGCAAAATCTTGCCAACAGGAATACAAGCAGTAATAGACATCCAACATAAATTATAACCTTTCACTGCTTTATCAAAAGATAAAGAAAAACTTTTTGGTTAGACTTAAAGTGTTAGTAAACCCACAACAGTAAAATCAGTCTGTATATGCAGTAAGGCATGCTTGTTAAAATACTCACTGTGGAGCCCAAGGGGTTAATCCTCTGCATTGTGTAAAAAGGCTGTTTGATCCTGTCTCCTCTGATACTATCCTTCTTCCAGAGTCCCCAATATATCTCCTGATAGTACAGAGGGTAGGAGACAAGCTTCACATGCTCAGTATGGTGTGTATTGCTAGAGAGTTTTTTCTTTTTCTTGGGAGAGTTCATGTGATCAGCACAGGGTCAATCGGTACTGTCCAGACAGAGGGTCAGGGGTCCTGCATCCTCCTAGGACAATCATAGAGAATGAAAACTCCTCCTAGAAGCTTTAACCAGGCACCGATAGAAGTCGCAAGACTGCTATATACTGCTGATGAGAAAAGGTATTTAGCAGTTTATATTTACTAAAATAATGGAATGTCCACGTTCCATGCCAGTGATCTCTAGTGATTTGATAATTTCCCTCTGCTTCTGCTAACATATCAGTTAGCATAGTTCCCAGCTATCTCTGTAGACTGCAGAACGCCCCCAACCTCCCCCCCCCCCCCCATGTTATTGGTGATGTAGAGAGGGGGCAGTTTTCTGTATTCCTAAAATATTTTCTGTCCTAGGGTAACGATGTTGCTCCTCCATAGCTAATTGAGTGTTGTCACCATGCACAGGAAGTGTGTTACTAGTAAGCTGCAAAAAGCAATAGTCTTTAATATCTTTTTGTTCTTGAGTTTAGATAAGTTGCAATTTAAAACTTTCTACTTGTCCTTCAGGAAGGACTAGACTTTAAAGGAATGTCCAGAATTTCAATATTTATACATCAGCGGAGAATGGGCTGTGAAAATCCATATTTTATATATATTTAGTATTTCACAGGCCTCCTTTTATCTGCAAACACCTACAAGGACAAACGATAATGTATGGTCTATCTCCGAAAGCTTTGGAAGCCTTCAGAGAAAAGTCTTGCTGTGAGAGTGGCTCTCCATCACTCTATCTGTAGAAACCATCACTGATTGCATCAGCAGTAATGAGGATCAGAGCCAGTACACAATGAGCACAGATAGCCCACAGCATGGAAACACAGGCTCTCTGCTCATCACTGCTTTGAAAATTAACCAATTTCTCAAGAGAAACGCTATTGTGTTGGAACGGAGTTGTAGCTGGGACCAAAATAACTCTATGCACAATGAAAATCAATTGTGGTTTTATCTGCAGACTGAGACAAAGAATGGGCCAGAAAATTACATACACAACAGTACATGATGCATATCTGATGTTAATAAAATATCAAAGGTGTCTATAGACTTTAGATGACTATGGTCTGTTCCTGCCATTGTCATCAGAATAGCGGAAGCATTGGGAAGGATGTCAGTGAGGTATCAATGGGGGTGCTTTGTGAATGGCAAAACACAGAGAAGGGGGTGGAGGCACAACTCCGCAGCTGGTGTCCATCATGGACTATCATGGACGCCTGTTCAATGTGCCTGAGAGCAGAAGGTTTGACTCCTAAGGTCAATGACAACTATTAAAGTAAAAAGACACTTACTGAATAAATGGTTGTTTAAGAAAACATTAAAGGTTTAAAAAGTAAAAATCAAAATGTGTGTATATATATATATATATATATATATATATATATATATATATATATATATATATATATACAGTATCTCACAAAAGTGAGTACACATTTTTGTAAATATTTTATTATATCTTTTCATGTGACGCAAGTAAAGAAATGACACTTTGCTACAATGTAAATTAATGAGTGTACAGCTTGTATAACAGTGTAAATTTGCTGTCCCCTCAAAATACGGTAACTCGAAACACAGCCATTAATGTCAAAACCGCTGGCAACAAAAGTGAGTACACCCCTAAGTGGAAGTGTCCATATTGGAACCAAAGTGTCAATATTTTGTGTGGCCACTGTTATTTTCCAGCTCTGCCTTAACCCTCTTGGGCATGGAGTTCACCAGAGCTTCACAGGTTGCCACTGGAGTCCTCTTCCACTCCTCCATGATGATATCACGGAGCTGGTGGATGTTAGAGACCTTGCGCTCCTCCACCTTCCCTTTGAGGATGCCCCACAGATGCTCAATAGGTTTTAGGTCTGGAGATATGCTTGGCCAGTCCATCACCTTTACCCTTAGCTTCTTTAGCAAGGCATTGGTCATTTTGGAGGTGTGTTTGGGGTCATTATCATGTTGGAATACTGCCCTGCGACCCAGTTTCCGAAGGGAGGGGATCATGCTCTGCTTCAGTATGTCACAGTACATGTTGACATTCATGGTTCCCTCAATGAACTGTAGTTCCCCAGTGCTGGCAGCACCCATGCAGCCCCAGACCCTGACACTCACACCACCATGCTTGACTGTAGGCAAGGCACACTTGTCTTTGTACTCCTCACCTAGTTGCCGCCACACACGCTCGACACCATTAGAACCAAATAAGTTTTCTTAGTCTCATCAGACCACAGGACATGGTTCCAGTAATCCATGTTCTTAGTCTGCTTGTCTTCAGCAAACTGTTTGCGGTCTTCTTGTGCATCATCTTTAGAAGAGACTTCCTTCTGGGACGACAGCCATTCAGACCAATTTAATGCAGTGTGCAATGTATGGTCTGAGCCCTGACAGGCTGACCCCTCACCCATTTTACCTCTGTAGCAATGTTAGCAGCACTCATACGTCTATTTCCCAAAGACAACCTCTGGATATGATGCTGAGCACGTGCACTCAACTTCTTTGGTCTACAATGGCGAGGCCTGTTCTAATTGGAACCTGTCCTGTTAAACCGCTGTATGGTCTTGGCCACTGTGCTGCAGCTCAGTTTAAGGATCTTGGCAATCTTCTTATAGGTTAGGCCATCTTTATGTAGAAAAAAGTGAAAAAAGAAAAGTGTGTGAGTGTGGCGCTGTCCCAAAGTTGTAAAAGAAATGTCTGCATATATACAATTATATCCAAAGTGTCACGTGTGTATTCCCTTAAGTGAAATATGTATGGCAGTTATTACCACTCTTGTGGGTTAAAGTGACTGGTGATTTAAACATAAGAAGCATAATGAGTGCAATAAATCGCATCCAAGGTGTCTAGTGCTATATTCCCTCAAAAGGAAAAAACAGTATTAACCACTGCTGAGAGCATGAAGTGGTCTATGTCTAAACACTAGAAAACACAAAGTTGCAATAAATACATCACACGTGACATGCAAAAAATTCTAAAGTGTCTAGTGCTAAATAAATAAATATTAAAATATTGCTCTACAAACGTTGCAAATAACAAAGTGACAAGTGTCCTATAAAGAGTTCACTCTGAAAAGTACTAAACACACGTGCCATGCAAATGGTTCTATGATAATAAACAGTTCATATGGGTATGTGCACTATAAGAGCCCTTGCACACTGGGGCGGTTTGCAGGCGCTATTGCGCTAATAATAGCGCCTGCAAACCGCCCCGAAAGTGCCGCTCCTTGCATTCCAGTGTGAAAGCCCCGAGGGCTTGCACACTGGAGCGATGCGCTGGCAGGACGGTAAAAAAAGTCCTGCTAGCAGCATCTTCGGAGCGGTGAAGGAGCGGTGTGTATACCGCTCCTTTACCGCTCCTGCCCATTGAAATCAATGGGACGGCGCGGCTATACCGCCGGCAATGCGCCTCTGCAGAGGCGCTTTGCGGTGGTATTTAACCCCTTCTCGGCCGCTAGCGGGGGGTAAAACCGCCCCGCTAGCGGCCGCATACCGGCGGTAAAACGCCGCTAATAATAGCGGCGTTTTACCGCCGACGCCGCCCCCCGCCCCAGTGTGCAAGGGCTCTAAGTGAAAAAAGGCGTCCGTTGTGGGATTCCTCAAAGCACACAACAGGTGTTAATCCAGTGCTGGTGTCTTGCGTTGTGATTGTGCAGAGACTCACCAGCTGTATATCCCCTGCAGGGGTAACGAGTAGTCACAGTATGTGCCACTGTGCAGCAGTACTTGGCAAGACCAGGACCAGGATGATATCATAAAGACATAAGAAGAAAGGGTTCCATAGTGTGAAACCGTTTAAAACCACTATTTATTAGGTCAGATAAAAAGGGTACTCACATTATAATGGAAAAAATGAGCGGTGTACAATGCTTAAGCGTCAGCTTTGCAGGGAGATGTCAGCAAGGCGTTCAGTCAAAGGCCACGCCCTGCAAAGTTAAGCATTGTACACCGCTCATTTTTTCCATTATAATGTGAGTACCCTTTTTATCTGACCTAATAAATAGTGGTTTTAAACGGTTTCACACTATGGAACCCTTTCTTCTTATGTCTTTATGATATCATCCTGGTCCTGGTCTTGCCAAGTACTGCTGCACAGTGGCACATACTGTGACTACTCGTTACCCCTGCAGGGGATATACAGCTGGTGAGTCTCTGCACAATCACAACGCGAGACACCAGCACTGGATTAACACCTGTTGTGTGCTTTGAGGAATCCCACAACGGACGCCTTTTTTCACTTATAGTGCACCGGGCACATACCCTATGAACTGTTTATTATCATAGAACCATTTGCATGGCACGTGTGTTTAGTACTTTTCAGAGTGAACTCTTTATAGGACACTTGTCACTTTGTTATTTGCAACGTTTGTAGAGCAATATTTTAATATTTATTTATTTAGCACTAGACACTTTAGAATTTTTTGCATGTCACGTGTGATGTATTTATTGCAACTTTGTATTTTCTAGTGTTTAGACATAGACCACTTCATGCTCTCAGCAGTGGTTAATACTGTTTTTTCCTTTTGAGGGAATATAGCACTAGACACCTTGGATGCGATTTATTGCACTCATTATGCTTCTTACGTTTAAATCACCAGTCACTTTAACCCACAGGAGTGGTAATAACTGCCATACATATTTCACTTAAGGGAATACACACGTGACACTTTGGATATAATTGTATATATGCAGACATTTCTTTTACAACTTTGGGACAGCGCCACACTCACACACTTTTCTTTTTTCACTTTTTCCGCTCATTCCACCCCCTGTGGAGTCAGCGTATGTGAGGGCAGCAGTGTATCAATTTAGGAATATACTTCCCACCTAGGCTTCTAATTACACCCATTAGCGCGGACTCCCTATTTATTCTGTTACATCTTTATGTAGAGCAACAATTCTTTTTTTCAGATCCTCAGAGAGTTCTTTGCCATGAGGTGCCATGTTGAACTTCCAGTGATCGGTATGAGAGCGTGAGAGTGATGACACAAAATTTAACACCCCTGCTCCCCATTCACACCTGAGACCATGTAACACTACGAGTTACATGACACCGGGGAGGGAAAATGGCTAATTGGGCCCAATTTGGACATTTTCTCTTAGGGGTGTACTCACTTTTGTTGCCAGCGGTTTACACATTAAAGGCTGAGTGTTGAGTTATTTTGAGGTGACAGAAAATTTACACTATTATACAAGCTGTACACTCTACTTTACATTGTAGCAAAGTGCCATGTCTTCAGTGTTGTCACATGAAAAGATATAATAAAATATTTACAAAAAAGTAAGGGGTATACTCACTTTTGTGAGATACTGTATGTATATATATATATATATATATATATACATATATATATATATATATATATATATATATATATATATATATATATATATATATATATATATATATATATATCAGCCATAACATTGTGACCTGACCACCCATCATATCCCCATTGAGGCATAAACTCCACTAGACCTCTGAAGGTATGCTGTGGTGCAGATGCTTGATTGGATTGAGATCTGGAGGATTTGGAGGGCAAGTCAACAACTTGAACCTCGCAACCGCTGAGACAATGAACACTTTGGTCAGAGCAATGAAAAATACAATAAATTTTATATAGTGCATGAGTCTGAAGGCACAGAATGCAGGGGTCAGGGGTGTGTAATGCAAAGAGTGCAAGGGTCAGGAGGATATAATGCACAATGTGTTGCAGTCAGTGCCGACCGGGTTTAAAAGTACATAACTCATAAAAAGCAAAAATACAATGGTCAGGTGTGTGTAACACACAAAGTGCGGGGATCAGGAATATGCTATTCATAAAATGCAGAGGTCCGGTTTACACTATATTACCAAAAGTAATGGGACACCTCCCTTTACACCCACATGAACTTTAATGGCATCCCAGTTTTAGTCCGTAGGGTTCAATATTAAGTTGGCCCACCCTTTGCAGCTATAACTAATGCACTTTGTGTGTTACATAAACTATATTACCAAAAGTAGGCCTGCCTTTACACACACATAAACTTTAATGGCATCCCAGTCTTAGTCTGCAGGGTCCAATATTGAGTTGGCCCACGCTTTGCATCTATAACAGCTTCAACTCTTCTGGGAAGGCTGTCCACAAGGTTTAGGAGTGTGTCTATGGGACTATGGGACTAAAGCCTCGTACACACAATACGATTGTTGGCCAACCGAGCGTCTGATTTTTGTCAAAAGGGCTTGTGCCAGGATCTTGTCTTGCATATTAACGGTACAAAAATTGTTGGTCGACAACATGAACGTAGACGTACTATGAGACTATAAAGAGGACCACCCTTTGG
Organism: Lithobates septentrionalis; assembly: GCA_037952835.1. Lineage (NCBI taxonomy): Eukaryota > Metazoa > Chordata > Amphibia > Anura > Ranidae > Lithobates > Lithobates septentrionalis. The sequence goes on from JBBDGP010000651.1 coordinate 1,530,833, forward strand.
GCTCCTTCTGCTAATTTTGTGTTAGTAGAAGTTTGGTGAGTGTTGATTCGCGATTTTCAGTTCGTTTCTGAACGACCGTTCATCAACCATCCATGTTGCGTAATCAGAGGAGAGAACATATTATTATTGGGCTAGGAGTTATTGCTTTGACCCAAGTCCAGTCCAGGAACAGGAGGAGGAGGAGTTTTTGGACCAAAAATTGGTTGCTTAATCGTGACCAATTATGTCATATGCCATTGCTGAGGGAGCTCCAGGAGAATAATCCGGATGATTTTCTGAATTATCTCCAGATGACGGACCCCTGCTTTCACCAACTCTTGGCATTGGTGACCCCCTATATTAAGAAGCAGGACACATGTATGAGGCTTTCTATCACTCCAGAGCAAAGGCTCATAGCCACGTTGTGGTACTTGGCGACGGGGAGAAGTCTCCAGGACCTCAAGATTATGACTGGGATCTCCCCCCAGGCTCTGGGAGTCATTATTCCAGAGACCTGCTCAGCCATTATTCAAGACCTGCAGAAGGACTATATTAGGGCAAGTTTTTACCTTTAAGATCACATTCTATGTATTTATGTTTGCTAATGTATTGTATTAATTTGCCGATTACATAATTATCAGCATTGTAATATTCTGTGAATATCCTCTTTGTCCTCATGCATACTGTAAGCTTTTCCTGCTCCTTTTTGGCTTACATGCATATTTTCCTTCAATAACCTCCCCAGCCTGCTATCCTGGGCCCATACACACCTAGCCTAATAACTTAACAATGTTTTTTTGTCAGCTTCAATTTGGGGCTTACCCTAAACAACCCCTAAAATGTGTACAAATGTTATTGTTGTCCTCAAATTCAGGCAGAGTGTAAGAGGCCATTTTTTGGGACCCAAACTCATTTGGAACCCCCCCCCCCAAAAAAAAGCTAAGTCAACAGATCCAAATACTCTATCTGCTTACTTTGCAAAACCCATAACACTATCCCTCTTTTGTGTTCATATTTCTGTATTAAATTTACCAAACCATGTAGTGCATGGGTCTGCCTGATTACCTACAAATTTAAACTTCTTAAATTTTTGGCTCCTATTATATTGATAGGTTAAATCATAATATCAAAATGTGCTACAATTTGGACAGTGTGTATCCAGCTTTTTCGATTATGACACTTCTTACCTGTCCACTGGGCTGCCAATAGTGTAAGTAAGGAGGGTCTGGGCAAAGTATCACTGATTATTTATGCAAATAGCTCTCATGGAAGTGGAGAGGGTTACTTGTCCAAAACATCTTCCCATTACCTCCCCCTCACCCTAAAATTTGTCTAATGGCCACCAGAGGGGGAAGGAATCTGATAAGTTGACCTTCCACATTTGTCTTTAAATACTCATTTAAGCGTATCCTTATGTTGGCTAAGCATGTTTGTGTCAAATCTGCTTGTAATGTTATGTGCAGAAGTAGTAATTTCTTTTTTTATTTCACAGGTTCCTTCCAACCCAGAGCAATGGCAGGACGTTGCAACCCAGTTCCATTGTCAGTGGGATTTTCCCAACTGTGGTGGTGCTATTGATGGCAAGTATGCCCAGATTGTACCACCACTCAACTCTGGCTCCTATTATTTTAATTATAGGGCTTTTGCAGCATAGTCATGCTAGCTGTAGTGTCTGCCAACTACGAGTTCCTGTATCTGGATGTTGGGAAGAATGGCGGCAACTCTGACGGAGGAGTATTTATGCAGACAGAGTTCTACAAGCAGGTCCAGAATGGCACCTTAAATTTGCCACCTGCTGAGGAGAATGTTGAGGGCCTTAATTTTGTTTTTGTGGCAGATGAGGCCTTTGCTCTGGGAGAACATCTGATGAAGCCATTTCCTATAAGGAACCTCACCCCAGAGCAGAGAATCTTCAATTACAGGCTCTCTCGTGCCAGAAGGGTGGTCAAAAATGCCTTTGGCATCCTATCGAGTCTTTTCAGGCTGTTTTTGACTCCAATCAACCTGGCACTATACAAGATAAATAATGTGGTCCTGTGCTGCTGTATCCTACATACTTTTTTAAGGAGGAATGCTACCAGCTACCTAGCCTCACTGCCAAGTGACGTGGACCCTGCAGTGGCAGGCCCAGCTGAAGACGCTGCAGCTCGTCCAAAATGCCAAAGCCAAAATTTGAAGCCACGTACACATAGAGGCATAACGATTAAGTGTCTCTTATGATCCCATGCCTAAAATGTGTGTAGTTACAAACATCTATTTTTCTAAACCCACAAAACACACAGTGGGGGTTATTTACGAAAGGCAAATCCACTTTGCACTGCAAGTGCACTTGCAAGTGCACTGAAAGTGCACTTGCAAGTGCAGTCGCTCTGAATCTAAGGGGTAGATAAGAAATGAGTGGAAGCTCTGCTGATTTTATCATCCAATTATGTGCAAGCTAAAATGCTGTTTTTTATTTTCCTTGCATGTCCCCCTTGGATCTACAGCGAATGCACTTCCAAGTGCACTTTCAGTGCACTTTCAAGTGCACTTGCAGTGCAAAGTGGATTTTCCTTTAGTAAATAACCCCCAGTGTGTCAACATGTGCTATCTCCAATCACGGGGTATCAATGGACGCGTTTCGGGGGTGCAACCCCTTCCTCTGAGCTACATTAGTTATGAGGAAGGTGTTGCACCCCCAAAAGGCGTCCATTGATACCCTGTGATGGAAGATAGCAAATGTTGAAACGCTGTGTGTTTTGTGGTTTTTGAAAAATAGATGTATGGAACTACACACATTTTAGGCATGGGATCATGGGGGAAATAAAAACATTAGGGCCCAATTTGGGGACACCTTAAAATTTGGGGTTTTAGATTCCAAAAAACACATAAACAATACAATTCATATTAGTTAGGGCAGTGTTTCCCAACTCTCCTCCTCAAGATGCAAACCCAGGTCATGTTTTCGAAATTCTTGAATTCGGCACAGGTGATGTTATTTTCACCGTTAGTAATTCGCACAGTCGTTTTTAGACTGAGGAAAATCTAGAAAACAGGACCTGGTGGTGCACCTAGAGGAGTGGAGTGTAGACACACTGAGTTCTGTCCCTAAACTTTCACATTTAAAAGTCATAAAAACATGGTAATTATTAAAAGGGCAAACAGGAGCCAATAAGTGGAACAATAAACTTCAGACCAGGCAAGAGGAAATTAAAATTTGGCAAGCAGGTCCACAGAATCTCTTATTCTTCGGTGTAAAGCAGTGGCACCCTCCTTGATTTGCTCCAAATCCTTCAAACAATGCAACATATCTGCACTCATTCTGCCAATAATACATTGAGGAAGATCATGGCCTAGTAAGAAGAGTAAAAAGTATTAAGGGAACGATGGTCAAGTGGCTGAGGCCCTACATAGTGAGTTATGGTCAAGTTACTAGTCAAATTCAGGAAATGCTTACCTACCCAGTCTATTGTTGCTTGCAACTTGCTTGCCCTTCAGACACCTACACTGCTAAGAATGTACACACTGCAACTACTCTGTAATCTTGGCCCTGGTGTCTGGTCTCCCAAACTCGGGAACCTAGCAACACTGCCAGCTCCTTCCACCTCTTCCTTCTCCATGCTAATGTTAAGGCACTACATACTTTGGTAATGTGTGGAGTAGGTGTTTGGTTTGGACATCTAAACACTCAACATGTATACACATTTGAAGCAAGATTCCGAAAATACTTATTTGCGCAAACAAGAGGCTTCTCAATACTTTCTTCCTCTTCTGGTTCGCTTTGGCCCTCACTGTGACTCGCGTCAGGGGATTTGACGACCACAATGGCAATGTCTGTGCTGGGTCCAGGAGTCAGATCCCATGGCTCCAAAGAAACATCCTGGGTGAGCTGACCACACTCACGTTCCTCTAAAAAGAAACAATACAGCCACCCCCAATCACATCTGTTTCTAGCATCCATTTTGCTACATTAGTTGACCAACCTTGCACTTGGTCTGATGTCAATGTTTGCTCTTGACTAGTGGACTCCACCATGCTGCAGTCTGGATGTTTTTTCTGTGAAAAATGCATAAAAAAGGGAAGGTGATGGCATTTTCCAGAGGACAAACACTTGACAAGTGACAACATTGAAAAAGTCCTTCAGTTGCCCCCCACCCCTCTTGTCTCCTATGGGATATGGGATATATAATGACCATCCTAGCAGGCGTGACTCTGTGTGACTGGGAGCCCTAGGGCGTCTCTTCTACCCATGTCTACACTGGCAAGGCTGCATTAATGGGCACTGATGATCCAGGCAGCAACCAGAAAGTGTTCTTAAGTTCTGCCCTAAGCCCATGGCCTTTGGCCCACCTAGAAACACCCTGTCGGTGGCTAAATGATTGTGTTTGCAGTTGGCACTTACATTTTTGTTGGGAAGGTGGCCTTGTTGCCTCCCCTGTTGGGGATCGAGCAAGGGTAGCCTCCCTCCTTCCTTTGTGGTGGCTTGTCTGGAGCCTCCTTTTTTGGTGCCTCCCTGTCGAAAGAAGAAAAAACAGTAAGTTCCCAAAAAAGGAATTTCCAAAAACATGAGCAAATAAGAATGTTCATATATGCTTTATATTTACCTTCATCTTTGGAATCCCAAGTCATACAAACATTTTAGAAAAGCTTATGTAGAATTCTCTAGAGCTACTTGGAGAAAGAACATATACAGACAGCTAATTTACACATATACATATAGTTTGGATCCAAATATTGCTTACTTTTTTTAAGGATCTGATGTATGTACATCTGGTCTTGTTCATGGTGTTTGAGATCAGACCATCGTTTTTGGATTTGGTCCTTTGATCGTTCCAGCGAAAATTCGCACTGCAAAACGGCGATGACCTTCTCCAAAATGCTGTCCTTTCGGCTGTTGGGCCTTTCGTAATTGCGCAGCTTGCAGTCATAATCATGCTTCTCTAGGATGCGCACCATCTCCACCATCTCACCCTTGCTCACGGGGGTTGCTTTGTGCCTCCTATGAGCTCCACCACCGCGGGGCTGGCTGTAATCCTCCGAATCCGCCATGTTGTCCCTCCCGAATGTTCCGCCATGTGTCGCATGCAGAAGAGCGATGGTCATGCCACAGCGTCACGACTCACTGAGAGCCGAGTTTGACGCATGTGCAGTGTATATAAAGCCAGAACACACGGTCGATGGAACAACCATAGGAACGATCTTGGAGTGGAGGACGAACAATCGGCAACGCAAGAAAGGAGGCATAAAACGAAGGTACAATTGGAATTTGGGGCATAGGTGGGTAGTGGCCTATACTGTTTAGCTTAGGGCCTATATTGGGACCAGCTTATGGGTTAAGCAAGAGATTATGGTTTGTCTTGTGTTCTGTCTTGCAGGCATCATATAATTTATCATGACGGATACATTTACTTCCCCTGAATTTCTACCCCAATTCAAGAGGTCCTGGAATCAGAGAGATCTGGAGCAGCAGTGGATGACCTATTGTCAGGGCTGGGCTGAGCCCTTCCTTGTCTGAGCTGGCTGTTCAGCTGTCGGCTAATTCCCAGCTCCTTTCTCTCCACAGTGACTCAGCTGTTGATGATCTTCTCGTCAGTCCTGCCTACTTAAAGCCGTCCAGCTCACTTCATCTCTGCCTTCGCCTTTGGTCACATCTCAGAGACTTTATCCTGCGTTCCTGTTGAAGACTTGCTCGGCTGACGTCCCTTCTGGCTTCTGATCCTGCTTGCTGTACTACTATGTTGATCTCTGGCTCTCTGATATTGGCATTGGCTGACTACCCGATCTGGTTACTGAACTCTGGCTATGTATTGACTACGCTTACTCTATTTACCTTTTTATTATTATTAAACTAGTGTGATTAACTGTACTTCTGTCTTGGTCTGATTCATGGTTTCTGACACCTATATGTCCCCAGGTTGCGGTATTACCACAGCCTGCAGTTTTTGACAGACCAGACAGAACCCAGGCTATCGCTGTCTACGCTCCCTTCAACGTCTGCTGAGGCCACAGCTCCGCACTGGTCCTGATGCACAGGATGAAGATGTGGAGGAGCCCAGCTTGACCCAGGTATAGCATTGTTGAACATATTTGTATCCACAAATAAAATGATGATAACTAGACATTATAGGCAAAATATGTCTGCCTTAACAAAGTAGTTTCATATCAATAGACAGTAGTGACCAAAAATGATTTGAACAAGAATGAAAAATGCTGGAGTCAGAATGATAGTCTCAATATTCAGTTTGCAACAGTGAGGAGATCAAAATTGTGTGTGATTGATGACCATGATGATTGAATCTCTATATATTTTTTTTTTATTATTATAATGATTTTATTTGTTATATTTTTTATATTTTTGTATGCACAGAATGCACTTTTTTGTTAAGTTCTTTGTATTCGGTTTGCAGATAGCATGTCTAATTACATTTTTTTTTATGTCTGCACAATAAAAAAAATGTGTAGAATAATACATAGTTACATAGTTACATAGTTAGTAAGGTTGAATAAAGACACCAGTCCATCCAGTTCAACCTGACTAAGTGTGGGTGCGTTTCTACAATTGCCCCTATCCCTGTACATTGTGTCTCATTAAGATGCTCATCTATTATATATTATTATTTATTTAAGGTACCCATATAGCACTGCATTACGCAGCGCTCCACACATGCATCCACTCATAAAAACCGCAGAGATGATCAAATACCACCAAAAGAAAAAAAGGACATCAATTTTGTTTGGGTACAGCATCGCGCGACCGCGCAATTGTCAGTTAAGGCGACACAGTGCCGTATTGCAAAAAATGCTCTGGTCATTGAGCAGCCAAATCTTCTGGGGCTGAAGTGGTTAATGTGCCCACTCACCCCCCTCCCCAGCACAAATTCCCTCTGCAGGCCAAAATTCTCCCCAAACAAAAAAGTGAAATTCCCCACCCCATTCAAGTACATTTCCCTCCCACCTTCTGAAATCTCCCCACCCAGAGCAAATTTTTGACTCCCACCCCAAATCTTCTTCCTACCAAAACTCTCCAATTTTCTCCTCCCAGCACTAATTTCCCTCCCTATTCCCCCCTTCCAGCACACATTCTCTGCCCTCCTCAAATCCCCTCCAAACACAAATCATACTCCCCAAATTACCCCTTCTAGCACAAATCTTCTCCTTTCCAACACAAATCCTCTCTCCCAGTCCCCCTGCCCATCACAAATCTTGTTCCTCTCCAACACTCCCCCTCCAAAAAACTCCTTTCTCCCTCAAATCCCTAATCCCAGCACAACCCCCCCCCCCCAAAAAAAATGTCCCTTCTTAGCACAAATCCTCCCCTATCCACATCCCCACTCCTAGCATAAATCTTCACCCCCAGCACAAATGTTCTTACCGTCCCAAAATCCTCTCTCCTAGCACAAATCACCCACACCAAAATCCCCTTCATACCAGAAATTCTCTCCACTTCCCCAAAATCCTCCCACCTAGGAAAAATCCTCTCCATACCAAAAATCCCACCTCCCCCATCACCAATCCCCCCCTCTCAGCACAAATTCTCATCCCCCATCCCAGCACAAATCGTTGTCCCCCCCATCATGTTGTGCCATATGACACACCAGGGTCAAGGAGGAGTCTAACAGCTCAGAAGAGTATTGCTGCGACAGGTAACTGGCAGAAAGAGAAGCCGGCTGCTGCAGTAGCTGGGCACCCCGCAGAATGCCGCTAGATAAATAGAGATACAGTAGATATATATACTGTATACAGTGCATCCGGAAAGTATTCACATCACTTCTCTTTTTCCACATTTTGTTATGTTACAGCCTTATTCCAAAATGGATTAAATTCATTATTTTTCCTCAAAATTCGACAAACAATACCCCATAATGACAACCTGAAAAAGTTTGTTTGAGATCTTTGCAAATTTATTTTTGGGCAGTTTCTCCCATTCTTGCAGGACCTCTCAAGCTCCATCAGGTTGCATGGGGGTGTCGATGCACAGCCATGTTCAGATCTCTCCAAAAATGTTCAATCGGGTTCAAGTCTGGGCTCTAGCTGGGCCACTCAAGACATTCACTGAGTTGTCCTGTAGCCACTCCTTTGTTATCTTGGCTGTGTGCTTAGGGTTGTTGTCCTGATGGAAGATGAACCTTCACCACAATCTGAGGTCCAGAGAGCTCTGGAGCAGGTTTTCATCAAGGATGTCTCTGTACATTGCTGCATTCATATTTCCTTTGATCCTGACTAGTCCCCCAGTTCCTGCTGCTGAAAAACATTCCCACAGCATTATGCTGCCACCACCATGCTTCACTGTAAGGATGGTATTGTCCAGATGATGAGCGGTGCCTGGTTTCCTCCAGACATAACGCTTGCCATTCAGGCCAAAGAGTTCAATCTTTGTTTCATCACACCAGAGAACTTTGTTTCTCTTGGTCTGAGGGTCCTTCAGGTGCCCTTTGGCAAACTCCAGGTGGGCTGTCATGTACCTTTTACTGAGGAGTGGCTTCCCTCTGGCCACTCTACCATACAGGCCCGATTACTGGATTTATGCAAAGGTGGTTGTTCTTTTGGAAGGTTCTTCTCTCTCCACAGAGGAATGCTGGAGCTCTGTCAGAGTGACCATCAGGTTCTTGGTCACCTCCCTACCTAAGACCCTTCTACCATGATGGCTCAGTTTGGCCGGGCGGCCCGCTCTAGGAACAGTCCTGGTGGTTCCAAACTTCTTCCATTTACGGATGATGGAGGCCACTGTGCTGATTGGGACCTTCAATGCTGCAGGCATTTTTCTGTACCCTTCCCCAGATCTGTGCCTCCATACAATCCTGTCTCGGAGGTCTACAGTCAATTCCTTGGACTTCATGACTTGGTTTGTGCTCTGACATGCACTGTTAACTGTGGGACCTTATATAGACAGGTGTGTGCCTTTCTAAATCATGTCCAATCAACTGAATTTACCACAGGTGGACTCCAATCAAGTTGTAGAAACATCTCAAGGATGATCAGTGCAAACAGGATGCACCTGAACTCAATTTTGAGTGTCGTAGCAAAGGCTGTGAATACTTATGTTCATGTGATTTTTTGTTTTTTTATTTTTAATAAATTTGCAAAGATTTCAAATAAACTTCTTTCATGTTGTCATTATGGGGTATTGTTTGTAGAATTTTGAGGAAAATAATTAATTTTACTAATTTTGGAATAGGGCTGTGACATAACAAAATGTGGAAAAAGTGAAGAGCTGTGAATACTTTACGGATGCACTGTATATAAAATATATGCTAATCCCTTAAGTAATAGACTGACATAAGTTTCCGGGTGAGTTGGAATCATTATATTTTTTTTTTGCTATCAGCTTTGGGTAGACTAAATCTGTAATTTACTGAATATACGCAGATTTAGGTCAAATGCCAACATGCAGTTCTGATTTCGAAAACTATTCCTGTGAAACTTCAACAAAAATTCATATCAGCTCCCGAAAAAACCTACAAAACTATTTATTTTTTTTCAGAAATCATTTTTATTTCCTTTTAACAATCTTGAATATTTACCAAATCTACAGTATTTTTCCCCATCCTATCTTGGTTTGCGTCTTTGGTTTGGGGTGCAGTACACTGTGATAGGAACCACCGCTGCGCACAGCCAGACTGTCAAATCCGATTCTGCTATCTTTACAAAAAACATTATACAGTCTCTATATCTCCTGCTGCTACAAATGACAATATTTTAAGATACATTTCATAATATTTCACTTGTGTAACAGACATGTGAATTAAAGTTAAATGCGCAGATGCTGTTCTTAGTGTCTGCCTTGGAAACTTGCCCGTCCTGCTGATCTACTCAGTAAACCAAGAAAATTAATGAGCTCTCTTAATGAATTTTACATGCAAGTCTATAACTTATTGTTTTGTGACCAGCACGCTTTTGATTTATACGGCAATATCGCTAAAGGCCAAATTCGAACCGCGCTTAAAACTTTTACTTTTATTTTCTGTCTACGAGCTGCGTAATTAGTAGCGGTGCTAGAGTTTTAATCTCATTTGTTACGCACAGTTCATTGACCGCTGGAGCAGGTTTTGCAGGGACAGAAGATGAATGAGAAATTACGCACACACAAAGAGAATGGGAACCCTTGCAACCCAGCCAATCAAATTTTCTCTTGACTTAAAACCTAACTTTTTTTTTGCATGGATGAAAAAAATTTAATTATGCCCCCTCCCAGCTGATGAAAAATGAAATTCAGGTATATTCTATCGTCCAAAACAGAGTATTACTTATCTTAAGCTGGCCATGTAATGTATGAATTGACCAAACTTTGCTCAGTGGGTGGCCCTGTTGGCTGCCTCCCTCCCAATATCCCTTGATTGAAAAAATCAAAGCAACCAGTTGGAAATTTGTTAGCCAAAACCCATCCAATCAGATGCAGCCACTGTTTGGGTATTTATGCCCAAGATTTGTCCATCCACACCGAACAAAAAAAAATATCAGTGTATGCCACACAGTCTTCCTCCCCTCAGTCCTGGTTGCGATGGCTATTCCCCCCGCCAAAGCTGCTCTACTTGCCAATCTCATTCCCGTTCCTCTAGCCAACATCATGACCTATGTAGGCGTGTGCATGGGGTGTTCCAGGTGTGCCTGGGCACACCATAATCACCCCATGCAGCGCAAATTCCCCCTGGCTACCTAAGTCCTCCCCCCCGCATCACTGCCGATTTTCCTCTGTCCCTCTATTAGGGGTCTGTTTAGACCCCTAATATTTCACCAAAGCCCCCCAATGGGGCCCCTAAACAATGGTAAAAAAATCATATTTAAAAAAAAAATTATTGTAAAGAATAATAATAAAAAATTAAAAAAAACGACTGAAACCGTTCACTGCTCTACTGACACTGTCCTTTGCCTTACTGACACGTCCACTGCTCTGCTGACTGACACCATCCTCTGTTCTACTGACACCATCTACTGCTCTACTGACACCGTCCTCTGCCTTTGAGCTTTGGGGTGCACACCCCAATGCAATAGGTTGCGCACACCTATGAACCCCTATGATGTAGGACTGGCAGCCATTGGTCCTTTATTGTATATATTGACATAGGGGGGCCCACCCACATTGCCATGCTGGAGAGCGCTGTAAAATACTGCCAACTGTCCTGGGACCATGGAGTAGGTTAGTATTAACCTGGCCATACACCAGTAGAATTCTGTTCAAATATTTGAGCTTTTGGAACTTTTGTTTAGTTTTGTAAGTCAATGGGTCAAATCAACATTAATTTTCAACCACAGTGACAAAAAAATTCGAAGGATCAGGGTGGAAATTTTTTTTCTTCAATGAACCAAATTACAACTGTGAATGTGGTAATACGTTTGGGATTCCATTCAAGTAGCAGGTCTGGACAAAAGAAATGAGTAGATTCAATGATGACAAGAAAGAATGTTCTGACCAATGATGTTTCTACAAACATTAGAATGAAAATCTAAATGTACAAGGCCAGCCTTAAGCCGGCCATAGATGGTTTGAATCATGAAATGTTCAGCAAGGGCCAGCCGAGATTCGATCCATGTATGGGCAGGCTGAATGTATCTAAGTCAATCCATCGATCAACTTGGGTACATCCAGCATGTTGGATTTTTAGTGTGCGATTATTGGCAGTAGCTATAGCCGCTAGTAATAACCACAGTGTTCTCCCAGCAGGGACGGCTCCCCATGACCCCCCCCCCCCCCCTGCCAGGAAAACACAATAGTTCCATTGGAGGGATTCAACCATTACCAGTGACTATGTTAATGGGGGAATCGAGCAATTTTTGTGCCCTGCTTTACTCTCTGTTAGATTATTCCCTTGAAAAACAAGCATTATATTCTGTATCAACTGGCATGGAGAATTTTAATCATTTAATCCTTGCTCAGAGTTACACAGTTACTCAGAGTAATAAATTTTGCCTGTTTTTTTTGTTGGCTGTGCCCCATTTGGGGAGGTTTCCCTTCACTTGTCCTTACAAATACTATAAGAATTGGAAATATCAAAATGAGGGAACAACCTACCTCTGACAGTTGTCGCCAGAACAGGTGTGCCCATCACCTCCCGTTCTGGTTAGGACAATAAAAATTTGGATTTCCCATAATTTTCTGGACCAGTGACAATGGTTATGTGGACAAAAAGTGAGGATAGATTTCCCTAGATTAGGGATGAGCCGAACACCCCCCGGTTCGGTTCGCACCAGAACCCGCGAACGGACCGCAAGTTCGCACGAACGTTAGAACCCCATTGACGTCTATGGGACTCGAACGTTCGAAATCAAAAGTGTTCATTTTAAAGGCTAATTTGCATGGTATTGTCCTAAAAAGGGTTTGGGGACCCGGGTCCTACCCCAGGGGACATGTATCAATGCAAAAAAAACTTTTAAAAACGGCCGTTTTTTCGGGAGCAGTGATTTTAATGATGCTTAAAGTAAAAAAAAAAAAGTGAAATATTCCTTTAAATATCGTACCTGGGGGGTGTCTATAGTATGCCTGTAAAGTGACGCGTGTTTCCCATGTTTAGAACAGTCCCTGCACCAAATGTCATTTTTAAAGGAAAAAATCTCATTTAAAACTGCTTGCGGGTTTAATGTCATGTCGGGTCATGGCAATATGGATGAAAATCAGTGAGACAAACGGCATGGGTACCCCCCAGTCCATTACCAGGCCCTTTGGGTCTTGTATGGATATTAAGGGGAACCCCGCACCCAAATTAAAATAAGGAAAGGTCCCTATATACTCTGAACAGCAGTATACAGGCGGTGCAAACAAGACAGGGACTGTAGGTTTGTTGTTAAGTAGAATCTGTTTGTAATTTTGAACATTTTTAACTTGTTTAGCTCCAGCCAAAAAATCTTTTCTAAGCTTTTTGGAAAACATAGGGAAGGGTTATCACCCCTGTGACATTTGTTTTGCGTCTTTCCTCCTCTTCAGAAGATTTCACCTCACTTTTTTGTCCCAATGAAAAATGTTTTTTGAAAATTTGGGTTTTTTTGTGGAACAAGGATTGGAAAGCATCAGTGGAAAGGAGAAATTGTTCTCCCATATTAACTCTTACAGGAGAGAATTTCCCTTCCTAGGGGTAGATTTCATCTCACTTCCTGTTGTCTCCTTCCGTTTGCAAGTAGGAGTCGTTTGTAAGTTAGATGTTTGAAAGTAGGGTCCTGCCCTATATACTCAGCAGAAATTTGGGCCTTAGGTGTTGCTGTGGCCACAACACTGTAAGCCCTCACAGGGCCCTGCTGTGAAATATTAGATCAAGAATTGTAATTACATGCCCCTGTTGAACAGGAGCTGAAAAATTAGGCCTTAGGCACTGGTGCTGGTGCCACAACACTGCAACCCCTCACAGACACTCTAGTTGGAACGCAGGAACGAGCCCTGCTGCAAAGTATTGCATCAAAAATTGTAATTACACGCCCCTGTTAGACAGGGGCAGAAAAATTGGGCCTTAGGCACTGGTGCTGGTGCCACAACACTGCAACCCCTCACAGACACTCTAGTTGGAATGCAGGAACGAGCCCTGCTGCAAAGTATTACATCAAAAATTGTAATTACACGCCCCTGTTAGACAGGGGCAGAAAAATTGGGCCTTAGGCACTGGTGCTGGTGCCACAACACTGCAACCCCTCACAGACACTCTATTTGGAATGCGGGAACGAGCCCTGCTGCAAAGTATTACATCAAAAATTGTAATTACACGCCCCTGTTAAACAGGGGCTGAAAAATTGTGCCTTAGGCACTGGTGGTGGCGCCCAGAACCAAAAATGTTCTTACAAGCTATCAGCGTGATGATTGAGGAGGAAGAGGATAATTACTCAGGGATAGTCACTCAGCATCAGCATAGGCAGTCTTTGAAGGGATCTGAGATTTCAAAAAAAATTATTCGGTTACATCTGCATCAGGTGCTTGGTAGCTGGTGGTGATCCAAGACTGATTCATTTTTATGAAGGTCAGCCGATCGACCGAGTCGGTGGACAGACGCACCCTGTGATCGGTTACCACGCCTCCAGCAGCACTGAATGTGCGTTCCGAAAGAACGCTGGATGCAGGACAGGCCAGTAGCTCAATTGCATACTGTGCAAGCTCTGGCCAGTGATCCATCCTCAAGACCCAGTAACCCAGAGGATTTTCGGTGGGAAAGGTGTCCAAGTCTGATCTTGCCCCTAGGTATTCCTGCACCATGTAAAACAGACGCTGGCGATGGTTGCTGGAACCGATCATACCTTGGGGCTGCGGACCAAAAAATTGTCTGAACGCATCGGTCAGACGGCCACCTTCTCCACCGCTCCTTCTTTGACTGACCGAAGCCTCAGCAACACGTTGTCCAGAAACAGGAGTTTGTAACCTCCCAGTCTCTGGGAACGCGTTGCACAGACCTTTCTGCAAGGCCTCCCGAAGATGTTTCATCCTCTGCTCCCTCTGCGATGGCAAGATAAGGTCCGCAACCTTACCCTTGTAACGTGGATCAAGGAGGGTTGCCAGCCAGTATTGGTCCTTCTCCTTGATACCACGAATACGAGGATCCTTACGCAGGCTTTGCAGGATCAGGGAGGCCATGCAGCGTAGGTTTGCTGAGGCATTCGGTCCGGAGTCCTCTGGGTCACTAAGGACAACAACGTCCGCAGCCACCTCCTCCCAGCCACGTACAAGTCCATGTGTTCCTTGGGACTGATCCCTTAAAGACTGCTGATGCTGAGTGCCAGGCTCCACCTCCATACTGACACAATCTTCCTCCTCCTCCTCCTCCTCCTCCTCGTCCTCTTCCTGTGTGATCGGCGGGCACGCAGGAACACTGTCTGGATAAAGGGGGCCTTGAGAGCTAAGGAAGTCCTCCTCTTCCTGCCTCTGTTCTGCCTCAAGTGCCCTGTCCATTATTCCACGCAGCGTGTGCTCCAACAGGTGGACAAGGGGGACAGTGTCACTGATGCATGCACTGTCAGTGCTCACCATCCTCGTGGCCTCCTCGAATGGTGACAGGACAGTGCATGCATCCCTGATCATGGCCCACTGGCGTGGGGAAAAAAAACCAAGGTCCCCTGACCCTGTCCTGGTGCCATAGTCGCACAGGTACTCATTTATGGCCCTCTGCTGCGTGTGCAGCCGCTGCAGCATGGCCAATGTCGAGTTCCACCTGGTGGGCATGTCACAGATTAGGCGGTTCTTGGGCAGGTTAAACTCCTTTTGGAGGTCCGTCAGCCGAGCACTGGCATTATATGACCGGCGGAAATGCACACAGACTTTCCTGGCCTGCCTCAGGACATCCTGTAAGCCCGGGTACCTGCCCAAGAACCGCTGCACCACCAAGTTAAGGACGTGAGCCAAACAGGGCACATGGGTCAGTTGTCCCTGTCGGAGGGCAGAGAGGAGGTTGGTGCCATTGTCGCAAACCACCATTCCTGCCTTAAGTTGGCGTGGCGTCAACCACCTCTGAACCTGCCCCTGCAGAGCTGACAGAACCTCTGCCCCAGTGTGGCTCCTGTCCCCCAAGCACACCAGCTCAAGCACCGCATGGCATCTTTTGGCCTGCGTACTTGCGTAGCCCCTTGAACGCCTACGGAGCACCGCTGGTTCCGAGGAAGAGGCCATGGAGGAAGAAGAAGAGGAGGGGGTGGAGGAGAGAGGTGTGTCACAATCAGCATTTTGGAGGCGTGGTGGCGGAACAACCTCCAACACTACTGCACCTTGTCCTGCATCCTTCCCAGCTGCCAGCAGAGTCACCCAATGCGCCGTGAAACTTAAGTAACGTCCCTGTCCATGCCTGCTGGACCATGAGTCAGCGGTAATATGCACCTTACCGCTGACCGCCCTGTCCAGCGAGGCATGGACATTGCCTTCCACATGCCGGTAGAGAGCTGGAATCGCCTTCTGTGAGAAAAAGTGGCGTTTGGGTACCTGCCACTGAGGAACCGCACATTCCACAAACTCACGGAAGGGGGCAGAGTCTACCAACTGAAAAGGCAGCAGTTGAAGTGCTAGCAATTTTGCCAAGCTAGCATTCAACCGCTGGGCATGTGGATGGCTGGGAGCAAACTTCTTTCGGCGGTGCAGCAGCTGGGGCAGGGAAATTTGCCTGGTACAATCTGGCGTCGGTGTACCAAAAGCAGATTGCCCACAAGTACTTGGCTGTGACACACCTAATTCTACACCTTCATTCCTCTCACTGCAGGTCTCAGAGAGGACTGAAGGTCTAGTGGGGTTGGAAATCTCAGCTGATGAGGAGCAAGGAGAGATCCTCTTTGTTCTTTGGTGTGGGTCTTTTAGATACGCTTGCCAACGAACTGCATGGCAGGTCAACATATGTCTGGTCAAGCATGTGGTACCCAAGCGGGAGATGTTTTGGCCACGCGAGATACGCTTGAGACATATGTTGCAAATAGCAGCGGTGCGATCTGATGCACTCGTCTCAAAAAAGGCCCACACCAAAGAACTTTTTGAATAACGCGCAGAGACTGCAGCGCCCTGCACATGTGGAGCTTTGGGGTGTGATGCAGTCAATGTGCTGCCCTTAGGCTGGCCCCTGGAGGGCATCCTGCCTCGTTGGTGATGTGCCGCCTCCTCCTCCTCCTCCTCCTCCTCTCTCCTATCAGGCACCCACGTTGAGTCAGTGACCTCATCATCCCCTCCCTCCTCATCACTGGAGCAAACCTGGCAGTATGCTGCAGCAGGGGGAGCATGACTGCCAGATTGCTGTCCTTCTTGGGCACCCCCTCTGTCCGTGCTCATGTTACTGCCTTCATCGAGCTCAGTATCATCATCAGAGCCTTCCAAACGCTGGGCATCCTCCTGGAGCATGTACCCAACACTGTGGTCAAACAGTTCGAGGGAATCCTCATGAGGACATGGTGGAGCTAGGGAAGGAGTCACTGATGACATTGAGCTGAGGGAAGAGGCCGCTGCTTTGCCAGACAAAGCACCCTGGGCATGGGTGAGAGAGGATGAGGAGGATGAGGACGGCTTGGTCATCCACTCGACCAAGTTTTCCGCATGTTGCGGCTCAACACGGCCAGCTGCCGAAAAAAAGGCCAAGCGTGTCCCATGGCCACGTGCTGATGAGGATGCACCGTCTCCACGACCAGCACTAGACACAGAGCCTGCTTGCCCTCTCTTATTGGCTTGTGACTGTCTGCCTCTCCTTCTTGGCCTTCCAGACATACTAATGGCCTGTAGCTGCACTAAGCTGGGATAGAACACCTGTAATTTTCTTCAGGTAGCTTTATATACTGTAACCAGACAAGCCTGCCTGTCAGTAGGAAGATAACAGGAACGGATCTAGCTGAACACTGTGAGCAGGACACACTGTACTAAATGTAAATAGTCTAGCTGCCTGACCGTGGTACTAATAGGATCAAAAAGAACACCTGTAATTTTCTTAAGGTAGCTTTATATACTGTAACCAGACAAGCCTGCCTGTCAGTAGGAAGATAACAGGAACGGATCTAGCTGAACACTGTGAGCAGGACACACTGTACTAAATGTAAATAGTCTAGCTGCCTGACCGTGGTACTAATAGGATCAAAAAGAACACCTGTAATTTTCTTAAGGTAGCTATATATACTGTAACCAGACAAGCCTGCCTGTCAGTAGGAAGATAACAGGAACGGATCTAGCTGAACACTGTGAGCAGGACACACTGTACTAAATGTAAATAGTCTAGCTGCCTGACCGTGGTACTAATAGGATCAAAAAGAACACCTGTAATTTTCTTAAGGTAGCTATATATACTGTAACCAGACAAGCCTGCCTGTCAGTAGGAAGATAACAGGAACGGATCTAGCTGAACACTGTGAGCAGGACACACTGTACTAAATGTAAATAGTCTAGCTGCCTGACCGTGGTACTAATAGGATCAAAAAGAACACCTGTAATTTTCTTAAGGTAGCTATATATACTGTAACCAGACAAGCCTGCCTGTCAGTAGGAAGATAACAGGAACGGATCTAGCTGAACACTGTGAGCAGGACACACTGTACTAAATGTAAATAGTCTAGCTGCCTGACCGTGGTACTAATAGGATCAAAAAGAACACCTGTAATTTTCTTCAGGTAGCTTTATATACTGTAACCAGACAAGCCTGCCTGTCAGTAGGAAGATAACAGGAACGGATCTAGCTGAACACTGTGAGCAGGACGTACTGCACTAAATGTATATAGCAGGAACGGATCTAGCTGAACACTGTGAGCAGGACGCACTGCACTGAATGTAAATAGCAGGAACGGATCTAGCTGAACACTGTGAGCAGGACGCACTGCACTGAATGTAAATAGCAGGAACGGATCTAGCTGAACACTGTGAGCAGGACGCACTGCACTAAATGTAAATACCAGGAACGGATCTAGCTGAACACTGTGAGCAGGACGCACTGCACTGAATGTAAATAGCAGGAACGGATCTAGCTGAACACTGTGAGCAGGACGCACTGCACTAAATGTAAATACCAGGAACGGATCTAGCTGAACACTGTGAGCAGGACGCACTGCACTGAATGTAAATAGCAGGAACGGATCTAGCTGAACACTGTGAGCAGGACGCGCTGCACTAAATGTAAATAGCAGGAACGGATCTAGCTGAACACTGTGAGCAGGACGCACTGCATTAAATGTAAATAGTCTAGATAGAAGATAACAGGAACGGATCTAGCTAAACTGAATACAGTGTATATATATATATGCAACACCTGGGATGCATATATATACACAATACACTGTAAGTGCAGCTAACTGACTGACTGTTCTGCCTAATCTATCTAACTCAAATCAAATGACACTGTCTCTCTCTCTCTCTATCTCTCAGCACACCGGAACACACACTACACAGGGCCGCCGTGCAGGCGGCCTTATATAGTGTGGGGTGTGTACTAAATCCCCTGAGCCATAATTGGCCAAAGCCACCCTGGCTTTGGCCAATTACAGCTCTCTCTACTGACGGCGCTGTGATTGGCCAAGCATGCGGGTCATAGTGCATGCTTGGCCAATCATCAGCCAGCAATGCACTGCGATGCCGCAGTGAATTATGGGCCGTGACGCGCCACACGAATTTGGCGCGAACGGCCCATATCGTTCGCAATTCGGCGAACGACCGAACAGCCGATGTTCGAGTCGAACATGGGTTCGACTCGAACACGAAGCTCATCCCTACCCTAGATCCTTAGATCTTTCTTTCTCTTTCGCATGAGGTGGGGGGGGGGGGCGTATCTGGGAGCTCCCTCATTGATAAAGGGGGTTTCCAGATTCTGCCTACAGACCCCCACAACCCTGGCCCTGGTCCTCATCAACATGGGTATCCCCCCTCTCGTGAGCATGTGACCTGGTATTGTTTAGGGAAAGCCCACATTTTTTATTTTTTTATTTTAGCAGTGGTGGCTTGTGATTGCTTGTGAAATGGCAACAAACTACAGTACCTAAAATTGTCCTTAGGTGATGCTTTAAAGACCTTTACAGGTTCCCAGGTATTGCTCTTACTTTGATGTTCGCAGAGATACCTCATGTGCGGTGCAATCACTGTTTACATATGGGTGCGATCCTACCTGCGTGTTTGCGCATGAGCACTGAGGGTCAGGGTGCCTTCAACCACTTGCCGACCAGCAGGCCGGCTCGTTCCGGAAAAACGCCATACTGGTATGTCTGCTCCTTTAGGAGCCATAGCAGGCGTGCACGCAGTCACATGGCAGAAAGCCCGATGCACGTGGCCGGCGGCCACCATGTCTGCTGGCCACCTGTGATCGCGGGCACAAGAGCCAGAACTCACAGGGGAGGAGAAACAGATCTGCTGTTCCAAGTAATTAGGAACAATGATCTGTCTCCTCCTCCAGTCATTCCAAAGGGAACACATTTAACCCCTTGATGGCCCCCTAGTGTTAACCCCTTCCCTGCCAGTGACATTTACACAGTAATCAGTGCATTTTTATAGCACCGATCGCTGTATAAATGTCAATGGTCCCAAAAAAGTATCAAAAGTGTCCAATCTGTCTGCTGCTAAAAATTGCAGATCGCTGCCATTACTAGTAAAAAAAAAAAATAAAAATAATAAAAAATGATATAAATCTATCCCCTATTCTGTAGCCATTTTTTTTACCAAAAATATGTAGAAGAATACATATTGGTCTAAACTGATGAACAAATGTTTTTTTTTATTTATTTTTTTTGTTTTATTATAGCAAAAAGTAAAAAATATAAATTTTTTTATATAATTGTTGCTATTTTTTTGTTTATAGCGCAAAAAATAAAAACAGCAGAGGTGATCAAATACCACCAAAAGAAAGCTCTATTTGTGGGAAAAAAGGACATCAATTTTGTCTGGACACAGCATCGCACGACCGCGCAATTGTCAGGTAAAGCAACGCAGTGCTGTAAGGAAAAACATGGCCTGGTCATTATGGGGGAAAATCTTCCGGGGCTGAAGTGATTAAACAATTGTTTTATTTATTTCATTTACATTTTTTTTGTTTTACACTTTTTTTATTTTTTTCATTCAACTTTTTGCTATCACAAGGGGTGTACACTACTGACATAAGTGACACCAGTGACAGGTACTCTTTATTGAGAGATCAGGGGTGTCTCCTCTGCCCTCCAAGGCAGATGATCAAACTTTAATTGGTTTAATCGGCTGCTTCCTTTGCCGTATCTGCCAGCTAACACAGAACTAAAGTCAAAAGTGGCGAAATCCTTGTTGCTTCTGGCTTCATTCATCACAGAGGAGGAATGGATGTTCCCTCTTCTCCCCTGTGCGCACCCTTTATCCTGGACGACGTCACCTTTGACGAAACGGTGTAGGGAGGAGCGGTGTGCTGACGTCACCATTACAACGCGAAGTCCCGGAAGCAACGGGCGAACATCCGAGAGCCAGCCGGCTCGAGTTACTTTTAGACGCTAACATTCCGATTATCTTGTAAGTGCAATCTTTTTAATGATTAATAAAACGTTTACAGATTTACATTATTGAAGTTTTTCTTTTTAATGTGGCCAACTGCTGATCGTGAGATACTCAGGGGCGATCTAAGAGGAGGAGAGGTGCCATCTGGTGGACAAATACAGAGACCCTGGCTGGGTTATAAGCCTAAAGCGGATGTGATCTCCCTAAAAAGAGATCAGTGCAGCTGGTAAGCAAGAGTTATTTCCCAGGTGGAGGAAACTTTCTATCCCAATTCACTTTTTCTGCTGTGCAATATTTGTTTAGAGAATTTTTGTGGATATGAATTTTTCCAGGGACAATTTTTTGACCACATCACGTAGATGATTTCTAATGCATTCATGCTCAAACATTGTAATGAAAGTGGTTTATCATTTTACTATAGGTCTATGAAGTTATACATGGATTGGGAGTAAATATGTCCCCTATTTGATAGGTATATTTAATACAGGTGGATAGATATCATCAGCTTTTTCCTCTGAAATGTAATTATATATAACTATGACAGTGCTATAGTAGGTTGCATACATAGTACAGATGCAGGGCTGATGTTCAAAATCACAGGGCCCTGTACAGCCTACCTGACAGGCCCCCCTCTCCCGAATTACAAAAATTGCAATTTAAAAAAAAATCTAATTTTAACCATTTTTTTTTTACAATTTTAAAAATGATTTTTATGATTTGTTTTTTAAATATTTCTAATTATATATTTTATATATATATATATATATATATATATATATATATATATATATATATATATATATATTTTTTTTTTTTTAAGGGGAGACTTGGATGAACTATCAGGGGTCTAACAGATGCCTGACATTTCATCTTTGAGACAGAGAAAATAATTGAGGGCACAGATTCTTAAATTCCTTTCTCTGTAGCCTCAACTGCACTGAAGATGAATAAACAGGAGACAGAGGCTCCTGTTCATTCATAAACTGAAGCATAGTAAACACAATTTACTCTGCTCAGTTATCAGAGGACACAGGAGCTATCAATACCGATCACTCACTGTGTCTAATTCAGAAAAGTAAGGGGCTGGTAAATTACATATATAAGCTCCCCTTCCCCCACTCTCCATCCACTTGCATAACCGCAACAGCCGATGGGGGAGGAAAGCCGGCAGTGCTCCGGGGGGTGTGGGGGGCATGGGTACACAGGGGGAATCAGATGTGGGCAGCACAGGGAGGGGGATTGGTGTGGTGGGACAGGAGGACAATTACAGAACAATGTACTTTGTCTCTCCCTACAGCAGCTGAAAGCCGATGGGAGGGACAAGGGGAGAAAATGTCTTTCAGCTGCTGGAGGGAGAGACACAGAAACAGTGCATTGCTTTGTAATTGTCCTCTCGTCCTTCTGTACTGATCCCTCTGCTGTCCCTGTGTGTCTAGGCCCCCTACAGGTGGCCCAGTGGTACCCCCTATTGGCGGCCCTGTACAGATGCACCACTTCACAGACAGAGAGTCAGGGTGTCCCGCAGACATGTTAGTTTTAGTGTTTCTCTATAACCAATACTAATATCAATGCTCCCATCCAAAAAATGTTTTGTCTTTTGTGTTTTTGTACGTATTACCCATGGCAGTAAGCCCCCCTTCCCATGCCCCTTGCTTGACAATCCTTTGCCTATTAGCCTTATGCTGCGCACACACGATCGGAATTTCCGTCATAAAAACTTGGATGGTATTTCCGACGCAATTCTCCTCAAGCTTGCCTTGCATACACGGTCACACCACAAAAGTTCTCTGAACTTTCGACCGCCAAGAACGCAGTGACGTACAACACTACCACGAGTCGAGAAAATGAAGTTCAATGCTTCCGAGCATGCGTCAAATTATTTCCGAGCATGCGTGATTTTTTGCGCGTCCGAATTGCATACAGACGAATGCATTTTCGGATAGGAACCTTTCCTGACCGAAAAATAGAGAACATGCTCTTAATCTTTTGCTGGCTGGAATTCCGCCAGCAAAAGACTGATGGAGCATACACACGGTCGCATTTTCCGACAAAAAGCTCTCATCAGAGTTTTACTGGCGGCATTTCCGATCGTGTGTACGTGGCATAAGAAATGGGGAGAACTGTTTTTAACATTCAGCTCCCATTGACTTCAATGGAGTTTGGATTCCATATCTGAACTTTGGTCATGTTCGCCGAATCCCTATCGACCCAAACCCAGGGGCCTTCAGCTCATCTCTACAAGGAAACATTATGCAAGCATGTTAAATGCAAATATTTCTTGTTAAGCTTTTTAAAATGTCTTTCATAATTTAACTTTTGGACATAAGATGAACTTCCGTGAAGAGTGAAGCCAAAATTGAGATGAAATGTTAACCATAAATAAAAATAGTTTTTTTTTTTTTTTTTTCCAGGTAAAAAAGGTGAAAATCGAGCTGTAATCTATAATTCAGAGATTTGAAGAACACTGTGAACTAAAAGAGAATGTGAATTTTAAATAAAGCTCCACATTTTGGCTCCTGGGAAATAGGAACCGCAAAAGGCAAAACTTGAAAGGGGTAAGGTGAGATCTATGAGTCCGAGGCTGCTAAGAGTCCAATTATACCGGATAGTAATAAAGTTAAAAGATCACTGAACCTCAATTCCAGCTTACATCATATGAAAGAGCCACTAATAAGATTCACAAATATGTGTGAAAGTTTCAGGAGCTCTTCAGATGTGAAGAAAAGTTAAATAAGTTGTAATGATAGTGGAATTTTTTTTAAAGTGTACATGGCAGATTTCATTAGGCATAGAGAGATGTGCAAAGTGGGGCAATCGATAGCAGGCAAACCCAATTTTTACTCTGATTGTAGTTTTATTTCTTGCTTTTAAATTGGATTTCTCATTTATTTTCATCAGTGAATTATTTTTGTTTTTGCTATAGAGGTTTCTTATTTTCACTGTGAATTTTTGCATTAGGGTTTAGCTCCACCCCCAGGGAGATTAGCTGTATACTGAAGGGGTCAGAGGTTTCTGTCTTATTCATATGAGAGTCCGTCATCCACTGAATACAAGATCAGCTGACACTTATGGGACTCAAAACTGTTGTTTTCTGGAAATCTAGACTTTGTTTTTTCTGTTTCAGAGCATGTCCAACTATTGTCTCCTTCATGTCCCTGAAGAAGGGATTTAGCTTGAATCTCCCGAAATGCGCCGGGCTATAGGAGAAGTGCTCTTTTCTTATATACTATATATGGATATTATGTATCATTTTGTGCATGGTTGTTATCTTTGACCGTTACACTGCATTCATGAAATGAATTTTTCTATTTTTTGAAAATATTGTGTCCTCAAAAAGTTTGCCCTTAAAATCCCTTTGTACCGGGGGGTACTTACTCTTTATATATATATGGGACAAAGGCTCATTGTAGTTTGTTATTTTTAGCAACGAAAAGACATTAAAAAATATCTGACAAAAGCCCAAAAACAGCATGTATTGCACCTAAAAATGTAAAATTAAAGCAGCATTAAGCCCAAAAACAAAAATGTATTATATTGTGGCTTACCAACTCTTAGATGTAGTGGCTGTATTCATTTTATATTTATTTATTTTTCCTTTAACCACTTAAGCCCCGGACCATTTGGCTGGCCAAAGACCAGAGCACTTTCTGCGATTCGGCACTGTGTCGCTTTAACTGACAATTGTGCGGTCGTGCGACAATGCACCCAAACAAAATTGATGTCCTCTTTTCCCCACAAATAGAGCTTTCTTTTGGTAGTATTTGATCACCTCTGCAGTTTTTATTTTTTGCGCTATAACCAAAAAAAGAGCGACAATTTTGAAAAAAAGCAATGTTTTTTACTTTTTGCTATAATAAATATCCCCCAAAAATATATAAAAAACGTATAATACATATTCTTCTATATATTTTTGGTAAAAAAAAATCGCAATAAGCGTTTATTGATTGGTTTGCCCAAAAGTTATAGCATCTACAAATTAGGGGATAGTTTTATGGCATTTTTATTAATAATTTTTTTTTTTTACTAGTAATGGCGATGAACAACGATTTTTATCGTGGCTGCGACATTATGACGGACAGATCGGACACTTTTGGCGCTATTTTGGGACCATTCACATTTATACTGCGATCAATGTGATTAAAAATGCATTGCTTACTGTGTAAATGTGACTGGCAGTGAAGGGGTTAATCAGGAGGGGGAGCTGCAGGGGTTAAGTGTGTCCTAGGGATGTGTTCTAACTGTGGGGGGGGGGGGTTACGTGTGACACACCGCTCCCGATTACAGGGAGCGGTGATCAGTGTCCTGTCACTAGGCAGAATGGGGAAATGCTTGTTTACATCAGCATTTCCCCGTTCTTCCTCTCCGTGAGACGGAGCTTGCGACCACATGGCGGCAAATTTAAAGGGACGTACACTACCGTTCAAAAGTTTGGGGTCACATTGAAATGTCCTTATTTTTGAAGGAAAAGCACTGTACTTTTAAATGAAGCTAACTTTAAACTAGTCCTAACTTTAAACAAATATACTCTATACATTGCTAATGTGGTAAATGACTATTCTAACTGCAAATGTCTAGTTTTTGGTGCAATATCTACATAGGTGTATAGAGGCCCATTTCCAGCAACTATCACTCCAGTGTTCTAATGGTACAATGTGTTTGCTCATTGGCTCAGAAGGCTAATTGATGATTAGCAAACCCTTGTGCAATCATGTTCACACATCTAAAAACAGTCTAGCTCCTTCCAGAAGCTACAAAACTGACCTTCCTGTGAGCAGATTGAGTTTCTGGAGCATCACATTTGTGGGGTCAATTAAACGCTCAAAATGGCCAGAAAAAGAGAACTTTCATCTGAAACTCGACAGTCTATTCTTGTTCTTAGAAATGAAGGCTATTCCATGCGAGAAATTGCAAAGAAATTAAAGATTTCCTACAACGGTGTGTACTACTCACTTCAGAGGACAGCACAAACAGGCTCTAACCAGAGTAGAAAAAGAAGTGGGAGGCCGCGTTGCACAACTAAGCAAGAAGATAAGCACATTAGAGTCTCTAGTTTGAGAAACAGACGCCTCACAGGTCCCCAACTGGCATCTTCATTAAATAGTACCCGCAAAACACCAGTGTCAACATCTACAGTGAAGAGGCGGCTGCGGGATTTTGGGCTTCAGGGCAGAGTGGCAAAGAAAAAGCCATATCTGAGACTGGCCAATAAAAGAAAAAGATTAAGATGGGCAAAAGAACACAGACATTGGACAGAGGAAGACTGGAAAAAAGTGTTGTGGACGGATGAATCCAAGTTTGAGGTGTTTGGATCACAAAGAAGAACGTTTGTGAGACGCAGAACAAATGAAAAGATGCTGGAAGAATGCCTGACGCCATCTGTTAAGCATGGTGGAGGTAATGTGATGGTCTGGGGTTGCTTTGGTGCTGGTAAGGTGGGAGCTTTGTACAGGGTAAAAGGGATTCTGAATAAGGAAGGCTATCACTCCATTTTGCAACGCCATGCCATACCCAGTGGACAGCGCTTGATTGGAGCCAATTTCATCCTACAACAGGACAATGACCCTAAACACACCTCCAAATTGTGCAAGAACTATTTACAGCAGAAGCAGGCAGCTGGTATTCTATCGGTAATGGAGTGGCCAGCACAGTCACCAGATCTGAACCCCATTGAGCTGTTGTGGGAGCAGCTTGACCGTATGGTACGCCAGAAGTGCCCATCCAACCAATCCAACTTGTGGGAGCTGCTTCTAGAAGCGTGGGGTGCAATTTCTCCAGCTTACCTCAATAAATTAACAGCTAGAATGCCAAAGGTGTGCAATGCTGTAATTGCTGCAAAAGGAGGATTCTTTGATGAAAGCAAAGTTTGATGTAAAAACAATGTTATTTCAAATACAAATCATTATTTCTAACCTTGTCAATGTCTTGACTCTATTTTCTATTCATTTCCCAACGTATGGTGGTGAATAAGTGTGACTTTTCATGGAAAACACAAAATTGTTTGGGTGACCCCAAACTTTTGAACGGTAGTGTACCTGTACGCCCATTTGCCTGCCGACGTATATGTACATGCGGCGGTCGACAAGTGGTTAATTTCACATGCCAGTAGGTCTGTCATTTTTCAAATTCCTTTAACAGACCAAGCTGTCCAGCAAAAATGGCAGTTAGAGGATTGAGACAAACCATTTACCACTGACAGGGGTGCTTACAGTGATCACCTTTTATTAATATATGTCAAACCTTTATCCCCAAAAAAAAAAAAAAAAAAAAAGCTGCTTTAACTGGTTAAAATGTGTTAGCTGGAGTTTGGCTTTAATTTGTTAGTTAAGTCTTTATAAATCTGCTAGTATGTCTAACACTCCCCTACCCCCAGATTGACAATACTGCGTCCAAAGGCGTCTCTAATGCTCCTCCATCCAGAGCAGGGAACTTCTAAGACAGGAAGTGTGTTACAGGATCGCCAGATTTAAAAAAAAAGGGAAAAAGAGCCTAAAAAAGGAAATGAATGCAGTCACCACATATAAGGATTATTAAGCTGCAATATATTTAATTTGTTGATTTTCGATTTACCACTTCAACTCAGTAGCTTACTATTACCCCGAACCAAATTCCAAACCTTAAATGAATCCCTAAACACAATTGTACTATTAAACATATGTCATATATTGTAATTTATCAGTACTTGGATGTGGTGGCTACAAAGTAGCTTTGTTTCCCATTATTTTCACCTAATGATCCTTCCAGTAGCCCTCTTCCTATCCTAGAGTGAGAACACTCACACATTGTACTGTGTACAGGGGGGAGAAACATTGTCCCCCTAAAACAGGACGACAGAACCCCCCCCCCCTTTCTCTGCTCTATGAGGGGGAGGTGTTTTGTAGTCCACCGAGATAGCTAGAAAGGTATCTGATTTTCTGTATCTAATAATAAGTATTTTGTATAATTTATCTAACAGATAATTAGTATACAGTGCCTTGAAAAAGTATTCATACCCCTTGACATTTTCCACATTTTGTCATGTTACAATCAAAAATGTAAATGTATTTTATTGGGATTTTAGTTGATAGACCAACACAAAGTGGCACATAATTGTGAAGTGGAAGGAAAATGATAAATGGTTTTCAGTTTTTTTTTACCAATAAATAACTGAAAAGCGTGGTGTGCCTCACTCAATACTTTGTAGAACCGCCTTTCACTGCAATTACAGCTGCAAGTCTTTTTGGGGATGTCTCTACCAGCTTTGCACATCTAGAGAGGGACATTTTTGCCCATTCTTCTTTACAAAATATCTCAAGCTCTGTCATTGGATGGAGAGCGTTTGTGAACAACAATTTTCAAGTCTTGCCACAGATTCTCAATTGGATTTAGCTCTGGACTTTGACTGGGCCATTCTAACACATGAATATACTTTGATCTAAACCATTCCATTGTAGCTCTGGCTGTATGTTTAGGGTCGTTGTTTTGCTGGAAGGTGAACCTCCAACCCAGTCTCTAGTCTTTTGCAGGTTTTCTTCTAAGATTGCCCTGTATTTGGCTCCATCCATCTTCCCATGAACTCTGACCAGCTTCCCTGTCCCTGCTGAAGAAAAGCATTCCCACAACATGATGCTGCCACCACCATGTTTCACGGTGGGGATGGTGTGTTCAGGGTGATGTGCAGTGTTAGTTTTCTGCCACACATAGCGTTTTGCTTTTAGTACAAAAAGTTCAATTTTGATCTCATCTAAACAGAAAACCTTCTTCCACATGGTTGTTGTGTCCCCCACATGGCATCACGCAAACTGCAAACAAGACGTCTTATGGCTTTCTTTCAACAATGGCTTTCTTCTTGCCACTCTTCCATAAAGGCCAGATTTGTGGAGAGCACAACTAATAGTTGTCCTGTGGACAGATTCTCCCACCTGAGCTGTGGATCTCTGCAGCTCTTCCAGAGTTACCATGGGCCTCTTGGCTGCTTCTCTGAATAATGCTCTCCTTGGCAGACCTGTCAGTTTAGGTGGACAGCCATGTCTTGGTACGTTTGCAGTTGTGCCATACTCTTTCCATTTTCGGATGATGGATTGAACAGTGCTCCATGAGATGTTCAAAGCTTGAGATTTTTTTTTATAACTGAACCCTGTTTTAAACTTCTCCACAACTTTATCCCTGACCTCTCTGGTGTGTTCCTTGGCCTTCATGATGCTGTTTATTCATTAAGATTCTCTAACAAACCTCTGAGGGCTTTACAGAACAGCTGTATTTATACCGAGATGAAATTACACACAGGTGGACTCTATTTATTAATTAGGTGACTTCTGAAGGCAATTGGTTCCACTAGATTTTAGTTAGGGGTATCAGAGTAAAGGGGGCTGAATACAAATGCACCCCACACTTTTCACATATTTATTTGTAAAAAAAATGTGAAAACCATTTATCATTTTCCTTCCACTTCACAATTATGTGCCACTTTGTGTTGGTCTATCACATAAAATCCCAATAAAATACATTTAAAGCGGAGTTCCACACAAAAATGGAACTTTCACTTTTCGGAACCCTCCCCCCCTCCGGTGTCACATTTGGCACCTTTCAGGGGGGAGGGGGGTGCAGATACCTGTCTAAGACAGGTATTTGCACCCACTTCCGGCATAGACTCCCACGGGAGTCTATGCCTCTTCCTGTCCCTCCGCGCTGTCTCCTGGGAAACACACAGGTCCCAGGAGATAGCCGGGACCAGTTACGACGTGCAGCGCGACTCGCGCATGCGCAGTAGGGAACCGGGAAGTGAAGCCGCAACGCTTCACTTCCCGATTCCCTCAGGCAGGATGGCGGCGGCAGCTGCCGAGAGTCGAGTGAGTGATCGGCGTCGGCTGCCGACATCGCTGGACCCTGGGACAGGTAAGTGGCCATTTATTAAAAGTCAGCAGCTGCAGTATTTGTAGCTGCTGGCTTTTAATATATTTTTTTTAGGTGGACTCCCTCTTTAAGTTTTTGGTTGTAACATGATAATGTGGAAAATGTCAAGGGGTATGAATACTTTTTCAAGTAACAGTAGATATCAAAAGGGAGCTAATAAGACAAGATCATTGTTGGGCTTTATACAAATATACCATTTAACTTCATCCCTAAAATGAGTCCAGTCATCAAAATTAACTTTTAAAATTTATATCTGAGCAAAATTTTTTTTTAAAACCATGTTCAATCTATAAAAATCATTTATCTCATACATGCACATTTCCAAAGTTTACCCCTATAAAACACTGTATGTGTCAGCAATGACAGAGGCAAAGAAATGTAAATCAGCACTTTGATCTTTTCAAAGCAGCATGTAGCAACTAACAGAGTTTAAAAGTGACTAAAAAAAGCAGACCAGTCGGTGGTCAATTGTAGATACATTAGTCAAAATATACTATATATACATATATTAAAGGAACAATTTCAGAAATTACAGTGTATAACATGGCAATTACAAAAAATAGTACATTTCCTAAATACATGAACAATTCCCTATGTTTTAGCCCATTAAAACAGTTGCAAAAAAGTACAGAAAATATACACAGTATATTGATCTGTCAGATATCCAGTGAGCCCTGCCCAGGTTTCCCCTGCTTGACTACAGAACACCTCCCTTCCCATCTGATCTCCATAAGATTGGAGGAGGTGTTTTGCAGTCCAACAGGGTGAACTCAGGCAGGGCTGATACAACTTGTGGGGATTTCTGTGCAGCAAAGGCAACAGTTGTCAGTCCAATCAGGATTTCTTCTTATCGTTGTTGTAATTATTATTATCAGATCTATAATGGTTTTACATTAAAACATCTTAGCCACCTGTAAACAAACTTTAGGTTCACATATATGTGGGTGCGGGAATGCATGTAAATCGCACACATTCCCGCACCCACAGGCAAAACGCGTTGCTTTTAAGAAGACTCACACGGGATAACATTAATTCTTAATGGCGTCCCCATGCATCTGAAAATGCAGAGTCTTAATGAGTGTGGGAAATCACATGGAGCACTATGCAATTCCTATGCAGCTTCAAATTTTAAAAAATTAAATTTTTCCTGCATTCCCTGCAGGTACACAGCCCATGCAAATGAATAGGCTGCTGTGGCTGCACAGACACAAACCACAGCAACCACATGAGTGTGAGAGTATTGGAGCCAGCCATTACTGCCCACTCCCGAGGCCTGGTTCTCCAGTGAGTGTTGGAGGAGCAGAGCAGAGAGCAGTGATTGACAGTCACTGCTCTCCGCTCAGAGCAGACCAAGAACTGAGCGATTAGCGATCATATGATCCATTTGGGGTTGATTAAGGGCCCTTTCACACTGACATTTTTCCTGTGTTTTTACTCTGCAAGAAAAACGCAAGAAAAATGTTTCTCTTTAAATCCTATGGGACTTTTCACACCACTGCGCTGTGGGTGCGGTGCATTTCTAAAAGTTCAGCATGCTGCATCTTTGGTGCGGTTTCGAAAACCGCACCAAAAAAATGCAGCTTCCCATTGAAATGAATGGAAATCGTGGCAAAATCGCGGTAAAAACAGACCACAATTTGTGTTTTTGCCACGATTTCCATTCATTTCAATGGGAAGCTGCGTTTTTTAGTGCGAAACCGCACCAAAGATGCAGCATGCGGGACTTTTAAGAACGAATTTTTGAGTCACATGTCCATTTTTCACGGCTGCAGGTAACCCAAAAAAAAGCACCAGAATCTGAGTAAAAATGCATGTAAGTTTATACCGCGATTTTGCTACAAAGCGTGAAAGAGCCCTTACTAAAGGAGAGTGTAAAATCTGGTACAGCTCTGTATAGAAACCAATCAGCTTCTAACTTCAGCTTGTTCAATTAAGATTTGGCAATAAAACCTGGAAGCTGATTGGTTGCTTTGCAGAGCCGCACCAGATTTTACACTCTCCAGTTTTAGTAAATCAACCCTTTTGTGTCATTCCTGTCTGCCCCAGAGATGGGTTGAAGGATGTTCCTCCTAGTACAATGTACTTTCATGCATGCAGGGCAAGGACAAGGGATGGGCAGGAGGAGTAGCTGCCCTGGGCGCCAAGGTTTATTGCAGGGATGGGGGCGCCCTGACCCTAATGGAAGGGACGGGGGGGTGAGGTTTGGTATCTTTGCCTTGGGCACTTGATGACATTGTCCTGGCACTGCATACATGTAGATACTCACTTGGGGGTTCTGGGCCACTAGTTTAGAACCTCATCCCCCCCATTCTTGAGCATCAGGCCAAAAGAGTCTACTGCAGAGAAACAAGTGACAGAGAGACCATGACCATAGCATGAATGGGACCACTCTCTCCAAGCTACCAACAAACGTGTTACTACAGCTGAGAAGCTCAAAATTGGAAATAAAATTCATATAAAAAAAAAGTCAAAATCACCCCCCAAAAAAGGCCTTCTCTTCTTTCCTTGGCTGAATCTAGCCTATAAAAAACCCACTGTCTTTTTTTGTCAGAAGAAATATCTCTCTTTTCCATGGGAGCACCCCTTTAATAAAAGAAAACAGTTGCAGCGAGCACAAAAATGAATTTGAAACGATCTATTCTGAGTTGTTACTGGTAGAATGCCTTTAATGGATATGATGAAATAACATGACAAGCATCCTGGTCCATTCCCGCGGCTTCATATCTGCAAATAAAGAATGTCAGGTTTTAGATGTCAATATCGCAGCGGCAATCACTGGCATGAAGACAAAACGGACAGATTTACTGGGAGCCGCTAACAAATACAATCACCTATAGCCATTGTGGCTGAATGAGCTTCAACAAGTTCATATATCACTCGAACGGCAGCAAAAAGTGCAGGAGATCTATCAAAGTAATACAGCTTGAATAACTGTTTATTGGATTCATCTGGAGGAGCTTGTGGCCCGGCTTTGCCCAGAGAGACATTGACAAATAACTCTTTGGTTTAGCTTTCCTTAATGCTGAATAGATTATAGACAATCATCTTGGATATAATGATCCAAACAGCCTGTTCATAATCACTGTACATCACTATACTTGGCCCTATACGGCTGATTTCCTCTTTTGATTTTTAAAGGATACATAGTGACAACTGCATCTAATAGGCTTTCTTATCTCCACCTTGGTGTTTGTCCACCGCGATAGCCTATTAAAAGATAGATAGAAACGGGACCATAGTGTAACATTCTTTGTTTAAATAAAAGGTAAAAACATATGCCAAATGGCTGCTTACATTAGTGGGTGCCTTCTCCTGGCACTGAGGATAGTAGCATGAATCACCAGACAGATGGATACTGCAACCATCTCGCTTGCGCTGTTGTTGATCGGTGTGCGTTCCACCGCTGTAGTGAGATGAAACCGAAAGTGGCCGGAAGTGACCGAGCTTCACCTCGATGTACGTTTCGTCTTACAACGTCATCTGACAAGGCCTTTCACTAGTATATCAATATATCCAAATAAATCCAAATAAATCCAAATAAATGAAGTACATCCAAATATATGAAGTATAACTAAACCCAGAACTTCTTTTTTTTTTTATTTGGATAGAGCAGCCTTTTTAAACCAAGGTGCCTTTAGGTTTCTTCAGGGGTGCCTTGACAAAATGCCTAAAAATTGCCCAAAAATTGTATACAAACCAGTGGGTGGACAAAGCCTGCCTTTTTAGTTACACTAAGCCACAGGTTTTTTATTCTGCATCATTACAACTTTCTAGCTGCTGGCATCCTAACAGTCAATAATGTCATTGGTAAAGTAGTCACTTCCACGATTTTGCTGTGATTGGCCGGGCGAAAATCGTGGTAAAATCGTGAAAACAGAATCACGGGACACCTGTTGCCCAAAAGAAATACAATAACTTATTTTGGGCAACAGGCGTCCCGCGATTCTGTTTGCGAGATTTTACCGCGATTGTCACCTGACAAATCACATAAAACCGCGACTCGATCAGGGTGCCATTGGAAGTGACAGGAAACACACGGGTGACCCGCGATTTACTGTTATTTCGAATCGCGGGCAGAATCGCTGCGATTCCGCCTGTGATTCAGAACGCCGATATGTGAACGAAGCCTTACTGAAATCTAGTGGAACCAATTGCCTTCAGAAGTCACCTAATTAGTAAATAGAGTCCACATGTGTGTAATTGAATCTCAGTATAAATACAGCTGTTCTGTGAAGCCCTCAGAGGTTTGTTAGAGAACCTCGGTGAACAAAAAGCATCATGAAGGTCAAGGAACACACCAGCGAGGTCAGGGATATAGTTGTGGAGATGCTTAAAGCAGGGTTAGGTTATAAAAAAATATTTCAAACTTTGAACATCTCATGGAGCACTGTTCAATCCACCATTTGATAATGGAAAGAGTATGACACAACTGCAAACCTACCAAGACATGGTCATCCACCTAAACTGACAGGCTGGGCAAGGAGAGCATTCATCAGAGAAGCAGCCAAGAGGCCCATAGTAACTCTGGAGGAGCTGCAGAGATCCACAGCTCAAGTGGGAGAATCTGTCCACAAAACAACTAGTCGTGCACTCCACAAATCTGGCTTTTATGGAAGAGTGGCAAGAATAAAGCCATTGTTGAAAGAAAGCCATAAGAAGTCCTGCTTGCAGTTTGCGAAAAGCCATGTGGGGGACACAGCAAACATGTGGAAGAAGGTGCTCTGGTCAGATGAGACCAAAATTGAACTTTTTGGCTTTAAAGCAAAATGCTAATGTATGGCGGAAAATTAACACTGCACATCACCCTGAACACACCATCCCCACCGTGAAACATGGTGGTGGCAGCATCATTGTGGGGATGCTTTTCTTCAACAGGGGCAGGGAAGCTAGTTAGAGTTGACAGGAAGATGGATGGAGCCAAATACAGGGCAATCGTAGAAGAAAACCTGTTATAGGGCGTACACACGGTCGGACTTTGTTCGGACATTCCGACAACAAAATCCTAGGATTTTTTCCGACGGATGTTGGCTCAAACTTGTTTTGTCTACACACGGTCGCACAAAGTTGTCGGAATTTCCGATCGCCAACCACGCGGTCACGTACACCACGTACGACGAGACTAGAAAAGGCCGGTTCAGAACCAAGCGCGGCACCCTTTGGGCTCCTTTTGCAAATCTCGTGTTAGTAAAAGTTTGGTGAGAGACGATTCGCGCTTTTTCAGACTCGTGGCTTTCAGATCGTTTTCTGCTGTTCAGTTTGTGCTTGTGGGTTTGTATCTGCTCTTCAGTGCGTGCAGTCAGTTCGTATTGGAGTTTTCTGTGCGATCTTGTCCGCTCGTTGCTGTTTTTCAGGTCGCTCTTCACAGGCCTTGCTGTTCTTCAGTGCGTTCTGTTACTTCGTTCTGAGCAGCCGACCGTTTTCTAGCCATGTTGCGTATGCGTACTCCTCGTAGAGTTCGTGCTGTGCGGGGGCTTGGTGTTGGGGTCCTTACCTTGACACAAGTCCAGTCCATGAACAGGGTGGGGAGGAGTTCATGGACCAAGAATTGATTGCTTCAGCGTGACCAGTTCTCTCATATGCCTTTGCTCCGTGAGATCCGTGAGAATAATCCTGATGATTTCAGGAACTTTCTCAGGATGACGGACCCCGTGTTTCACCGTTTGTTGGCTTCGCTGACCCACTATATTAGCAGGCAGGATACCTGCATGAGGCAAGCCATCACTCCGGAGCAGAGGTTGGTTGCTACCCTGCAGTATTTGGGGACAGGGAGAAGCCTGCAGGACTTGAAGTTCTCGACAGGCATCTCCCCCCAGGCTCTGGGGATCATTATCCCAGAGACCTGTTCTGCCATCATCCAGGTCCGGCAGAAGGAGTATATGAAGGTAAGATTTTTATCCTTTAATATCACATTTTATTGTATTGAATGTTTGATAATATATTGTATTTCTTTCCTCATTCCCTATTTACCATGATTGTAATATGCTGTGAATGTCCCCTTTGTCCTCATGCATGCTGGATTTTTATGTAATTATTAGTTTAGGTCCTTCATACATTTTTGCCC
The DNA here is from genome assembly GCA_037952835.1 of Lithobates septentrionalis. Lineage (NCBI taxonomy): Eukaryota > Metazoa > Chordata > Amphibia > Anura > Ranidae > Lithobates > Lithobates septentrionalis. The sequence continues at coordinate 1,566,595 of JBBDGP010000651.1, forward strand.
TTCAATAACCTCCCCGGCATGGTGTCTCCTGGCCCTATATTCACCTCATGTAGTCACTTAACAATGTATTTTTTCTGCTCCATAGTAGTGCTTTACCCCAAACACCCCCTAAAATGTTTGGAAATGTTATTTTTGCTTTAAATTCAGGCAGAGTGCCAGAGGCTTTTTTTTTGTGGTGTCCCCAAATAACTTTTCTAAACCTTCCCTCCCCCAACTGCTAAGTCAGCTGATCCCAATTCTCTATCTATCCTCAATCATCTATCTGCTGACTTTGCCAAACCCATACACACTATACCCACCTCTTTAGTGGTGAGATTTATGGATGAATTCCCCAAAGCATGTAGTGCAAGGGCCTGCCTGTATACTTTTAAATGGTACTGTTTAAAGTTTTGGGATCCTATTATTATCTTAATAGGTAATAGCAGAATGTCCAAATGTCCTCAAATGTGTACAGTGTGTATTTTTATCTTTGTCTTATGACACTTCTTACCTGTCCAGTGGGCTGCCAATAGTGTAACTAAGGAGGGGCTGTTCCAAGTAATACCCATTATTTAGGCATTCATCTCTCAATGAAGTGAAGAGGGTTACCTGTCCAAGATTTCCACACACCCCCTATAATGTTAGAAATGGCCCATGAGAGGGGGGGGGGGGGATATGATAGGTGTACCTTATACTTTGGCATTGTTAAATTCCCCTTATTAAATGCTATCTGGAAGTTGCCCCATAATGTTTGTGCCTAATCTGCTTGCCATGTTTCTGAGTAAAAATAGTAATGTTTATTTTTTTTTCCTCAACAGTTTCCTTCCACACCACAGGAATGGCAGACTGCGGCCTCCCACTTTGCCGAGCGGTGGGACTTTCCTAACTGCGGTGGGGCAATTGATGGGAAACACGTCCACATCGTCCCACCACCCAACTCGGGGTCGTACTATTATAATTACAAGGGGTTCAATAGTATAGTGATGTTGGCGGTGGTGTCGGCTAATTACGACTTCTTGTATGTGGACGTGGGGAAGAATGGCCGGATGTCCGATGGTGGAGTCATCGCCCAGACGGAGTTCTACAGGCGTCTCCAGAATGGCAGCTTGGACTTGCCAGCTCCAGAGGACAATGTTGAAGGACTCCCATTTGTGTTCGTTGCTGATGAAGCGTTTGCGCTGGGGACCACCTGATGCGGCCATTCCCAATGAGGACCCTCACCCCGGAACAGAGGGTTTTTAATTACCGGCTGGCCAGAGCCCGAAGAGTGGTGGAGAACACATTTGGAATCCTGGCCAGCCGGTTCCGCCTATTTATGACACCCATCCATATGGCGGAGTATAAACTGAACCATTTTATACTTGCGTGCTGTGTTCTCCATAACTTTTTAAGGAAACATTCGGCCAACTATGCTGGCTCAGTTGGGCCTGAGGCCGGAATGATACATCAAACCACACTGACGGCGCTTGAAAGTGGCCGTCCTGGCTTGTCCTCCCTGAGTGCCCGTGATGTCCGGTTACGCTACCTGGAGTTCTTTGCAGGTAGGGGGGCTATCAATATGCCAGCAAATATGTGAAGCCTTTTTATAATAATAAAAAAAAAATTCTTTGTGGACATTTACTGCTTGTGTTTGTTTTAGCTGACCCTGACAGAAATGTGTTGAGTCCAGAAAATGTCGTGATTGTGTAACCTTATTATACAAAGCACTGTTGGCTGTTATTTACTAAATGCAAAAACACATTTCACTACAAGTGCACTTGCAACTGCACTGAACCTGCACTTGTAGTGCAAAGTGGATTTGCCCTTAGGAAATAACCCCCATTTTCACAGAAAACAGCAATTACATCACCCCAAAAGTGTTGTAGTGTTGGGACAATAATCCACACATTCTTGATTAACCAAATTTTTTATACCTGCACAATCACATGTGCATTTACCAAAGGTTTTTAAAACAAACCAACATGTTTGTTGTATAACAATTTTTGGAGTAGCATTATCAAAAATCGAAATGTCCATTTAAGATAAAACAGGCCTGTGTAAAACCAACAAGAAAGCCAAAAAACTTGAACTTACAAAGTTCACATTAGGTAAAACCTGAAGGCTATATCAGACATCAGTATTTAGGAACTGGGTTTGATACAGCGTTCAGATGGGGGGAAATCACCCCTGGAAAAGCCAAATTTGGAAGATGCACACCAATTTACGAATGTCAACATGTGCTAGCTGCCATCACGGGGGATCAAGGGACGTGTTTTGGGGGAGCAAGCCCTTCCTCACCGCTACTTTATAATTGAGGAAGGGGTTGCACCCCCAAAACGCGTCCATTGATCTCCCGTGATGGCAGATAGCACATGTTGGCACACTGTGTGCATCCTCCAAATTTGGCTTTTCAAAACATTGCAAAAATATTTAAAAGATTGGACCACAATCCAAAAAGTGATTTTGTGGGGTTTTAAATTCGCCCCAAAACATCAATGATGTTATTATTTTTTTTAATCACATCATTGATTTTTTGCTGTATGTTTTGCAATTCGAGATTACACCCCATGATCTCCCCGATCAGGATCTGGGCACTTTCTGATGTGAAAGGATCTGGATCACGATCACCTAAAAAGAGAGAAACAAAACAAAAACAGGTATCAAAAATCTGCCACCATCCATCTCTTTTACCTGAGTCTGTGGTCGCAGACACTCACCTGTTGTGGTGCCAATTTCAACCACATCTTCTTCTTCCTCCTGCTCTTCTTGGGTTGGTGGTATTTCCCCTTCTTCCAGAGGTGGGGGGTCTGTGGTCTCCTCGGATGAGGGGTGTCCTCCGAGTCTTTTCTCCCCTATGTAAAACAAAAATGGTATAATTAGCACACAGATATTTGATGGCAGAACTAGAAATAGGAAACATTGCTTGGAAGTGGGGTACAATTGTCTATTTTAGCCGAGTTCCAAGATGTCTTTTTTTTATTGCCCTTTGTCAAGCTGCAATACTTTACCTGTTTGGTACAAGCTTCACAGATGGAGACCCCCCTATAGTATACACTGGAGCACCTGTGTGGCCCCCCTAATAAAAATGGTGTTCTTGTGTCCCACACTAGTGCTCCAGTGTCCAGATGTGAAAACAGCTGCTCAGTGTCCTCTCCTTACACACAATCTAGTTTGCATTTCATTCGAGTAACAAACCCATCTACACAAATATTTGGCATCCAAGTAGGCCCAAAAAAAATGTGGGAAAATGCATATGGCCTAAACAATGGTGTTTTAGAGGCCGAAAGAAAAATGTTTGATACGAGCGAATAATGGGCCCATGAACATTAACGTTGCCCTTTTAAACTGTACAATTAAGAAAAGCATATGGAGCAGCACGAACTGAATAAAGACAGAAAGAATAGGAACACAGCACAACTACTTACTTTTTTGCAGCACTCTCCGGATCTTTTGGTACTGCTCTGGCTCTCTCAATTTCACTCAATTTCAGGTCCGACCACTGGTTCCTGAGCTGATCTTTCGATCTTCGTAGCCCGAAAATCTTGTGAAGACTCCTGACCACTTTCGCCATGATCTTGGCCTTTCTGATATTGGGGTTGGGGTAAGGCCCATACTTTCCGTCATAGTCGGACTTCTTCATGATGTCGACCATCTCCAACATCTCCCCAAAGGACATATTTGTGGTCTTAAAACGTCTCCTTCTGGATCGGGACGTGTCTGGATCCGGGCTTTTCTCCTCCTCCTCCTCGTTCCTGCAATTATCACGCACCTGCTGTGACTCCGCCATGTGCTCTTCCCCCACTGCGCCGAACGAAAAGGGGCGGGGAATAAAATAGGAAGAACGTCAGGGGCGGGGGGAGTTACACGCATGCGCAGTGTATATAAAGCGTAACACGCGTGCGTATTACGTACGATCTGTGAGCGGAGGAAGGAGCATTGGACGCGCCGATCGTAAGAACGAAGGTAAGAGACAAACTTGTGCCTATACTGCTTCTACATTGAGGCCTATATTGTAACAAGATTAGGAGAGTTTTGTCTGACATTAGGCTTTGTCTTGTGTTGTGTCTTGCAGTGAACATGGATATGCTACTGAAAGACAATGACTTCATGTCAGTATTCGTAGATATGTTAAGGGAGCTGCCCTGTCTGTGGGAGATTAAACACCCCCATTTCAAGAACCAAGCAAAGAGGAAGGCAGCACTGGTGCAATTGTGTGAAATTGTGAAGCAGGTGATCCCCACGGCAGACATCACCTATTTAAAGATCTTAATTGGTGGCCTGAGGAGTACATATCTAAGGGAGCGCAAGAAAGTCCTGGATTCACAGAGATCCGGAGCAGCAGATGACATCTATGTCCCCAGGATGTTGTACTACGACAGGCTGCATTTTCTGGCAGGCCAGACTGAACCCAGGCCATCCCTCTCCAGTCTTCCTTCCAAGCTTCCTTCCCCCCCGGCTGAGGCTTCTGATGCCCAACCTGGGCCTTCCAGGCCACATATGGAGGAGCCCAGATTGAGCCAGGTATAGCATTCCTCTAAATATTTCTGCTTGTCCAATCAATGATGTTAACTAGATGTTAGTTGGGAGTACTAATTTATGATTGTGATTGATGATGCAAAACATTACAACCATGTCCCATTTTCATACACAGGAAAGTCTCAGCCAGGAGGTGGCCGGGCCGAGCCGGCTGGCTGATCTGCAGGTCCCTCCACCCCCCCCTGAAAAGAGAAAGTGGCAGTAGGAGGAGTGCCCTAGAGGAGGCTACCAGAGGACTCTTTTGGAGGGCTACAGAGGTCCTGGGAGCACGACAGACCGTGGAGGACATTGCTGCCGTCATTGCCTATAAAATGCAGAGGATGGAGGAGGGCCAACAAGTCATGTGTGAGGCGCTCATATCGGAGGCTCTTAACAAAGGTATGAGGGGCCAAATTACAGCTCAGACACACCTTTGCGATGGTCCTCCTCCTGCAGGTCCTCCTCCTCCTTCTCCTCCAGGTCCTCCCAGTCCTCCTCCTCCTCCAGGTCCTACTCCTCCTCCTGCCACATCTCCAACAGCAGAGCCACAGCCGGGAAGGAAGCGTGAAAGGAAGACCAGAAAGTGAGGACCCTGGATCCAGTCTGGTCAGCCAAAAGATGCAGCCTCTTGTGGTACCACAGCCTGGGGACACACATGTCATCTGCTGCTATCCGGATCTCTGCGAATTCTGGACCAGACTGCCCTCCCTTACATATGGACTCCTCAGGCCACGAATTTTGATGTTCAAGAATTGATGTCTGCCGTGGGGGTCCCAGGCTTAGCTAATTTCTCCTGTTGATCTAGTGTTGCCTTCCTCTTTGTTTGGTTCTGAGCCCTTAATAAAGGATTTTTGTTTTGAATTATACTCTCCTATGTGTTTTACTTAAAAAATGACAGTTTTTTCGTGAGGATTCAGGTACATTTCAAATATACAATGTGAAATGAACAAGGGACACCAACACCAAACAATCTCCTTGAGATTAAATAATAAAAGATATCAATGGTGTTGGGGTAGCTTGACACACAAAACACACACAAAAATATTCTGGAGTAAAAATAAAAATCACATTGAACAAAGATCAGCCTTGGAAAAATACAAACATTAAATAATAAAAAAAAAGGCTTAAAATCCCCAAAAAAATTAAATAAAAAAAAAAAATTATGTCAGATGTGACAACTAATAACAATATATTGAGGGAATCCCAATAAAAAAACAAAAATAAAACTTTGTGAGAAGTGTGTGTGAATATGAGCAGCAAAACTACTTCATTCTTGTCACATTATAAAGAAGAAGAGAATGCGCTGTATTAAACCATTTTTTACATTGCAGCGTGACGAAAGTGCTGTATCCATTGCGAACGCTAAGTTTACCAGAACGAGCTGTTCCGTCTTGGAATTTCTTCTGAGCATGCGTGGCACTTTGTGCGTCGGAACAGGCCACACACGGTCGGAATTGACGCGATCGGATTTTGTTGTCAGAAAATTTTATCTCCTGCTCTCCAACTTTGTGTGTCGGAAAATCCGATGGAAAACGTCCGATGGAGCCCACACACGGTCGGAATTTCCGACAACACGCTCCGATCAGACATTTTCCATCGGAAAATCCGACCGTGTGTACGGGGCATTAGTCTGCAAAAGACTTGAGACTGGGGTGGAGGTTCACTTTCCAGCAGGACAACGACGGCCAGAGTATTCATGTGTTAGAATGGCCCAGTCAAAGTCCAGACCTAAATCCAATTGAGAATCTGTGGCAAGACTTGAAAAATTGCTGCTCACAGACGCTCTCCATCCAATTTGACAGAGCTTGAGCTATTTTGCATAGAAAAAAGGGCAAAAATGTCACTCTCTAGATGTAGATCTAGATGAAAAGCTGGTAGAGACATCCCTAAAAAGACTTGCAGCTGTAATTGCAGGGAAAGGGGGTTCTACAAAGTATTGAGGGGGGCTGAATACAAATGTACCCCACACTTTTCACATATTTATTTGTGACAAATTTTGAAAACCATTTATCATTTTCCTTCCACTTCACAAATATGTGCCACTTTGTATTGGTCTCATAAAATCCCAATAAAATACATTTACGTTTTTGGTTGTAACATGACAAGGGGTGTGAATACTTTTTCAAGGCACTGTACAGTATAGTACAAGTGACAGTCCTAACATGCTTTTACATATAATATATTTCACACTGCTTTAACGAGACAGAAGCATCTGTGAATAAAGCTCTGTTAGGTCCTAGGCATGATGCAAGCTTTGTGGTTTATCCTATTTATAAAATATTAACATTCAGCAATATCTTGGTCAATGTCTTTACACTTCTGTAAGTCACCTGAGGCACAGAAACACATATTACTCCATGCTGCTATTTAAACATCTGTACTGCTTGTGGCTAAATTGTAAAACTGGATTATCCTGAGCTGGTCTCCGAAAAGAACCGCTCGTCTATGATTCTTAAAGGGTCACCAACACTTTGTCCTTTTATTGGTTGTTATTGGGCAAACTGAATCTGTCCCTAAGTTAAAGGGTACATGGAAGTGCAGTGATTTTACTCCTTGTGTAGTCTAGTCGCCAACTTAAAAAGATTTACAGATAAATGTACAGAAACGTTTTTTCATTTTGAATGCTTACTTGAAGGATTTTTTCCTTCAATAAACAAATGTATGCACTGCCAAAATACCTTTGAGCTTGCTAGGGAATTTGACCACTTCGAGATTATATTTCCTAACACAGCCATAGTTCACCTTCCCTCCTGCCATCTCATAGCCCTCTCCTCTTCTAGGAGTGTCTAACTACTGTCTGTACTGGCCCAGCTCCTTCAACCCTCACCTCCCTACGTGACCTTTTATGTAGCTGCTGGGGGAGGGACTAAACGGAAACGGGACTACTTTAGAGTATCTCTTGAGTGACAGCTCTGACTCTATCAGGGATGCTGGCATCACATGCAAGTAGGGTTAACACTTTTCCAGACTGTCAGACCCCCCGCCCCCTTCCAAAAAAAAAAAAAAAGATGATTTTTGCTACCTTTTTTTTTTTTTGTTGCCTATTTTTGGAAAAATTAAAGCAAACAGTGGTCACCAGCTTAGATAGGTGGTACACAATGTGCACCTGCTTTAACTAAGGGGTCAATTCACTATCGTTTACCGCATGTGAAAACATAGTCATGTGATTCATTTGCATAAATTATCGGATGCAGTAAATTAAGTCCAAGTCATAAAAAATAAAATAAAAATAACGATTATGCATTAAAATGCATCCCCGTAAAAAGCTCTTAAGTCAAAAAAAAATGCGATATTTCCCACCAGGGTTTTGCTGGAGGTATTGCATGCGGTATTTGTCAAAAACAGCGTGGGGATATGGCAAAACAGCTAAAAATGACTGGAAATAGAAAAAGGCAAACTGGCAATTTGCCTTGATATGCAAAGCATACTTTCACAAGCAGGATAAAAAAAAGGTAAAAAAAGAGCAAAACTTCAAAAATGCATTGTACCCAGCCCCTGATGACGTCTGGTTATAACGAAACTCGCTGGGAGGAGTTGGGTCATGTGACATTGCCAAGCTCGACAGCCAGCTATTACACTGGCTGGAAACATTGTTCATTTTTATTGGATTGAAATGCGCTTTTTACTGCGCTGTTTGAGTATTCCGATGTCCGCCACCACCCACAATCGCTCCACAGAAAGCCAGAATGGAGATCTGTAAACAAGGCAGAGCCCCATTCTGACAGGGAAGTACAGAGATCTTCTGTTCCTAGTAATCAGGAACATGCGCCGTAGACATCGGCGTGCGGCTTTATTGTAAATATCTCCTAAACTCTGAAGGTTTAGCAGATATTTGTAGCACATACAGGTAAGCCTTAAAGTGGTTGTAAACCCTTTAAAACAACTTTATGCTTCAGGTAAGCCTATAATAAACCTGCACGGTTTAGGAGATATCCCCCATCGCCTGCATTTGCCGATGACATTGGCACATGCGCACTGGGGCAAACTGAAGCAAAGGCACGTATGTGTCGTTGCTTCAGTCTGTGTGCAATTACCGGCAGGCTCCAGCGCGCATGCGTGGGAGTGACGTCATCGTGGCTCCGGCTAATCATAGCGCCGGAGCCGCGATACCAGAAAGTAACTCCCAGGAGAGATGTCGCCGGCCAGAGGGGGAGATGAGGACGGTTGCGGGGGCTTCGTTCTCGGGTAAGTAATTCATAATGAGCTAGTATGCTATGCATACTAGCTCATTATGCCTTTGTCTTTACCAAGGTTTACAACCACTTTAATATAGGCTTATCTATAGGGTACAGGGTGTACAACCACTTAAATATAGGCTTACTTGTAGGGTACAGGGTGTACAACCACTTTAATATGGGCTTACCTGTAGGGTACTGGGTGTACAACCACTTTAATATAGGCTTACCTGTAGGGTACAAGGTGTACAACCACTTTAATATTGGCTTACCTGTAGGGTACAAGGTGTACAACCACTTTAATATAGGCTTACCTGTAGGGTACAGGGTGTACAACCACTTTAATATTGGCTTACCTGTAGGGTACAAGGTGTACAACCACTTTAATATTGGCTTACCTGTAGGGTACAAGGTGTACAACCACTTTAATATTGGCTTACCTGTAGGGTACAAGGTGTACAACCACTTTAATATTGGCTTACCTGTAGGGTACAAGGTGTACAACCACTTTAATATAGGCTTACCTGTAGGGTACAGGGTGTACAACCACTTTAATATTGGCTTACCCGTAGGGTACAGGGTGTACAACCACTTTAACTATTAAAAGGTAAAAAGACCAAAACTATCAATTTGTGTTTCTCCACCGTGGACGCTTTCATTATTGAGCCCCCAATTTTTTGGTCATCATGGTGGGTGCCATCTACAGTAACTGCTCTCCTCCTGGGGGGTGGTCCAAAAAAAAAAAAACATCCTTTATACTGCAATTATCTGTAGTAAATATGTGTAGCATTCAACTTCTGTGTCTTAGTGAAGCGTTAAGCTGCCTGTGGATGCTGTCAAGTCAGCAGGTGACGATACTGTCTGGACAGACTGTGTTGATTTGCTAAAACTGGAGAGTGCAAAATCTGGTGCAGCTCTGCATAGAAACCAGTGATTGGCCAGTTTTCGTAAATCATTCAACCCCACTGGGTCCAAGGAGGTATGTCAATGTATAAAGTGGCATATGAATCAGAACATATTCAATACTCATATAAAGCAAATATAAATATACTGTATATACAATTAGATAAAACGATTTCATTATATGCATTTAAATAACTAGATCACCCCCTATGACTACAGTTCTCAAAGACTACATATTTTTTTCACCTTGGAAAATACAAATAAGCACACTGCACATGTGATAAAATATTAAATAACAAATCTAACAAAACATTCACTATGTGAAGCCATTGATGTGCTGAACCCACCAGCTTCTCGTCTCTGTCCGGTGGTAAGATTTCCCGCAGTAACTTGGAATCTCGCCATCTTCCACAAAGGTAAAGTGTAAATAAACTCCAACAATAAACTTCTCTTATCTGGTCCCTGTTGATCTGTCAAATATACCATTGAAAACATTTTGTTATATCCGTCTGATAAGTACAAATAGAAAAACATCTGTTGATACTGTCATAAATTCAGTACTGTCCTGTGCCTTGTGCACAACTCTTGTGTTATCGCATGAAATCCGATTGGCGTGCCTGGTTCCTACACTATATTACCAAAAGTATTGTGACACCTGCCTTTACACGCACATGAACTTTAATGGCATCCCAGTCTTAAGCCACGTACACACAATCCGATTGTTGGCCAACAGAGCGTCAGACTTTTGTCCAAAGGGTGTGTGCCGGGAACATGTCTTGCATACAAACGGTAAACAATTGTCGGCCAACAAACACGAACGTAGTGACGTACTACGAGGAAATTCAGCTCTTGAGCGCCACCCTTTGGGCACCTTCTGCTAATGTCATGTTTGGTGAGCATCGATTCCGAGCATGCATGTTTTTACTTTGGACTTTTGTGTGACTGACTTGTGTACTGACCATAGGAAAATCTGACAACATACCGTTGTCCGCCGAAAATTTACTAGCCTGCCATCCAACATTTGTTGGCTGAAAGTTGGACAACAATTGTCTGATGGAACGTACTGACGGTCGGATTTTAGGCAAACAGTCATCACACAATTCCCAGCTGATAATACGATCGTGTGTACGAGGCTTAACATAGACATTAATCATTCTGTAGTTCCAAGATATACTATATTGTCAAAAGTATTGGGACGCCTGCCTTTACACACACATGAACTTTAATGGCATCCCAATCTTAGTCTGTAGGGTTCAATATTGAGTTAGTCCACCCTTTGCAGCTATAACAGCTTCAACTCTTCTGAGAAGGCTGTCCACAAGGTTTAGGAGTGTGGGGATATGACAAACAGTTTTGTTTCTGAGGGCAAAGATACAAGTAAGTGCCTTTGTCAGTCGAGATATGCAAAACATGCATTTAAAGATGTACTCCAAGCAGATTTTAAAGACAAATAATGTAGCTCTGCATTCATTAATACAACCAATTGTTTAAAACGCAGGCAGCGTAAAAACACTTTTTACCAAAAGTATTGGGACGCCTGCCTTTACACGCACATGAACTTTAATGGCATCCCAGTCTTAGTCCGTAGGGTTCAATATTGGGTTGGCCCACCCTTTGTAGCTATAACAGCTTCAACTCTTCTGGGAAGGCTGTCCACAAGGTTTAGGAGTGTTTTCTATGGGAATGTTTGATCATTCCTCCAGAATTTATAGATACTTATACAGTGTGAACAATTTACACAGTGCTTTATATACCGGTATATATAAAATATATTGTACATTCACATTAGTCCCTACCCTCAAGTTGCTTACAATCTAAGGTCCCGAACTCATTCATATATACACATACTAGGGCCAATTAACCATCAACATGCCTTTGAAGTGTGGAGTACTCACTCAGGCACATGGAGAACATAAACACTCTAGGCAGGTAGTGCTATGACTTATGCCCTTTACACACGACCGGTTTTGCCGTCGGAATAAACTCTGAAGGTTTTTACGACGGAATTCCGCTCAAGCGGTCTTACCTACACACGGTCACACCAAAGTCTGACCGTCCAGAACGCGGTGACGTACAACACGTACGACGGGACTAGAAAACGGAAGTTCAATAGCCAGTAGCCAATAGCTTCCGTCTTGTACTTGCTTCAGAGCAGGCGCCGTTTTTGGTGCGTCGGAACAGCATACAGACGAGCGTTTTTTTCCAATAGGAATTTGTTCCGTCGGAAAAATATAGAACATGTTCTCTAATTTTTGACAGAAAAAGTCCGATGGGGCATACACACGGTCGGAATATACGATGAAAAGCTCCCATCGGACTCTTTCTGTTGGAAATTCCGCTCGTGTTTACGCAGCATAAGCATCTGTTTGTGATGTGAAACGCGTTAGCTGTTCTTCCCTGTTTTCTATGCTTCAGATATGACTGTTTTTGGGTTTTAATCTTTCAAAAAAGATGCCTTCAGCGGTCGTCCAGGATTTTTCCTTCCTTCCTAATTTGAGCAGAGCCAGCACCTGCAAGATTGTATAGGGCGGGTGTCTTCAAGAGGTCTGGAGCCTTTGAGCTGCTATTTCTCTTCCAGGTAGTGCTGTGGATGGGATTCGAACAAGCAACCCTAGTGCTACCAGGCGGAAGTGCTAACCACTTAGCCCTGTGCTGCCCCTTGAACCCTGCACTATCGTGCCAAAACCACTTGCATTGCACATAGTTGTAGAGCACGTGCAGAGCAGCCCCATTCACTTGAATGGGTCACTTTTGGTGGACTGTGGCATCTGCTGAAAGAGGGTATAATTTCATCCGTGGCCACTAAGCAAGTCATCGTAGCCATGGCATGTGTACACTCCTGGTCACTACCACTGCAGCTAAAGGGGAGCCGGTAGGCGGTAAAATCATGGCTCAACCAAGGATGCTTGCCACTAGTGTGAATGAGCCCTAAAGAAACATTTTTTTTAAGGGTCTGCCCCATGGCAATTGTTACCCAAACTTAAAGCTATGGGAAATTCCAGATTTTACCATTGTCACCAGGAGGTAAGTGTAAATCTTCTAAGGGGAGATGAGTATAAAGTAAAACCTTGGTTTGTGAGTAACTTGGTTTGAGAGCATTTTGCAAGACAAGCAAAATGTTTTAATAAATTTTGCCTTGATATACAAGCGATGGCTTGATATAAGAGTAGCGTCATGTCACAACTGAGTATAAAAGAGAAGAGAGGCGCCTCTAAGTGTAGCAATATGGTTACATTTAATGAAGGTACAACATTTAGCAACTTATTGCTACACTTAGAGGTGTGAAATATTCTTATATCGATGTCCCAAAAACCTCTGTTAGAAAATTCATGTATATATGTGAAACATTGCGATAATCAGAAAAATATATATAAGTCCATACATATAACTGTGAATCAAAAGGTGATGTCCATATGTGGTAGATGGAAATCTTTATATATGATAATTGACCAGAATCAGTCCCAGAGAGAAGCCCATGAATGGACACAACCAGACTTGGTGGTAAAGATGAAAGAGACACCACACTCAGTGATCCGCCACCACACAAATATTGCGCTTACCACAAGGCAAGCAAAAACCAGCCTATGTTCCGTCCTGGTATGGGAAAATCCAGCTGCTGTGACTTGACTGCATACAAGAGGATGTAGCAAGGACCCCAAACTCTCGTCTCACAGGCATGTGAATGAAAAGAAACTGACCACAGTGTAATAGGGCGTACACACGGTCGGACTTTGTTCGGACATTCCGACAACAAAATCCTAGTATTTTTTCCGACGGATGTTGGCTCAAACTTGTCTTGCATACACACGGTCACACAAAGTTGTCGGAAAATCCGATCGTTCTGAACGCGGTGACGTAAAACACGTACGTCGGGACTATAAACGGGGCAGTAGCCAATAGCTTTCATCTCTTTATTTATTCTGAGCATGCGTGGCATTTTGTCCGCCGGATTTGTGTACACACAATCGGAATTTCCGACAACGGATTTTGTTGTCGGAAAATTTTATATCCTGCTCTCAAACTTTGTGTGTCGGAAAATCTGATGGAAAATGTCCGATGGAGCCCACACGCGGTCGGATTTTCCGACAACACGCTCCGATCGGACATTTTCCACCGTAAAATCCGACCGTGTGTACGGGGCATTATACTTTCGATCATATGTCTCTCCTTCTGATGTAGCCCCTCCTCTGGTGTGTGTGCCCCATGCTTGTCTAGTTGGGGGGAGCATGGGGCACACACACCAGAGGAGGGGCTACATCAGAAGGAGAGACATATGATCGAAAGTATTACACTGTGGTCAGTTTCTTTTCATTCACATGCCTGTGAGACGAGAGTTTGGGGTCCTTGCTACATCCTCTTGTATGCAGTCAAGTCACAGCAGCTGGATTTTCCCATACCAGGACGGAACATAGGCTGGTTTTTGCTTGCCTTGTGGTAAGCGCAATATTTGTGTGGTGGCGGATCACTGAGTGTGGTGTCTCTTTCATCTTTACCACCAAGTCTGGTTGTGTCCATTCATGGGCTTCTCTCTGGGACTGATTCTGGTCAATTATCATATATAAAGATTTCCATCTACCACATATGGACATCACCTTTTGATTCACAGTTATATGTATTGACTTATATATATTTTTCTGATTATCGCAATGTTTCACATATATACATGAATTTTCTAACAGAGGTTTTTGGGACATCGATATAAGAATATTTCACATATCTTATTTATATATATTTTAGCGCGGTTATTTCTTTTTCTTTTGTCATTTTGGTGCACATCGCACTGTTTAACTGCTGCTTTTTGGGGGGTTTATCGATTTAGTGGTTGCGCAGTATTTTTTCTTGTTTTTTACACTTAGAGGTGCCACTCTTCGCTTTTATACCCTGTAACAAAAATGCTTTGATATACAAGTACTTTGGATTACAAGCACGTTTCTGGAACGAATTGTGCTTGCAAACCAAGCTTTTACTGTAGTTTCACTTTTAAAAAAAAGGTTATGACTATACATGCACTTTGAAAAAGTTGGGTTGAGCAGCAAAATGACAGCTTTTTGTATGCTTGGAAAATCGGTGGCAAAGAACAGATATTTTACTACAGGCACTAAATCCCTTGGCCTCCACCAATGACAGGAGCCGGTTCCTATAGTTGCCGGCCGGTAACACAGTCTCTATGGAGGCTCAAAATAAAGGATAGCAGAGGAACCGCTCACCATGTTATAAGCCTCGGAATAATTGATGAAATCGTCCAACAAACTCAGTACTCCGTCCAATGTACAGACCACCTCGCGGGATTCACTCAATCAAGAGCCTACTTATTGGGACTCTATGCATCTACGAGAACTGGACAGAGCAGCGAGCAGTCTTCCAAAAGTAGATTAGGATGACATTTTTGTCTACAGGGCATATTTTCCTGGATTGTGGAGATCAGTTACACAACAAAGACATTTATGAATTATTAAACTTGGTAGCTAACACATTGGGGGAGGTTTACTAAAACTGGTGCACACAGAATCTGGTGCAACTGTGATAATGACCATTCAGCTTCTAACTTCAGCTTTTTCAATTAGGCTTTGACAGTAAGACCCCTTTCACACTGACAGCACCCGCTGTCAGCGCTAAAGCAGCACTCGTTTTAGCGCTGTTTTAGCGGCACTTTTCGCCCGCTAGCGGGGCGGATTTAACCCCTAAAAAATGTTATTGTTAAAACCTCCCGTTTTTGCGGCACTTTCAAATCGCTTCTAACCACTTAAGGACCAAGCCTCTTTCTGAGATTTGTTGTTTACAAGTTAAAAACAGTTTTTTTGCTAGAAAATCACTTAGAACCCCCAAACATTATACATTTTTTTTCTAACACCCTAGAGAATAAAATGGCGGTCGTTGCAATACTTTCTGTCACACCGTATTTGCGCAGCGGTCTTACAAGCGCACTTTTTTTGGAAAAAATACACTTTTTTGAATTCAAAAATAAGACAATAGTAAGGTTAGCCCATTTTTTTTTAGATTGTGAAAGATGTTACCCCGAGTAAATTGATACCTAACATGTCATGCTCCAAAATTGCGCCTGCTCGTGGAATGGCGACAAACTTTTACCCTGAAAAATCTCCATAGGCGACGTTTAAAAAATTCTACAGGTTGCATGTTTTAAGTCACAGAGGAGGTCTAGGGCTAGAATTATTGCTCTCGCTCTACCGATCATGGCGATACCTCACATGTGTGCTTTGAACACCGTTTTCATATGCGAGCGCTAGTCACGTATGTGTTTGCTTCTGCACGTAAGCGCTTCAGGACGGAGCGCGTTTAAAAAAAAATGTTTTTCTTATTTATTTTACCTTTTTTTTTAAACATTTTTACACCGTTTTTAAAAAAAAAAAAAATTGTGTCCCTTTTATTCCTATTACAAGGAATGTAAACATCCCTTGTAATAGAAAAACGCATGACAGGACCTCTTAAATATGAGATCTGGGGTCAAAAAGACCTCAGATCTCATATTTACATTAAAATGCAATTAAAAAAAAAAATTGTCATTTAAAAAAAATAAAAAAAAAATGGCCCTTTAAGAGCTATGGGAGGATGTGACGTTTTGAAGTCACTTCCGCCCTGCAGTGATTTGGAGACGTTTGGGGCCATCTTCCCCCTCACTCGTCACCCAGCAAGGGGACAGACGCGATCGCCTCCGCCACTGCCGAGCAGAGGGGGGGCCCTCTCCTGCCGCCGATAAAAGTGATCTCGCGGTGAATCCGCCGCAGAGACCATTTTTATCTTGTAGTGGACCTCCCACTGAAGAAGAGGATACTGGGCTTATGGCAACTAGCTGCTGCCATAACAAGAATATCCTCCTTCAAAGTCATCACGTAAAACGACGGTGGGCGGTCCGGAAGTGGTTAAGGCGATTTGGAAGCAGTGCCTATTCATTTTAATGGCCAGGGCATTTTGGGAGCGCTATATAAAGGTCTCCTAAATCGCACCAAACATGCTGCTTGCAGGACTTTTGGTAACGTCCCGCAAGTGCACCGCCCCAGTGTGAAAAGTCACACTGCAGTGAATGGGAGGAAGTTTTCAGGTGCTTAGCAAAGGCTATTTCTAGCGCTAAAGCCCCTGAAAACCGCCCCCGGCGTAAAAGGGGTCTAAAACCTATAAACTGATTGGTTACTATGCACAACTGCACCAGGTTATGTGTGCACCAGTTTTAGTAAATCTCCCCCATTGCATTCAATATCACCAATGATTCCAAGAAGACATGTTATATTTTAACTGGTACTCTGATACTTGATGTTTATGAACCATCTATGCAAAGCTAAGACTATCAGTTTTTTTTTTTTTTGTGATACTTACAATCAAAACATGTTATATTTTCCCTTCCCTGATGCCCCTTTGCCTACACCTTGCCCTGACCCTCTCTCCTCTACATTCCCCTTGGCAAGCCCTACAATTAATGAAGTGTTCTCTGCATTTTTCTGTTAATTGATTGTTGGTGCAATCTTCTCATCTTAATTGTAGGCCTCTGAAGATGTTGTGTTGCAGATAACAATAAAAACAATAACAATTCACACTGGGAATGTTTGTATTATTTTCACTCTTTGCATATGTTAAAATAAAGATTACATTTTTTTTAATATATACATTTCCAAGCAGGATTTATCATTTTATAAAATGTATTTAACATGAAATAACCACTTGACCTTCAGAAGATTTACCCCCCTTCATGACCAGGCCATTTTTTGTGTTACGGCACTGCGTTACCCTAACTGCTTGCGGACCAGCCGCCGCAGTTTTACTGCAGCAGGTTGGCTCCGCTGTGCGAAATCACGTAACTGTACGTGATCTCGCGAGGTCCAGATAGCAGGCGCGCGCGTGCCCGCCGCAAGCTCCGTGAGTCCGACCACGGGTCCCGCGGATTCGATGTCCACGGGGATACCCGCGATCGTCTCACAGAGAGGAAGAATGGGGAAATGCTTATGTGAACAAGCATTTCCCTGTTCTATAGGCCTATTGAAGGAGCAGTGGCTCCGAGCGCGTAGCCTTCTCTCAAACTCCCTACTGGCCCTCCTCCCTGGACGATCTCTCCCCTGGATACCGAACCCGGAAGCAGACAGACGACCTGTGACGTCACGCACGCTCCACGTGCGCTCCACGTGCGCTCCACGCCCACCCCTAGTCTCTTCCTGATGGCCACAGAAGGAGCTCCTGGCTGGTAATCCACCTTCTGCAGCCCAGCATTCCTGCAGCTTCACCACCACAGGATCAGAGGGAACACCGAGGACCACATACCTATACAGATGAGCCTTTTATATGTTTTTATCCTGTAAGTGTGTTTTTACCTGGTGTCAATAAACATCATTTGTTAATACTACACTCAGGTGGTGCTTCCTTCTCTACCCCTCTCTCATCCATCACAGAGCCAGCTCTCTGAGGACAGCAGCCGCCTAGCCTACCAGCCTACTTTAACCATTACATTACCGGTTACCACTTAACCCTTGAACTTTCAGCCTGTCCCCTATGGACTAAGTTGCTCAGCCCTTTATATCTCCTGTTATATATGGACTTGTGTGTTTGCGCTTACAGTTACCAATACTCTGTTTCCCCGTCCTGCCTAGTGACAAGGATGCTGATTACCGCTCCCTGTAATCGGGAGCGGTGATCAGTGTTGTGTCACACATAGCCCATCCCCCCACAGTTAGAATCACTCCCTAGGACACACTTAACCCCTTCAGCACCCCCTCCTGGTTAACCCCTTCACAGCCAGTCACATTTACACAGTAATCAGTGCATTTTTAATCGCACTGATCGCTGTATAAATGTGACTGGTCCCAAAATAGCGACAAAAGTGTCCGATATGTCCGCCATATCGCAGTCATGATAAAAATCACTGATCGCCGCCATTACTAGTAAAAAAAAAATTATTAATGAAAATGTCATAAAACTATCCGCTATTTTGTAGACACTATAACTTTTGTGCAAACCAATCAATAAACGCTTATAGGGCGTACACACGGTCGGACTTTGTTCGGACATTCCGACAACAAAATCCTAGGATTTTTTCCGACGGATGTTGGCTCAAACTTGTCTTGCATACACATGGTCACACAAAGTTGTCGGAAAATCCGATCGTTCTGAACGCGGTGACGTAAAACACGTACGTCGGGACTCTAAACGGGGCAGTGGCCAATAGCTTTCATCTCTTTATTTATTCTGAGCATGCGTGGCATTTTGTCCGTCGGATTTGTGTACACACGATCGGAATTTCCGACAACAAAATCTCCTGCTCTCCAACTTTGTGTGTCGGAAAATCCGATGGAAAATGTCCGATGGAGCCCACACACGGTCGGAATTTCCGACAACATGCTCCGATCGGACATTTTCCATCGGAAAATCCGACCGCGTGTACGGGGCATTATTGCGGGGTTTTTTTACCAAAAATATGTAGAAGAATACGTATCGGACTAAACTGAGGGAAAAAAATGTTTTTTTAATATATTTTTTGAGGATATTTATTATAGCAAAAAGTAAAAAATATTGCTTTTTTTTTCAAAATTGTCGCTCTTTTTTTGTTTATACCGCAAAAAATAAAAAACGCAGAGGTAATCAAATACCACCAAAAGAAAGCTCTATTTGTGGGGAAAAAAGGACATCAATTTTGTTTGGGAGCAACGTCCCACGATCGTGCAATTGTCAGTTAAAGCGACGCAGTGCCGAATCGCAAAAAGTGCTCTGGTTAGGAAGGGGGCAAATCCTTCCGGGCCAGAAGTGGTTAAATGACAATTGCACGGTCATGCGAAGCTGTACCCACATAACATTTGTGTCCTTTTTTCCCCACAAATAGAGCTTTCTTTTGGTGGTATTTCATCACCTCTGAGTTTTTTCTTTTTTGCGAAATGAACAAAAAAAGACTGACAATTTTGAAAAAAAAAATAATATTTTTTTCCTTTCCACTATAAAACATATCCAATAAAAAAAAGTGAAAAAATCTAACTTCTTTATAAATTTAGGCCAATATGTAATCTGCTACATATTTTTGGGAAGAAAATTCAATCAATAGCATATACCGATTGGTTTGGTTTATATATATAAATTTTTTATTTTTTTTACTACTAATGGCAGCGATCAGCGACTGCAATATTGCAGTGGACATTCAGACACTAATTGACATTTTGACACTTTTTGGGGACTAGCGACACTAATACAGTCATCAGTGCTAAAAAATATACACTGTCGCTGTACTAATGATACTGGCTGGGAAGGGGGTTACATCAGGGGCGATGAAAGGGTTAACTGTGTGCCTAGCCAGTGTTTTTCTAAACTGTGAGAGGTGTTTTTTAGGAGGGGAAGACATGGATCCTAGTCCCTGCTTCGCAGGAACACAGGATCCATGCCTTTCTTCCTGCCAGAACAGCGATCTATCTTGTGTACATAGGCAGACCGCCGTTCTGTGTCTCTGCTCGATCATCGGCGGGTGCTAGCGGCAGTGGCGGCTGGTGCTAAACTTTTTTTGGGGGGGGCGGCAAACCCCCCAGGTCCGCACTCACCCCTCCATGGTCCCCTACACTCAGGCCCACCACAGCCCCCCTGCACCCAGCCCCTCCGCAGCTTCTTCTCCCAGCCAACCCGATCCACCTCCCATCTTGATTGGCTGGGTGGAGAAGCCAGAAAATAATAGCAAATATTGATTCGCTAGAGTCACGAGTGGGTGGGTTCAGGGCGCAGTGCTCTGCGCCCCAAGTTCAACCTTTTTCAAGCCTCAGGCTCTAATCATTTGGCTTGAAAAAAACCCCCATAGAAACCTATGAGTCTGGTGTCCTGCATTCATCCCTGCATGCAAACTAGGGAGGGCGGCACCCCTGCGCCCCTTATGGACCGGCCGCTCCTGGTCATGGGCATTGAGTCTGTGGTACCTGCCGCTGGGCTCCCGCTGTGTGTGATCACAGTGGAAGCGAGCCGCCGGTGGCACGTATGAATGCCCCCTACTCAGAAGAGCCGGACCACATATATACAATGCTGTAAAAAAGTATTTGCCCCTTTCTGATTTTTTATTCTTTTGCAAATTTGGCACACCTAAATGATTCAGATCATCTGGCAAATTTTAATATTACACAAAGATAACCCGAGTAAATACAAAATGCAGTTTTTAAATAATGGTTTCATTTATTAAGGCAAAAAAGCTGTCCAAACCTGCCTGGCTTTATGTGAAAAAGTAATTGCCCCCTAAACCTAATAACTGGTTGTGCCACCCCAATCAAGCGTTTTCGATAACTGGCAAATGAGCCTTTCACATTGCTGTGGAGCAATTGTTTTAATTCAGCCACATTGGGGGGTTTTCCAGCATGAACAGCTGTCAAAGGTCATGATACAGCATCTCCATTGGATTTAAGTCCGGGCTTTGACTAGGCCACTCCAAAACCTAAATTTTGCTTTGTTTGAAACATTTGGAGGTGGACTTGCTGTTGTGTTTCGGATCATTGTCCTGCTGCATAACCCAAGTGCACTTGAGCTTGAGGTCACGAACTGATGGCCGGACATTCTCCTTTAGGATTTTCTGGTAGAGCTCAGAATT
This sequence comes from Lithobates septentrionalis, assembly GCA_037952835.1. NCBI lineage: Eukaryota > Metazoa > Chordata > Amphibia > Anura > Ranidae > Lithobates > Lithobates septentrionalis. The sequence continues at coordinate 1,587,691 of JBBDGP010000651.1, forward strand.
GATGGTTCCATCAATTGTGGTAAGTCGTCCAGGTCCTGAAGCTGCAAAGCAGCCCCAGACCATCACGCTACCACCACCATGTCTGACTGTTGGTATGATGTTCTTGTTAAGAAATGCTGTATTCGTTTTATGCCAGATGTAACGGGACGCACACCTTCCAAAAAGTTACATTTTTGTCTTATCAGTCCACAGAATATTTGCCTAAAAGTCTTGGGGATAATCAAGATGTATTTTGGTAAATGTGAGATGAGCCTTTGTGTTCTTTTTGGTCAGCAGTGGCTTTGGCCTTGGAACTCTCCCATGGATGCCATTTTTGCCCAGTCTCTTTCTTATTGTTGAAACATGAACACTGATCTTACCTGAGGCAAGTGAGGCCTGCAGTTCTTTAGATGTTACATAGTTACATAGTAGGTGAGGGTGAAAAAAGACACAAATCCATCAAGTCCAACCTATGTGTGTGATTATATGTCAGTATTACATTGTATATCCCTTTATGTTGCGGTCGTTCAGGTGCTTATCTAAAGGTTTTTTGAAACCATCGATGCCCCCCGCTGAGACCACCGCCTGTGGAATTCCACATCCTTGCCGCTCTAATGCCCCGTACACACGGTTGGACTTTGTTCGGACATTCCGACAACAAAATCCTAGGATTTTTTCAGACGGATGTTGGCTCAAACTTGTCTTGCATACACATGGTCACACAAAGTTGTCGGAAAATCCGATCGTTCTGAACGCGGTGACGTAAAACACGTACGTCGGGACTATAAACGGGGCAGTAGCCAATAGCTTTCATCTCTTTATTTATTCTGAGCATGCGTGGCACTTTGTCCGTCGGATTTGTGTACACACGGTCGGAATTTCCGACAACGGATTTGATGAAAATTTTATAGCCTGCTCTCAAACTTTGTGTGTCGGAAAATCCGATGGAAAATGTGTGATGGAGCCTACACATGGTCGGAATTTCCGACAACAAGGTCCTATCACACATTTTCCGTCAAAAAAACCGACCGTGTGTACGGGGCATTACAGTAGAGAACCCTCTACATTGTTTAAGGTTAAACCTCTTATCTTCTAATTTTAATGAGTGGCCACGTATCTTGTTAAACTCCCTTTTGTGAAAAAGTTTTATCCCTATTGTGGGGTCACCAGTACGGTATTTATAAATTGAAATCATATCCCCTCTCAAGCGTCTCTTCTCCAGAGAGAATAAGTTCAGTGCTCGCAACCTTTCTTCATAACTAAGATCCTCCAGACCCTTTGTTAGCTCAATTGCCCTTCTTTGTACTTGAACCATTTCCAGTACATCCTTCCTGAGGACTGGTGCCCAGAACTGGACAGCATAGTCTAGGTGCAGTCAGACCAGAGTCTTGTAGAGTGGGAGATTTATCGTTTTATCTCTGGAGTTGATCCCCTTTTTAATGCATGGCAATATTCTGTTTGCTTTCTTAGCAGCAGCTTGGCGTTGCATGCCATTGCTGAGCCTATCATCTACTAGGACCCGCAGGTCCTTTTCCATCCTAGATGCCACCCATCCCAAATGCATTATTTTACATTTTTCTACATTAAACCTCATTTGCCATGTAGTTGCCCACCCCATTAATTTGTTTAGATCTTTTTGTAAGGTTTCCACATCCTGCAGAGAAGGTATTGCTCTGCTTAGCTTAGTATTCCGCAAATACAGAGATTGAACTGTTTACCCCATCATCCAGGTCGTTTATGAACAAAATTAATAGGATTGGTCCCCGCACAGAACCCTTGGGGACCCCACTACCCACCTCTGACCATTCCGAGTTCTCCCCATTAATCACCACCCTCTGAACTAGCCCTTGTAGCCAGTTTTCAGTCCATGTACTCACCATATGGTCCATGCCAACAGACTTTATTTTATACAGTAAACATTTATGGGGAACTGTGTCAAATACTTTTGCAAAATCCAGACACACCACGTCTACGGGCCTTCCTTTATCTAGATGGCAACTCACCTCCTCATAGAAGGTTAATAGATTGGTTTGGCAAGAATGATTCTTCATGAATCCATGCTGATTACTGCCAATGATACCGTTCTCGTTACTAAAATCTTGTATATAGTCCCTTATCATCCCCTCCAAGAGCTTGCATACTATTCATGTTAGGCTAACTGGTCTGTAATACCAAGCAGTGGCGGAACTACCGCCATAGCGACACACGCGGCCGCTATGGGGCCCGCAGCTGTTAGGGGCCCCCCGGACCGGTGACAGGCGGCTCCGCGGGTGACAGCGGGTGGCTTTGCGGGCCCGCGGGTGAGAGCGGGCGGCTCCGCGGGTGAGAGCGGGCGGCTTTGCGGCTCCGCGGGTGAGAGCGGGCGGCTCCGCGGGTGAGAGCGGGCGGCTTTGCGGGCCCCCGGGTGAGAGTGGGCGGCTCTGCGGGTCCGCGGTGAGAGCGTGGGCGGCTCCGAGGGCTGTCAGGCGGTGAGTCAGCTGGGCGGCTCGTGTGTGAGCAGGCTGGCCAATCAGGGAGCTGGCAGCCGGGGGTGCATAGAGATGACATCATCTCTCACCGCCCGGCGCCCTCCCTGCATCCCTGCAGTGCAGTTTTCCCCCCTCACTGTGCAGGCAGCCTCGGGAAGCAGAGAGATGACCTTATCTCTCTGCTGCCTGACTCTGGGACACAGCATGAAAGTGACACAGGCAGCAAGTGACAAGGTGAAGTGGCAAGTGACAATCCGGGACGTGTGGCAGGTGACGTGGCAAGTGACTATCCGTAATGTGTGGCAGGTGACGTGGCAAGTGACTATCCGTAATGTGTGGCAGGTGACGTGGCAAGTGACTATCCGTAATGTGTGGCAGGTGAGGTGGCAAGTGACAATCTGTAATGTATGGCAGGTGACGTGGCAAGTGACTATCTGTAATGTGTGGCAGGTGATGTGGCAAGTGACTATCCGTAATGTGTGGCAGGTGATGTGGCAAGCGACTATCCGTAATGTGTGGCAGGTGACGTGGCAAGTGACTATCCGTAATGTGTGGCAGGTGAGGTGGCAAGTGACAATCTGTAATGTATGGCAGGTGACGTGGCAAGTGACAATCTGTAACATGTGGCAGGCAACGTGGCAAGTGACAATCCGTAATGTGTGGCAAGTGACAATCCGGGACGTGGCAAGTGACAATCCGTAATGTGTGGCAGGTGACGTGGCAAGTGACAATCCGTAATGTGTGGCAAGTGACAATCCGGGACGTGGCAAGTGACAATCCGTAATGTGTGGCAGGTGACGTGGCAAGTGACAATCCATAACATGTGGCAGGCGACGTGGCAAGTGACAATCCGTAATGTGTAGCAAGTGACAATCCAGAAAGTGGCAAGTGACAATCCGTAATGTGTGGCAGGTGACGTGGCAAGTGACAATCTAATGTGTGGCAAGTGACAATCTGGGACGTGGCAAGTGACAATCAGTAATGTGTGGCAGGTGACGTGGCAAGTGACAATCCGGGACGTGGCAAGTGGACAATCGGCAACATGTGGCAGGTGACATTCTGCAACGTGTGACAAGTGACAATCTACATCTGGTGGCAGGCGACGTGGCAAGTGGTCAATCCGCAATGTGTGGCGGGTGATGTGACAAGTGACATTCCGTGACAAGTTGCATCTGGTGGCAGGCGACGGTGTCAAGTGACACGCTCAGGGCTCCCACTGATTCTGCATTATGGTGAGTTGAACTAGTTCATTTTATATAACAGAACAGAAATTGGTTAGAAGGCATGGAGGTCAGCAATGTGTGTCCTTTAGGGGCTGCATACAGTATACTGCATACTTTGTTGTTCATAATTAATATAAGCTGTTGCCTGGGTACTGTGCCACATGGGTGCGGTAATCTGTTGTTCAATGGCATTAGTTATTTTTTTGTGGAGGGGGTGGTTTGCAGGGGGGGGGCGGTTTGCAGGGGGGGGGCCCATACAACATTTTGCTATGGGGCCCTGTGATTTCTAGTTACGCCCCTGATACCAAGGGATGTATTTTGGGCCCTTTTTAAATATTGGTGCTACATTGGCTTTTCTCCAATCACCTGGTACCATTTCAGTCGAAAGACTGTCAGTAAAAATTAGGAACAATGGTTGGCAATTACTTGACTGAGTTCTCTAAGTACCCTTGGATGCAAGCCATCTGGTTCCGGTGATTTATTAATGTTAAGTTTCCCAAGTCTAATTTTAATTCTGTCCTCTGTTAACCATGGAGGTGCTTCCTGTGATGTGTCATAGGGATAAACACTGCAGTTTTGGTTACTGAAGCCCCCCGATTCCCTCGTGAAGACTGAGGAGAAGAAAAAATACCTTTGCCATCTCCCCATCCTTTGTAACCAGATGTCCTTGCTTGTTCTTTATGGGGCCAATGTGGTCAGTTCTCCCTTTTTTACTGTTTAAAAAATTTCTTGGGATTTTGTTTGCTCTCCTCCGCTATGTGTCTTTCATGTTCTGTCTTAGCCGCCCTAATTGCACCCTTACATTTCTTGTTGCATTCTTTATAAAGTCTGAAATCTGATGATGATCCCTCAACTTAGTATCTTTTGAAGGCCTTCTCCTTAGGTTTTTTTATGCATTTTTACATTGGAGTTAAGCCATGCAGGACTTTTGTTCGCTCTTTTAAATGTATTACCCAATGGGATGCATTGGCTAATGACCTTATTTAATATGCTCTTAGAGCAAACCCATCTCTCCTCCGTGTTCTCTGTTCCTAAGATTTTATCCCAATTCATGCCTTCTAACAAGGTTCGTAGTTTAGGGAAGTTGGCTCTTTTGAAATTCAGTGTCTTTGTATTCCCTTTATGTTTCCTATTTGTGTGATTTATACTGAAGCCAATTGATCTGTGATTGCTGTTTCCTAAATGTCCTCGTATTTCCACATCCGTGATCAGGTCTGTATTGTTGGTAATCAGTAGATCCAGTAATGCTTTATTTCTAGTTGGTGCATCTACTATCTGAACTATGAAATTGTCCTGCAAGACATTTAGGAACTGGCGAGCCTTAGACGGATGCATGGTTCCCTCCGTCCAGTCTATGTCTGGATAATTAAAATCCCCCATTATGATAACACTTCCCATCCTTGCTGCTAATCCAACTTGTGATTGGAGAGCCGTCTCCCCCTCCTCCCTCGGGTTAGGGGGCCTATAGCATACTCCCAGTAATATTTTCCCCTTAGCTTCATCCCTTTGGATTCCACCTCCTCCCTAGCTCTCTTAGTGATGTCATCTCTCACTTGTACATTATTCTTGATATATAGGCATACCCCTCCCCCTCCCCCTTTTTTACCCTCTCTATCCCTACGATAAAGGGTATACCCTTGAATGGTTGCCAGCCAATCATGAGAGCTGTTGAACCAGGTCTCTGAAATTCCCACAAAATCCAAATCCTCCTTGTACAACAGTATCTCTAGTTCACCCATCTTGTCTGCCAGGCTCCTGGCATTGGTGAACATACCACGTAGTTTAGACCTGTCGCATACTATCATCTTATTGGGTTTTCTGAGATTGCAACTAGAACTTGTTACTATACTTACCTTGGGTTTATCTGCTTTAGTCAACCTACCACTAATGCCCCCAATACTACCCTCAGGAATATGTTCTGCACTCACTATCTCTACCTATGGGCCCTCCCCTCCATCGCCTTGTTTAAATACCGCTCTAACTTTTTGGCCATCTTTACTCCCAGCTGATCTGCACCCTCCTCATTTAGTTGCAGTCTGTCTCTTCTATAGTACTGATGATCGACTGAGAAGTCAGCCCAGTCCTCCAGGAACCCCATCCCCTCCTTACTACACCAGCTCTTCAGCCACTTGTTTACTTCCCTAATCTCCCTCTGCCTTTCTGGTGTGGCTCAATGTACAGGTAGTATTTGTCAGAGAGGTTACCTTGGTGGCCGTGGTGTGCCCCGGGGTGCGCCGATGCTCGCTGGCGTGCGCGTTCCTGTTCGCGCTGGTGTGCGCGCTCCTGTGGGCACTGGTGTGTGTGACATGGCTGGCCCTGGTGTGCGCGCCGGTGTTTGGACGCGTGTGCGCGTGCGTGTTAGCGTGCGCGTTCCTTTGGGCACTAGTTCACATCAAAATTAATAAAGTGATTTCGCGCAGATCATTATAAATGATTCAAAATATGAAATTCAGGAGAGTGTTGATAATGATTCAAGGTGAAATTATAAATCAAATTACATACACAACAATGATGACATTTTTTTGCAATGGGTGGGGAATAATGAAGTTCTGTAGTTGTTAAAACAGCTCTTCCGTGCCTTGTTCCTGTTTCCTGTACCTGTGCTTTGATCTCCTGACAAACCCGGCTTGTTTCCTGGACTCCTCTGAACTCTGCCGCACCTGACCTCTGGCCTGTTTGACTACTCCTCTGCCTGCTCCACTGTACCTCGTTGCCTGCCTGTTGCCGAACCCAGCCTGTATCCGGACCACCCTGCTCTGCTCCTGCTCAGCTCCTGTTTGCCTGTGTTCCAGCTTTCAACTTGCTGCTGAAGGACTGCCTACCTACCAGCATCTGGACTCTATTACCAGACTCCCATACCACTCCGCACTCCTGTGCTTCCTGTATACTCTACTAGGGGCCGCGAGTCAGACGCATAAGGGACAAAATATTTTACAGCGCACACATACAAGAATGACATTTCCTGCAGGGCTAGTTAAAAACACCTGAACACCTGAACATATTCAAAAATACGGGGGTTTGGTCACACTATATGGTCATATAGTGCTAAGCCCACTTACTGCGACAAAGTACCCCGAATTAGTGGGTCCTACACTAGTAATAGAATGGAAGATCCTTTGTCTCAACCATGGGAGCTGAACTCCTCTATGTGGGAGAACTGAAAGGGATACATCCTAAACACTGGTGGCCACTAAATAGGAGGTAATGAGGAGGGGGAGGGGTGCTCCAGCCCAAAAACCTGGTCAGGGCCTATTACAACATACAAGAACATATTTGGGGGGCACACCCTACAATGCATTTAAATTCAAGATGGTGCTGCTATAAGACCTACAAACAGTACAAAATATTTTACAGCGCACACATACAAGAATGACATTTCCTGCAGGGCTAGTTAAAAACACCTGAACACCTGAACATATTCAAAAATACGGGGGTTTGGTCACACTATATGGTCATATAGTGCTAAGCCCACTTACTGCGACAAAGTACCCCGAATTAGTGGGTCCTACACTAGTAATAGAATGGAAGATCCTTTGTCTCAACCATGGGAGCTGAACTCCTCTATGTGGGAGAACTGAAAGGGATACATCCTAAACACTGGTGGCCACTAAATAGGAGGTAATGAGGAGGGGGAGGGGTGCTCCAGCCCAAAAACCTGGTCAGGGCCTATTACAACATACAAGAACATATTTGGGGGGCACACCCTACAATGCATTTAAATTCAAGATGGTGCTGCTATAAGACCTACAAACAGTACAAAATATTTTACAGCGCACACATACAAGAATGACATTTCCTGCAGGGCTAGTTAAAAACACCTGAACATATTCAAAAATACGGGGGTTTGGTCACACTATATGGTCATATAGTGCTAAGCCCACTTACTGCGACAAAGTACCCCGAATTAGTGGGTCCTACACTAGTAATAGAATGGAAGATCCTTTGTCTCAACCATGGGAGCTGAACTCCTCTATGTGGGAGAACTGAAAGGGATACATCCTAAACACTGGTGGCCACTAAATAGGAGGTAATGAGGAGGGGGAGGGGTGCTCCAGCCCAAAAACCTGGTCGGGGCCTATTACAACATACAAGAACATATTTGGGGGGCACACCCTACAATGTATTTAAATTCAAGATGGTGCTGCTATAAGACCTACAAACAGTACAAAATATTTTACAGCGCACACATACAAGAATGACATTTCCTGCAGGGCTAGTTAAAAACACCTGAACACCTGAACATATTCAAAAATACGGGGGTTTGGTCACACTATATGGTCATATAGTGCTAAGCCCACTTACTGCGACAAAGTACCCCGAATTAGTGGGTCCTACACTAGTAATAGAATGGAATTTAAATGCATTGTAGGGTGTGCCCCCCAAATATGTTCTTGTATGTTGTAATAGGCCCTGACCAGGTTTTTGGGCTGGAGCACCCCTCCCCCTCCTCATTACCTCCTATTTAGTGGCCACCAGTGTTTAGGATGTATCCCTTTCAGTTCTCCCACATAGAGGAGTTCAGCTCCCATGGTTGAGACAAAGGATCTTCCATTCTATTACTAGTGTAGGACCCACTAATTCGGGGTACTTTGTCGCAGTAAGTGGGCTTAGCACTATATGACCATATAGTGTGACCAAACCCCCGTATTTTTGAATATGTTCAGGTGTTTTTAACTAGCCCTGCAGGAAATGTCATTCTTGTATGTGTGCGCTGTAAAATATTTTGTACTGTTTGTAGGTCTTATAGCAGCACCATCTTGAATTTAAATGCATTGTAGGGTGTGCCCCCCAAATATGTTCTTGTAAGACGCATAAGGGAGTCTACCCTCTGCCCAAGTGGACTCACCAGTCAGGTACGTAGAAGTCTGATAGTATTCCTGAGAATACTGCCTTGTGTTGTGGAAAATGTTATTTATGTATGTTGTCAGATGCTCCCCTGTGTCAGTTTTGCTGTAATGCGCTCATGTGAGCGTATTCACACATACAGACGTTGGTGGAAGACCATTGGCTGCGAAAACCTTCCTGTGGACATGGCAGATCTGTTGCTCTTTTAGGGATGTTAGTTTATGCCTCACCAAGAGACTGGCCACCTCATGGCGACTGCATTATTGACTCCAAGCATACATGTCTGCGTACGTGGGAACTATAGCATAACTATATGTAAATGATGGCTCACTGAGCCATAATTTTGTATGGTTTGCGTCATTGAAAGCATTTAGTCGGTTTGCACACGGTCCTGTGCAGAGCCATCTTTCTAGTGTTCCTTCGTATCACAGAAAGCATGGCTCTGCGCCTGATCGTTTGCACACGCCACTGCTAGTCTATTTAAATGTATACATGTTTTTGATTGGTTCTGTATTTAACCCTGTTGGAAGGGTTTCTGTATTGTCACACCCTGTGTTACATCCTTATATGGTCATTTCCTCTGTGTTGTTCATTTCCTGTGAGGTCACAAACTTTGTAGGAGGTGTTTGGCTGTTGGAGGCAGACCCTCAAGTTTGGAACCTCCTGTTTATGTGTAAATAAAAGGGCTTGCTGGCTGAGAAAAGCCAGCCATGCTGGGATGAGAATGTAAGAGTGTTGTGATGTCTGTTTACTGGGGAATGGGGAACCAGAGGGGAGACATCCGATCAAAAGGTACGTTATATCATTAAGACGGAAATGGGTGCTTATTAGCACAGGAGATATGGCTGTGTGCATAACTTACACCAAGTTTCCCCAACACTTGGAGGTCCTTTTCCTCAATTTAGCTCCCAAGTCCCTAAAATCGTTCTTTAGGACACTCCATCTGCCTCTGACTTTGTCATTGGTGCCAATGTGCCTCATGACAGTCGGGGCTTCCCCAGCCCCTCCCAGTACTCTGCCCACCAGATCCGTGATGTGCAGAACCCGAGCGCCCAGTAGACAACATACAGTTTGGCGCTTCAGGTCTTTGTTACAGATTGCCCCTTCTGTCCTAAGAATTGAGTCCCCTACCACCACCCTACAATCTGTTGTTCTGGGTTATTTTATGACCTCCTGGATGAGTCGTCATCATGCTCTTGGAGTAATTTTTGTAGGCCAGCCACTCCTGGGAAAGTTCACTACTATAATCACAGTTCATTCATGATTCATGATGGGAGGGGGCAATTACTTTTTCACATAGGGCCAGGCAGGTTTGAACAGCTTTTTTCCCCTAATAAATTAAATAATAATTTAAAAACTTTATCTTGGATTTACTTGGGTTATCTTTGTGTAATATTAAAATTTGTTTGATGTGAGAAATATGCAAACAAAAAATAAAAAATCAGGAAGGGGGCAAATACTTTTTCACAGCACTGTGTGTGTGTATATATATATATATATATATATATATATATATATATATATATATATATATATATACACACACACACACACACAGGATCCGGCGCACAGGTGCTGCCCAGTTAGTGGTTGTAAACCGAAAAACAAAAAAGAACCCTGTAAGACAAAGGCATAATGAGCTAGTATGCATCGCATACTAGCTCATTATGAAATACCTACCTTAGACCAAAGCTGTTGTAGTGGTCCCCGCACACTGCTGTGACCGGTGACTTGTCTCCCAGAAATAACTATTTATTCCCGGGTTTGTGGGCTCCGGCGCTGTGATTGGCTGGAGCCACGATGATGTCATACACGGGAGCTGGCGGTCACGGCCATGGCCCTGAAGAAACAGCAGCAGCAAACCTTTTCTTCAGTGAGCATGCACTGATAACGTTATATATCCTAAACCATTCAGGTACCTACAGGTAAACCTTATTATAGGCTTACCTGTAGGTACAAGTGTTGTAACTAGGTTTACTTTTTTTTATATATATATATAATTTATTTTGATTATATCCATGTACAAAAACAAATTGCCAGGGTGCTGGGTGTAGTCCCTGACTCTGACCTCTCCTTCAGCCCCCACATCCAATCACTGGCTGAATCCTGCCGCCTTAACCTCCGCAACATCTCCAGAATTTGACCCTTCCTGACTAATGACACCACAAAGCAACTTATTCACTCCTTGATTATTTCCCACCTTGACTATTGCAACTCTCTCCTTAATGGCCTACCCTTACGCAGGCTATCCCCCCTTCAGTCTAATATGAATTATGCTGCTAGACTAATACACCTCACTAATCGATCCGTGACTGCTGCCCCTCTCTGCCAATCCCTTCACTGGCTTCCCCTACCCTCACCATATAAAATTCAAAATGCTAACCATAACATACAAGGCCATCCACAACATTGCCCCCAGCTACATCACCAACCACATCTGCAAATATCGCCCAAATCGCCCCCTCCGCTCCTCCCAGGACCTCCTGCTCTCTAGCTCCCTTGTTACCTCCTCTCATGCTCGCCTTCAGGACTTCTCCAGAGCCTCTCCCATCCTCTGGAATTCCCTACCCCGGTATATCAATCAGCCCCTAACCTGTCCACCTTTAGAAGATCCCTGAAAACTCACTTATTCAGGGAAGCATATCCAAAACCACCTAACAACTGTCCCCAAGCCACCCCCACCATATCATTCCCCGCATCTATTACCTTTTGTACCACCACCCCCTCGCTTTAGAATGTAAGCGCTATGAGCAGGGCCCGCCTGTCCCTTCTGTTTTGAACTGTACTGTAATTTTTTTTTTTTTTTTTTAACCACTTGAGCCCCGGACCATTATGCTGCCTAAGGACCAGAGGTCTTTTTCCAATTTGGCACTGCGTCACTTTAACTGCTAATTGCGCGGTCATGCAATGCTGTACCCAAACGAAATTTGCGTCCTTTTCTTCCCACAAATAGAGCTTTCTTTTGATGGTATTTGATCACCTCTGCGGTTTTTATTTTTTGCGCTATAAACGGAAAAAGACCGAAAATTTTGAAAAAAAATGATATTTTCTACTTTTTGTTATAAAAAAAATCCAATAAACTCAATTTTAGTCATACATTTAGGCCAAAATGTATTCGGCCACATGTCTTTGGTAAAAAAAAATGTCAATAAGCGTATATTTATTGGTTTGCGCAAAAGTTATAGCGTCTACAAACTAGGGTACATTTTCTGTAATTTACACAGCCTTTAATTTATGACTGCCTATGTCATTTCTTGAGGTGCTAAAATGGCAGGGCAGTACAAACCCCCCCCCCAAATGACCCCATTTTGGAAAGTAGACACCCCAAGGAAATTGCTGAGAGGCATGTTGAACCCATTGAATATTTTTTTTTTTGTCCCAAGTGATTGAATAATGACAAAAAAAAAAATATTTACAAAAAGTTGTCACTAAATGACATATTGCTCACACAGGCCATGGGCCTATGTGGAATTGCACCCCAAAATACATTCTGCTGCTTCTCCTGAGTATGGGGATACCACATGTGTGGGACTTTTTGGGAGCCTAGCCGCGTACGGGGCCCCGAAAACCAATCACCGCCTTCAGGATTTCTAAGGGTGTAAATTTATGATTTCACTCTTCACTGCCTATCACAGTTTCGGAGGCCATGGAATTCCCAGGTGGCACAAAACCCCCCCCCCCAAATGACCCCATTTTGGAAAGTAGACACCCCAAGCTATTTGCTGAGAGGCATATTGAGTCCATGGAATATTTTATATTTTGACACAAGTTGCGGGAAAGTGACACATTTTTTTTATTTTTTTATTTTTTTTGCACAAAGTCGTCACTAAATGATATATTGCTCACACAGGCCATGGGCATATGTGGAATTGCACCCCAAAATACATTTAGCTACTTCTCCTGAGTACGGGGATACCACATGTGTGGGACTTTTTGGGAGCCTAGCCGTGCACGGGACCCCGAAAACCAATCACCGCCCTCAGGATTTCTAAGGGTGAAAATTTTTGATTTCACTCTTCACTGCCTATCACAGTTTCGGAGGCCATGGAATGCCCAGGTGGCACAAAACCACCCCAAATGACCCCATTTTGGAAAGTAAACACCCCAAGCTATTTGCTGAGAGGCATGGTGAGTATTTTGCAGCTCTCATTTGTTTTTGAAAATGAAGAAAGACAAGAAATTTTTTTTTTTTTTCTTTTTTCAATTTTCAAAACTTTGTGACAAAAAGTGAGGTCTTCAAAATACTCACTATACCTCTCAGCAAATAGTTTTGGGTGTCTACTTTCCAAAATGGGGTCATTTGGGGGGGGTTTGTGCCACCTGGGCATTCCATGGCCTCCGAAACTGTGATAGGCAGTCAAGAGAGAAATCAAAAATTCACGCCCTTAGAAAGCCTGAAGGCGGTGCTTGGTTTTCGGGGTTCCGTACGCGGCTAGGCTCCCAAAAAGTCTCACACATGTGGTATCCCCGTACTCAGGAGAAGCAGCAGAATGTATTTTGGGGTGTAATTTCACATATTCCCATGGCATGTTTGAGCAATATATCATTTAGTGACAATTTTGTGCAAAAAAAAAAAATTGTCTCTTTCCCGCAACTTGTGTCGCAATATAAAATATTCCATGGACTCGACATGCCTCTCAGCAAATAGCTTGGGGTGTCTACTTTCCAAAATGGGGTCATTTGGGGGGGTTTTGAACTGTCCTGGCATTTTATGCACAACATTTAGAAGCTTATGTCACACATCACCCACTCTTCTAACCACTTGAAGACAAAGCCCTTTCTGACACTTATTGTTTACATGAAAAAGTTATTTTTTTTTTGCAAGAAAATTACTTTGAACCCCCAAACATTATATATTTTTTTAAAGCAAATGCCCTACAGATTAAAATGGTGGGTGTTTCATTTTTTTTTTTCACACAGTATTTGCGCAGCGATTTTTCAAACGCATTTTTTGGGGAAAAAACACACTTTTTTAAATTTTAATGCACTAAAACTATATTGCCCAAATGTTTGATGAAATAAAAAAGATGATCTTAGGCCGAGTACATGGATACCAAACATGACATGCTTTACAATTGCGCACAAACGTGCAGTGGCAACAAAATAAATACATTTTTAAAAGCCTTTAAAAGCCTTTACAGGTTACCACTTTAGATTTACAGAGGAGGTCTACTGCAAAAATTACTGCCCTCGATCTAACCTTCGCGGTGATACCTCACATGCATGGTGCAATTGCTGTTTACGTTTGACGACAGACCGCCGCTTGCGTTCGCCTTAGCGCGAGAGCAGGGGGCGACAGGGGTGCTTTTTTTTTTTTTTTTTTTTCTTTATTATTTTTTTGCTTTTTTTCTTATTTTTAAACTGTTCCTTTCATTTTTATTTATTTTTAATCATTTTTATTGTTATCTCGGGGAATGTAAATATCCCCTATGATAGCAATAGGTAGTGACAGGTACTCTTTTTTGAAAAAATTGGGGTCTATTAGACCCTAGATCTCTCCTCTGCCCTCAAAGCATCTGACCACACCAAGATCGGTGTGACAAAATGCTTCCCCAATTTCCCAATGGCGCTATTTACATCCGGCGAAATCTAAGTCATAAAATGCTCGTAGCTTCCGGTTTCTTAGGCCATAGAGATGTTTGGAGCCACTTCGGTCTCTGATCAGCTCTATGGTCAGCTGGCTGAATCACCGGCTGCATTTTCAGGTTCCCTGTTGAGACAGGAGAGCCAGAGAAAAACACGGAAGACGGTGGGGGGGGGGCATTCCCCCCCACGGCTTGTAAAAGCAGTCTAGAGGCTAATTAGCCGCTAGGATTGCTTTTACATGAAAGCCGACTGCTGGCTGAAAAGAATGATACCAAGATGATACCTAAACCTGCAGGCATCATTCTGGTATAACCACTCAAAGTTGTGAATGGCGTACCTGAAGACAAAAAAATGGTTAACAATAAAGCACAGTAAACGGTAAAGTATAAAAAATTGCATACCTGAAAAGCAAACATGATAAAACATAATAACAATAAAACATTGCAGAATAGAATACAGTAAAAAAGAGCAGAACAATAGAGAGAATATAGAGAGAGAGAACAATAAAACGACAACTATTTTTTTTTTATTTTATATATTTATTTATTTTTTTTACACTTTTTTTGTAACTAACTTTTATAACTGTAACCGGTTCCAGGTTCGGGTCTCTCAAAATGTGATGGCATCTTGGGAGACCCTGTGAAAGTTTGCCTAGTCTGTGCAATGCTGTACCCTACGCTAATACTCAACTAGTGCATAGTAGCGTTCAAAACATTCACCAATGCAAAGACCAGGATTGTCAGGACAGGAGGGACAATAATAGCGGGTGTCACGCCTATATCCGCGCTTGCTGCAGACACAACATCTTTTTTGGGGGCGTTCGCTGGGTAGGGGTACTCGGGTGGACATAAAGAAAATGCCTCTCATGCAGCCGACTGCATTTGGTTGGGGATGTGAATGGGGGAAGTACGGGCGCTGCAGAAGCGGTGGGTTCCCAATTAGGATTGGCGAATGCAGCAGGAAGGGCACTATGGGCACGACGGGCCTGTGTTTGTCTTTTTGGTGGCAGTGGGACACTACTTGTGCTTGCCACCTCACCAGCTTGTACTGCACTTATGGGACTTGCCACGTCACCAAGTGTTACTGCAGTGCGGGTTTGACTACGACCGGGGTGTACTAGGCCGCTGGCGCTTGCCAGTTCACCAAAAC
Organism: Lithobates septentrionalis; assembly: GCA_037952835.1. Taxonomy (NCBI): domain Eukaryota; kingdom Metazoa; phylum Chordata; class Amphibia; order Anura; family Ranidae; genus Lithobates; species Lithobates septentrionalis. Next base: position 1,602,941 of record JBBDGP010000651.1, read on the forward strand.
GCTACCAAAAAAACTGTTAGCGATCGCAGGGATCAGGCCTGACTCTGCGAACGCTACAGTTATGCGTTTAGTCTTTTGTAAGTGACAGTGATCGATCAATACTGCACTTGGGTGGGCTGGGCTGGGCCGGGCGGAGGGGCAAAACGCAGGTGCTAGCAGGTATCTGGGCTGATTCCGCTAACACTGCGTTTTTGGGAACCCTAAACTGCTGGGGACGCTAGTATAGATCTGATTGGATCAGATATTGATCCGTTCAGATACTATACCACTAAGGGTGGTGTACGGTGCGTGCGTGGGTGTTAGTGCTACTGGCGCTAATCTGACGCTGCCTGGGGCTGGTGCTTGCCAGTTCACCAAAATACTACCAAAAAAACTGTTAGCGATCGCAGGGATCAGGCCTGACTCTGCAAACGCTGTAGTTATGCGTTTAGTGTTTTGTAAGTGACAGTGATCGATCGATACTGCACTTGGGTTGGCTGGGCGGAGGGGCAAAATGCAGGTGCTAGCAGGTATCTGGACTGATCCCGCTAACACTGCGTTTTTGGGAACCCTAAACTGCTGGGGACGCTAGTATAGATCTGATCGGATCAGATATTGATCCGTACAGATACTATACCACTAAGGGAGGCGTATGCTGCGTGCGTGGGTGTTAGCGGTACTGGCGCTAATCTGACGCTGCCTGGGGCGACGCATATCACCGCCGGGCGATCAGGGGGCTAAACCTTTATTCGGTAATAAACGGCGGGTGCCCTGACACTATAAAAAATAAACGAACTAACCAGCGTCACCCGTAACACTTATACGGTGATCAGTGGTGAAAGGGTTAACTAGGGGGCCATCAAGGGGTTAAAACATTTATTCGGTAGTATATGGGGGTCCCTGTCACTATAAAACGCTGACGGCGAACCTAAATATTTACGTCCCTAACTAGCGTCACCAGCGACACTAATACAGCGATCAGAAAAATGATCGCTTAGTGACACTGGTGACAGGGGGTGATCAAGGGGTTAAAACTTTATTAGGGGGGGTTAGGGGGGTACCCTAGACCTAAAGGGGGGTAACAGTAACTGTCCCAACACTGTAACTGTCACAAACTGACACTATGCAGTAATCAGAAAAAAAAAAAAAACTGCTTGGTGTCAGTTTGTGACAGGGGGGGGGGGGGGGGGTGATCGGGGGGCGATCGGGGGGGGGGGGGGGGTCGGGGTGTTTAGTGTGCCTGGCATGTTCTACTGTGTGTGTGTAGTGTTGTGCACTCACTCACATGTCTTCTCTCCTCGGGCCGGAACGGAAATTACCGAGCCGAGGAGAGATGACATCATTTCCTTTGCTGCTGTTTAGCATACAGCAGCAAAGGAATGATTCGATTGGCCGGCGGCGATCGCGAGGGGGGGGCCACGAACGGATGGTCTCCCCCTCACCTCTGATCGCCGCTGGACAAAAGACGACCGCCTCGGGCACCGGGGGGGGGTCCGATCGGACCCCCCACCCGCGGAAGGCAAATCACTTACATGTACGTGATTTTGCCTGTCCAAAAGGACCTTTTGGTGCCACCTTGCCGACGTACATCGGCGTGAGGCGGTCGTCAAGTGGTTAATAAGTTTTTATTGAGACACAGGATGTTCACAAAAAGAAAAGAGTTACATCAAGACATCATATTATATGCAGATATTTTCAGTGTCAACATCGCATCATCTCAGAGGAAGGTCATCAAGGTCAATTAAGTACTTTATCTTAAGCACTATATTATCTGAAACAACAGCGACCTTAGTCAGAGATATTAGATCCTGTCAAATTTTTGATATATAAAAAAAAAAAATAATAGAGAAAAAGGAAAGAGAAAAAAAAAGAGAATAGATAAAGATGGAAACTGAGAAAGCAAGGTAAGGTATAGGAATAAGGGGGGATGGGGAGGAATTGCCGTCTGTCTCAGGAGGGTTCACCCTACATTAGATCTCCATACATAATGTACATCATCTAGATTCCATAATTTCCGCATATGCGGTTGTGTATTTAAAGGCGAACCAGCAGGACCACATTTTTCTCTTCATTTCTGAATTTCTTTTATTGGAGTATGTTAGATCCTCCATATAGTATATATGATCTACCTCCCTCAGCCATTGGCGTAGGGAGGGTATTTTAGCAGTTTTCCAGAACTTAGGGATAAGAGCTTTAGCGGCATTTAGTAAATGCGGAGTAATAGACTTTCTATATGATCCTGCTGGCTCGCCTGTACAGTGTAAAAGGACATACCAAGGGTCATTAGGGACTTCAGAACCCTGAATCTCCTTAATCCAATAAAAGATGGTAAGCCAGTAAGGCCTTATCAGGGGGCAGTACCACCAGATGTGTGCGTGCGATGCGATATCTCCACAGCCACGCCAGCATAATGGTGATTCTTGAGGGAAGAGCTTGTGTAGAGTTGCTTGTGTGTAATGCCATCTGGTCAACAATTTGTAATTAACCTCTGCAATTTTGGAGGCGATCGAAGTTGAGTGGGTTAAAGAGAGAATGGATGACTTCTCCTGATCTGTCAGATTCTTGTTTAAGTCCCTCTCCCAATTGTGAAGAAATGTAGGGTAGCTAGCAGGGGTGAGTGAACCTAGTGCTTGATAGAAATAGGAAAGCGGTCTTTCTACTGGCATGTCTCCTGCAAATGCTGATTCAATTGGTGATAGGTTAGTTGTATTGCGTAGAGGTTTTGGAAGGGATTGGATAAAGTCCTTTAGTTGCAAATATCTCCATTGATCCAATAGCGATGGGGATGGCGTCGAGGTGAGCAATGATAGTGGTACAATGTTCGAGGCGTCTACGACTTGGTGTAATTGAATATTATTCCCAAGGTTCCAAGAATGGAGACCAGGATCCATATTACCTGGTGGGAAGAAGTTGTGTCCAGTCAGAGGCATAAGGGGGGAATTGTATTGCCACTTCTGAGTTCTGTGTAGCAAGTCCCAGCATGCAAAAGTGGATCGAGTGAGTGGGGATGTGGTAGAGGGCATCGATCGAAATTTCCCAGGAATCCAGATCAGCTTGTAAAGGTCACTACCCCCTAATGTCATTTCCAGTGATACCCAGAGTTTTGATGTCTTGTTGTATTTCCAGTCTGAAATTCTTGATAAGATTGTTGCCATGTAATATCGCTTAATGTCTGGCAGAGCTAAACCTCCTAACCTTTTAGGTCTAAGCAATACTGATCTAGAAATTCTTGGGTTACGTCTATTCCAAACATATTTGTTTATAATTTTCGTTACACATTTAAAGAAACTAGGTGGAATTTGGAAAGGTATCATCTGGAACAAAAATAGCAACCTGGGCAGTACGTTCATTTTGATCACACTGATCTTTCCTAGCCAAGAGTGTGCGAGCTGTGACCATTTTTGTATGTCCGATTTAAGTGTATTAAGGAGGGGCATGAAGTTAGCATGGAATAGGGATGATAGATTAGGGGTCAGAAATATACCGAGATATTTCATTGCTGTTTTCTGCCAGGCGAATGGGAAAGATTTCTGAAGATTGCTAGCTGTCTCTTGGGGGACTGAAATATTTAACATTTCGGATTTGGACATATTGATCTGAAAATTTGAGACTTGATTATATGCGGAAAAGGCTTGCAGCAGATTGGGTAGAGTAATTATAGGTTGTTGGACATAGAATAAGATATCATCCGCATATGCGGCATATTTGTGTTCAAACTTGTCTATCATGATGCCATGAATGTTTGGGTTGTGCCGAATTGTAGATAAGAAAGGTTCGAGTGAGAGGGCAAATAAAATAGGGGAAAGAGGGCAACCCTGACGCATACCGTTGTGAAGTGTGAATGATTTGCTTAAAGTACCATTTATTCTCAATTGTGCCGTAGGATAGTTATATAGGGCAGATATCTGACTTAGGAGAGAGGGGCTGATACCTAGATGGGATAAGGTCGCTAGCAAGAACTCCCAGTCCACCCTGTCAAACGCTTTTTCAGCATCTGTTGACAATAACAGGGTGGGCTGGGAGGTGTCGCAAACATGTGCAATCAAGGAGAGAGTACGTAGGGAATTGTCTCGGGCTTCCCTGCCAGGGATAAAGCCAGTTTGTTCCGTAGAGACCCATTTCGGTACTAAAGGGAGGAGTCTATTTGCTATTAATTTTGCGTAAAGTTTAGCGTCCAAATTCAAAAGAGAAATGGGGCGATAGCTACCGCAAACGCTCGGATCTTTTCCTGCCTTCGGAATTACGGTAATGTGAGCATGTAGGGTTTCAGGTCTGAAGGAATCACCTGAGGTAATCGAGTTAGCGTATTTAACCAGGTTCGGGAGCAAAATATCAGCGAATGAGCGGTAATATGTGGTTGTTAAGCCGTCGGGGCCTGGGGCCTTACCGTTGGCCATGGCCTTAAGAGCTTTACGAAACTCTTCAGTGGTAAATTCCCCGTCTAGGGTAGCTAAAATGTCTTCCGGCAACTTAGGAAGATCGGCTTGTTTTAGATATTCTTGTATAAGACGACTACGGGACCCCTGATCTCCTGTATGGTGATGTACATTGTATAACTGCTGGTAAAACTTTCTAAATTCTGCAGCTATGGCAGGGGTGTGATGAACTATCTCAGCGGTTTTGGTTTTAATTTTTGGTATAAAACTCGCTGTCTTTTTTTGTTGAAGGGAACGGGCCAGCAACCTGCCAGGTTTATTGCCCCATTCGTACATACGGTGAGCAATTATGCGAAATTGTTGTTTTTGTGCAACATGGAAAAGGTTTTTTAAGTCTTCCCTCTTGCTAGTTAATTCTGCCAACACAGATTTTGAGAGGCTTAATTTGTGTTGTCGCTCAAGGGTATTTATATCCCGGATTAGTGCAAGTTGCTGACTCGTTCGTTCTTTTTTTTTTCCTAGTACCCAACTATAAATTTCCCGCGGACAAAGGCCTTATGGGCCTCCCATATTGTGCCTGGAGATATATCTGGACTAGCATTCTCCTGAAAATAAAATTTCAGATCTTTTGCAATCGTTGTCATGTCTATTTCTTCTGTCAATAAATTATCATTTAACTTCCAGTTTATTCTTTTATGTGGGATAGATGGGACCTGTATTTTAATCACAAACGGGGCATGATCAGAGAGAGTAGATGTGTCAATATGTGAGTCCATTATCAAGGGAAGGTGTTGGTGACTGACAAAAAAATAATCGATACGCGAATAGGAATGATGTAAGTTTGAAAAATGTGTGTAATCTCTCATCTGAGGGTGTAGGATTCTCCAAACATCCATCAGCTGAGCATCGTGTAGACGTTTACGTATAAATGTTAAGCGCGCATGTGAGATGCAGGATTTGCCCAGAGATGTGTCCAATAACGGTTCAAGGGGGACATTAAAGTCTCCCGAGAGGAGGACACAACACTGCGCAAACTCCGTTAGATTCTTAAGAGTGCCCGACAGGAAGGATACCTGGTCTCGATTGGGGGCATAAAGCGTGGCTAAGGTGCATAACATACTGCCCAGGTTGCCTCTTACAAATAAAAATCGTCCCAGAGGATCACTGACCATGGAGTCAAATTTAAACGGAGTATCCCTGCGGAGTCCAATGGCCACGCCTTTCGATTTGTGTACGTCAGTCAGGCTATAGAACCATGTAGGGTAATTTGGAGAGAAGAGCTTGACCGAAGTGGTGTGAGTGAGGTGGGTCTCCTGCAGGAAGACGATGTCCGCCCGCAGACGATCCAGCTCTCGGTATAGATTATGTCTCTTACCTGGTGCATGGAGACCGCGGACATTAAGTGATATCAAATTGAGCTTAGCCATTGACTACAACAGGGAGCACCTGTTCAGTGCACTCTCCACCTCTACCTGTTCCAGAGCAGACGGCAAGGGGGGTGAAAAAAGGGGGGAGAAGGGAGAAAAGGAAAGAAGAAAAACAAAAGATAAAAAAAATAGAACGTATGTGTTAATAATCATTCTTAGCACAATCAAAAGCCACCATTGAAAGAGGCGGCCGAGGACACTCAAAAATCTATTGTGCCTAGATGAGGCAAGCCGTGGGCACGCAGCCCCCCCACCCCCACCCCCAAAGGGAGAAGGTGCGTGACGACGACGAGCCCCCCCGGCCCCCCCCCGAGGGGGTTGTCTCAGCGCCAGGGCCGAACGACGGAGCGCGACCATATCTGCGCGCGCGTCGTCCCATCGCTCCGGGCGCGGCACCCAGTCTTACTGAAAAACAAATACGTTGTATTTACCCAGAGAGATAAAAAGATTAAGACGAACCAGGAAAAAAGGAACCTAAAAAAAAGCAATTTGAAAAAAAGAAAAATATATAAAGGCAACTCAAGTGAGCCTGCCAGGAGATCTCTCTCTCTCCGCTTCCTCTCCTACCTATCCTCCTCATCCACCTTCATTTTCTACCCCCACTTATAATACAGGTATATATGTAAAACTTAAAAAAAAAAAAAAAACAGCTAAATAGGGGTGGGCCTATCATATGAGGTAGGAGATCATATTCTAGATTAGAACACCTTAGTAAACTAACTGGGAATATAAAAATAAAACAATGGTTATTCCACAGTTGTGTGGAAGGTACAAACGTAACATAATCTAGAACAGTATACTTGCAGATGTAGCGTTTATGAGGAGTCTCCTGGGTAGCTTTAGATAGAATGCATAGTTACAGTCACCCAAATTGCGAAGATGCAAATTGCGAAGATGCATCCGGGGAGCCCGATCCACGCTTGTGTTGTACTTTTTGCCAGCTTGCATCCGGAGGAACACTGATAGAGGGAATGGATTCTTGCCATCCTGGAAGATCCGGAGGCGAGATGTTGAGATCCGCGCAAAATTTTCCCAGGTCTTCCGGGAAGCGGAGGATAGCCGTCTTGCCGTCTCTATGGGCTATCAGAGCTGAAGGAAAGCCCCAGCGGTAATTAATAGAGGCTGAACGCAGTTGTTCGGTTAAAGGACGCAGGGCCCTGCGTCTCCCTAATGTCTCTCTAGAAGATCCGGAAAGAACAGCAAGGATGCGCCGTCAAAGCCCAGTGGTGTTTGTTCCCGGGCTTTCCGCATAATTCTCTCCTTTTCCTCAAAGTAGTGTAGCCTGCAGATTACATCGCGTGGGATATCAGAGGCTAGGTTGCGAGGCCTTAAAGCTCTGTGTGCCCTGTCGATTTTCAAAGGAAAGTCCGCAGGCTGGCCAAGTAGGCCATTGAATATGCCACGGAGGGAGGGCAACAGATCATCATCACCTGTGGCCTCCGGCAGTCCTCTGATCCGTATATTGTTCCGCCGATTGCGGTTTTCTTGATCTTCGATCTTATATAGAGCCATGCGGTGTGAGATAGTAAGGTTGCGGGTAGTCGTCTGCAGGGATCGTATTGCAGCCGCGTGGCGATCAAGGCGCAGTTCGGACTCTTCTACCTGTTCCAACACGTGGTTTAGGTCTGATCTGAGTGCTGAGAGCTCCTTTTTAATGGAGCGTTCCAGGCTAGAGAACAGAGAGGCTAGCTCCGTCTTGGTAGGAAGGTCACTAACCAGAGCCGCGACCTCCGAGTTTCTGGAAGTGCTTTCTTCCCCGTCCGAGCAGGCTGATACTGCCGGAGAGTGTCTCCTGGTTTTAGGTCTATGGCGGGAGGCGGAGCTCGGGCCACGAGGCGAGCGGCCTAGTCCGTCCATGCTGATAGAGTCCTCTGTTTCCGCGGCTAGATACCTCTTTATGGAGCCTGACGGGGTTCCTTTTTGAGGCAGGGGTTTGCCCGTCCTTTTCCCCATGGTGTCTTAGGGTGATGCAGGTAGATTCTCAGGGTAATAATAGTTATAAAAGGTGCCGCCACCGGAGCTCAGGGAAAACACGTCTTTACTGCTGCATGCCGAGACCACGCCCCAACTGTACTGTAATTGTGCTCTCCCCCACTATATTGTAAAGTGCTGCGTAAACTGTTGGCGCTATATAGATCGTGTATAATAATAATAATAATAATAATAATTCCGTAAATTCAAACATGATTACATTTAATGTATACATTTTAAATCCCCCCCCCCCATTAATTCTCCCCGCTCCCTCCCCCCTCTCCCCGATCCATCCCCCTCCCTTTCCCACTCCTCCCCATCAATCTCTTATCTGATTTTTCTCTATTTCTCCCAGTTCTCCCGGTTCACCCTGTCTTATCCTCCTACATCCTCCACATATCTCCTCATCTTCTTAAATGCCTTCCAGTCTTTGCATTTATTTATCATTCCCTCCATTCCCTCTCCACAGTATCTCAGATATTCCATGTTGTATGTCTCTTCTACCCTTCCGAACCAACCCTTTATTGTGGGGCTATCTATTTCTTGCCAGTGTCTTGGTATCTGGCTTTTGGCTGCATTGATCAAATGAGGTATCACAGATTCTTTATATTGTTTTATTGAGCTTTCTGTCCCGTGGAACAAGCACATACAAGGTTCTTCTATTATTTCTCTATTAGTAATTTCTTTTATTAACTGTAAAATCTCTTTCCAATCGCTTTTTATTTTTGGGCAATCCCACCATATGTGTGCCATCGTTTCCACTACTTTACATCCTCACCAACAATGTGGCAATTTCCCCATTTGATATTTGCATATTTTATCTGGGGTTATATACCACTTTGTAAGGCATTTGTAGTTCATCTCAGCTGTGTTAGTGTCTACTGCTGTACCAGTCTCAATATTTTTCCTAATTTTTGCTTGTTCCCTCGTGTTCCCATTTTTTTTTTCCATTTTTTCCAGCACCTCCATTCCCATTAAAATTGTATAAATCCGTGATATATCATTTTTTGTGTTTGATGCTACACTCAGCCGTTGAAGCGGCCTTAAATCTTCCACTGATCTTAATGGTTGTAACAAAGTGCTTCAGCTGGAGGTACCACCATTCATTGATCACCATCAAATCTGTCTTGTGTTTTAATTCTTAAAATGTGCATATTTTCCCCTTTTCTGTTATTATACTATTTAATTTTGCATTTTCATTTTTTATCCAAGCTCCAAATAATTTGCCTTTTCCCGGTGTGAAATAATTAGTTTTTTTCAGTAATATTAATGGAGAATTATATTTCCGTTTGCCTTGTTTTTGTATTAGGTCCCAAATTCTAAGTACATTTCATGTCATTGCATGTGTATTCTCACCCAGTGCCCTATATTGAGGTGGAATCCAAATGATTCTACCCAACCGTGTATCACTCATTATATTCTCAATTTGTACCCATCTTTTATCATTTTTCTCCCTTGTCCACTCCATTACTCGTGAGATTAACACAGCATTATAATATTTTTTAAAGTCTGGTACCTTTAGCCCGCCTTGCGTTTTATCTCTCCTTAATACCGAGAATGAAATTCTCGGTTTCCTATTCTGCCAGAAGAACTTAGTTATTATGTTTTTTAATGTTTTAAAATATGTCTGAGGTAGAGAAATGGGCAACATTTGAAATTTGTACATCATTTTCGGTACTATTACCATCTTTATGGTATTTATTTGTCCTAGCCATGAGAGGGACCTTGTTGCTGTTTTTCCTATTTTTCGGTTTTTATTTAATTTAATAGTGGGATATAGCTTACCTGGTATATTTAGGTATATATAACTAGGTTTACAACCACTTTAAACCACTTTAAATTGCTATAGGGTGGACGAGAAGTGGATAAAGGATATGTTGTAATACTGAGCATTTTGTTATTGTCTATGTCCCATGTGCCCAACCTGCAACCTTTTAGAACTTATTTCCAGGGCCCCTGCCACCATTACAAAGTCTACTTTTAAAGAAAAAGAGAAAAATATGCGGTGAAAATGTCTCTAGAATTCGGTCAGCTGTCACAAATAATCCCGTAGTTTGCCTAATATGATTATTTCCTATGATTCTCAGCTTCATCTTGTGTCAATAATGTGGTATTTCTTCAATTGAGCTATTTCAGGAAAATACTGCTTTGTGGTCATTGCATGGAGCTGACCATCATAGGAAATAAATGTATTATGCCCCGTACACACGGTCGGATTTTCCGATGGAAAATGTCTGATTGGAGCGTGTTGTCGGAAATTCCGACCGTGTGTGGGCTCCATCGGACATTTTCCATCGGATTTTCCGACACACAAAGTTTGAGAGCAGGATATAAAATTTTCCGACAACAAAATCCGATCGTGTGTACACAAATCCGACGGACAAAGTGCCACGCATGCTCAGAATAAATAAAGAGATGAAAGCTATTGGCCACTGCCCCGTTTATAGTCCCGACGTACGTGTTTTACGTCACCGCGTTTAGAACGATCGGATTTTCCGACAACTTTGTGTGACCGTGTGTATGCAAGACAAGTTTGAGCCAACATCCGTCGGAAAAAATCCTAGGATTTTGTTGTCGGAATGTCCGAACAAAGTCCGACCGTGTGTACGGGGCATTAGGCAAATATAGGATTATTTATGGCAGATAGCTTAATGCTTGAGACATTCAAAGGGCATTTTTTCTATCAATAGAACCCTATGTGTTTTGTTTACCTATATGCTTAGGCAGGCTACTGAAAAAAAAATATTCTTTAGATTGGGTTCTAGTAGTTTAATAGTTTGGTTTATTTCTTTCACATTATTTTTTTTCTCTGTTGTCCATCCCTTTACTGTTTTTATGTTTTTTTTCCCTCTAAACTTTTATGATACATCTTGCTCTGGCACAAGTAGTTTCTATTTGGGCTGTAGGGAGCAAAAATATGGAAGCATGGATTTTCAAGAGTTGTAATAATAGTGATCTATATATAAGTCTTATGTAATTTGTATACAGTCAAGTACTGTCTTCTGAAGCGTTTTCCGAGCTGTGATGAGCTCCGGTGTGTTCAGACTAGGATCCAAACCCAAGGATGTGTGAGTCCACCAGGAAGCTGTGACCCGTATGGCCAATCATTTGTGGCCAGGGCTTTCCTCACCCTGCAGCCACACATACCCATCCTTGTATATATGTGGCTGTGGGGCGGGTAACACCCAGCCGCAGAGGATTGGTCCATACAGATGAAAGCTTCCGGACAGTCTCGCATGTGTGGGTTTGCATCCTATTCCAAACACTTTTGAGCTTATCCCTAGTTCTCAGTTTCCAACAACTCAATTCCTATAGTATGTACACAGTCTCTGATGGAGCATGTCTGCCATCTTGTACCATCTCTTGAGATCTTAGATCATCTCAAGAACTGAATATCAGTGATGATGATATCAGGGGCTGCACTTGGGGCCCCCTATATCAAAAAAATATGGCCACCACTAGTCTCTGTGCTAGGAGTAGGCACACACATGCTTCTTTGGTTAAGGGTGGAGTGATGAAATGTAGAGACCAGTTGGTGGTATTTGTTTTTGCTGGTTGTTTGAATAAAAAAATATCACATAAAGTACTCATCTGTGTTTTTACAAGTGTGCTTATAATGACACAATTGTCATCTTCTACAAGGTTTTCCATCTCTCACAAGTTGTCCATCTTTCACAGTGGGACTGACCTATTATTTGTAATTTTTACATTTAATTAGAACCCACAATGGAGCTTGACACCATCATGCTATGCAAGGGCCAGGATAGATGGGTGAAGCTGGAAATTCCAACATGGAAATTTTGCCATTATATTCCAAGAGATGGAAACAGATTCCGCCTAACTGCGTCTGCACTACACTTAGAGTGTTGCTAAACCCAGAACCCTGCATTCACTATATCTGATCTCCCACAGAAAATGGAAATGCAATTATTTTAGTAACCATAAACTGCTAAATACCTTTTATCATCAGCTGTATATAGTAGTCTTGTGACTTCTATCAGTGTCTAGCCGAGCACTGGTTAAAGCTTGTAGGGGGAGTATTCATTCTATTCTGACTGTCCTATGAGGCTGCATGACCCCTGGCCCTCTGACTGGACAGTGCTGATTGGCCCAGTGCCGATCACATGCACCCTCACAAAAAAAAAAACTGAGTATGTGCAGAGTGCCGCCAAGGCTCTGTACTATCAGAAAATGGATTGGGCATAGTAAAAGAAGGGGAGGATCAGAGAAGACAAAATCAAACAGCCTTTTTACACAATGCGCAGAACCCCCTAGGTTCCACAGTGAGTATAACAAGCATGCTTTATTGCATATACAGACTGATTTTACTGTTGTGGGTTTAGTAACACTTTAAATATCACACATTTTCTGGGTGGAATTGGCCTTTTTTTTCCAAACACATTTACACAAAGTCATCAAATAAATATGATAAACTTAAAAAGGGAAATTTGCTTTATACCTACAATGTTTGCTGCCAAAGGTTATGCAATTTTTTCTTGATCACCCTCCCCCTCTCTGTTGGTCATCAGTTTGGGACAACTGGCAGCACAGTAAGTATTATTCCCAGATACCCATTTACAGATCTGATAGGAGTTTTAAATAAATTAGGGCAGGCAACCAGATGTTAATTCTCCTAATTAACTTCATTATCCACTATGCTCCACTAAGCAAAAGATCACACTGACATCTGCAGTTCAGCAGCATCTGGAGAAACACAGGTTGCCGAAACCCTGAACACAACAATAGCTCATTAGAATCACAGGATTCTGTCATCCTGTTACAGCGTCCACGTCAGGTGTCTGCTTCTCCATACTCCGCACGCTATTCTGCTGATTCGCTTATTAGCGATAAGCCAAGCCAGTAACAAAGCAATGAGGCAGGGAAAAAAAGATAATCCAAAGTCATTCATTAACTAAATGAAAAGTGATCCAAAAGTGTGAAGGACATTTCCATTTTCTGTTCACATTTTCCTTCCAGCTCCAGCACTTATAAATGATTCAGTTAGTTAGCAGCTCAGGCTGAGTAATAAAAGACTGTTAATCTTTCTTCTCACAAGTCACAGTGTCCACCATGAGCCGCAGACTATGCAGATAAGGAATCCAATCTGAAATTAAAATAGAAGTAAAGGCAAAACTTTTTTTTTAATTAATTTTGGATACAGTCAGGGTCACTGATAAGGCAGTACAGCCAGATCTACTGTACTGGGCCCGGGCCTCATCAGTTGAAAAGGGGGGCCCAGGCACCTGCTGACCAGGAGGGCCGGCTGTACTGTCTTATTGCAGACACCGATCCTCTTCTGTCTCCCACTGCAGCGCTGCCAGCTTCTCCTCTACCTTCCTCTGGCTGCACTGCAAGGGGATTGGTTCTGGCACATGCGCCTCTTCTATTTGTTGTTTGGGCCCCCCTGTGTGCCCCTTTCTCCGCAGCTCTTCTGGCTTCAATACTCTCCCGTTGGCACACAGGGGGGTGTCATTTACTGGCCCTATTCCTGTGTTTACTATGCTTCAGTTTGTGAATGAGCAGGAAGCCTCAGAGTGCTTCCTATTCATTCATCTGTGCAGCTGAGGCTGTAGAGAAAGGGACTGATAACTCTATGTCTTCAGTCACTTTCGGCCAGAGGGCCCTGTCAGTTAGGCTATATGGGGCCCCATGATTTCTAACAGCAGCCCTGTATACAGTAAGGGGGATGGGGGTTATAACCACTATAAGTTTTGTTTTTTTGCCTCTGTGCCCCATTGGGGAGATTCTGCTTGACTTCATGTCCCATAGTCAAAATGTTAACAGAACTGGTGTCTCACCTGAAAGATTTCCCCTCTATTCCAGTTCTGGTGAATTTGGAATTTTCCTTCACTCTTACTCTCTGCGATAACAGTAAACAGGACTGGTGCGCAGTCATGTTGGAACAGGAAGGGGCCATCCCCAAACTGTTCCCACAAAGTTGGGAGCATGAAATTGTCCAAATTTTCTTGGTATGCTGACGCTTTAGGAGTTCCCTTCACTGGAACTAAGGGGCCAAGCCCAACCCCTGAAAAACAACCCCCCACCATAATCCCCCCTCCACCAAATGATTTTGACCAGTGCACAAAGCAAGGTCCCTAAAGACAGGGATGACTGAGTTTGGGGTGGAGGAACTTGACTGGGCTGCACAGAGTCCTTACCTCAACCTGATAGAACACCTTTGGGATGAATTAGAGTGGAGACTGTGAGCCAGGCCTTCTTGTCCACATCAGTGCCTGACCTCACGAATGCGCTTTTGGAAGAATGGTCAAACATTCCCATAGACACACTCCTAAACCTTGTGGGCAGCCTCCCCAGAAGAGTTGAAGCTGTTATAGCTGCAAAGGGTTGGCCAACTCAATGTTGAACCCTACGGACTAAGACTGGGATGCCATTAAAGATCATGTGCGTGTAAAGGCAGGTGTACCAATACTTTTGACAATATAGTGTATTTCTTGCGGTCTGCATCTGTAGCGGCATATGCCTATTTCATCTTCAACAATGCACATCAGTATCGTTCAACCAAAATCAGGATGAGAGCTGGAGTGGTAGTACTTAAAAAGACACTACTACCTTGCCCATTTGATGGAAAGCGACAGTATTTGTGTAAAGCCCATCCCTGACCACCTTTTTCTTGGCTCTCCATCTGCTTGATCTTTCCTCCGTTGCAGCAGTGATGTAATCTTTTCTGTCTTATGGCAATGCAATGATTGGCCACTAGGCCTGAGCACTGCATCATAGGAGGAGGTCATATGCTTTCCCATAGAGCGGCTCATTTAGTCACTACTTATTCCATGCAATATCAGTATATTGTAAAAATCGTCAAACAGTGCCTTCCAATCCTGTATGCTGATAAAGCATTATATGATGTTCTTCAAAAGGGGTGCAGTTTCTCAAGTAAGAGATCTACTACTGTCCTCTCTCCCAGCCTTTTTAGTTCTCATACTTCACAGCCCTCTCATGCATGGTTGAGTGTTACAGGATCATATCCATGTGTCTACAACACATGTAGATAGTGTTGTAGACATAAGAAGAGCAAAACATTGACTTCTTTCACTACAAGAGGGGTACAGTATCTCACAAAAGTGAGCACACCCCTCACATTTTTGTAAATATTTTACTATATCTTTTAATGTGACAACACTGAAGAAATTACACTTTGCTACAATGTAAAGTAGTGAGTGTACAGCTTGTATAACAGTGTAAATTTGCTGTCCCCTCAAAATAACTCAACACACAGCCATTAATGTCTAAACCGCTGGCAACAAAAGTGAGTACACCCCTAAGTGAAAATGTCCAAATTGGGACCAAAGTGTCAATATTTTGTGTGGTCACCATTATTTTTCGGCACTGCCTTAACCCTCTTGGGCATGGAGTTCACCAGAGCTTCACAGGTTGCCACTGGAGTCCTCTTCCACTCCTCCATGATGACATCACAGAGCTGGTGGATGTTAGAGACCTTGAGCTCCTCCACCTTCCGTCTGAGGATACCCCACAGATGCTTAATAGGGCTTAGGTCTGGAGACATGCTTGGCCAGTCCATCGGCTTTACCCTCAGCTTCTTTAGCAAGGTAGTACTCATCTTGGAGGTGTGTTTGGGGTCATTATCATGTTGGAATACTGCCCTGCGGACCAGTCTCCGAAGGGAGGGGATCATGCTCTGCTTCAGTATGTCACAGTACAGTTTAGTCTGCTGGTCTTCAGCAAACTGTTTGCGGGCTTCACCAATTTGATGCAGTGTGCGGCGTATGGTCTGAGCACTGACAGACTGACCCCCTACCCCTTCAACCTCTTTAGCAATGCTGGCAGCACTCACATGTCTATTTGGCCATGGATATGATGCTGAGCATGTGCACTCAACTTCCTTGGTCAAACATGGAGAGGTCTGTTCTGAGTGGGACCTGTCCTGTTAAACCGCTGTATGGTCTTGGCCATCGTGCTGCAGCTCAGTTTCAGGGTCTTGGCAATCTTCTTATAGCCTAGGCCATCTTTATGTAGAGCAACAATTCTTTTTTTCTGATCCTTAGAGAGTTCTTTGCCATGAGGTGCCATGTTAAACTTCCAGTGACCAGAAAAGGAGAGTGACAGTGATAACACCAAATTTAACACACCCGCTCCCTATTCACACCAGAGACCTTGTAACACTAATGAGTCACATGACACCAGGGAGGGAAAATGGCTAATTGAGCCCAATTTGGACATTTTCACTTAGAGGTGTACTCACTTTTGTTGCCAGCGGTTTAGACATTTAGACATTAATGGCTGTGTGTTGAGTTATTTTGAGGGGACAGCAAATTTACACTGTTATACAAGCTGTACACTCACTACTTTACATTGTAGCAAAGTGTCATTTCTTCAGTGTTGTCACATGAAAAGATATAATAAAATGTTTACAAAAATGTGAGGGGTGTACTCACTTTTGGGAGATATTGTATATTCCCTCAAGAACTAGATTAATTGTAATTCCATGTAATCTATATCATTGAATGCAAGGCTTGTCAGATGCAGTATATAGGATGTACTATATCCGCTGAGGGTCAGGATATCAGAGCATTACAATGATACACTGAATCTTAACGCTAAGAATACACTACCGTTCAAAAGTTTGGGGTCACATTGAAATGTCCTTATTTTTGAAGGAAAAGCACTGTACTTTTAAATGAAGCTAACTTTAAACTAGTCCTAACTTTAAACAAATATACTCTATACATTGCTAATGTGGTAAATGACTATTCTAACTGCAAATGTCTAGTTTTTGGTGCAATATCTACATAGGTGTATAGAGGCCCATTTCCAGCAACTATCACTCCAGTGTTCTAATGGTACAATGTGTTTGCTCATTGGCTCAGAAGGCTAATTGATGATTAGCAAACCCTTGTGCAATCATGTTCACACATCTAAAAACAGTCTAGCTCCTTCCAGAAGCTACAAAACTGACCTTCCTGTGAGCAGATTGAGTTTCTGGAGCATCACATTTGTGGGGTCAATTAAACGCTCAAAATGGCCAGAAAAAGAGAACTTTCATCTGAAACTCGACAGTCTATTCTTGTTCTTAGAAATGAAGGCTATTCCATGCGAGAAATTGCAAAGAAATTGAAGATTTCCTACAACGGTGTGTACTACTCCCTTCAGAGGACAGCACAAACAGGCTCTAACCAGAGTAGAAAAAGAAGTGGGAGGCCGCGTTGCACAACTAAGCAAGAAGATAAGCACATTAGAGTCTCTAGTTTGAGAAACAGACGCCTCACAGGTCCCCAACTGGCATCTTCATTAAATAGTACCCGCAAAACACCAGTGTCAACATCTACAGTGAAGAGGCGGCTGCGGGATTTTGGGCTTCAGGGCAGAGTGGCAAAGAAAAAGCCATATCTGAGACTGGCCAATAAAAGAAAAAGATTAAGATGGGCAAAAGAACACAGACATTGGACAGAGGAAGACTGGAAAAAAGTGTTGTGGACGGATGAATCCAAGTTTGAGGTGTTTGGATCACAAAGAAGAATGTTTGTGAGACGCAGAACAAATGAAAAGATGCTGGAAGAATGCCTGACGCCATCTGTTAAGCATGGTGGAGGTAATGTGATGGTCTGGGGTTGCTTTGGTGCTGGTAAGGTGGGAGCTTTGTACAGGGTAAAAGGGATTCTGAATAAGGAAGGCTATCACTCCATTTTGCAACGCCATGCCATATCCAGTGGACAGCGCTTGATTGGAGCCAATTTCATCCTACAACAGGACAATGACCCTAAACACACCTCCAAATTGTGCAAGAACTATTTACAGCAGAAGCAGGCAGCTGGTATTCTATCGGTAATGGAGTGGCCAGCACAGTCAACAGATCTGAACCCCATTGAGCTGTTGCGGGAGCAGCTTGACCGTATGGTACGCCAGAAGTGCCCATCCAACCAATCCAACTTGTGGGAGCTGCTTCTAGAAGCGTGGGGTGCAATTTCTCCAGCTTACCTCAATAAATTAACAGCTAGAATGCCAAAGGTGTGCAATGCTGTAATTGCTGCAAAAGGAGGATTCTTTGATGAAAGCAAAGTTTGATGTAAAAACAATGTTATTTCAAATACAAATCATTATTTCTAACCTTGTCAATGTCTTGACTCTATTTTCTATTCATTTCACAACGTATGGTGGTGAATAAGTGTGACTTTTCATGGAAAACACAAAATTGTTTGGGTGACCCCAAACTTTTGAACGGTAGTGTATATCTAACGTGTCCAAACCCTTTAGAACAGTACATGCAGGGAATCTCAACCATTTTTCTTTTTTTTGGTGTAGAACAGGTCAAGAGACCTCCAAGAGGGAGTGATATAAATCGCACCCTGCTACAGAGAGGTTTGGTGGATTTTCACCCTTAACACCAGAATCCCAGCGAGAATGAATAATAGGATGGATGTTATTTTTTTTTTTAAATCAACACATTCCCTCTTGGGATTTATATGGTTTATATCTCGATTTAGTGCTTTTTCCTCTTTCCTTTATGTTTTCCTCCTCTTTCCTCCCACTGATCTCCTCATCTCATTTGGTCTGCTCACATGTTTTGACTAATCAATTTCATGATTGTCAATTAAGTTTTGTAACGCCGCTCTTCCTTTTTCCAAGGGGGCTGTCTTATTATAAAAGTTTTGATTTTATGGTGTTAACTTATGCTATGATGAAGGCTTTGGTCGAAACACGTTAGCATTATGTGGATTGTTCATTGTTGTTGTGCTTAATAAATTTTGCAAGAAGAAGGTGGGTTGCCGGCTAATTTTTCTAATATGCTTTGCCATACATTGAAACACAGGGTATTTTGCAGTGTTGGCTACAGAAGAAAGAGCAGTAGAGGTGAGTACAAAGTGGTCAGGGGTGGAAAAAAGAGGAAGGCATATAGCGTAACTCTGTATGGAAATTTTAATACATGAAAAGCAAAGGAAATACACTCACGTGTTTAGCAGTAAAATCAAGCACTTGTATAAAAGAAGACAGCGGTCTCAGTATATCCTACTGACACATTTCGACTTAGAAGTCATCATCGTCACCCTCGGATGATGACTCTAAGTCGAAACGCGTCGGTAGGATATGCTGAGACCACTGTCTTCTTTTATACAAGCGCTTGATTTTACTGCTAAACACGTGAGTGTATTTCCTTTGCTTTTCATGTATTAAAATTTCCATACTGTCAGGAAAAGCCCTCTTGCAGTTTTCCCAGCAGATTTAGGGTTAAACGAATGCCTGTGCATAGAAGCGCCATCCGGCGCTCACGCACGCGCAATAGCGCCAATAGCGCTAATAGTGCTAACAAACGTACGCGCATGCGCAATAGCGCCAATAGCGCTAACGGCGTACGCGCATGCGCAATAGCGCCACTTGGCGCCAAAGATAGGCTATTTAAAGAAGACTGTTTCAATGCTGCCTTGCTGTCTGGTCTACAGCGTTTCCTGAGACCCCTGCTACCTTGTTACCAGTTTTCCTGTATCCAGTACTTACTTGGCTTGTTCCTGACTTACCTGCTTGCTGCCCGCCCCGATCTTGGCTTGGACTCTGACTATTCTCTTGGTTTGCCCTTCTGTACCTGATCTGCCCGCCAGTACCTTGACCCGGCTTGTCTGCACCTCCCTGCTGTCTGCAACCTGCTACAGGACTACAGTGCACCTCCCTGCTATCTGCATCCTGCTACAGTACTACGGTGCACCTCCCTGCTGTCTGCAACCTGCTACAGGACTACAGTGCACCTCCCGGCTGTCTGCAACCTGCTACAGGACTACAGTGCACCTCCCTGCTATCTGCATCCTGCTACAGTACTACAGTGCACCTCCCTGCTGTCTGCAACCTGCTACAGGACTACAGTGCACCTCCCTGCTGACTACAGGATCCTGCCTTCTACTTCAGTGTTCCAGTCAGGCACTTGTGCCCCTCTGTACTTTCGAGTCCCTGTTCACACCTTCAGGGGTTCTTAAGTCAGAGGCATACGAGAGGCCGTTCTCTGCATTCCGGGCTCCACCTACCAGGTACGTGACACATACAGAGTTACGCTATATGCCTTCCTCTTTTTTTTAATGGTGGGGCTGACTGCCTATATCTACTGAGTCCATCCATACCTTACACTTGTTCCGAGGTCCATCTGGAGGTCATATCTGGATAGAGCATCTGATCCCCTTGGTATATTATACCACAAAGCTTGATTGACTCACTCGGTGTACACCTATTTGAGTTCTATCCCTCTGGTAAGCAGCTTCTGGTGTCTTTGGTGGTGGACCTACTATACACTGTTATTACATCATACATATTTGAAGTTGAAGACTGTCACTATATTATATCCACGTGGTTGCTGATTATCATCACACATGATTGAAGCTTGTCACTGACTTTTTTCTTTTTTGGGCATCACACGTCCAAGTTCCTCTGTTGATAGACATCACATGTCATAATAGAGGACTGCTTGGAGTATTTTTGAGCACATCATTTATTATTCACGTTTTTTGTACTCATATTATTTGTTATGGTTTATATGATCACATAAGCGCTGCACATTTCACTCAATTTGTAATTTTTGCAACTTTATCCACTGCTGTGCTGGCTGCTTTAGTTTTTATTTTATAGACAGCGCGGTATATATTTGTTTAGAATTTACAGTGATGTCATCCCCGCCAAGCCAATGACAGCCGCCAGTGTTCGATTCCCGGAAGACGGTCTGCTCAAAGATGTCAGCAGCCAGAGGGGAGCTCCAGGACATTGAATTACTGAGCCATATTGAGTATTGTTCCAATTTAAGAGTGGCTTTACACATATATGTGTCAGCTGGCTCCATTCTTCTGTCACTGTGCACTCCCAGCACAGCTACTGAGCTGTCACCGACAGACCCCATCACTGTTTACGATCCTGAGCCGTTGAGAAAGACTCCTAATTGTGCGACTGCTGTAATATAGCTGCTGTAATTGCAAATCAAAGTGATAACATGATCGGGAAGCCCACCTCCCGTTGGTTAAGAGCCCCTTACAGGGTCAGTGGAAACAAGAGGGCAAAGCAAATAGGCTTGAAACAGATATAGAAATGTAGCACCTCTAGTGTGTGCTAGATGTAGGATAGATTTTTTGTAGTGTAGGTGTGTTAGCATAGGTAAATTTTGTTAGCTCAGGGCCAAATAATAATAAAGTGATATTGTGCTATTCCATATGTGTAGATATAAAAAATCATACAATATACATCCAAAATTCAGAAAAATCACAAACAACAGTGATAATTGTGATAGTAAATGTGCAAATAAAGTCTTCAAAATAGACTTGAAATGTAAGTGTTCAAATATAATTAATAAATAGTCCTTTGATATAATAATAATCCCAAAGAGTATTTCTGCTTCCACCAACACCTCAGTGCTCACAGAACTCTCACCTCATAGGTACATCCCATGAGCCTTGGATCAACCTCCAATATGGGTAAGATGGTCCATCCCTCCAGAGACTCCTCCACTTATCTTCAGATAGAGATCCAGACTCACATATAAAGATTAAGTAGACAAAAGAGCCTCCAATAGTGTAGCACCATTAAAAAGGACCATTTAATTAAACAATAAATGCTTACATCAAAATTGAGCAAGCTGCGCTCGAAAGGATAAAAATATTGGCGTTTTCCGCCTCTTATGTCCTTTCTGAGCGGTGTACTCCGGCCACGCCCTACGTGTTACGTCATGTCACGTGACTTCTTCAGGGTGACCGGATTGGTTGTTCAAACAATCAATTTATATACTGGGGACAGGAAGTGTACCAAGCCCCATTTTGTTGTAGATAGCGCTGGAAATAAAATTGCGGCCATTTTCTCTGTGTCTAATTCGATGGATAAAAAAAATAGAGGACCAAGTAAACAATTGCATGGCCATTTCCCTGAGGATCGTAGTAGGTCGGACAATTTCCCTAAGACATTACTTGTTTTAGCTCAGGGCTAAGCCTGAGCTGTGAATCCGGGTCAGTGTGCAGTGAGTCGGGGCTGGATGACAGCTCCTTATGTGCCTCCCCTGGTCTAAAAGGTGGTAGAAACTTCTAGATTTAGTGGGTGGAGGTTAGGAGGAGTTGGTTGCAATATTTATGAGGGTCTCAGCCAATCTCCAGTAAAAGGGCTGGCAGGGGGTGACCTTAAGGCGGGGCTCAGGTGCTGAAAGAATCCTGCCATAACATGGAGGAAGCCCTTCTGTGAGGCACAGGATCAAGGAGAGAGGACAGCAGGAGCTGGTCAGCACTACTGGGAGATCTCCTGAGAGTCAGCCGGGTGGGCTGGTGAGTGTCAGTCTGGAGGACTGTGGTGGAGAAGTCAGCCTGGAGGGCTAGTAAAAGGGGCAGCTGCAGCCAGGTGGGTTTGCAGGTGATCCCAGCACCTAAAGAGGTGGTGCTGGGATCAGTATCCACAGGAGGAAGAGTACAAGCTGGACAATGTAATCATTTTGCTACACAACCAAGGGGTCTCGGGTTTCTGCCTGTAATGGGCCATTGCATTTAATCTGACCAAATGACTGTCAGATCTTTACACAGTGATCCAGTTGGGGTTCTGCAAGAAAATGTGTGCTGGAGGAAGAAGTGGAGCTGTGTATAGATCTTGTATATAGGAAGAGTTTCCCTGAAGTTCCGCTAAAGTCACATGGGCAACCCATAACCTCCCATCCCTATCCAAGTTATTACCCTCAATAAATAACAAACAACAAAGTCCCAGATTGTTCTCTGTCTGTGGAGTGACTGTGAAAATTTGGTGTGAGCAGTGAGCTGCAAGTGTGCAGGGGCGTACAGGCAGGTAGGTGATTTTAATGCAAGAGAGACAAAAAAATTCTCTTCTGTATTAAAAATCCTGCCTGTTCGCCCATTTTTATTTATTACCTGAAGTTCCACTTTAAGGCCTACCTGCCATGCTGACACATATATGCTTTAAGCTGGTGGGAAGAGGCTTAACCTCCTTAGCGGTATTCCCTAGTGTTGCTCGAGGTGAATTTACAAAAGCGGTAACCCCGAGCCACACTCAGGATTCATCACAGTGCCGGGCTCTGCTCCCTGCGAGCGTTGCGACGCACAGGGACGGAGCACGGCGCGACATTCAAAAAGGTAAAAACACACAATACATATACAGTACACTGTAATCTTACAGATTACATTACTGTATAACATAATTTCACATCCCTTTTGTCCCTAGTGGTTTGTCCAGTGCCCTGCATGCAGTTTTATATTATATATACTGTTCTTTCTGCCTGGAATCTGGAGATTGTCCATAGTAACCAAAAAGTGTCCCTTTACATCAAAAGCGGTTTTAGACCAGCTAGAAAACAGCGATAATAAATTAGAATCACTTGCAGAATTGAGTGATTTGTGGGGAAATCCATCATCAAACACTGAAAGTAATGACAGCAACAATTCTGCAACTGAGCAAATTTCAGTGTTTTTGATTTGATTACATTATTGAATATTTTTTTATTATTATTTGTTATAATTATTTATAGTTATTTATTATATTATAATTTATGATTTCGTGTTTCAAACTTTATCATACTCGGGATGTCTACTAGACTCTTATTTGGACAGATTTAAGTGTGTTATTATTAATGAGGCGTACACACGGTCGGACTTTTCGGCTACAAAAGTCCGACGGACGCCGACGAACCAAATCCGGCGGACAATCCGATCGTGTGTGGGCTTCACCGGACCTTCAGCGGACTTTTCCAGTCGCAAATCTGACGGACTTTAGATTTGAAACATGCTTCAAATCTTTACATCCTAACTTCCCCGGACCCAGAAATCCGCTTGTCTGTATGCTAGTCCGACGGACAAAAAACGACCCTAGGGCAGCTATTGGCTACTGGCTATCAACTTCCTTATTTTAGTCCGGTGTACGTCATCACATACGAATCCGTCAGACTTTTGTGTGATCGTATGTAGGCAAGTCCGTTCATTAGAAAGTCTGCCGCAAGTCCGCCGCAAGTCCACCAAAAGTCCGTCGAAAGTCTGTCAGACGGGCTGTCGGACTTTTGTAGCCGAAAAGTCTGACCGTGTGTACGCGGCATAAATCTTCTAAGAGGAGATGAGTATACAGTAAAACCTTGGTATCAACTTCCTTATTTTAGTCCGGTGTACGTCATCACGTACGAATCCGTCGGACTTTGGTGTGATCGTGTGTAGGCAAGTCCGTTCATTAGAAAGTCCGTTTAAAGTCCGCCAAAAATCCGTCAAAAGTCTGTCGAAAGTCTGTCGGACAGGCTGTCGGACTTTTGTAGCCAAAAAGTCCGACCGTGTGTACGCCCCATAAGAATTACAGGCCTACAATATAAAACGCCAAATTTCCATGAAAAACATTGTACCGCTTTGAGCATCAAAAATCTGACATAATCATACCACCAGGGAGGTTAAATAAACATGCACTGAGCAAATAACATCATTGCTGAATTAGATGAGAGAATGAATTGAAGGACTTAAGTCAGGAAGAACTGCTCCTAATGCCTACAGCTATAGAGGTCAGTGAGAACTTGTTTTAAAGCTTATTTACTGTTTGTTAATTATATGTAAATATTTGAATGTGCATAGTCCGGCCACAGGTTTACTTTAAAGAGACAGTGGGGTTGATTTACAAAAACTGGAGAGTGCAAAATCTGGTGCAGCTGTGCATGGTAGCCAATCAGCTTCTAACTTCAGCTTGTTCAATTAAGCTTTGACAAAAAAACTAAACTGGAAGCTGATTGGTTTCTATGGACAGCTGCATCAGATTTTGCACTCTCCAGTTTTAGCAAATCAACCACATTGTCCCCTTGCCAATTCAGGTCAAAGTGCTGCAAAAGGCCACCCCTGACCACTTTGTACTCACCTCTGCTGCTCTTTATTCCGTAGCCTGTACTGCAAAATTTCCTGGGTGGGGAATCCCAGTTTAACTGCGGCTCCTTAGGGGGTGCGCTAGAGAAAGAAGACTCACAATGATGCCTGCACAAAGTTTTAAATGCCTAGCACAGTACCCTGTGAGAATGAATAAACCAAGGAGTCTCTTATGCAAATACTGACTTCCTGAAGTCAGAGCTCGGACACACCCACTTCCTACTCATGCATTATGCTTTTAGACCATTACAGTGATCGGCAGCCTAAATGAACATTCACAGGAGGAGGTGGGTCAGATCTAATTTTTGGCTACAGGAGAACAATATCACCAAGATATAACAAAGAATGACAAACGGTGCTTTATTAAAATAAAAGGCAATTATTTATGATCCGCAGTACTTTAATAAACGAAAGACCATTCGGGTTACGATTTGTACTTTAAATGACAGTTTCTTACAAAGAATTTAAAGCTTGTATTGATCTCTTCCAGTTTGTTAAAAAAAAAAAGCTAAAATTCTCTAAAGTAAATCTCTTTCTTTCATTTTTTTATTTATTTTATAAAAGAAAAATGGAACTACAAAGTGACCAAAATTAATGAGGCCAAACAATTATTTTGTTGCAGCTGTTACAAGTATGTCCGCTGTTTATTTGGCTTTGATGGCAAGCTATCAATCATGCATGAGACCCGCGGAACGTTCATTGATACGGTGTCAGTCACTGGCTGACCCCGTCCCCGCACCGCGCCACCGGGCGATGGAAAAATACTCAGCGGGATTGAGTTAATGTAAGCTTTCAAGTTCTGCCAAAATCAAGATTTCAGTGAAACCTTTTTTTTTATTTGCAAGCTGCGTTTGCTTTGTAATTTTGTCACTATGAATCTAAGTTTTTCAGGAAAATACAGAAAAAAAAACAGTATATGGTCTTCTCATGTCTTCATCATCAAAAAATGTTGTTGGGTTCCTTGCAGCGCTCTGATCCGGGGTTAATTTCCAACTATCTGCATCTGTTCCTTCATTTTCAGCTTACTGGTGGGAAGCAACATAAAATGTCAGCACACAAATTCTCAGCATGAACAAAGTGGAACTAAACTCTCTCATTCAACATTAACTATTTTTAATTCTTATGCTGCTAGCATTAGTAAAAAGATAAGAAAGTATATATTACTTACTTGCAGGGGCGGCCTGTCCATTAAGGGCGCACGGGCGCCGCACCGCCCTATCCAGCGACGCCCAGCGCCACCCCCTCCTATCCATGCGTCCGGCCCCTTGCAGGACGCCGGACGCATGAATTTCAATGGAGGGGGTGTTTTTTTGAAGCACATGATTACAGCCAGAGGCTCTAATAGGCTTCAAAATAGGGTGGACTCGGGGCGCAGGGCACTGTGCTCTGAGCCCAACCAGGTGTGTTACATAACGAATTAATATTCGCTATTGTAACACTGACCCTCCACCTGGCCAATCAGGAAGCTGTTCTGAGACCCGTCACCCGATTGGCAGAAGGTACAGGCGATCCTATTGGATGCCTAGGAGGAGGGGAGGAGACGCAGGGGAAGCTTGGGGGCCGCCCGTCTGTCGCCCAGGGGGGAAGCTAGGCTGGCTGCCGGCAGGAGGAAAGAGGAGACACTGCCACCCCCACAAAAAAAAAATACCACTAGCCACCACTGTTTACTTGTTTAAACTCTTTTTTACAGTTCTTCAGCTGCTTCCTGGTTTGTGGCCCAGACCAAAATGATGTCTATGTTTAGGGTTAGTGTACTCAGGCTTCAATAAGGGGAAACACTTTCAGCTGCTCGTGGGTGCTTTTGTGTTTCAGAACAGTCTAGGGCACATATGAGACATGTTAAATGTGCATTCACATTGTATGGAGGAACAAAGACAGAGCAACAATTTGAATATTAAAAGCAACAATACATACAACTTAAAGTGTTTCTGCACCCAGGACCCTTAATTCACTATGTCTGGTCCCCCACAGTACACAGAACATGGAAATGCAATTATTTTATTAAATATAAACTGCTAAATACCTTTTCTCATCAGCAGTATATAGCAGTCTTGTGACTTCTATCAGTGTCTGGTTAAAGCTTGTAGGAGGAGTTTTCATTCTTCTCTGACTGTCCTATAAGGCTGCATGACCCCTGACCCTCTGTCTGGACAGTGCTGATTGGCCCCGTGCGGATCACATGCGCTCTCCCAAGAAAAAGAAAAAAAAAAAAACTTTCTAGCAATGCACACTAAACTGAGCATGTGCAGAGTGTTTCTCAAGGCAGTCTTATGACTTCTATCAGTGTCCGGCTGAGCACTGGTAAAACTTGTAAGAGGTGTTTTCATTCTCCTCTGACTGTCCTATGATTCTGCATGACCCCTGACCCTCTGTCCGGACAGTGCTGATTGGCCCTGTGCCAATTACATGCACCCTCTCCCAAAAAAAAAAAAGCAATACACACCAAACTGAGCATGTGCAGAGTACCCCCAAGGCTCTGTTCTATCAAGAGATGGATTGGGGACAGTAAAAGAAGGGGAGGATCAGAGAACACAGGATTAAAAAGCCTTTTTTACACAATGCAGAGGATTAACCCCTTAGGTTCCACAGTGAGTATAACAAGCATGCTTTAATGCATATACAGACTGATTTTACTGTTGTGGTTTTAGTAACACTTTAACACAGTTCCATAAGATTCAACTCATACAATGCATGCCCATAGCTAGTAACTCTCTAACTTTTTCCCTGGAATTGGCCCAACACTTCAAGGGTTAAATGTTCCTTTAGATCTAGGGGACCACAAAAAGCCTCTTCTCGACTATGATCCAGTGGTCGCAGGTCCTCTGATATCATCAAGTACAGTGCAGAGCCCATAACCCCTCAGTGGGTGTGAGGAAACCAATGGACAGTCCACTGCCAGAGGGCAGAGGAGTAGAAGAGAGGACCCGCTACCAGAGGAGTGGAAGATCGGGTAGGTAAAATAGCTTTTTGTGGCCTCCTAGACATAAACCAGCTTTTAACCCTCGCAGGATGGAGTCAGTTCCACTACAAGGGGGGCGTTTTTTCTCTCCCCAGAGATGGGCTTTAAGGGGCGCAGTGGCGTCTCCAGCTTTCATATTTAGGGGGGCACATGGGGGGACAGGGACAAAAATAGGGGGGGCAATATAAAATGCAAATGCATATATATATATATATATATATATATATATATATATATATATATATATATAGATAAAATATATATAGATAGATATATCTATCTATCCTGGGGCCCTTTACCCCTTTACTACGATCCCACAACGGCCCTTTCACATGTTCTGCAGTGAGCTCCCTTCCTACTGTATTGGGGTCCCCCCAGGGTGACAGAGAACAAGAGATATATGTCACCAGCATACCAAGAAAATATAAGGGTCCAAAGCAGTGGGAGAACTATCAGGGTTGCAAAGGTTGTCTTGCCACCGGGCCCTGGTGTTCTGCCACTGTGGGGTTCCCCAGCCTCCTCTTGCTGTCCTGCCCCTGCCCTCAGTCTGTTTTTTCAGTAACTGAGAGTCCTGGTGGAGTCCTTCTTGCAACTCGCTCTTCTCCCTGCCAATGAGGATGCAGGGCAAGGAGCAGATCGGGCGGCCGTGGTTGTGTGAGCGCTCGCATTATGCAGTGTCAGCGAGCAGAGGGAGGAATCACCCACTGGGGACCTTCTCCCTCTCAATAGAGACTGTGTTACCCCAGCGGTGGCCCGAGTAAGATGCGGCACATCCGATATGAATACAAACAAAAAGAAATTGCCTTTTTGTAAAAAAAAAAAAAAAAAAATTGAAAAAAAAAAAAATTTTTTTTTTTTGGGGGGCACATGGTGGGGCCCAGCATAATGACCCCCCTAGGGTCGCCATTGAAGGGGCGTGAGAAGCAGTTCAGTGGGCTTCAGTTATTGTCACTGCTATTGCCACTGTTAGGTCCCTTTCACACATATATGTCCTTTTTGATGCACTCCACTTGCTCAGCAGGGATCGATCCGTTGATCCCCACTGAGCCGGCAGATGACAGGTCCATCTCTGCACACTGTGCAGAGACGGACCTGTCAAAGCCCTGCTCTCCTCTATGGGGGAACAGATGAAAACGAACTGCTTGTCTGTTTTCATCCGATCCGATCCACCAGACGGATGGAATATAGGGTTTCCATCCGTCTGCATTTAGCGGATCGTAGCGGATCGGATGTCAGCAGACATGTCCCTGCTGACATCCGCCGCTCCATAAAGGTGAATGGAGTGTCCGTTCAGGTCCGCCTGAAAAACTGACAGGTGGACCTGAACACTGATATGTGTGAAAGGGGCCTTATTGTCATTGCCTGCATATTGTCACAAATACCCCCTTGTTGGCTGTATATTTTAATAATTGCCCATTTGTTGCCTGTACATTGACACAATTGCACATTTGTTGCCTGTACATTGTCAAAGTTGCCCATTTGTTGCCTGTACATTGTCACAATTTCCCATTTGTTGCCTGTACATTGTCACAATTTCCCATTTGTTGCCTGTACATTGTCACAATTTCCCATTTGTTGCCTGTACATTGTCACAATTTCCCATTTGTTGCCTGTACATTGTCACAGTTGCCCATTTGTTGCCTATACATTGTCACAATTGCCCATTTGTTGCCTGTACATTGTCACAGTTGCC
The DNA here is from genome assembly GCA_037952835.1 of Lithobates septentrionalis. Taxonomy (NCBI): domain Eukaryota; kingdom Metazoa; phylum Chordata; class Amphibia; order Anura; family Ranidae; genus Lithobates; species Lithobates septentrionalis. The sequence goes on from JBBDGP010000651.1 coordinate 1,632,160, forward strand.
CATTTGTTGCCTATACATTGTCACAATTGCCCATTTGTTGCCTGTACATTGTCACAGTTGCCCATTTGTTGCCTATACATTGTCACAGTTGCCCATTTGTTGCCTGTACATTGTCACAGTTGCCCATGTGTTGCCTCTACATTGGCACAATTTCCCATTTGCTGCCTACATATTGTAATAACTGTCTACTTTTTGCCCATGTATTTCAATAGCTGCCCATTTGTTGCTTGTGTATTGTAATTAATGACCATCTATAGGCAAGGCATTGTTAGAGTTGAATTTTTGTTGGACCATTTTACTATGCTGAACTCGGGGGGGGGGGGGGGAGTCAAAACGCAAAATGTGCAAAATTGTATGCTTTCCTGACATGCAAAGAAATATGCTGCCCTTTAGCAGATGTACAGCAGTGCCATTAATTGGTAATGGCACCACCCATGCATCTGCTAATGCTTGAATTTCTGAGCACGCTAAACCACAGTGTGCCGCAGCACCATGAGGCTTGAATGTGTCACATTTTTTTAAAAGAGTTTCGGACTTCTTTTCTGCATTTCTTGTAATGAAATGAATGGGCATCCCTTCACGCGACATGTGAGAATGTGGGCACAATCAGTCCCAACTGTAGGAGTGAACCGAGCCTTCATGTAGATTGATGACTTGCCAGGTGTACAATCCACTCAATTGGTAAGCTGCCAATGGGGTCCTTTAAATCCCTTACTACTTCCCTCTGGAGACATGTGCTCCGCTGGGATTTAGGACAGCCCGAAGAGCAGCTACAAATGATGATACATAGAAAAAATTTTTAGGGGCAAAACAGTTCCTATATGCAGTATGCATATCATTAGCTGTTTCAGCAGAATGGTCCTATATTGTGGAATTATTGTATTTTTTTTTCTATTTAGGGCAGGAAATTCTCCTAAACTTGATTTGGGGAATTTAATCTAACTGCACAGCCATGCAATTTGCTACTAATCTACTTTAGCCAATATAGTCGTCTCAATTGTTGCTATAAAAAAAAAAAGCCTTGTTGTCTACAGAGAGCAGGTACTGCATTTCCTCCACAATGTCCCTGTATTATATAAGTAATATCCCTTCATTTAACATTATTATAGGAAGCTTAAAGCCATAGTCCATCTTTTTTTTTTTTTTTGCCTTGAACGCAGCAAAGGTTTGCAGAATTCTAAAGGATTCTATGGTAGCCTAGCTGCTGACTGCTTTGTATTACTAAATGTATTTTTGCATAGAAAAAAAAAAAAACATTAAAATAAAAAAACTCCTGTACTTTCTTAAATTATCTTTAATCTGTCTGAGACCAGGAGGCATTAAAGCCTGGGTACTCAGAAAAAAAGTTAGCTTCATCTGTTAAAAGCCAAATTCTAGGCAGATTTAAAGGACACAAAATAACGCAGCTCTGCATTTATCAATACATAATAAAAAAAAATATTTTTAAATGCAAGCAGTGCGAGTACCAGAATTTGATCTGGTATCAACCGGTAGCTGTCTCTACAGCAGGGCTGGAGTGTGGAAGGAAGAAGCAGCATAGGGAGCCAATTAGTTCATGTGCTTCCAAGAAGCATGCTGATAAGAGGAGAGGGCAGAGTGACATAGAGATGAGCTTCTTCTTTTTTAACTGCCTAGTCAGAGGCTGGTGATAACATCCTGGTCAGTGATGCTGGACACTAAACTGAGTACATCTATTGGTGCAGAAGAAGTACTTTGGGAAAAGCTTTGGATTGAAGGTAAATGTTACAGCAACAGCTGCCATTTCATTTGATCTTTTAACAGGCTACTAATTTTTACAAGATCTCTCCACTCTCACCAACAATAATAAATCATGTAAAAATATGCAAAGTATAGATGTTGCCTCCAATCACTATCGCGCGTTCCCACACCTCAAAATATCACTATATCCAAAAAAGTGCAGCGCAATAAAAATTAAGTTTAAAAAAACATAGGAGGAAGTCATTGTATCATGTGACGAAATGCGTCAGTTGCGGTTCGAAAACCTCATCATGCCTGGAAGTCCAAGGTCGGCCATTTTACATGTGATTCTTATTGATGTTTATCCTTAAGGAGGCAATGCTTGGAAAATTTTAAAGGGGCAATATATCTAGTGCACTATATTTGTAAGTGGGTTTTTTTTAATTCTTTTTTTTTTTTTTTAATTCTTTTTTTTTTTTTTAAATAAAGCTGAGAGTGTGTTAATATTATACTATGAAGTGAGCGGATGGTGACCAGGCTTTGACTCTTCTGGTGGATTGCTGCAGTGTACTGACCCAGTTTTAGTGGGAATGCGCATGGGGGACTTACCTGAGTGTAGGTCATATCCTGGATGTAAGCGGCAGCAGTGAAAGGTGGTGAGAACAGGGGTGGAGCATGCTTAAATTGCATATTGGAGCATGCATGATGGACAGGCACTCATGATACTATATGCACTGATATTTAAAGGAGAAGCACACTTACAAGAAGATTGAATTTGTGATATAAGTAAAGGACTGGAGTGGATATATATTATGTTATATTATGAATTAAACACATTTATATGATATTTATTATTTTAGGATTTCATATTCAAGCTGGATAGCAGGCGCGTGCTTGTTTTAAAATTTTTTTAAATTTTATTTATCGCACGGCAGCTGGTTGTGAAGGAGCAGGCCAGGAAGCCAGCCGCCGCATCTTTAACAACGGATGACTCATAAGCTGTCAGGGGGTTTCCCGGTAACAGCTGATTGTAAATAAAACATGTAAACAATTAAAAATTCTGAAGAAAAACAGTGTGGGGCCTCCCCCCCCCCAATCCATACCAGTATGGATTTTAAGGGGAACTCAACAGCAAAACATTTTTTAAACATTATGTGGGGTCCCCCCAAAATCCATACCAGACCCTTACCTGAGTATGCAGCCTGACAGGTCAGGAAAGGGAGGGGACAAGCGAGCCTCCGAACCATACCAGGCCACATGCCCTCAACATGTGGGGTGCTTTGGAAAAGAAGGGGCTCTGCCCCCCCAAAGCACCTTGTTCCTATGTTGATGGGGACAAGGGCCTCTTCCTCACAACCCTGGCCAGTGGTTGTGGGGGGGTCTGCGGGTGGGGGGCTTATCGGAATCTGGAAGCCCCCTATAACAAGTGGCCCCCAGATCCTGCCCCCCATGTGAATGAGTATGGGGTACATGGTACCCCTACTCATTCACCCAAAAAAAAGGTTTAGTGTAAATAATGAGATTAGGCAGTTTATTTAAAAAACAAAAATAAAAAAAAGTTCCCCGGTATAGACCCATCGTCAATCACGACGCCCACCGCCAACCCAAAAAAAAAGAAAAAAAAAAGAAAGTCTGCTTCCACCAAAGGCTCCCGCTGTCTGACAGTTCTTAAATAACTAAAGTGCTGGGCCACACAGTGACGTCACCAGGTGGCCCTGCCTCCTTGTGACGGCATCGACCCAGCATGCCCTTGGCCGATGATGTCACAAGAGGTCAGGGGTCACCCAGTGATGTCAGTGGGTGGCCCCTGCCCTTTTGTTATTTAAAAACTGTCAGACGGCAGGATCCTTTTGGCGGGAACGGACCTTTTTTTTTTTTTTGGGAACGGCGGGGGTGGCAGGATTGATGGTGGATCTAGGGTGGAGGACTTTTTTTTATATTTGTTCTTTAAATAAAGGACTTGTCAAACCTGCCCACTGTCATTTATTTATGGTACACCTTTTTTTTTCGTAAATGAGTAGGGGTACTATTCACATGGGGGGGCCAGGATCTGGGGGACTTTTAGATTCCGATAAGCCGCCTGCCCGCAGACCCCCACAACTACCGGCCTGTTTGTGAATTGCCTTTAATAGCTTACCACGTTTTTTTTTTTTTGCAATATTTACCACCCACCACATTTTTCATTTTGCGTTAAATACCGCAGAATAGTTTTTTTTTTGTTTTGTTTTTTGTGAATTGGACATTTTTTTCCGCGCATGCTATAATTTATGCAAATGAGTCACGTGACCGTGTTATCATTAACAATCATGTTACTGACCTGTTGCCAATTAACCTAATAAGTTGCAAAATGTTCTTCTAGCAATTCCTTGTTAGTGCCACTTACTTTGCTACCTTTTTGTTGACTGTCCCCACTTTTGAGATGTGTTGCTGCCATCAATTTTAACCACTTCAGCCCCGGAAGAATTGGCTGCGGAATGACCAGGCCATTTTTTGCGATTCGGCACTGCGTCTATTTAACTGACAATTGCACGGTCGTGTGACGTTGCACCCAAACAAAATTGACATCCTTTTTTTTCCACAAATAGAGCTTTCTGGGGGAGGGGACTGACTATAGGAGATGACAGATCATTGTTCCTAGCTATTAGAAACTCACGATCTGTCTCTCCTCACAGAACAGAACAGGGATGTGTGTGTTTACACACTCTCGTCCCTGTTCTGCCTCTCGTGCCCGCGATCGCTAGTGGCCAGCAGTCATCGCGAACGTCGGCCATGAGCATCGGCACCCCCCCCCCCCGCAGTACAGCGGGCACATGCGCGCGCCTGATATCCCGCTTAAAGGAGCTGACGCATAGCTATGACGGCTCACGGGATTGTGCCAACCTGCTGCAGTATAATGACGGCGGCTGGTCGGCAAGAGGTTAAAATTACCAATATTTTTTCCTAAAATAGTATATTTTCTCAGAATATACATTTGATATGTTTACTATTTTCTATAGTGAAAAAAATATATGTTTATGAGATTTGCAAATCATTGCATTCTATTTTTATGTAGATTTTACAAAGCATCCCAACTTTTTTGGAATAGATGAATGTATGCATATGGAGAGGGGAGTTCTGTAGTCCAGCAGGCGGGGCTGATGACACTGCTTGGAATTTTGTTGTCAGACCAAACAGAGAATTACAGTCCGGAAACACGATCCGATAATCGGACGACAGATCGTCCGTTTTTCTTTGCATGCTAGTCTCAAATCGAAATTGAAGAGTTTACTTAAATTCCGAAAGTTCCCGTACGACAGAATTAAAAATTGGAAGTGATGTCATGTGTTGTAGTGTATTTGTATTGTATTTTCAGATGACAACTGTACTGATTAAACTAAAATCTTACAATCTGGTATCGTACGAGATACATTTTCCTGCTTGTTCGATCAGATAATATCGGATGAACTGTCAAGATCGGCTATAGAAAGCTGTGTACTAACGGTCAGATTATCGCAAGATCGATTCGAAATCTGTATTTCTCGTGCGATTTTCGGATCGTGTGTACGGACCATTAGGGGCTCAATGGAATTCTGTATTTGTTTGCACTTGAAATATTTTAGCAGAATAAAACTTGGGGAAATATGCATGTATATCAGAGCTGTACTAAATATGGTTTTGAGAAAGTGAAAGTGTACTGTGGGCCTTTTTAGGCAAACTCAAATGTAAAATGAGTATATTAAAAAAAATATAAAGTTTATTATTACATGATAAAAACATTGGTGCATACATCACCATTACTATACATAAAACGGCAAGTTGTACATAGGCTTATGAAAAGCTGAATGTTGATATGGTTGTCTCATCTCTGTGTGGCTGACGCGTTTCGGGAGCAGAGAGTAAATATGGTTTTCAAATTTTGCCCTGACATACACTTTCATTTTTAGGCCATCTCCCTGTTATGTAAATAGGACTTTTTTAACTACAATTTGACCACTGACTTGTGAGACTCTTTGGAACTTTATTAGTTGCCACATGCTGCTTTGAAACCCCACAGATCAAAGTGCTGACTGACATAACTCTGTTATAGCCAACACATTCTGCTTATTGCCAGTCGGTCTAATAAGACTCACCTTAGCAGCTGTGTTTGTAATTGTAATTTAGTTACTTCAAAGTAAAATCCCTTTTCATATGGTGTTTCTGTTATTTTGTCCACCCCCCGTATATACTAATTTCTGAGATCACATTAACCTATACAGGAATAATTCAGGGGATCAAAATAAATGCATCATTCTCTTTGCATTAATTTAATTTTCTTTATAATAAAGAACCATGGGTGGCAATGTTGCTAGAGGACATGTAACTAGTTTAACAGGGAACATAAAAAATAATCATTTTAATAATGGTTCTAAACCTACGGGGAAGCCTTAGTGAAGTTTTGTTATTTTAGAAGTCAGTTACTAACTTTAATTAGCTATACACAACTCAGTATTTCTAATATATGTCAGCCAACCACTATCTGAGGGGAAGCCATGTTGTATTTCTGGTTCCTATCCATATTATGCTTTAGTATAAGACTGTGGTGAGGGTTTGTCCTTTACTGTTTAGGAAAAAAGTGCAGCAGCTTAGCTGAGAGGCCAGCAAATAAAACAGGGGGTGGAGGAGCGCAAGGTCTCTAACATCCACCAGCTCTGTGATGTCATCATGGAGGAGTGGAAGAGGACTCCAGTGACAACCTGTGAAGCTCTGGTGAACTCCATGCCCAAGAGGGTTAAGGCAGTGCTGGAAAATAATGGTGGCCACACAAAATATTGACACTTTGGGCCCAATTTGGACATTTTCACTTAGGGGTGTACTCACTTTTGTTGCCAGCGGTTTAGACATTAATGGCTGTGTGTTGAGTTATTTTGAGGGGACAGCAAATTTACACTGTTATACAAGCTGTACACTCACTACTTTACATTGTAGCAAAGCGTCATTTCTTCAGTGTTGTCACATGAAAAGATATAATAAAATATTACAAAAATGTGAGGGGTGTACTCACTTTTGTGAGATACTGTATACGCAGCCTCACTGGACTCGACTTTTTGCCGTGGGGACGCCTGCCTACACACACATGAACTTTAATGGCATCTCCGTCTTAGTCCGTAGGGTTCAATATTGAGTTGGCCCACACTTTGCAGCTATAACAGCTTTAACTCTTCTGGGAAGGCTGTCCACATGGTTTAGGAGTGTGTCTATGGGAAAGTTTGACCATTCTTCCAGAAGCTTATTTGTGAGGTCCGGCACTGATGTGGATGAGAAAGTCTGGCTCGCAGTCTCTGCTTTAATTCATACCAAAGGTGTTCTATCGGGTTGAGGTCAGGATTCTGTGCAGGCCAGTCAAGTTCTTTCACCCTAAACTCGCTCATCCATGTCTTTATGGACCTTGTTTTGTGCACTAGTCCAAATCATTTGGTGGAGGGGGGATTATTATGTGGAGTTGTTTTTAAGGGGTTGGGCTTGGCCCCTTAGTTCCAGTAAAGGGAACTCTTAAGGCATCAGCATAAAAAGACATTTTGGACAATTTTATGCTCCCAACTTTGTGGGAACAGTTTGGGGATGGCCCCTTCCTGTTCCAACATGACTGCACACCAGTGCACAAATTAAGGTCCATAAAGACATGGATGAGCGAATTTGGGGTGGAGGAACTTGAATGGCCTGCACAGAGTCCTGACCTCAACCCGATAGAATACCTCTGGGATGAATTAGAGCAGAGACTTCTCATCCACATCAGGGCCTGACCCCACAAATGTGTTTCTAGAAGAATGGTCAAACATTCCCATAGACACACTCCTAAACCTTGTGGACAGCCTTCCCAGAAGAGTTGAAGCTGTTATAGCTGCAAAGGGTGGGCCAACTCAATATTGAACACAATGGAATAAGATTAGGATGCCATTAAAGTGGATGTAAACCCAATGTCATCCTTTCTAAACTACTGCCATAAGGGTTATCTATAAGGATATACATGCCTCCTGCGTGTATCTTTACCTGTCAAATGTCTCCCCTCTGTCTGTTATGAGACCCGAAAAACTGCATATTCTGTGGGCGGGTCTGTTGTCTGGAGCTCGGTGGGTGGAGTCGTGATGTTAGTAGACTCCCCGCCCACCTCTACACTCCCCTGTGTATTTCTAACACTGAACTTCTGCTATGATCTCTAACATCCAGTGAAAAGACAGGAAAGTAACCACATGACTTCAGCATGCCAAATCATGGTGAGGTGTGGAACAGCCAATCCTTGCAGAGCTGCTGAAGAAAGGAGTGGGGGAGGGAATTAAAAAATACTGCCTGTGTCTTAGGCTGTCACTCACAGCAAGGGGGAGGATTTGACAAAGTTTTTCTCAGTTTGCCAAAATTTTTCTCACTGAACAATAAAAGAGGATTGCTCAGAGATGGATTAACTCTGTGTGGCAAGACAGTGCTCAAATTATAGGAAATCTTATACTCTACAGCATGATATATTAAAAAAAAAAAAAAAAAAAATCGGGTTTACATCCACTTTAAGTTTCATGTGCGTATAAAAGCAGGTGTCCCAATACTTTTGGTAATATAGCGTATGTGTGTCTGTCTTCGTGCCGGGAGTGTGTTGTGCCTCACCATACTAACAATCGGGACCCAAGACTCCCAATTCCAGGTCACCTGATCGCTGTGGTAGCCTCTGATTAGTTACCACAGTGATCAGTCACTGTGCCACGGTCTGGAGTCAGGCTCTGCAGCCAGTAGCTATAGCAGTGGAGCAGCACCCACCAACAAGTGGAACCGGTATACATGCAGGTCACCCTGGCTGATGGTTCACCTGAGGTTCGAGGTCCAAGTAATTCACCAAAGTTCCTTATGGTGGAGATGGGTTTTGCTGCCTGTTAGTACAAGGTCGTGGTCCTCAGGATTGCCCCACCAGGATTTGAGCAAGCCAGGGTCCAGTAGCAGATATAGCAGGTAGGGATTTGGCAGAAATGTAGTCAGTAAACAAGCCAAAGGTCAGTAGCGAATGGTTGCAGGTTGGAATTAAGCAGAAGCGTAATCGAGGAATAAGCCAAAGATCAGTAACGATTGGTAGCGAAGATAAGAACGGCAGCAGGAGAGACAAAAGCGAGATATTGGCTGGAGGGAGCACAATAATCTGGCAAACAGGAAGTGCACAGACATGGCTTAAATCAGGAGTACATAGGGGGGCAAAGAGTTCAAGGTTCCAGGCAGGATCATTCAAGGAATTGTCCAAAGAATTGTCCAAAGAATTGTCCAGCATGCCAGGTGGCTCAGCAAGAAAAGTCATTGCTAGGCACAGCAGAGGTCCCAGGTTCAAGTCCAGGCCATGGCACACTTTGAAACCCGCTGCTGTGTTTCTCTTTATGAATGGAGAGGAAAGATACATTGTACATTCCAGAGAGAAATAAAAGTGTGCAGTAAAAGAAAATAATAACAATAAAAATATTGAGATCCAGGTTAGTGTTTGGGTTGGTATATTTTGGGCAGGATTTTTATTTATTTTTTATTAATATCAGTGTGAATTGGTTTCTGTGTCAGTGTGTTTATAAGTAGGACAAAAAAAAAGCAAAATGCACTTTATTGTTTCTGGGCTGTACTATGGGTACATACAACAAATAACATACACATATGTGGTATCACTGCGATTTATTTTGGTTTGTTCTTTGAAGGTAAGTTACGGTAGTAACAAATGTAACAAGAAATATACAATTTTTCAAAAATAAATACCAAACATGTTTTGCACAGATCAGCCCCGATCCTTCTCTTCTCAGGTCCCACGCCGGTGATCCAGGCCCCTCCCTCCTGAGCTGCTGCTTTTCGTGTCCATTCAGACACTGAGCTGTGGCTCGGCCTCGCAGCTCGGCCCCACTCCCTCTCTCTCCTCTTAACTCACTGGCCAATGCCTCCCACTGCTGTCTCAGCCAATTGTTGACCTCTCCTAATGAATAAAAAATACTATGAGAAACCCCCTAACGGGGCTTTAAAGCAGCCAATGAAAAAGACTATAGATAGTCAAAAAGTTAATTTTATTAATACAGAAAATGGTATAAAACATATGAGTTCTGACCTTTGAGTCAGGACACGAACTGGAGTACAATTTAAAAATCACAGCGGACAATGCCCGTAATTGGAAACAATGTACAGTACAGTATATTAGACACAGCAAGATCATGGTACCTGACACATGCTTCCACCCCAACAGCTGACATTTATCCTCTGGAGATGACCCAGTGAGGGTCGAAACGCGTCAGTTTCCATGATCTTGCTGTGTCTAATATACTGTACTGTACATTGTTTCCAATTACGGGCATTGTCCGCTGTGATTTTTAAATTGTACTCCAGTTCGTGTCCTGACTCAAAGGTCAGAACTCATATGTTTTATACCATTTTCTGTATTAATAAAATTAACTTTTTGACTATCTATAGTCTTTTTCATTGGCTGCTTTAAAGCCCCGTTAGGGGGTTTCTCATAGTATTTTTTATGCATCTTTTGGGGTGCGCAGCCTAGTTGTCTGTACTCACCTGAGTGTCTTTGGTTGGTCACTCTCCTAATGAAAATGTATGTTGCCAGCAGTCATGCTATTCCATGGCTTCAATGCTTTCTTAGACATAGACACAAGTCAATGTGCTTACGAAGATAACTGACTTCACTATGACTTTCTGATCTGAATGCATGTTCCAGGGCAGTCACTCAGAAAACACTAAAGCACGACGGCCACGTAACCTAAACAAGGTCAGCATTGTCAGCCCCAATATCTCTCTCACCCTAGGTTTCCTTTAAGCTGGCCATAAACAGCTTGATTTAAAGGAAGTGATACACTTGGCTGTGAACATTGCTTGAGATTATCGTGATATTTCACCTCTTCTTCAGAGTGATAACAAGCACCTTAGGCAGTAAGAAACATTCATTATTGCAAACTGGAAAATCTCTCTTCACCATTTCCCAATGCTCCTGTGAGCTTGGGCAGATATTTCCTACCTGTCATTCTTTGTGAGATATGTGCCCATCTATGGAGAACTTCGGTGTAGGAGATTGTGCTAACTACAAAGCATTGCTTGTTGACGCATTCATTATGCTGCATTTGAAGGTCTTGATCTTGTTCTTGTATACAGAGAGTTTTATCTCTTATTTATGTATCAAGCTACTCCAAGATCTTGTTCTCAGTTTGAGTTGTAGCTCCTATTTATCTGTCCAGCTATTTGAAGATACCTATCTGCTTTGGTTCCAGTTTATATCTCCCTATTTCTCTCTTTTTAGGAGATTGCTGGTGCAACACTTTCATAGGGCATCCGATAAAGTCTTCTGAAGCTCCACATAATGAATGCCTCTGTTTGAAGTTTTTGTTTTATGTCTACTTTAGTTTATTCCCTTTTTCTTGAATTGTCCAGTCCTGTCCAGAATGCATCTTGCTGTAATACACCTAGTATTCCTAATACCCTAGAGCCATATTGCCTTTTCCCTGCTCCACGCTCCCAGGTGTGTGCTGTGCGTATCTATCCAGTTCATCTAACTACAGTGTATCAGCATGCTGTTGCCTAACCATTAAGGCTCTATTTACCATAATTGTACACCAGTATCTAGGGCTGGGATAGAGTGGCAGGACCAAGCCTAGAAGCCCAGCTCCAGCCAAAATGTTTTATTTAGTTTTTTGACTAAAATCCTAACAAACTGTAGCACTCTCCTAGTTTAAAGTAAGCTACTAGTAAATGTAGTATAACTCCTCTGCAAACAGTGGAGCGGGGGATGATTGCTCAGGGCTGCTCAGTTCCTTACAGACTGCTGCTCTGCTACTTCCCACTGTCTTCTAGAGGCTTCTAGAAGCATAGTGGGAGGGAGCGCAAGATAGGCAGCTTAAATATTTATGGCACTTCAACCAATCCCTGGGAACGTGTGCCCAGAAGGCAGAGGAAGAGCCCATAAATAGCCAGGGCAGAAAAGAACAGTGTTCCTGGGTCCAGCCCTGCAGGAGGGGACCCCATGTTCAGGAGAGCTAGAGAAGCCTGTGTAAAAACCATTGAGGTCCCAGATAGGCTTAGCTAGGCAGCCTTTTCAAAGATCCATTGTCTGAGGTTCAAGCTGGGTCAGGAGGAGGCTTACTAGAGAGAGCTAGGAGGAAGTTGGTGGAAAAGAGTCCATCTGTTCTGTGGTGGTAAATCTACATCTCTCTCTCTAGGAAAAGCCTGTGGATATTGGAAGGAGGCAACCGGTAAACTGTGGCTAAGTGATGTAAACACTTAATGCTGAGAAGTGACAGTGTGTAGCTTTTAACCCCTTGAGGGAATACAAGTCACCAATAGCATTAGACATCATATTGGGCATTCAGTGTGCAACCAGAAGTACAGGCAGCAGTGTGTAAAGTACAGCCAGAAGTTGAGGAGTTCTCAAGTTGTTCAGTTGCAGTTCATCTGGGTATCCTATGCTCACTATCCCTATCCAAGTTTATGGTCCAATAAAAACCCTAAAAAGAACCTTAGACTGTTTTCTGAGCAAGTGAAAGAATAAAGAAAATGATGTGTGCCTGATTGCCTGTGTTCTAAAAAGGACCAAATTCACCAGTGGCTCCTAAGGATGTGTGCTACCAACCACTTACAAAGCCATCCACAATTCCAACCTGAGGTACATCACCAATCTCGTCTCATTAAATCACCCAAACTATCCTATCACCTCCTGCTCTCTAGCTCCCTCATCATCTCCACCCATGCTCACCTCCAGGATTTCTTCACAGCCTCTTCCGTCTTCTGGAACACCTTACCCCAATCTGTCCAGCTATCTCCTACTCTGTCTTTTCAGAGAAGGCTACCCCACCTCGCTCAGGTTTGGGTGATCACATGCAGCTCCCAAAAAATACTTGGAATTGGGAGTGTCCAATCATATGACCGCTATCACAGACAATCCCAGTAGACACATGATTCAAATGCCACCTTCACCATTTAGAGTTTTTTAAAAGTGGTTCTTCAGTCACTGGAAAAAAATTAAAAGTCAGCAGCTGCAGATACTGTAGCTGTAGGGATCCAGGGCTATCCTCGCCTGGGCCAGTTTTACTCTATTCTTCGGGTCACTGGTACCAGCATGGTACCGGCATGTTTACTGCGGGAAGTGCAAGCTGAGATATGCCTTGTGAATGATCCTAAAACTAACAACAAGAGCTGACAGCGCTCAGGGGCTGGGGTGATCAATGTTAAACAGTAATAGCAATGACCCACAGAGTGCATCTGATGTACTAGTTGACAATGTATTCACAAATAAAGGTTAAAAACAGTGTGTATTCCATTGAACATTGATAATAACTGTACTGCGCTGACTGGAAGCTGGCTAGGGCACTGATGGATAACTGTGTCCTGGGAGGGGAAATCCAGAGTAGGGAGCCGACCATTAGAGCCACAAGTTGTACTAAACAGGCAAAGAATTCATGCCAGGCCCACCGGCGTGTATGGATTGTCATGGTTATGCAATAGAGTTTGTCGATCAGCATACCTGTCTCCATGTGTTCATCTCTAGAGACCAGCTGACCCTCACCTGACTGCTTTTGTAACCTCTCCTCTAAGCATGGCCCCACCCCAGGCCCTATCAGGGAACTCTATATTAACCTGTGCACTGCAAGCCAGCAGTGCTGATCAACCTTTGTGTGTTAGCCTCTGTGTGTACTTGCTGTGTTTCCTACATCTGATTCCTGTTACCGACTTTGGCCTGTTCCTAACTATTCCTGTCTGCTCGTGACCCTGACCCTTTGGCATGTTCCCGACCATCCCTGTTTGCCTGTGACCCTGAACCTTGGCGTGTACTCTGTTGTCCTTGTCTGCTTGTGGCCCTGACCCTGGCTTGTCCCTTACTTTCCTTGTTGTTCCAGCCTGCTGCCTCCTTCCTCTTCTCCTGTAGTCTACCGTGAGCGTGAGCTGTGAGACCCTGGGGGCCGCGACCTGGAGCCAGACTGCAGCTCCGTCCATCCTTACCATTAAAGGCTCTGGTGAACACATGCTGGCTCTTAGACTGCGCGCCCTGGGGAATCTATGCTCTAGCTCCCAGTGGGATCTGTGTCAGTGATCCAGTAGACCTGCTTCCTGGACCTCCCTGGGTTCAATCCGCAGCAGTCACCCGTAGGGTCCACTACCTTGCGGTGCACTCCTGATCCCAACAGTGTGCATCTGTCACCCAGCCTCTAGGCGACCTGACATGGATGGAGTCAGTGAAGCCCTGGTGCAGGTACCGGTACTAGGAGGGGAGGGTAGCCATAGACCATGTGTATGGGAGGCATTGTTGGAGCCCTGGGCACAGACACAGTACCCAGAAGAGGAAGCTGCCATGGTCGGCGTGGAACGCAAACGCCCCTGTTGCTGTGACTACACGTTTCGTACACATGCGCTTTGTGAAGTCCTGAAACTCGTAGTCACAGCAACAGGGACATTTGCATTCCATGCTGACCACGGCAGCTTCCTCTTCCTGGTACTTTGTCTCCACTTAGGGCTCCAACAACGCCTCCCATACACACGGTCTATGGCAACCCTCACCTCTGAGTACCGTGCCTGCACCAGGGCTCTAGTGATGCCATCCATACATGCCAGCATGGATTCTTTGCCTGCTTGGTACAACCTGCGGCTCTAATGGTTGGCTCTCTACTCTGGATTTTCCCATCCCGGACACAGTTATCCATTAGTGCCCTAGCTAACCTTCAGTCAGCGCGGTAACATTACTATCAATGTTCAATGGAATACACACTGTTTTTAACCTTTATTTGTGAATAAATTGCCAACTAGTACATCAGATGCACTCTGTGAGTCATAGTTACATAATAGGTGAGGTTGAAAAAAGACACAAGTCCATCAAGTCCAACCTATGTGTGTGATTATGTGTCAGTATTACATTGTATATCCCTGTATGTTGCGGTCATTCAGGTGATTATCTAATAGTTTCTTGAAGCTATCAATGCTCCCCGCTGAGACCACCGCCTGTGGAAGGGAATTCCACATCCTTGCCGCTCTTACAGTAAAGAACCCTCTACGTAGTTTAAGGTTAAACCTCTTTTCTTCTAAATGTAATGAGTGGCCACGAGTCTTATTAAACTCTCTTCTGCGAAAAAGTTTTATCCCTATTGTGGTGTCACCAGTATAGTATTCGTAAATTGAAATCATATCCCCTCTCAAGCGTCTCTTCTCCAGAGAGAATAAGTTCAATGCTCGCAACCTTTCCTCATAACTAAGATCCTCCAGACCCTTTATTAGCTTTGTTGCCCTTCTTTGTACTCGCTCCATTTCCAGTACATCCTTCCTGAGGACTGGTACCCAGAACTGGACAGCATACTCCAGGTGCGGCCGGACCAGAGCCTTGTAGAGTGGGAGAATTATCGTTTTATCTCTTGCGTTGATCCCCCTTTTAATGCATGCCAATATTCTGTTTGCTTTATTAGCAGCAGCTTGGCATTGCATGCCATTGCTGAGCCTATCATCTACTAGGACCCCCAGGTCCTTTTCCATCCTAGATTCCCCCAGAGGTTCTCCCCCCAGTCTATAGATTGCATTCATATTTTTGCCACCCAAATGCATGATTTTACATTTTTCTACATTAAACCTCATTTGCCATGTAGTCGCCCACCCTATTAATTTGTTCAGGTCTTTTTGCAAGATTTCCACATCCTGCGGAGAAGTTATTGCCCTGCTTAGCTTAGTATCGTCAGCAAATACAGAGATTGAACTGTTTATCCCATCCTCCAGGTCGTTTATAAACAAATTAAATAGGATTGGTCCCAGCACAGAACCCTGGGGAACCCCACTACCCACCCCTGACCATTCTGAGTACTCCCCATTTATCACCACCCTCTGAACTCGCCCTTGTAGCCAATTTTCAATCCATGTACTCACCCTATGGTCCATGCCAACAGACCTTATTTTGTACAGTAAACGTTTATGGGGAACTGTGTCAAATGCTTTTGCAAAATCCAGATACACCACGTCTACGGGCCTTCCTTTGAGTTGCCTCCTAGATGGCAACTCACCTCCTCATAGAAGGTTAATAGATTGGTTTGGCAAGAACGATTCTTCATGAATCCATGCTGATTACTGCTAATGATATCGTTCTTATTACTAAAATCTTGTATATAGTCCCTTATCATCCCCTCCAAGAGTTTACATACTATTGATGTTAGGCTAACTGGTCTGTAATTCCCAGGGATGTATTTTGGGCCCTTTTTAAATATTGGTGCTACATTGGCTTTTCTCCAATCAGCTGGTACCATTCCAGTCAATAGACTGTCTGTAAAAATTAGGAACAACGGTCTGGCAATCACTTGACTGAGTTCCCTAAGTACCCTCGGATGCAAGCCATCTGGTCCGGGTGATTTATTAATGTTAAGTTCCTCAAGTCTAATTTAAATTCTGTCCTCTGTTAACCATGGAGGTGTTTCCTGTGTTGTGTCATGAGGATAAACACTGCAGTTTTGGTTACTGAAGCCCCCCGATTCACTCATGAAGACTGAGGAGAAGAATAAATTCAATACCTTCACCATCTCCCCATCCTTTGTAACCAGATGTCCTTCCTCATTCTTTATGGGGCCAATATGGTCTGTCCTCCCTTTTTTACTGTTTACATACAGTCATTAATATTACTGTTTAACATTGATCACCCCATCCCCTGAGCACTGTCAGCTAATGTTGTTGTTTTTAATTTCTCCAGCATTCAATCCTATAGTATGTGACAGCAGCACAGTTGAGCTGTATGTATATGAACCCTGCATTGGGCGTTTTCACAGCCAACAGCACCTGGAACCCAGGTTTCTTGTAAATGATCCTGCAGCCTCCTGGGACCTGTGATATGTCCCAAGAGGTTGCGAGCAGGGAGGGATGGGAGAGAATGTTTGGTGAAATCATGTAGTGGAAGTGGGATTGTGTACCTGCCAAAACGAGGTACCCCCCCCCCCCCCCAAAAAAAAATAAAAATTAAAAAAATAAAGTGCCAATAATGTTAGAGGAGGAGTCTTAACAGAAAAACTTCCCTTTAGGGAAAAGCTGGGGGGGGGGGGGGCAGGGGCAAGGGGTCAAAGTAACTGTAGGGTGCAGAGAGTGGAAGAAATTATACCAAAATAATCACATAACAAAAGGGTTGAAGCTTGTATAAAAGGGTATCCTCATTCAGGTCAACATGTGTATTTATAGCCCTGTGGTCAGTTCATTGCAATTTTGTCTCTGTGTTTTCTGGGGTTCCTTATCCCTTTGATTTCCTGTCCCTTATTTTTATATTGCTTTCTCGTTTTCCAGCCATGGCCTCTCTGCATTGCTCTTCATGCCACCCCTAAGGTTTATGCACACTATAGCACTGTTAAAAAACCCATTCACAATTAATGGGCTGAGATGCAAAGCATCGCACGTGGAAATTTTTATTGCAGCACAGGACACAGTGATTTGTGTTGGGCTGCTTTGCAGCATACATATGTTTTGGAGGTGTGTTGGGGTAGCAATCACAATGAATGGCACTACAACACACCAACATATGTAAAGTGTATTTTCTTTGAGTTACAGTAATGCGCACAGTTTAAATAGGCCCTTAGAACTAGATCTGTCTTCCTTTGCTTGGTTTCTTCTTTTCTAGTTCTAGGCCTAGGAGTACTGAAATCTGTCACAAGACATAGATGAGCGAGTTTGGGGTGGAGGAACTTGACTGGCCTGCATAGAGTCCTGACCTCAACCCGATAGAACACCTTTGGGATGAATTATAGCGGAGACTGTGAGCCAGCATTAGTGTCTGACCTCACAAATGTGCTTTTGGAAGAATGGTCAAACATTCCCATAGACACAATCCTAAACCTTGTGGACGGCCTTCCCAGAAGAGTTGAAGCTGTTATAGCTGCAAAGGGTGGGCCAACTCAATATTGAACCCTACAGACTAAGACTGGGTTGCCAATTAATGGGTTGATTTTTAAATTAAGTGATTTATGCCCTTCATACCTCACAAGGGCTGCTTCCCTTATATATATACTTGTCTTTAATGTCATATTTTTATGCTTTTGATGAAGGCCTAAGGCCCAAACGCGTCAACATTTTTGGATGATGTTATTGCTGTAATGCTAAAATAAATATTTTCTATGGAGAAGCTGTCGAGTTGCCGGCCCTTACTTTCTATGGATCTTTTGTGAGCTTAATTGGCCAGAGCACCGACTACTCTATACACCAAATATACTATATAGCGGTAGAGCTTGGGTGAGTTTTTCTCCAGCCTTCTCAGAAGAGTTGAAGCTTTTACAGCTGCAAAGGGTGGGCCAACTCAATATTGAACCATGTGCGTGTAAAGGTAGGTGTCCCAATACGTTTGACAATAATAACATATTTTGACGCATGCAGAGAAATATAAACTTCCCCTGTTACATTGTAGCTTCACTCATTTGGTAGGTGTGATAGCCCGTATTATAATATATATCCACTGTGCCACCAGCAATATGCAATTTCTGCACCACTAGAACCCCACATTATTATGTATTTCTCAGACATATGTGGGCTGTGACTTACTGAACCGTAGTTGCCAGTTAAAGTTAAGACTTGTGTGCTTGTCTTGATCATCGTGATGAACTTTGGAGTAAATCCAAAGCTAAATCCATATGCCACCAACCGATTTGACAGACGCTGCCTAGTTAGCATTTAGTATTGCTCTGTCATGAGAATAGTATAGGAGCCCCCGATTGCTAACCTCTCCTGTGGAAATGCCTGTTCCCTGGCTGTCATGCTGAAACTTTGGCTTCAATGTTTCTAAATTTCCGACCTGGAAAAATAGTATATAAGGAATTCTGACACTTTCCTGATACTTATTTGCAGCATAAAGAATTCTGACACTAACCTAAAACAGCATGCTTGCTCTGGATCTTTGACTTAAAGGCGTTCAAGCAAGACAAAGCCAGGATAATATATATTTTTTTAAAAACGTCAGCCGTGACAGTCTTTATATTTTTCTCAAGAAAAAAGTAATTTTAATGGTGCACTCTGCATTGGTACAATATGTGTGTTCTTTTAAGCTACACACATTGGGGTTGAGTTACTAAACGCACATAGAATGTGCACTTTGCAAAGTACAGTTACACTCTGCATTAGCAGTTGCTCCAGAGCTTACTAAATGAGCAGAAGCTCTTCTGACTTTCATCATTTAATCATGTGCAAGCAAAATTGCAGGTTTTTTTTATGCAAAGTGAAACTTTACCTTATTTACTAAGCTTTGGAGCAACTGCCCTTTGCAAAGTGCACGGTCTAGTTGCCTTTAGTAAATCAACCCCATTATCTTCTATTGATATTGGTTGCACAGTCTAGTTGACCTAGGCTGGTCTAATGCCCTGTACACACGGGCGGACTTTTCGGCATCAAAGATCCGATGGTCTTTCCGACGGATTTTCGACGAACTTTTGACGGACTTCCGACAGACTTTCGAATTAACGGACTTGCCTACACAGGATCACACCAAAGTCCGATGGATTTGTACGTGATGACGTACGACCGGACTAAAATAAGGAAGTTCATAGCCAGTAGCCAATAGCTGCCCTAGCGTCGGTTTTCGTCCGTCGGACTAGCATACAGACGAACGTATTTTTCGACCGGACTCGAATCCGTCGGAAAGATTTGAAACATGCTTTAAATCTAAAGTCCATCTGATTTCAACCAAAAAAGTCCGCTGCAGGTCCAATGAAGCCCACACACGGTCGGATTGTCCGACGGATTTGTTCCGTCGGACCAGTCTGGTCGAAAAGTCCGCCCGTGTGTACACGGCATAAGAGAGCCAAAAGTACCCTTTCCCATATAGTCTCCTGAAGAATTCACAGGTGTGCTCAAAAGTTTGCATAACCTGGAAGAAATTGTGAAATTTTGGTATTGATATTGAAAATATGACTGATCGTGACAAAAAAAACACAATATTTAACTGCTTCAGCCCCAGAAAGTTTGGCTGCTGAATGACCAGGCCATTTTTTGCGATACGGCACTGCGTCACTTTACTGACAATTGTGCAGTCGTGCGGCGATGCACCTAAACAAAATTGATGTCCTATTTTCCCCACAAATAGAGCTTTCTTTTGGTGGTATTTGATCATCTCTGCGGTTTTTATTTTTTGCGCTAAAAACAAAAAAAGAGAAACAATTTTGAAAAAAACACAATATTTTTTACTTTTTGCTATAATAAATATCCCCATTTTTTTTAAAAAAGCAAGTTTTTTCTCAGTTTAGGCCGATATGTATTCTTCTATATATTTTTGGTAATAAAAATTGCAATGAACGTATATTGATTGGTTTGTGCAAAAGTTATAGCGTCTACAAAATAGGGGATAGATTTATAGCTTTTTTTATTATTATTTTTTTTTTACTAGTAATGGCGGTGATCTGCGATTTTTATTGGGACTGCGACATTATGGCGGACACATTGGACACGTTTGACACATTTTTGGGACCATTGGCATTTATATAGTGATCAGTGCTATAAAAATGCACTGATTACTGTAAAAATGTCACTGGCAGGGAAGGGGTTAACACTAGGGGGCGATCAAGGGGTTAATTGTGTTCCCTCAGTGTGTGTTCTAACTGAAGGGGGGATGGGACTGTCTAGGGGAGATGACAGATCACTGTCCATACTTTGTATGAACACACGATCTGTCTCTTCTCCCCTCAGAGAACCGGGATCTGTGTGTTTACACACACAGATCCCGGTTCTCGGTGTGTTACGAGCAATCATGGGAGCCTGGCGGTCACTCGCATTGGGAGAGCGAGCAGCGGGCCCGCACCCATGCCCCTAGTGGCCACAGGGTGAAGCGACGTTACATAACGTCGTTTCGCCCACCCATGCCATTCTGCCGCAGTAAAACTGCGTGGCTGGTCGGCAAGTGGTTAAAGGTTACTGAACCCACAGCAGTATATGCAGGAATGCACTGAGCAGGCTAGATTCTGAGCCATGGGGAACAGAAAGAACTGTCAAAAGACCTGCGTAACAAGGTAATAGAACTTTATAAAGATGAAAAAGGATACTGTATAAAAAGATATCCAAAGCCTTCAATATGCCAGTTAGTACTGTTCAATCACTTATTAAGCATTTTCAGGGATTACTTGTTATAAGAAGCCAAGGTCAGGTAAATCAAGAAAGGTTTCAGCCACACCTGGCAGAAGAATTCTTCAGGATACAAAGAAAAACTCAAGTAACAGGTAACCTCAGGAGAAATACAGGCTGCTCTGGAAAAAGATGGTGTGGTTGTTTCAAGGAGCACAATACAATGATACTTGAACAAAAATAAGCTGTATGGTCGTGCTGCCAGAAATATGCCTTTACTGTGCCAATGCCACAAAACAGCCTGGTTACAATATGCCCGGCGACACACTTCACAGCTTTTGGCACACTGTAATCTGGAGTAAAAAGACCAAAATAGAGCTTTATGGTCGCAACCATGTTTGGAGAACAAGGCCTATAGCGATAAGAATACCATCCCCACTGTGAAGCATGGTGGTGGCTCACTAATGTTTGGGGGGGTAAGCTCTAAAGGCACAGGAAATCTTGAGAAAATTTATGGCAAGATGAATGCAGCATGTTATCAGAAAATAATAGCAGATAATCTGCATTCTTCTGCATGAAAGCTGCGATTAGGACGCTCTTGGACTTACCAGCACGACAATGACCCTAAGCACAAGGCCAAGTTGACCCTCCAGTGGCTACAACAGAAAAAGGTTAAGCTTCTGGATTGGCCATCACAGTCCCCTGACCTTAATATCATCGAGCCACTCTGGGGAGATCTCAAACGTGTGGTTCATGCAAGACAACCAAAGACTTTGCATGACCTGGAGGCATTTTGCCAAGACGAATGGGCAGCTATACCACCTGCAAGAATTTGGGGCCTTATAGACAACTATTGCATAAGACTCCGAGCTGTCAATTATGCTAAAGGGGGCAATACAAAGTATTAAGAACTAAGGGTTTGCAGACTTTTGAACAGGGGTCATTTCATTTGCTTACTTGTTGCCTTGTTTTGTTTTATGATTGTGCCATTCTGTTATGATATACACTTACAGAACATGAATCCCATAAGAAATAAACAAAATGGGTTTTGCCTGCTCTTTAAAAATGGTACATACTGTATATTACAGATTCTCCAAAGGGGGTGCAAACTTTTTAGCACAACTGTACATGGCCAGAAAAGGGAACATCCAAAAGAAGAAGTTATCACAATTTAAAAATTGTGAGGCTTGGAGGTGCTTCCTCTAACCCTTCTGGCCTAGATATTGGCCTATGGGTGCCATCTAGTACTTAGTTATATCTAAAAACTTTTAACATGCATAATTTGCTATTTTTTTTTTATTATTATTATTATTTTTACATAAAATCAGGTGCTGCGAAATTTTAAAAAATTTAAACTTTCTTTACCCCATTGAGTGTCCCAATTTTCCAAAAACGCATTTTCCATATTCCAATCTCATCTAAACGTCAGCTTTTGTAGAGCCATCAGCTAAACCTCACTACCAGTAATGCGATCTAGACCTAGTTACTGTGGAGAGGCAAGGTTCCCACTTTCCCTTCCTTCATCTCTTGCTAGGGCAAGTAATTTAATTTTATCCGTACAGTTACTGCTGTGGAGCACAATTCTACACTGGACTGAAATCTATTTTGCTTCTTCAGCTGACACCAGCAGGATCTCACTTCCAAAGTCTGCATTACAAAAAAAAGGGAGAAACATCAATTTGAAATTGATTGCATTGTAGATGAGAAAGTAGCAAATGAATTAATCTAATTTAACCAAATAGTATATAAAGCTTTAATTACTTAAGGGAAAACTGTTTGTCATTGTGAAAGTGGCATGCTAGAGGATCATGTAATGTGCTATATTTATTCCAAAAGCCGTGGGATTGAAGGAGGAGGAGGGAGGGGGGGGGGGCAGCAATCTTTCCATGAATCTCGCGCTGTGAGCGTGTGACATGCAATATGGACATGTCAGCCTCGGTAATTGTAAGTGTAATTAAAGGATGTTCTGTAAATACATTTTTAGCCGCTAATAAATGCAGAAGTTGTCATTTTAACATTTACGGTTTAGTTAGAATAATTTGCCATAACTGGATGTAGCACATCAGTCCTAATTGGGCAGAAGATAACGGCCTGTATCTTAATGTCTTGCTTTAGTTAATTTTCCCTTGAATAAACACCTGAGGTTCATCTTTGCAATGTCATTCATGACAGGTAGCATTTTTTTACATAATAAATCTGGGTTAATCTAGTCTTTAAAGGGACCCTGAAGCTTAATTCCTTTTTTTAAAAACATACAGTGCCCAAAAGTATTCACCCCCCCCCCCCCCCTTGGCATTTTTCGTGTTTTGTTGCCTCACAACCTGGAATTAACATGGATTGTTTAAGGATTTGCAAAAAAAAAGTTGTTTTAATCTTTTAAAGGTTTTATCTCAAGGATCAGATGAACATTATGACCAGATGCCAGGCTGTGCTAATTGGACCAAGCTTTGACACTTCCTTGTAGTGTCAAAGCCTGCTCACTCTCTCCCGCCTCCCACACTTTTCTATTGACCAGTAAAGGCATTAGAGTACAGTGCATACCCCCAATTTTGTAAATTTCTATAAAAGAAAAAGAGTTAGCATACAGTGTGAAGGTAAAGGACACATCCCTGTTATGCCCACCATAAAGATTTAAAGCACATTTCCAACCACCTGCCCCCAGTTTTCCTAACCCCCTTCCTGATTATCTGCGCTATTTTCTTTTAATTCCGTAAATACATACTTTAATGATGTCACAGATTCTTCCTCTTTTTTCTCAGAGGCAGCTGTGACCAGTCCTTACTACAAAACTGTACTGATGTAATGATGTGGGAGTGCCGTTTAGTGCAGCAGGTCTGTGAGACCAGGATTGCCATGATGACGTACCTCCAGGAGGTGTGTCCGTGACAGCCTGGGCTTACAGGTAGGGGTTCAATGACTATGGCTGTCATTAAACCTGAATGTGAGTGTCAAGATGCTGCAAAATAGAGTTCCACTAAATGCAAAAAAATAATTTATTTCCAGTGTGTTACATGCAAACATTTCTGTTGTTCCTAAAATTTGCTTGCTGGGTGCATTGGGTGAGGAAGGATTTCAGCCAGACTTGCTGATGCCAGCTGGCCAACTTTTGTTTTTTGACATCCATACTATAGCTCAGCAGTGGTTATCCCTGCATCCTCCAAAATTAGTCTCATGAATAAAACAAGCCAACATGCCACTGTCTGGAGGGAAGTTGCTGTATCAGCATAGAGGATTCTCTTATACATTTTGGAAAATTTGGCAACGTTGGTAAGGCATGCCTACACTGACCCCACAGCCATTCTTGTTTCCAATGACTGCTAATGAAACTAAGGTCTCAGTTCCCATACTGTATTTCTTGCTTAATGTTTTTGATACAATACTCTTAAGCAGTGGTGTATTTAGGTTTTGTGCTGCCCTAGGCCTGACTAATTTAAATACAACCCACCCCTTTCTGTCAAGGCCACACCCCTTCCTTTTTAAGACCCGCTGTGTCATCTTCATGGGAGGAAGACAGAGGGATTCCTCGGGAGGAGGACAGAGAGGGACGCTGTGGCGGTCAATAAGGCCTAGAGAATAGCAGGTTAGTCGCGGCTCAGTCCGTAGAAACAGTAATGGATAATGGCCAACAGGCCCTCTTACCAGACCCAGCGAAACTGCAACAGTGATCCTGTGGCTCTCTCTCTGGTGGTGCAGGTACAGCATGGCTCTCTCTCTGGTGGTATGAGTACAGCGTGGCTCCCTCTCTGGTGGTGCGGGTATAGTGTGTCTCCCTCTCTGGTGGTGCGGGTACAGCGTGGCTCCCTCTCTGGTGGTGCGGGTACAGCGTGGCTCCCTCTCTGGTGGTGCGGGTACAGCGTGGCTCCCTCTCTGGTGGTGCAGGTACAATGTGGCTCCCTCTCTGGTGGTGCGGGTACAGCGTGGCTCTCACTCTGGTGGTGCGGGTACAGAGTGGCTCTCTCTCTGGTGGTGCGGGTACAGAGTGGCTCTCTCTCTGGTGGTGCGGGTAGAGCTTGGCTCCCTCTCTGGTGGTGCGGGTACAGCGTGGCTCTCTCTCGTGGTGCGGTTACAGCGTGGCTCTCTGGTGGTGTGGTTACAGGTGGCTCTCTTGTGGTGCGGGTACAGCGTGGCTCCCTCTCTGGTGGTGCGGGTACAGCATGGCTCTTACTCTGGTGGTGCGGGTACAGCGTGGCTCCATCTCTGGTGGTGCGGGTACAGCATGGCTCTCTTTCTGGTGGTGTGGGTACAGCGTGGCTCCCTCTCTGGTGGTGCGGGTACAGCGTGGCTCCCTCTCTGGTGGTGCGGGTACAGCGTGGCTCTATCTGGCCTCCCCAAGCACAGTCCTCTCTTTTTCTTCTCCTGTAGCACTCTGCTGTTTGCCGGGTTCCGGGTCCCCCCCCCCAGAGTGCATGTATGCTGGAGGACTGTAGCCTGCTGTCTGTGGACACACTGGGGCCACCAATCTTCTGGGACTACGTTTCCTATGATGCCCATAATGGATAATGGCCAACAGGCCCTCTTACCAGACCCAGCGAAACCGCAACAGTGATCCTGTGGCTCTTTCTCCCTCTCTAGTGGTGCGGGTACAGCGTGGCTCCCTCCCTGGTGGTGCGGGTACAGCGTGGCTCCCTCTCTGGTGGTGCAGGTACAGCATAGCTCCCTCTCTGTTGGTGCGGGTACAGCGTGGCTTTATTCTCTGGTGGTGCGGGTACAGCGTGGCTCTCTCTCTGGTGGTGCGGGTACAGAGTGTCTCTCTCTCTTGTGGTGCGGGTACAGAGTGGCTCCCTCTCTGGTGGTGAGGGTACAGCGTGGCTGTCTCTCTGGTGGTGTGGGTACAGCGTGGCTCTCTGGTGGTGTGGGTACAGTGTGGCTCTCGCTCTGGTGGTGCAGGTACAGCGTGGCTCCCTCTCTGGTGGTGTGGGTACAGAGTGTCTCTCTCTCTCTGGTGGTGCAGGTACAGCATGGCTCCCTCTCTGGTGGTGCAGGTACAGCGTGGCTCTCTCTGTAATGGTGCGGGTACAGCATGGCTCCCTCTCTGGTGGTGCGGGTACAGCGTGGCTCTCTCTCTGGTGGTGCGGGTACAGCGTGGCTCCCTCTTTGGTGGTGCAGGTACAGCGTGGCTTCCTCTCTGGTGGTGCGGATATAGCGTGGCTCTATCTGGCCTTCCCCAGCACAGTTCTGTCATTTTCTTCTCCTGTAGCATTCTGCTGTTTGCCGGATTCCAGGTTCTCCCCCCCAAAGTGCATGTATGCTGGGGGACTGTAGCCTGCTGTCTGTGGACACACTGGGGCCACCAATCTTCTGGGACTACGTTTCCCATGATGCCCATCCCCGTGTGTTCTGACTGGCTCTTTTCTGTGGCCAATGGGGAGGGAATCAGAGCGGGCAGTTAGCCAGGCGTCGCTTAGGGGACCCCGATTAGAGCCGCTCTCTTCTCCTGTTCAACTTCAGCTGACAGGAAAAAGGAGGGGGGGCGAGTGGGGGAAATACACAGACACTGTGTACACAGCTCTCCTCTCCCTGTCACAGCGCCGCTGCCTAAGTGATCATCGCTTTGCTGATGGGGGGTGGGGGTGACTGCACCCACTACAACTGCTTACTTGTGTCAGCTGGGTGCAGTCCGCCCCCCCCCCCCCCCCACACCCCCATAGTGATGTCATTCAGATGTACTCCCCGGATGGAGGACCTGCGTGTGGGAGTCAGGAGGCGGGTGTAGGTGCTTTTTTTCGTGCGAGCGGGAAGCGCACTAAAAGTGTCGCCCTAGGCCTGGGCCTTGTCAGCCTAGGCAAAATACAGCACTGCTCTTAAGTAGTATTAGAAAAACTGTTTAATGAGGAATCTCTATATATATATATATACTGCTGGTTAAATCTGAGCTTCACCCAGAATGCTGAGCTTCACTCAGAATTATCAAGGTTATATTTAATTATGAGATATATGGAATGTATTTGCAATAAGAATTACCAATTGGTTAAGTTTCAAATGTAGAGCGATGAGTGTCAACTTTGGTTTGTTAAATTGCTTATTTCCCTGTAAAAAGTTTGGGGTAAATGGAGGTCGAGGCATATTGGGGGAAAATATTTGTACTGTTTAAATATAAAAACTTCAATAAAGTATTATTTGGAAAAAAATACAAAAAAGTTGAATAAAACTGGACAACAACAGGGATCCCCTAGTGGTGGACTTTTAAGGCACATACAAAAATGTATTGAGTAGAAACAGTAAAAACATAGCAGTAATTTAACATCTATTGTTTGGAATGCGAGTTAAGCAGTTTTACATTGGTGTGTATACAATGTTTGAACAGTACTCTTGCACCCGACGTGTTTCGGAGTAAATAAACCTCCTTCCTCAAGGGTGGGTGTAAATTAGAGACAATTCTATTCTAGAAAATATATTGAAAAAGACAAATATGAGCATTTAAGTACATATATATGTAAAACATTTCATAATGTAATCTTCATATCTTTTACACTTACGTTAACACTGTATTGCTGACTTGGCATTCCATATAGCTTTAGTTAAAAACAGCAACAATAACACAGTCTGTCTCAAAAATAAATAAAGTTGCGCTATAAACAAATATGATGTTCCTATGGAAGATCATGAGTGGTATGTATACACAAAAATACCTAAAGTGCATAAATACAATGTGATGAGCAGTGAATCATAAACATGAACATGAAAAATTGCATCCACATCCCAAAGTGCAATGAACCAAACATATAATAATATCCACAATGAAGTGCAAATGTAGCATTTTGAGATATGTGCACAGATGGATGGGTTCCACAATAGATGGATCACAGTATCGAGGTGGTAATCTGTATATGAAAACCCTTACCAGAAAAGGTGGACCCCCTCCAGCGCAGGGTCATTTAAGCAGACAGATTACCCTGTGTGGGGGACTGTAAAAACGTCTGATGTCTGATGTCTCCGGTCTCCAGTTCGCTTCAAATGATGGGTAGAGTAGAGGCATTATACAGGGATACGAAATAGACCCGATACAATAGCTTCTCTGACTCTGAAATGAGACACACTCGGGCTCCGGGCCCCGAGTGGAAAAGCGAGAAGGAAGGGGACGCAAATCGTGTAGTAAAATCGAGAGCGCTTTATTAGTGAAAACATGCAGATAACCCGCAAATGACATGTACAAACGAAGTAAAAGCCGGCTAGACAAACGAAAAAAACAAAACAACCGCGTGGCGGGGTCACATGTGGCGTGATGGTGTCAGCACAACGCACCGCCCTACAGGTTTCGCAATACCTTGCGTCTTCCTGGGGCATGGGCGATGTGCTGAGCCATCACTCAAATAGGGTACGGCTGCAACCAAGCCTCGTTCTGACTTGGGCGCCATATTGGATATGGAAAATTGTTTTTCGTTTGTCTAGCCGGCTTTTACTTCGTTTGTACATGTCATTTGCGGGTTGTCCGCATGTTTTTACTAATAAAGCGCTCTCGATTTTACTACACGATTAGTGTCCCCTTCCGTCTCGCTTTTCCACTCGGGGCCCGGAGCCCGAGTGTGTCTCATTTCAGAGTCAGAGAAGCTATTGTATCGGGTCTATTCCGTATCCCTGTGTAATGCCTCTACCCATCATTTGAAGCGAACTGGAGACCGGAGACACCAGACATTAGACGTTTTTACAGTCCCCCACAGAGGGTAATCTGTCTGCTTAAATGACCCTGCGCTGGAGGGGGTCCACCTTTTCTGGTAAGGGTTTTTATATACAGATTACCACCTCGATGCTGTGATCCATCTTTCCATCATCCACGCTCCAGGGAGGTGGTGACAGGGACTGCAGCATCTTACCTGTATCATCTCCTATTGTGGAACCCATCCATCTGTGCACATATCTATTTATGCTACATTTGCACTTCATTGTGGATATTATTATATGTTTGGTTCATTGCACTTTGGGATGTGGATGCAATTTTTCATGTTTATGATTCACTGCTCATCACATTGTATTTATGCACTTTAGGTATTTTTGTGTATACATACCACTCATGATCTTCCATAGGAACATCATATTTGTTTATAGCGCAACTTTATTTATTTTTGAGGTTTTTTCACCATAGAGATATTAGATGTTTTTTTGTTGCTGCTCTTATATACAATCTAACGCGGTATTTTTTCCTATTTTTAAAATTTAACACGGTCTTTCTACCAGATATATTCTTGATTCCAAGGGAAAACATTAATTTGAATATTTTGGAAAATTATTATAAATCCATACCCGGATGAAAGTAACATTTCTTTCACGGAAGTATATGTGTGCTTTTTTATATTCAATAAGAGTAGGGGGAGGGGAGAAGAGACTCTCCCTTGGCCTTCCAAAAAAAAGGGGGAGAAGGCCCGTAAGGGGCGTATAGAAAAGGTGTATAATTTGAGGCTCCACTGAGGCCGAAAGGCAAGTCCTGCAAAAGAGTATAATAGTAGAGATGTATAATGGGGTATCCTATTCATTATTAAAAAATAACAAATATTAGATTAGTTTGATATTAAAAAGACTTATGTGCAAAGTTTAAATCATAGCTGAAGGGGGGCAATAATAATGGACCCTTACCGAACACGGTGGACCTCCTAAGTAGCAAGGTCTTATAGGCGTGCAGATATAGCCCTCTGCAGGGACAGGTGGATGGCGGCATCTAAATCCTCGTTCCGACCAGAGGCGATTCCAGCGTGTCAGTCTCAGGGAAGGCACTCACTGGTCCAAAGAGCCCTGTTTTCAGGCCGCTCTGGTCCAGTCATGTGATTTGGCTCCCGTATCAGGCTGCAGCGAGGATTTAGACGCCGCCATCCACCTGTCCCTGCAGAGGGCTATATCTGCACGCCTATAAGACCTTGCTACTTAGGAGGTCCACCGTGTTCGGTAAGGGTCCATCCTTATTGCCCCCTCAAGTCACCGGTTGCTGGGATTCCTCCTCATATCTTTCTTCACCTTTTTTCTTATCTACATGGGCTGTGTTCAAATGGACTGTGGATATGTGATCCCTCCCCTGATGATTGGTGTATCCTCACTGAACACTCTATGAATTGACCTAACTCACTATCACTGCTTTATTTATTTTTTCACCAGTCACTTATGAATTTTGAAATGATTTCAGCTATTATGGACTTGATTTGATTGATTTTTTTGGTACGAGATCACTGAATTTATATTTATTTGTGTTTGTCATATTTTTATATTTGCTTTTATTTTTTATTATTGGTACCAAATCTCTAGCCAGATCAATAGGTATTTTTCTGTACTTGAAGTGTTTTTGAAGAGGAGAATGTGCATGTATTGGAGATATGTACTGAATATGCTGCATTTTTTTCCCCATTAATTCTGGCAATCTGTGCTCCCACTGAAGATATTTATCCTCTTCATCTGTTTAGACATAACTGAAACAGAAAGTGATGGGAAATCCAGAATTTTACATCTGTCACTTGTAACAAGAGGCAAAAGGAAATCATCCAATGATGACTCCTTTACTAGTCTAGATTTTTCACTTACATATATATACTCGAGAATAAGTCGATCCAAGTATAAGTCGAGGCCCTAATTTACCACAAAAAAATGGTAAAAAACGTATTGACCCGAGTATAAGACGAGGGTGAGAAATGCAGCAGCTACTGTAAGTGGAAAAAGAGGGTCAACAATGCCCATCTGCAGCTGTATACCTCCCTGTGTCCTGTGCATGTGTCATGTGTCCTCTGCATATGTGCATGTGTCATGTGTCCTGTGTATATGTGCATGTGTATATGTGTATATGTCCTGTGTATATATGCATGTGTCATGTGTCCTGTGTATATGTGCATGTGTCATGTGTCCTGTGTATATGTGCATGTGTCATGTGTCCTGTGTATATGTGCATGTGTCACATGTCCTGTGTATATGTGCATGTGTCCTGTGTATATGTGCATGTGTCATGTGTCCTGTGTATATGTGCATGTGTCATGTACCTGTGTCCTGTGTATATGTGCATGTGTCATGTACCTGTGTCCTGTGTATATGTGCATGTGTCATGTGTATATGTACCTGTGTCATGTACCTGTGTCCTGTGTATATGTGCATGTGTCATGTACCTGTGTATATGTGTATATGTTCCTGTGTATGTGTGCATGTGTCATGTGTATATGTACCTGTGTGCATGTGTCTGTGTGCATCCTACCTGTGTCCTGTGCATCCTCTGCGTGCCGCTCTGCACCAATCAGTGTGTGTGGCGGCCATTCGCTGTTCAAAAGCCGCGCCTCCTCCATGATAGGCAGAAAACTCCATTTCCCAGCAGTCAGCGGTCAGCCTATCACGGACATTCTCTCATCCTCATACCACGGACAAGGATGAAAGAATGTCTGTGATAGGCTGTACACTGACTGCCTATCACAGACGAGGAGGCGCGGCTTTTGAACAGTGAGAGGCTGCCGAGTGCTGTGTAGCACACGCTGGCTGCTGTCTGCCTGCATGACACGCTGATCATGTAGGCAGACGGCGGTGACTCGAGTATAAGTCGAGGGGGGCACTTTCAGCCCCAAAAAAGGGGCTGAAAATTTCAACTTATACTTGAGTATATACGGTACTTTCTATTGTGTCTCAAGGACAGAAAGTAAAGGGAAATCTAACCAAGAGGACACAGATATCAAAAAAATAAAAATAAAAAATAAAACAAAATTGTTATTCCATACCCTGTCCAGAACTAAGAAAAATGTTCCCTTTTGATATACTTTAATTTTCATTTATAAAGTGTTATTTTAATGCTCCATACAGCATTGTAAAGCTGTATTATATAATTTGATCTTACAATACATGTTGTAAACATGAGATTGTGAAATAACATGCAAGAGTACGATTTATTTGCATTTATGGTGATTAACATTTAAAATGTATTTAAAAAATTGTCACGTCTACCCCAACACAGGTGGTCAGACACTATAGCTGGCTACTGTGTGCTTCACCTGATGTGGAAAATCGCCATAACAGAGGGATGAACTGATGAGGGGAGGAGATTCGGTTGTTAGCTGGAGGCAGGATAGGCCACCATGAAGAGATGAGTTTTCAGGGATTACCATAAAGTGGACAGCGTAGGAGATAGCCGGACAGATTGGGGTAGTGAGTTCCAGAGGATGGAAAAGTCCTGGAGACAAGCATGGGAAGAGGAGACAAGGGAGCTAAAGAGCAGAAGGTCTTGGGAGGAGTGGAGAGGATGGTTTGGGGGATGTTTGGAGATAAGATTGGTGATGTAGCTCGGGGCAGAATTGTGAATGGCTTTGAATGTTATTGTTAGTGTTTTGAATTATTCATTCGGCAATGGGA
Source organism: Lithobates septentrionalis (assembly GCA_037952835.1). Classification (NCBI taxonomy): domain Eukaryota; kingdom Metazoa; phylum Chordata; class Amphibia; order Anura; family Ranidae; genus Lithobates; species Lithobates septentrionalis. The sequence continues at coordinate 1,664,152 of JBBDGP010000651.1, forward strand.
AGCCAGTGGAGGGATTAGCAGAGAGGAGTAGTGAACACTGAACGGTTGGTAAGGTGGATGTGTCTGGCAGCGGCATTCATGATAGACTGAAGAGGGGATAGCTTGTGGAGAGGTAGACAATGAGGAGGGAGTTACAATAGTCGAGGCGAGAGATAACAAGGGAGTGAATAAGTTGCTTAGTGGTCTCAACGGTTAGAAAGGGGCGTATTTTGGAGATGTTTCACAGGTGAAGTTCGGACGATTTGGACATCATAAAAAGAAAAAAATGCAGCCTTAGTCCAGACTTTCAAGTGCACTTTGGAGTCGGGTTGGGCAAAATTACGTTTTCAATTTTCCCAAAATGTTGGTCACAATCAGGAGATTTCGTAAAATTTTCATCATTTTTGTGACACAATTGGGGGGTTTTTTGGTGGGCTTTGAATTACTCCTGAGGATTTTTCACTCACTTCCTATTGTGTTTCCAGGACAGGAAGTAAAGTGAAACCTAACCAAGAGGACACAGATAGCAAAAAAAAAAGGAAAACAAGGGTGCATGCCCTTGAGCCGGGAGCTCCGCATCACCCTTGCCCCATGAGCTTCACAGCGCGCACAGCGTGAACAGCGCCGCCCGATACTGGCCTGCTTCCCCTCATCCGTCACAAGGAACCCTCCGGGAGTCCCCCTGGATGTCCGGCCGCCAGACGCGACCTCAGGCCAGAATTCGACAAACTAGGTCGGGACAAGTGTACCAAGATGGCCGCCGCCGCCACCTCCACACAGCCACACGCGGCCTCTGGGGAAAGGAAGCTGGAGCAGAGGCAAGCGATAGCACCAGCGATGCTCACATATTCCCAGGTGACCCAGGGAACCCCACAATACCCCCAGGCTCCCTCTCCGGCCTCCACAGAATCCCTACTAGGTCGCACCATGGATGAATATGCCCTGTCCCCAGCCAGGCCTACTCTACCATTCCAGAATGCTACTCCTTCCCCAAGCCTGCCTGACCAGGACCCATACTCCCCGCAGGGGGACCTATTCCTCAAAGTTTATGCCCTCCTGGAGACAGGACAGGCCAACACAGCCGCCCAAATCATGAGAGACATTAAATCTGACTTTGCTAATCTAGGTTCCAGAATGGAGGCCATAGAAAGTAAACTGGACATTACTGTCTCCCACACTAATCAAAACACAGCCCATATCCAGGTTCTACTGGACCAGCTTGACACTGCCCTGTCCAGGATTGATGACCTCGAAAATAGGTCCAGGAGATATAACCTTAGGATCCGAGGCCTTCCTGAGAACATCACGGATTACTCCTCCGTGGTACCTCATTAAGGAGCTTTTACCCAGCACACCTCCTCACCGCCTATAGTTGGACAGAGCTCACAGGGCCCTAGGACCCCCCAGAAAGGATGGCTCCCCGAGGGATGTCATTGTGAAGCCACACTTCTATGCCATTAAGGAGGATGTCATGAGACAACCTCGCCTCAAGCAGCAAGTCACTTGCCACGGCCACCTAATACAAATCTTCGTGGATTTGTCCCCCTCTACCATCCAAAAAAGGTGAGCTCTCAAACCGCTTCTCACAGTCCTTGCCCAATGGGACATTAAGTACCGCTGGGCCTTCCCCTTTGCATTAAAATTCGCCATCCAGGGCAAAGCTTATGCCTTCTCCAGCTTACCAGAAGGAGAGAGACTTTTCCTTCACCTCAAGTTGATATCGCAGAAAGCACCCATGGGTTTCTCCGCGGCATCGGCGAGCTCCACCAAGAGACCATCCCCAACAAGTCCTGTCTCCCCCCTTAGGAACACAGGGAAGACCAAGAAATCCAAAGACAGCAGGCCCCCATAAGACGGATGATCAAGCCTTCCCTCTCTCCGCCTCCACTGGGACTGTAGTCCCTGTTGTTGATGGAGCTCCGGGTTCCTACTCTAAGCCGTTGTTAGGATGACCCTTTTATGTTTGCCTCCAGGAAAACCTTTTTTTCTCCTCTTCATTTTCTTGTTTTGGTTCTCTTTTTTCACTGTTCACAAGCGTCCTAAAAGACTTGCCGGAGTTCTCCCTAAAGGGTCAGCATGAAATGCCCTAGATGACCTTAGGGTCTTGGACCTCTATTAAGAGACCTCAATGTTAGTCAACTAGGCTCCCTTCGGCAGGCATCCTAATACCCTTCAGGAACTCTCCCTGAGATACCAGGACACTGTAAGCCATCCTGCCTGGAGGTTTCTCGAGATGCTTGCTTCCAGGATCTTCTCGATTGCCATATGTGCACTATTACCTTTTCTAAATTTTTTGCCAACTGTTACTGTTAGCTGTTTTAGTTTATATTTTCGGTCCACATAGATGGAAGGGTCAGGGGTGACACCCTTGTGCCTTCACCCATCCCTTAGAAGCGGGTTTTCGCCTCTGCGGAATGGGTCGTCGGCCCTCACTTAGAGGTTACCGATGTCTTATGTTTGGGTATCTGGCAGGACTTTTCCTCACCAGACGCCTTCAGTCTTCTCGGAAGACTTTGTTTCATGCTTTGTTTGTTCCCCTCTTTCTCCCTCTCCCTAACCTCTTTTCTTTCTCGAGCCAGTCAGCAGGTTGTGTACGGCCTAAGACCCCAGACCTAGACTGAGACCAGCCCTACTCTCTTCTCTGGCCCCGCCAGGAGAGGACATTGAAGGGTAAGTGTTGCTCCAAGAGACGGATTTTCCGATTCGATACAACCCCAAATTCCTCCAATTACATTACCCAACATTTTACCTAGCGAATGCAGCAAACAAGACTAAGGAGGTCGCAGTCCTTTTCTCAAAAGAACTGCAAATTCAACCACATCTCAACACACAGAGACACAGAAGGCAGATATATCCTTGTCAAAGGCTCGATCGAAGGCAACATATATTCAATAACCTCCTACTATGACCCCAATAAAGGTCAAACTAAATTTTTTCAAGTTCTCCTTAAAACCCTGCTCCCCCTTGTAGAGGGCAAGGTCATCTTTGGAGGGGACTCAAATGTGGCCTTCGACCAGGGGCTTGACAAGTCTAGACCCCCTAAGACCCAGCTAATACGCCCCACTAAGGCAAGCTTGAACATAGCAAGATTCCTCCATGCCCAAGGCCAGGTTGACATTTGGAGAGAGTTGAACCCCTCAAAAAGGGATTACACCCACTACTCCTCCCCCCACCAGTCCTATGCAAGGAGAGATCACATCCTTGTGCCCCCCCAACCCTATACCTTTAACGCACAAAGCAACCATCATTGACACTGCTTGGTCTGACAACTCCCTGGTCCATCTCACCTTGCGAAACACCCTCACTAGGACGTCTGGGGCACACTGACATCTTAATGAATCCATCCAGAGTGATCCCATCAATACCACAGACATAGAGAACTCCCTAAAGGAATACTTCCTTCTTAACAATGTAGAAAACATCTCCCCCAAGGTACTCTGGGCAGCCCATAAAGTAGCTATCAGGGGCAAAATAATCAGCATAGCAACCCGACTCAAAAAAGAGAGGCTAATAGACATTAAAAACTTAGAAAACAAATTTGCAGCCCTGAAAACCCAACACAAGAAGTGCCCTTCCAAAATCCTAGCGTAACAACTGGATGCTACCAGGCTAGAACTTAACTTGGCTCTCACAGCAAAAGCAGAGAAACATATCCGCTGGAGTGGAGAAAAATTCTACCACCAAAAAGACAAAATCGGATCTATGCTAGCTTCCAAGCTCCCCCGCGTTTTCACACCCACTCCCTGCCCAAGATCAGAGTCGCAGGACAACCCCCCTCAGCCAACCCCAATAAGATACTTGAAGCCTTCCAAGAGTTTTACTCCAAACTCTATAGCTCAACCCACACAGACAAAGGCCCGAGATCTCCAGCTTTATTCGGAATCTCCCAATCCCAACACTCTCGTCTGACCATAGGGACCTTCTGGAGGCGGACTTCTTTGTTGAGGAGATAAAAGAGGTCATAAAGAACCTCAGAACAGGTTCAGCCCCTGGACCTGATGGACTTTCTGTACCATACTATAAGGCTTTTGCAGACACACTAGCACCTTTCATGGCAACATTTTTTAATACAAAAGCTAAGGGTTCTCCTTTAGATCCTCAACTCAATACCGCCTACATAACAGTTATTCCTAAACCAAACAAGAACCCGGAGGAGGTTGAGAACTATAGACCTATCTCCCTCATAAACGACGACCTCAAGATATTGACAAAAATTTTAGCAAACCGCCTTGCCTCCTTCATTGGTAGATACATCCATAAGGACCAAGTAGGGTTTATCCCGGGCAGACAGGGGCCAGACCCAATTAGGAGGGCCATTGATGTAGTCTCCCTTCTTCAATCGAGTTGGGACGGAGGCCCCAAACAAGAAGGGATGCTTCTATCCCTAGACTTACACAAGGCGTTTGACTCCGTCGAATGGCCCTACGTATTCACTCTCATGGAACAATGGGGTTTCGGTCAACGTTTCTTAGGCATTTTACACTCCCTTTATTCCACCCCGAAAGCTACATAGTTACATAGTTACATAGTAGGTGAGGTTGAAAAAAGACACAAGTCCATCAAGTCCAACCCATGTGTGTGATTATATGTCAGTATTACATTGTATATCCCTGTATGTTGCGGTCGTTCAGGTGCTTATCTATAGTTTCTTGAAGCTATCGATGCTCCCCGCTGAGACCACCGCCTGTGGAAGGGAATTCCACATCCTTGCCGCTCTTACAGTAAAGAACCCTCTACGTAGTTTAAGGTTAAACCTCTTTTCTTCTAATTTTAATGAGTGGCCACGAGTCTTGTTAAACTCCCTTCTGGGAAAAAGTTTTATCCCTATTGTGGGGTCACCAGTATGGTATTTGTATATTAAAATCATATCCCCTCTCAAGCGTCTCTTCTCCAGAGAGAATAAGTTCAGTGCTCCAATAAGTTCAGTGCTCGCAACCTTTCCTCATAACTAATATCCTCATAACACTTTATTAGCTTTGTTGCCCTTCTTTGTACTCACTCCATTTCCAGTACATCCTTCCTGAGGACCAGTTTCCAGAACTGGTCAGCATACTCTAGGTGCGGCCAGACCGGAGTCTTGTAGAGTGGGAGAATTATTGTTTAAGCTCTGGAGTTCATCCCCTTTTTAATGCATGCCAATATTCTGTTTCCTTTGTTAGCAGCAGCTTGGAATTGCATGCCATTGCTGAGCCTATCATCTACTAGGACCCCCAGGTCCTTTCCATCTTTTGCCACCCAAATGCATTATTTTACATTTTTCTACATTGAACCTCATTTGCCATGTAGTTGCCCACCCCATTAATTTGTTCAGATTTTTTTTACAAGGTTTCCACATCCTGCTGAGAAGTTATTACCCTGCTTAGCTTAGTATCGTCCGCAAATACAGAGATTGAACTGTTTACCCCATCCTCCAGGTCGTTTATGAACAAATTAAATAGGATTGGTCCCAGCACAGAACCCTGGGGGACCCCACTACCCACCCCTGACCATTCAGAGTACTCCCCATTTATCACCACCCTCTGAACTCGCCCTTGTAGCCAGTTTTCAATCCATGTACTCACCCTATGGTCCATGCCGACGGACCTTATTTTGTACAGTAAACGTTTATGGGGAACTGTGCAAAATGCTTTTGTAAAATCCAGATACACCACGTCCACGGGCCTTCCTTTATCTAGATGGCAACTCACCTCCTCATAGAAGGTTAATAGATTGGTTTGGCAAGAACAATTCTTCATGAATCCATGCTGATTACTGCTAATGATACTGTTCTCATTACCAAAATCTTGTATATAGTCCCTTATCAACCCCTCCAAGAGTTTACATACTATTGATGTTAGGCTAAATGATCTGTAATTCCCAGGGATGTATTTAGGGCCCTTTTTAAATATTGGTGCTACATTGGCTTTTCTCCAATCAGCTGGTACCATTCCAGTGAGAAGACTGTCAGTAAAAATTAGGAACAATCGTCTGGCAATTACTTGACTGAGTTCCCTAAGTACCCTCGGGTGCAAGCCATCTGGTCCCGGTGATTTATTAATGTAAGTTTACCAAGTCTAATTTTAATTCTGTCCTCTGTTAACCATGGAGGTGCTTCCCGTGATGTGTCATGAGGATAAACACTGCAGCTCTCCTCCGATATGTGTCTTTCATGTTCTATCTTAGCCGTTCTGCACCCTTACATTTCTTGTTGCATTCTTTATAAAGTCTGAATGCTGATGATGATCCCTCAACCTTGTATTTTTTGAAGGACTTCTCCTTTGTTTTTATAGGCATTTTTACATTGGAGTTAAGCCATCCAGGACTTTTGTTTGCTCTTTTAAATTTATTACCCAATGAGATGCATTCTAATGCCCTTATTTCATATGCTCTTAAAGCGAACCCATCTCTCCTCCGTGTTATTTGTTCCTAAGATTTTATCCCAATTTATGCCTTCTAGCAAGGCTCGTAGTTTAGGGAAGTTGGCTCTTGTGAAATTCAGGGTCTTTGTATTCCCCTTATGTTTCCTGATTCTGTGATTTATACTGAGGCCAATTAAACTGTGAACGCTCTTACCTAAATTGCCTGTATTTCCACATCCGTGATCAGGTCTGTATTGTTGATAATCAGTAGATCCAGTAACGCTTTATTTCTAGTTGGTGCGTCTAACATCTGACCCATAAAATTGTCCTGCAAGACATTTAGGAACTGGCGAGCCTTAGATGAATGTGCGGTTCCCTCTGCCCAGTCTATGTCTGGATAGTTAAAATCCCCTATTATGATAACACTTCCCATCCTTGCTGCTAATCCAAATTGTGATAGGAGATCTGTCTCCCCTTCCTCTCTCAGGTTAGGGGGCCTATAGCATACTCCCAGTATTATTTTCCCCTTAGCTTCATCCCTTTGGAGCTCTACCCATAAGGATTCCACCTCCTCCCTAGCTCCCTTAGTGATGTCATCTCTCACATTCACTTGTACATTATTCTTGATATATAGGCATACCCCTCCCCCTTTTTTACCCTCTCTATCCTTGCGATAAAGGGTATACCCTTGAATGTTTGCCAGCCAATCATGAGAGCTGTTGAACCAGGTCTCTGAAATTCCCACAAAATCCAAATCCTCCTCGTACAACAGTATCTCTAGTTCACCCATCTTGTCCGCCAGGCTCCTGTCATTGGTGAACATGCCACGTAGTTTAGACCGGTCGCATATTATCCTCTTATTGGGAAAGCAATGATTCGCCTCCAAGGGCATTACTCGAAACTGTTTAGTATTTCCAAGGGCACCAGACAGGGATGCCCCCTTTCCCCCTTAATCTTTGCCATCACCATTGAGACACTGGTGATAGCCATACGCTCCAACCCAAACATTCAAGAAGTCTCATGTGGAGCCCAGACCCATAAATGCAGCCTCTTCGCAGACGACATGCTGCTTTTCATAACATCCCCCATCACACCTCTCCCCAACCTCTGCAAAACTTTAAAAGATTACACAAAGGTTTCAGGCCTTCGGGTAAACTACGCCAAATCCCACGCCCTCAACATCTCACTAAAACCAGACACAGTTGTGAAACTATAGAATGACTTTGATTTTAGGTGGAAGGACACCTCCTTAGAATACTTAGGGATCAATCTCACTGCTAAAAAAGATCACCTGTCTTCAGCAAACTTTCCACCTACTTATCAGAAGCTTGAATCGGACCTGAAAAATTGAGCTAAGGGTAAGCTATCCTGGCTAGGTAGAATACATTCCATAAAAATGACATTCCATCCCCAAATGCTATACTTGTTTAGACCTATCCCTATTACAGTTTTTCTCCATTGTTTTGGCTCATTTCTTAAAACAGAAATGACATTCTCAAAACTTTAAGTTCATTTGGCAAAACAGTCTTACAGTTCAGCACAACTCTATAACTCACGTGCAAAAGCTCATATCTCTCCCAAAACTGTTCACTCATGCTTCAAAACCATATTCCTTTCCCATATAAAGAGTCAGTGCTACCAAAATGGCAAAGATTCTTCTCAATTGCTTTGGCTCATTTCTTGAAACAGATCAGACGTTCTCAACTCTCTTGGTGCTTTTGCCAAAATAACCTGGATGGTTCAGCACAACACCATGGTTCACCTTCAAAAGCTCATATCTTTCCCAAAACAGTTCACTCATGTGTCAAAAATAAATTTCTTTCTCATTCAAATAGTCAGTGCCCCCAAAATGCTTCATCCCTTTGGCATTGTGTAAGCACTGCAAGTCAAAATGTTTAGATGTTTTGTCTCTAAGGCAGAGGACCATTGAAATATCCCTCATGTCCACCTTTCAGTCTTAGCCCAGTCCTTCATTGACAATGGTTACTGTACAGTTTTTGTCTAGCTAACTGAATATAATTGTGTATAAAACTGAAAAAAAAGAAAAGATTTTAGGGTAAGAGTAGCCTCCAAGGTTTTACATCACACATTGCACTCACACTGCCAAGGAAAAATTACTTTACAGTATTGTAACCATTATCATTCACACACAAAGTAACTTCCATACATCAGAGTAAAAAGAAAATGTATACAGCATAATATACGGAAATATAAACACACAAACATAAAACAAGGAAAATTACATTTAGCCTACAATGCTGTAAATAAAGCTGGAGTTTCACAACTACTGTAACATCTCTTCACTGGCCACCGTCCTCACCCTCCTGCCCATCCACACGCTGCTGTCTGTCTGGTCACAGATTCTCATCAACATTGCAGCGTATATCCTCCCTTGCGATGCAATGAGGGAAGAAGCTGCGTGCATGTCGCAACCATCCCCTACAAAAAACAAAGGGAAAGGTAATTCATCAAGGAGGAACATGCAATGGTCAAAACGTATATGAAATGCTTTTTATTGAAAGTACACTATAAACACCAATCCAATAATATACTGTAAAAACAGGTACCATCACCAATATAAAAATGACAACGTTGTCATTGACAGACACAGATGGCCACCACTCACATATACCACACACACCTCATGTGAATTCATTCAAGATAGATATACAAGAATGAATTCAGATTAGATACTAAATTTTCATCTGCTGGATAACTGAAAGTCCTGGTAAATCAAATGATAACAGCAGATGGTAAGTGAAAGGAGAGATATGTGGGGTTGTGGATGGTAATGCAGTAGCCCTAGATATCAGGTCCTCATAGATGTAGGAACAAGAAGAACCGGGGGGATAGGAGGGGAAGATGGGGGGAACGGAAATGGGAAGACCCTGTACTGACTCAACAGTAGCGTGGTCACTGGATACTGCAGTCCTGGTCAGTTACTGTAAGATCACCCTGGGGCCATCAATATTTCGCAGCGCTGATGACAGGGAATGGGAGTTCCTGTTTGCAGGATATGGTGAGCCGTAGCGGATTGAATCAGGCTGAGCAGTGTAACTCATTTAGTGAATCATACATACTGGGTGGATGCACTGATTGAGACAACTGTCCCCTGTCCAGGACACAAACAGATTAGATCTCACCCAGTGTTGACTCTGTGGTGCATCAGGACACATCACCGGACCGAGTTCAGGCTCATGCCGTCTCCAGCTGGCTAGTTGAGTTGTCTCCCATCCTCCGCCGGGTCCTCAGCTGTGCATATCCTTTGATGGCGTACTGAGGGTAAGTAGAAGGTGTACGCCCAGGGAGATGCGGTGAATAAAGCAGGGTTTTCTAAAGCGTTCAGTCCTCCGCTCGTTCCATTTCCCGGGAAGTTTCAAACGGCCATGTTACTGTAATTACAGGCCAGTGATGCCTGGGCTGGTGGGTGGATCTGGAGGTCTGTGGGAACGCTATGGGTTGCGTGATGGCATCATGCTGACGCGTTCCATCCGCTAATCGGATTTCATCAGAGCATCCCCTACACTGATCTCCTGTAATATCCTCACAGACAGCATTCATTGCATGGAGCAGGGACCTCTGATCTTGAGCTCGATGCTCATACACTCTCCACCTCCAAGCCGAGGAAAACTCCTCAATAGGGTTGAGGAAAGGAGAGTAAGGTGGTAGGAACACCATATCCATCCTTGGATGAGCAGTGAACCAGGCCCTGATAAGCAGGCCACGGTGGAAATTCACATTGTCCCATACAATTATATATTGAGGTAGGTGAGGCCCTATGAGACCTCTCTTATTTTCAGGGATCAAATCCAAATGAAGGCGGTCCAAGAAGATAAGGAGCTTCTGTGTATTCTATGGGCCAAGACTGGGGATGTGAGTGGCCACACCATTCTCAGAAATGGCAGCACACATAGTTATATTGCCCCCTCACTGGCCTGGGATATCCACCGTGGCCCGGTGGCCAATAAAATTTCGGCCACGTCTTCGGCCCTTGGCCAGGTTGAAGCCAGCCTCATCCACATACACGAGTATGTGAGAGGTCTCATTTCCTTCCAATGCCATTATTCTCTACAATAGAGTAAAAAAAGAAAACATCAAATCAGTCATACAGAAGAGTCATACACTACAGTTACAGACAGTTACATAGGAATGTTCTAAACAAGTTCAATATATTACTGGCCAGTATTCCAGTGGTTCCAAACCTGGGGTACATGTACCCTATGCAGAGGTACTACAGGGGGTATTTGACAGAAAGGGGAGGGGAAAAATTATCAATGAGTAGATTTACTGAAATGTTACAGTAAAACCCACAGTATTAGATAGATTTACATGGGAGGCACTACTGTAATTGCAGCTCTTTGACCCTTTTTCTTACTGTATTGTATGTTATAGTCTTCAAAATAAGGATTATAATGATAATTGCATCATACAGTAAGCTGCAGTTTTTAGACAAAATGTTTATAAATCAGATACGTAAATCAAATACTTTCATACCTGGATTACCTAGATTCAGAAATCAGGTAAAGTGGGTACTGAAACCAATACATTTTGGGAACCACTGCTTATGGTAGTTGTAAAAAGGTTATCTTGATGGACAACCAGTGACTGACTTACATGTACATACTGGTACCGCAGCTCTTTAACTCTGTCAGATTTCCTCTCAAATGGTACCCTGTAAATTTGCTTCATTGTCATCTGATGCTTCTTCAATATGCGGGCTATTGTGGAGATGCTTATAGAGTGACATTTTGGAATATGGCTTTGTCTTGTAGGATTGCAGTGCAGATCTGTCTCAATGTGATGGCATTATTTGCCAACACCATGTTACAGATCTCTTGTTCTTGTTGTTCATTGAGAAGTTTTCCTCAGCCACCCGTGCCAGGTTGTCGTCCAATCCTAAACATAGAATTCAAAGGACAACACTCCATTCATAATTTATACCTTATGTATTCCGTACAGAATGAGTTACCAATGTAATCGTATTGTTGTTTTACTTACAGTAACTTTACCACAATTCTAATGCATCACTGCACAGTGACTGGAATACTACTGTAAACTGTATCATCAACATTGTAGAAAATAAACTATTCCATACTATTCCATAGTTTATTTTCTACAATATTTTTCTTGTCATTGTTAGTATCATACATCACATCCCACTGAGGTAAGATACTGTAATACTGTAGGCCTATCACACACACATACACACTAAATGAATACGTAAATGAGTAAATAAACATATTTGTTGCTCTATGCACAGTGTCCTGTCCTATACATTATATAATTCCATCATTGACTGACTACATACCTGTTTTCCCTGCAAAAGGTTTGGATGATAGAGAAGACTGTAGAGCGAGGCACATTAGGTTGCACTCGGCGACCTTCCTCCGCCATTGTGAGGCCATGGTTGATGACATGATCTATAATTGTGGCCCGAATTTCATCAGGGACAGCATGGTGTCTTCATGCTCCTCTGCCTCTTCCCCCTATTCCACCACCACTCACCCTTACTCCTCTTCCTCTTCTTCTTCCTCTTCCTCGAGCAGGCAGTTTCCCTTGTTAATTTACTTGGTCAGGTGCCTCCATGTTCAGAAATTGTACTGGTCCTGCATGGTCAAGCTCTATATATACATGTTTGGCAGCATTTACAATCATGGACAGCACCTGTCAGGTAACTAAACATACTGTTTGATTGGTCATCTGAGACCATTTTCGACTCCTCCTTTGTTAGGCTCCTTTTACACTGTGGCGGGGGCGTTGTCGGCGGTAAAGCGCCGCTATTGTAAGCGGCGATTTACCGTCGGTATGCGGCCGCTAGTGGGGTGGTTTTACCCCCCTGCTAGCGGCCGAGAAAGGGTTAAAACCACCGCAAAGCGCCTCTGCAGAGGTGCTTTGCCGGCGGTATAGCCGCGCCGTCCCATTGATTTCAATGGGCAGGAGCGGTAAAGGAGTGGTATACACACCGCTCCTTCACCGCTCCGAAGATGCTGCTGGCAGGACTTTTTTTACTGTCCTGCCAGCGCATCGCTCCAGTGTGAAAGCCCTCGGGGCTTTCACACTGGAATGAAAGCAGCGGCACTTTTGGGTCGGTTTGCAGGCGCTATTATTAGCGCAATAGCGCCTGCAAATCGCCCCAGTGTGAAAGGACCCTTAGTCAAGTTCTAGTTGCACCTGACTGTCAATTGCTGTAATCATTTTATCAAATGTTCCAAGAGATTCATATATGGTATTCATGGTATTATGTTCCTGAATAATTTTGACAATTGAACAGACACGTTTTGGAGAGAACAACCATTAGACTGAGAATTGACAATCAGTTTAGATCAACAAGATCTATTCACTTGGAAATTGTGCTAAATGTAGGCTACTTGTACTTAATCATTTGAAAGATGTACTGAGACATTGAGACATGTACTGAGACATTTGCAATTTTGATGAAATGAGTGAGAAATTCAATTCAGTTGTGAACAATTGCCAAGTGGTTTGGAGATTTGTCCATGTTGTTTTGAGAATGTCATTTCTGTTTCAAGAAATGAGCCAAAACAATGGAGAAAAACTGTAACATCAGGAAAGACCACCTGCAATCTCTTCAAAGGAAAGTAACCAAGTTCATTTGGGGGGGGGGGGGGGGGGGAGCAGGGCATAGGTTACCCTGGAACACCCTTTTCAGACTTAAAAAGAAGGGGGGCTGGGTCTACCAAGACTGCTTCGGTATTTCCAGGTGGCACAACTTGCTCAACTCTCCATGGTGTAGTCCAAATCGGAAAAACCTGACTGGATACAAATAGAGAGATAGGCTGCCCCCACATACACCTTAGATTACTTACTATGGGTCCCCTCAAGGCAACGACCCCCACATACTCTCACCTATCCTCTGGCAATCCCTGACCCTATGGGACAGGCTGAAAACTGAGACCTCCCTAACCTCTGAATGCCGTCCCCTAGCCCACATCTTCAACAACCCAGACTTCACCCCTGGTAGAGACATCAAATCCTTCAAATGGTGGTTGGACAAGGAATCTGACACTTTTTTACAGCCTCGGGACCAATAACTCTGAAATTCTGTGTTAGCGACAGCGGCTTGAGATCCCAACCTTGGAACACTTCAGGCTTAGCCAGATACAACACTTTCTCCACAAAATTTGGAAAGGGAAACCCATTGCACCCTGCTTCACAGCCTACGATATATGGTGCGGACAAGCCACAGAACAGAGGCTTGTCTACCAGTCACTAGCCCAGTGGGTCTGCAAAGCCCCATTTATGACTGCTTGGGAAAATGATCTTCAAATACAATGGGATCTGGACATGGCTGACCTCCTTTTCTAGAGTCTACAAGGGGCTAAGGAATGTTTCCCTAATTGAAGCTAACCTCAAAGTGATGACCAGATGGTACCTCACCCCCGCCAAATTAGCCCTTATGTATCCCTCCGCGAACCCTCACTGCTTCAGAGGATGCAACATTGTGGGTTCTATGGCCCACATATGGTGGGAATGTCCCAAAATTAGGCCTTTCTGGAAAAGAATCTTCAATCTAATCCTAAAAGTGACAGACCTTCAGGTCCCAAGAACCCCCGCTGTAGCCCTCCTTAACGCTTCCATCCCCAAGACTCACAAATTCACCCGCAATTTAATCCACTTCATTCTATTGGGTGCCAAGCTGACAAAGGAAACAACCCAGGGTTTCCTTTTTAGCTGCCAAACGCAAAATTTTATGGATCATGTCCCAGGAAAAAATGACCAGTGTTTTGCTTGACTCAAAAGACCAGTTTGAATCCACCTGGGGGCCCTGGGCCCATCATATGGGCATTGCTCTCTGCCCGGGGATACCGGCATAACAAACTCGCAGCTACTCCCTACGGTCGGCTCGTGCCCTGTTGACTGGCTCCTCCTCTTCTTCTTCTCTTCCCTTTTCTGTTCTGTTTCCCCCTCCCCCCTCTCGTATACAATATAAAAGACAAAGTAAGTGCAGCGCAATAAATACACAAATAATTGAATTAATAAAGTCCCCAATGCTCAATATAGGCATATGCACTGTAAACTTTCAATGGCCAGAAGAGATACGATCTTGTATGCAGTAAATCAATATGCGCTTACCAGAAGATGTGGACCTCTGCAAAGCAGGGGTCAAACTCACATATATCCCCTCAGGGATGATGACCTCCTGGATGTTGTTACTGGAACGGAACACAACCGGCAAAGATTCCTGGCATCCACAAGCAAAGCCAAACTTCCAGCTGAAGGAGCCCCAAGGAATACAGGCATCCGGATCTAGGTGTCCCCACGAGTTTCTCCAAGGTTTCAGTAAATGAGAACACAGAAAGGAAATACTTTCTAAGAGCAGTCCGTTTATTAAAATAAAAAACACACTAGTATATGCGGGCGCTCACAGGCGCTGAGAGGTGTAAATCCATATAAAAACTGTCAGGCTGCGGTGCACAAGCAGTCCCGGCATGCAGAGAGAGGCAGCGGGTGACGTCTGTGTAGAAGCTCCGCCCCCCGTACGCGGCGTTACGTCCTATTGGACTTCGTCAGCGAGGGGTGGAGCCTGACGATCACCCTGCATGTTATATACTGAGCGGACGGTGTCTGATTAGGCTCAGGAACACAAGGAAGTAAAAAGCTTCCTTAGTGACCGGACCTTAGCAACAGCTCGTCCACTATACAAAACAACGCTAAGTAAAAAGCCTATGCGGTGGGACCGGAAGACAAATATTATGTTTCTTTTAATGGGGACACACACCACCTTGCCACACATGGACACAATAGGCCACACTTATTGAATCTACCTAAAAGAGGTAATAAAAAAAAAAATTAATTAAATAAAAAGGAATGATATACTTAAGATAAAATAAACATCATTCTATTATGTAATAGTATTGAAGAAGTCTCCCGCTGCCACCTCTGTATATATAAAACCAACCAACTTTTGACATATAAAAATTTTAAAAGGTCATTGTTTACAAAACATATTACAGATAAAAACCCCACCTTAATCGGACTGTTATGCGACTATTTATTTGATATAAAGCAATTTAAGTCAAATTCCACATTCAACCCCTTAGGGAACAACGCCTGAGTCTCATGTATCCACATGGACTCACGTTGGCTCAGTTGCCTAATGTAGTTGCCCCCCTCCAATGTGAATTGACTTTTTCAATGCCCCAAAATTTTAAATGTCTAGGATTACGATCGTGGTACCTCCTAAAGTGTTTAGAGACATTGTGTGTAATAAGTCCTTTTTTGATATTGTTCACATGCTCAGCGATGCGGACTCCCATAGGTCTTGAGGTCCTCCCTATATATTGGAGTCCGCACTCGCATTCCAGCATGTAAACAACCCCTACCGTATTGCACGTGATAAATTGTTTTATCTTATAATTCTTATTAGTGGCAGATGCTGTAAAGTCTTTCTTTCTTTTCCTATTCCCCTTACATTGTTTACAAGCCGGGCATCTGCCGCACGCATAAAAGCCTGTAAGGAAATTGTAAATCCTGTTTTCCTCCTTAAAGGTAGTATTGGGCCCAGAACACTATCTCTTTTCAAAATATCCCAGTGTTTTGATATTATCCTCTCAAACTATTTATGTTGGATATTGTAATCGAGGATAATTTTGTATTCAAAATTATCCTGGGATAGATTGATATTACTTGGATTTTGAGCTACTAGGGAAGCGCGTTGGAGGCCGCCAACAGTAACTAAGTCACTTCTTATATGCTCCTCCTTATAACCCTTCTGGAAGAAGCGGTTAGCTAAAACTTCAGCTTGGGAAAAATAATCTGAATCCAGGGTGCAGTTCCTCCTCAGCCGGATAAACTGCCCCCTGGGAACATTATATAACCAGGAATGGTGGTGACAGCTGTCTAGCGGTATGAATCCATTCCTATCCGTGGGTTTAAAGAAATTTTTTGTAACATACTTATCTCCCTGTTTGAATATTTCAAGGTCCAGGAAGGCAACACATGTGGGGTCTGCATTCCAGGATAGATGAATCCCCCTGTTGTTACCGTTAAGTTTAGACATAAACAGTTGAAGGCTTATGAGATCACCCTCCCAAATCATAATCAGATCATCAATGTATCTTTGGTAGCAGACCAGCTGAGCCGGTCTGCTACCAAAGACCACCTCCTCTTCCCATAGTGCCATGAAGATGTTGGCAACGCTGGGTGCAAAGCGAGCCCCCATAGCGTCTCCGAGCGTTTGGAGAAAAAATCTCCCACCATACCAGAAATAATTTCTGGATAGGCAAAAATCCAAAGCCTTCAGTATAAATTCTTTTACGAGGGGAGGGAGACTCGATCCGTTAAGAGCCCACTGTACAGAGGTGAGAGCATCACTATGACCTATGATGGTGTAAAGGGAGCTCACGTCAGCAGTGACTAAAAAACTATTTTCTTTACAAGTAATATTGTCCAAAATTTGAATAATATGTTTAGTGTCTTTAAGGTATGCTTTAGTAGTAGACACTAGAGGTTTCAGAAAATGGTCTATGTATTGACCTAAGCGGGCGGTAACGGAGTCAATACCATTGACGATAGGTCGACCTGGGGGGAAACTGGCATCCTTGTGTATTTTGGGTAAAAAATATATTATGGGTCTCCTACATGCGCTCGGGTTCAGATAGGAGGCCTCTTTTTTACTCAATACTCCCTGTGTCTTACCTAATGTGATAAGCGTATGTAATTCTTCCTTGAATTGAAACACCGGATCACTACTTAATAATTGATAGGTTTTTCTATCCGATAGGAGTCGCTCCATTTCTAGCTTATAGTATGATTTGCTCATGACTACAACCCCACCCCCTTTATCCGCGGGGCAGATTACCACATCTTTATTTATCTCTAATGTACTAATACCTTTTTTGAGATATGCAGGGTCACCTATCTTTTTGACCTTCATCTCTTGTAAGTCACTACTAACCATATTTCTAAAAACATCAATATGACGATGGTCATTTTTGGGTGTATTAAAAGTAGATTTGTTAGCCAGGCCAGAGTGGCCCCCAATGGGGGCAGCATCGTATACAATATGGCCCTCCACTGCAACCAAAATGACCTTGTATACTAGTCACTTTTGGGTAATTGGGTTAAAGGGCCCCACCTCGAGGTACATAGGCTAGGTACCTAAACTACTTTTATAAATCACAAAATTTATAGTCTATCTTTGGTGACGGTCACACTCCGGGAGCCCAGGGGTGGCTGTCCAGGCACAGTATGTTCCCATTTGGTGTGCCAGGTCGGCCTCTCCGGGATTCTGGAACAGGTAACGTAGCTGCATGAGTTCTCGGCCGTGATTGAGGTACCACATTACGATTCTTAGCCTTATCACACCACTATTGTTTTTTGCTTCTGTAATATAGAAGCTCGTTTATTGCCTCGTGAGAAATTTGTATTCCATGTTTATTTGTAAATGAATAAAAATCTTTGAAAGAAAAAAAAAAGGAAAAAAATGTTTTTACTTTGTCCAGAATGGAGAAACTTGTCCCCTTTTGATATACTTTCATTTTCGTTTATATGGTGTTATTTTAATGCTTCACAAATCATTGTAAGGCTGTATTTACAATCTGATCTTATAATATATGTTGTAAACATGAGATTGTGAAATACCATGAAAGAGTATGATTTATTTGCATTTGTGGCAATTAACATTTAAAGTGTATTTAAATAATGTTATTTTTTAAATATTAAAACATTTTTAAGGCTCAAAAAAAAAAAAAATGCAGCCTTAGACAGGACATTAACGGTTCGCATCTTGGCCGATTCAGCAGGGACTGGCCCAGATTCCAACCAGTAATGGGCAGGCTTGATCGATAGAGCAACTTGGGGTACAACCAGCCTGCTGAGTTTTACCTGCGATTATCGATAGCGGCTGCCAATAATCACTGTCTCCTCCCAGCAATGGACAGCTCCCCCGCCACGAGAAGACAATGGCTTGCCAGGAGGGATTTATGCATCAACACAGTCTGTGTTGCTGGAGGAATCAAGCAAATTTCTTTCCTGCAACCCATGGTTGCAAGAAAGAAATTCACCTTGTGTATAGCCGGTCTTAGTCCAGACTTTCAAGATTACTTTGTAGGGTTGGGCAAAATTGAGTTTTAATTTTCACCAAATTTTGGTCATGAGATTTCATCAAACTTTCACCATTTTGGTGACAAAATTAAGGTGGTTTTTGGTGGGCTTTGAATTGCTCTTGAGGATTACAGAAGTTCCTTTCAATCATTCTGAATCAGTTCTTGTGCTAAAAATAGCCCTTCATTAGCCTTAAAATGTTACACATTTTTAAGAAAAAGGAAAAAAACAAAACAAAACACAAATACAAAAAAACAAAAAAACAACACAAATATAGAGAGCAGTATATAAAAAAAAGGAAAACTACCCTATATACACCCAAATAAAAAAAAAAACCTTCTATAGATTTTTTTTTTTCAAGCAAATATAGACAAATGATCTAAATTTAGAGCTTCTGCTTTGGCAATAGATATTTCACTGAAATCACTCCATTTATCCCTTCTTTGGAGGTTGATGTCATTTAAATTCAGGAGCCCGCTGACCAGAGTGGTTTATAGTATACCTAGCAACAGGGGCGGACTGACAACTCATGGGGCCCCCGGGCAATAGAAAATCATGGGGCCCCCTGTGTCTCCGCCCACATGCAAGCCACACCTACACAAAGCCCCACTTACATAAATCATGGGGCACACAGTAAGGCACATCACATGGCACACAGCAGAGCACGGGGCACATCATGGGGCACAGGGCATGGGGCACACAGTAGGGCACATCACAGGACACATAATGGGGCACCCAGCAGGGTTTATTATGCTGTACACATCAGGGCACATTATTGAGCACAGCATGGTGCATCACAGGGGGTACAGGGCACATCAGTGGGTACACAGCGGGACACATCACAGAGCACATCAGGAGATACACAGCAGGGAGCGTGCCGCACATCACAGGGCATGTGGCAAATAGTAGGGCACACAGCAGGGCACACAGTAGGGCACATCCTTGGGAACAGGACACAGGTGGTACACATCAGGGCACACATCCCAGGGCATGGGGCACACAGTAGAGCACATTACAGGGCACACAGTAGAGCACAACAGGCGGTACACAGCAGGGCACATCACAAGGCACATCACAGGGCAAGGGGCACAGAGTAGGGCACATAAGGGGGTACACTAGCAGGGCACATCACAGGCCATGGGGCACGCAGTAGGGCAAATAGCAGGGCACAAACCAAAACACAGGGCACACAGTAGAGCACTGGGATCCTCCAGACTTAACACAGTGTCTTTCAGGGTAGCCATCAGGGGGGAAGGTGACACAGTGGGGGTGGAGGACACAGGGAGACACCGTGGGGGGGGGGGGGGTTGGAGGGCACAGGGGGACACTGTAGGTGGGTGGAGGGCACAGGGGGACACTGTGTGTGAGTGGCACAGGGAGACACCATGGGGGGTGGAAGACACAGGGGGACACTGTGGGGGGTGAAGGACACAGGGGGGCACCATGGGGGGGTGGGTGAAGGGCACAGGGGGATACTGTGGGGAGGTGGAGGGCACAGGGGGACACTGTGGGGAGGTGGGGGGCACAGGGGGACACTGTGGGGGGGGTGGAGGGCACAGGGGGGCACTGTGGTGGGGGAGGTGGAGGGCACAGGGGGGCACTGTGGTGAGGTGGGGGGCACAGGGGGACACTGTGGGGAGGTGGGGGCACAGGGGGACACTGTGGGGAGGTGGAGGGCACAGGGGGACACTGGGGGGTGGAGGGCACAGGGGGGCACTGTGGGGAGGTGGGGGGCACAGGGGGACACTGTGGGGGGGTGGAGGGCACAGGGGGGCACTGTGGGGAGGGGGGAGGTGGAGGGCACAGGGGGGCACTGTGGGGGGCACAGGGGGACACTGTGGGGAGGTGGGGGCACAGGGGGACACTGTGGGGAGGGGTGGAGGGCACAGGGGGACACTGTGGGGAGGTGGGGGGGCACAGGGGGACACTGTGGGGAGGTGGAGGGCACAGGGGGGCACTGTGGGGAGGGGGGAGGTGGGGGGCACATGGGGACACTGTGGGGAGGTGGGGGGACACAGGGGGGCACTGTGGGGAGGTGGGGGCACAGGGGGACACTGTGGGGAGGGGGAGGTGGGGGGCACTGTGGGGAGGTGGGGGGCACATGGGGACACTGTGGGGAGGTGGGGGGCACAGGTGGACACTGTGGGGAGGTGGGGGGCACAGGGGGTCACTGTGGGGAGGTGGGGGGCACAGGCGGTCACTGTGGGGAGGTGGGGGGCACTGTGGGGAGGTGGGGGGCACAGGGGGACACTGTGAGGAGGTGGAGGGCACAGGGGGACACTGTGGGGAGGTGGGGGCACTGTGGGGGGCACAGGGGGACACTGTGGGGAGGGGGGGGGCACAGGGGGACACTGTGGGGAGGTGGGGGGTACAGGGGGACACTGTGGGGGGCACAGGGGGACACTGTGGGGAGGTGGAGGGCACTGTAGGGAGCACAGGGGGGCACTGTGGGGAGCACAGGGGGACACTGTGGGGAGCACAGGGGGTCACTGTAGGGAGGTGGGGGGCACAGGGGGACACTGTGGGGAGGTGGGGGTCACTGTGGGGAGGTGGGGGTCACAGGGGGTCACTGTGGGGGGTGGAGGGCACAGGGGGCACTGTGGGGAGGTGGGGGGCACAGGGGGACACTGTGGGGAGGTGGGGGTCACTGTGGGGCACAGGGGGACACTGTGGGGAGGTGGGGGGCACTGTGGGGAGGTGGGGGGCACAGGGGATCACTGTGGGGAGGTGGGGGCACTGTGGGGAGGTGGGGGGCACAGGGGGACACTGTGGGGAGGTGGGGGTCACTGTGGGGAGGTGGGGGGCACAGGGGGACACTGTGGGGAGGTGGGGGGCACTGTGGGGAGGTGGGGGGCACTGTGGGGGGTGGAGGGCACAGGGGGGCACTGTGGGGAGGTGGGGGGCACAGGGGGACACTGTGGGAAGGTGGGGGTCACTGTGGGGAGCTGGGGGTCACAGGGGGTCACTGTGGGGGGTGGAGGGCACAGGGGGCACTGTGGGGAGGTGGGGGGCACAGGGGGACACTGTGGGGAGGTGGGGGTCACTGTGGGGCACAGGGGGACACTGTGGGCAGGTGGGGGGCACTGTGGGGAGGTGGGGGGCACAGGGGATCACTGTGGGGAGGTGGGGGGCACTGTGGGGAGGTGGGGGGCACAGGGGGACACTGTGAGGAGGTGGGGGTCACTGTGGGGAGGTGGGGGGCACAGGGGGACACTGTGGGGAGGTGGGGGGCACTGTGGGGGGCACTGTGGGGGGTGGAGGGCACAGCGGGGCACTGTGGGGAGGTGGGGGGCACAGGGGGACACTGTGGGGAGGTGGGGGTCACTGTGGGGAGGTGGGGGGCACAGGGGGACACTGTGGGGAGGTGGGGGCATGGTGGGAGGCACAGGGGGTCACTGTGGGGAGGTGGGGGGCACAGGGGGACACTGTGGGGAGGTGGGGGGCACAGGGGGACACTGTGGGGAGGTGGGGGACACTGTGGGGAGGTGGGGGGCACAGGGGGGAGGTGGGGGGCACAGGGGGACACTGTGGGGAGGTGGGGGACACTGTGGGGAGGTGGAGGGCACAGGGGGACACTGTGGGAAAGTGGGGGCACAGGGGGACACTGTGGGTAGGTGGGGGGCACAGGGGGACACTGTGGGGAGTTGGGGGGCACAGGGGGACACTGTGGGGAGGTGGGGGGCACAGTTAGACACTGTGGGGAGGTGGGGGACACTGTGGGGAGGTGGGGGGCACAGGGGGACACTGTGGGGAGGTGGGGGCACAGGGGGACACTGTGGGTGGGAAGCTGTGCAGCAACTTTCTAATAGCAGCACGTGGTACATGCTGCTGCACTTCGCTTCCTAGATGCAGAGTAGCGCGGGAAGCGGCTGTATACAGACCTCTCGTGATGCGCTCCTCCTCCTCCTCGCCGGCCCCTCCTCTTTTCTGTCCGTCCGAGGTGATGACAGATACAAGCACCTGGGTGGACGGGAGGGAAGGAGGGGCCGGCGGGGAGGAGGAGGAGCGCATCACGAGAGGTGTGTATACACTGCAGTCTCTTAGCAGTGAGCAGGGACCCGATCAGCCCGTCAATCACAGCTAGCTGACGGGTAGATCGGGTCCCGAAGTGGAAGCTGCCATGGGGCCCCCTACTGGCCACGGGCCCTCGGTCAGCGTCCGAACTGCCCGATGGTCAGTCCGCCCCTGCCTAGCAATTACAGTTGAGTCAAACCAGGAAAGGCAACTGTGTGAGCAAGGCTGTCTTTAATATTGATTGGACCCAGGGCAAACATTTTCTTAGGGCCCCCATACAATTTCACTCTCCACCTGCTCTGAGACATACAATAAATACCAGCTCAACTCAAAATCAGTTTACTGAATCAGATCAGACAGCGATTGCGATTGGTTGCCAGAGGTTACAGCATGTTATTACCTCTTACTGACATGTTGTTAGAGGTTACAGCATATCTTTACCATTTATTTACTGGTTGCTAGAGGTTACAGCACCCATTACGGCTCACTGATTAGTTGCTAGAGGTTACAGCACATGATTTCTGCTTGTTGATTGGTTGCTAAAGGTTACTGCACATCATTACTGCTCACTGATTGGTTGCTAGAGGTTTCAGCACATCATCTCCTCACTGCCTGCACACCATGGACTGGGGAGGTGAGCGGACCCATCAATAGACAGAAACTCCTAGGGATCCTAGAACTCCTGGGATCAGTGGCAGTGCTGGGTGGAGATGAGGGTGTGATCAATGGCAAAGCTGATTTTCTTTTACCGACTATCAATATAAAGAGGAGTTTCAACACTGGCCACCAATAAATTGGGGTTTACACTGACCACTAATGTAATAGAAGCATTAACAGTAACCACCAATGTAAGGAGGGATTTACACTGACCACCAATGTAAGGGGGGTCTTCACACTGGCCACTAGTGTGAATGAAAGGATTCTACACCAAGCCCCAATGTAATGAGAAGATTTACAGTGACCACCAGTGTACCTGGGACATTTAGCCTGCAATCAAGTTTGTGTGTGTTGGAAATCGCTTTCCTGACACCACAGAAACCTGCTGCCCTTTAGCAGATACACAGCAGTGCCATTAATTGTTGCCCAGCAGTGCCATTAATTGAGATTTTGAAAAAGGTTTTGGGACTTTCTTCCGCATTTCTAGCACATAGAGCAGCCCATTGAAATGAATAGGCTGCCCTACACATGACCTACATCTTTATCCACCCTGTCAGTACACCTTTGCATGCTAAAACCCCAGCTAAGCTCTGCACCCCAAACCTTCACCATCTTCTCCACTCCAACCCTCCCCTCCTTTAACTCTACCTGCCTCCTCTGCTTATCTTTGCACCCACCTTTCTTACCTCCATACATCCTCTCCTTGCTCACCTGTACACCCCAAACTGTAATTCCTTTGCAAAACAGGCTGATGTTAGGCTTAATGACCACAGTTGCAGGCAGGACTTTTAAGCATGCCCCTTTGTCTCCCCAGTGGGCAGCATTCAGTATAGGTGATGGTGGATATGACCTCAGGGGACATGATATACATATGAATGCCACCTTTATTTACATATTAATGCTGCTGGCCACGGCTATTTACATAGAATGTATGTAATGTAATTGAATGCCGCCACTATTTACATATCAATGCAGGTTATTTACATGTAAGCACGGTCTGCAGGTGAGTCGTCTTTACACAATAGGGCAGAGCTGGGCAGCATTAGTAGCAGCACTTTACACTGAGATATTGGGACACAGCACAGGACTAAAACTTCAAGGGACAAGGGAATTTAAATCAGGATAGTTGGCAAGGATGAGGCTGTTACTTTGGGCCCCACAACAATAACAGGGCCCAGGCTAGCTGCCCCTTTTGCCCTGCCTTAAAGACGGCCCTGTGTGTGAGTGTTATCCACAAAAGATTATTAAATAAACCAACTTGTAATTTACCTTTAGCAGACCTTTAACAGTCAAAGTAAACGCTTGCAACATTTACTTGTTAATAAAAAAAAGACATGTCTCTACAGTGATAAAGAATAAACTTCATTGCATACTTATAAATAATGCAGGAGAACCTTATGCTACACTCAGAAGAATGTTCTGAACTACTGAACAAGGTTGGAAAAACTGCATGCAGTATAGAGACATGTAAACATGAGCTGACATGAGGAAGCCGCCTGGTGCACACAGCACCTGTAAAAAAGGGGAAAGAAATGTTTTCTAGGTAGCAGCAGAATATATGGATTTAATTAAGAAATTCGAATTCCTGCAGCCAAGTCTGAATGAGAGATTTCTGCTATACTGACTTTAGTAATGATAGAAGGGACAGAGGGGCACATTACAATACAACAAATGTTTCTATTGATTTGTGTAATTGCTTTCCTCATTTGGCAGAAAGGTGTACTTGGGCTCATTTAGTGATTTAAAGGAAGAAGGTACTTTTTAATTCTGAACTCCATTTTTCGACTCCAACTTCCCTCTCTTCCTTACCCCCCCCCCCCCCCACTCCTCCCTCCGACCGATTAACTACCTGCCGACCGTATACCATAGATTCCCTGTGCAAAGTCACGTACAGGCATGTGATTTTGCCCTTCCGGTTCTGGGGCGCGCACGCGCGCTGCCAGCGTGATTGAACGCGATGTCCGCCGGGACCCGCCGATCCTTCCCGAGAGAGGCAGAACGGCAGTCTGCGTATGTTAACAAGGCAGATCGCTGTTCTGTTAGTAGGGAAGGTAGAGATCCTGTGTTTCTGCTGAGCAGGAACACGGATCTCTGCTTCCCACAGTTAAAGCACATCCCCCGCACAGTTAGCAAGCACTCCCTAGGGACACATTTAACCCTTTGATCACCCCTGATATTAGCCCCTTCCCTGCCAGTGTCATTAGTACAGTGACAGTGCATAGTTTTAGCACTGATAACTGTATTAGTGTCACTGGTCCCCAGAAAGGTGTCAAAAGTGTCAATTAGGGGTTGATTTACTAAAGGTAAATCTGTGCACTGCAGGGCACCTGCATGTGCAGTTTCTCTAGATCTGAGGGGAACATGCAAGGAAAATAAAAAAACAGCATTTTGCTTGCACATGATTGCATGATAGAAATCGGCAGAGCTTCCCCTCATTTCAGAGCTTCCCCTCAGATCTAGAGTAACTGCACTT
This sequence comes from Lithobates septentrionalis, assembly GCA_037952835.1. Classification (NCBI taxonomy): domain Eukaryota; kingdom Metazoa; phylum Chordata; class Amphibia; order Anura; family Ranidae; genus Lithobates; species Lithobates septentrionalis. The sequence goes on from JBBDGP010000651.1 coordinate 1,689,679, forward strand.
CCAAGTGCACTTACAGTGCACTTGTAGCGCACAGTATATTTGCCATCGTAAATCAACCCCGATTTGTCACAGTCCTGCTATAAGTTGCAGATCGCCACCATTACTAGTAATAAATAAATAAATGAATAAAAATTCCATAAATATATCCCATAGTTTGTAGACACTATAACTTTTGCGCAAACCAATTAATTACGCTTATTGGGATTTTTTTACCAAAAATATGTAGCAGAATATGTATTGGCCTAAATTGATAAAGAAACTAGATCTTTTACATTTTTTATTTTTTTATAGCAGGATGTTTTTTATAGCAGAAAGTAAAAAAAAATGTTTTTTCTCAAAATTGTTGGTCTTCTTTTGTTTATAGCGCAAAAAATAAAAACCGCAGAGATGATCAAATACCACCAAAAGAAAGCTCTATTTGTGGGGAAAAATGACATCAATTTTATTTGGGTACAGCATCGCAGTTAAAGTAACGCACGCAGTGCCGTATCGCACAAAATGGCCTGGTCATGAAAGGGGTAAACCTTCAGGCGCTGAAGGGGTTAAAAACAATTTAGTTATACAGACCTTTTTTCTTGCAGCCTTTTGGTTGGTCTGCTGATGTCACAAGACCTTCCTTTTCTTCCTCAGTAGTGGCAGGGTAGTGGTCCTTTCTCCTGGACAGGACCCAAATTGACATGCTAGTGCCATGCTATCCATTAGTACTATGAGCCAAGGCCGATGTAATGATGTGCACCCAGGAACATGTTTATGAAACCCCAGGCTCACAGGAAGTGGGTTGAATTGTATTGATCATCATTAAACCCAAAAGATTACTGTAGAGCTGCTATGGAGGAAGGGGGCAGCTCTGGACTAAAGGTGAGTATTGCAGCATTTGCAGGGCTGCTTTTTTGTTTTTACTGTGTTGGGCCTGGAGATAAGAGGTAGATTTAGACTGAAGGTAGAGTTATGCCCCGTACACACGGTCGGACATTGATCAGACAACAAAGTCCATGGATTTTTTCCGACGGATGTTGGCTCAAACTTGTCTTGCATACACACGGTCACACAAAGTTATCGGAAAATCCGATCGTTCTGAACGCGGTGACGTATAACACGTACGTCGGGACTATAAATGGGAGGTAGCCAATAGCTTTCGTCTCTTAATTTATTCTGAGCATGTGTGGCACTTTGACCGTCGGATTTGTGTACACACGATCGGAATTTCCGACAACGTATTTTGTTGTCGGAAAAATTTATAGCCTGCTCTCAAACTTTGTGTGTCGGAAATTCCGATGGAAAATGTGTGATGGAGCCTACACACGGTCGGAATTTCCGAATACAAGGTCCTATCACACATTTTCCGTCGGAATATCCGACCGTGTGTACAGGGCATTAGTCTCTTTTCCACACTCCTACACTTTTTCATATCACTTTATGGTTTAGCCATTAGTAAAATTAATTACCTTTGCTTGTGTCATGTGTCAAAGTATGTCTGGTGTTGTATGTCACAGTGAAATAATTAACCCCTTTTACCTTTAAGACCATTAGCTGTCACAAGCCCTGTTGCCTTTGAAATGTTCAAATTTGGTATCAAGGACACCCTTACTTTTAGTGGCCCCGTTCATTCCTATGACTGCTTCATACTCATGGCCTGGCCGGGAGGATGGGGTGGGGGGGGGGGGGGGGTTATCAAAGGACAACCTCACTAACTTTACTCTCAGAATACAATAGTCTGGTAGTAGTCCATTCATGCCTTTTGCGTGGATGGAGGTCTCTGTTATATTTCTTTTGTGCAGCTCACACACTGAATGAAAAAAAACCTGTTAGTGTACAGCTAGATTTAGAAATAAGAATACCAATACTTTTTAGGTGGATATAAGAAACATTTGGAGGCTTACAAAATAGTGTTGGATGTTACTAAACACTGATACAGTGACTGCATTTGGAACATTACACGATCTGTTGACATCATCGCCTTGAGTGCCAGAGGACCTTGTCTCGGAACTGATAAACAGAGATATAATTAAGTTGCATGCTGGATCTGACTACCTAGGAAAACGTATGTGAGCAGGACTCTATGCCCATAGGTAAGAGAACTCACGCGGAGACCGAACGTTACGACAAGTTTTATTAAGGTGGAGATCATGGGGAAATGCAATAGAGGTTGCATACACAAGCGTGCCAGCGTAGCACTTGCAGTGATCCCTACGGAGGATATCCGTGCACACTTATGACACCCGACAGCATCCGACAAGGAGGTAAATGGAAGGCAATCCTGCAACCGGGCACCTGAGAAAGGGAGGGCTGCTGCATGAGACACAGCAACAGTCCCTAGTTTGTTCCTCCTCCACAGGAAGCAGTCTCTACGGACTACGGAAGCCACCCTGGTGGTATGATTATGACAAATTTTTGCAACTCAAAGCGGTACAATTTTTTGCATAGAAATTTGGCCTTTTTTTTATTGTAGGCCTGTAATTTTTTGTAATAACACACTTAAATCTGCCCAAACAAGAGTCTAGTAGACATCCCGGGTATGACGAAATCATAAATTATAATATAATAAATAACTATAAATAATTATAAAAAATAATAATAAATAATAATAAAATTAATTTCCCCACAATTCACTAAATTCTGCAAGTGTTCTAATTTACTATCGCTGTTTTCTAACTGGTCTAAAACCACTTTTGACGTAAAGGGACACTTTTTGGCTGCCATGGACAATCTCAACTTTCCAGGCAGAAAGAGCAGTGTATATAATATAAAACTGCATGCAGGGCACTGGACAAAGCACTGGGGACAAAAGGGATGTGAAATGATTTCATACAGTAATGTAATCTATAAGATTACAGTGTACTGTATGTATTATGAATTTTGTACTTTTTGAATTTGCCGCCAGGGTCCGCCCCCATGCGTCGCAATGCTTGCAGGGAATAGAGCCCGGCACACAGCAGCATTGGGCGGCGGACACAGCGTGCAGACACAGCGGGGGGGAACATCGCAGGATCCTGGGGACAAGGTAAGTAACCTGCACCAGGATCCTGAGATGCAATCCCATGTGTGGCTCTGGGTTACCGCTAATGGTACTGAAATTTAACCCCAAGCCACACTTGGGAACACTGCCAGGGAGGTTAAACAATCTGTCCCTAACCAGGGGGTTCTATCCCTGACCTAACCATGTGCACCAACCAAAGAGGGATAGTGCTATTTATTAGCACTGCCCACACAAAGATGGCCACAGGCGTCAGCCTGGGAAGCAGCGTCCAATCAGACAGCCTTCCCTAATGACACTTACAAGAGGAACATGGGTTCTCACTTGTTCTCTGCTCTCTCTGCATGGTGGCTGCCTCATAGGGCCACCCTTCCAGGAAGGCCACACTCATGGGCATCCTCAGGTAGGGGCTAGGGGGGGGCAAGTGCCCCCCTGGAATCAGGGATCGGATCAGGGGCTCCCCACTCGGTCTTTATCCTAGCGCCGGCGGCCGGCCCTACTCGCACCTGTTCACAGTTTAGCAGGGCCGGTGACAGCTGGTGCGAGGAGCAGGAAAGAGAAGGCCTCAAGGGGTGGGCAGGATGACTGTCAGGGTTGGGCTTTGACCTTCCTTCTCTGAGCTGGCCGATCAGATGTCGGCTAATTGCCAGCTCCCATCTCTCTCCACAGTCACTGAGCTGTTTATGATCCTGCTCGTCAGTCCTGCCTATTTAAGCCGTCCAGTCCAGAGGAGCTCTGCCTTCGCCTTGGTCACATCACAAGAAACTATCTCCTGCGTTACTGTTTAAAGACTGGCTTTGCTGACATCCCTTCTGGCTCCAGATCCTGCTTGCTGTTCCACTACTTTGATCCTTGACTTCTGGCTTGGCTAACTATCCGTTCCGGTTACTGAACTTTGGCTATGTTTTGACTACGTTTGTTCTTTTTACTTTTATTATTAAACAAGTGTGATTTAACTGTACTTCTGTCTCGGTCTGATTTCATGGTTTCTGACAATGACATCACCCAGTCTACATAGTGCGACCGAGCAGCCCAGGAGACGGAAGCCACGGGAAAGGAGAGCAGCAAGATGCCAGGAACAGAGGGCACAACGTCCCCGGCGCCTCTCAGAGCTTGGAACCCCTGGACTCCTTAAACCTCCTCTCTGCTCCCAGGCCTGGTGGACAGACTGACCGATAGTTCAGAGAACAAGGATGGGCAGGAAATGCAAGCGGCCAGGGACCGCTCCATGTCACATCATAGATCCGATGGAAGGAACAGAGCACCTCCTGTGTTCACCCAGAATGAAAACGGGTCTTGCCAGCTGCTGGCCATCATGGACATCCCACTGGCATGCAAGGTACCGTACTGAGCATTACACACGCCACTGGGACATTGGGGCACTTGAGGGACTGCAGACAGGGCTAGGGGGTCCCTCTTTCTGACCCCCATCACCCCTCTCTGTCACCCCTCTGTCTTTTTCACCCCTTTTCTCTCTGTCACCCCCCGTCTCTTTCTGTCACACTCCTCTCTCTGTCACCCCCCACTGTCTCTTTTTGTCACCCCCTTTCCCTCTGTAACCCCCCCCGTCACTCTCTGTCACCCCCTCTGTCTCTCTCTGTCACTCTGTCAGGGCTAGGCTCAGCCCTTCCTTCTCTGAGCTGGCTGCTCAGCTGTCGGCTAATTGCCAGCTCCTGTCTCTCCACAGTTACTTAGCTGTTGATGATATCCTGCTCGTCAGTCCTGCCTACTTAAGCCGTCCAGCCCAGAGGATCTCTGCCTTCCCCTTAGTCAACATCACAGAGACGCTCTCCTGCATTCCTGGTAAATGACTTGCTTGGCTGACATCCCTTCTGGCTCCAGATCCTGCTTGCTATTTTACTATGCTCATCCCCAGCTCCCTGACGTTTGGCTTGTCTGACTATCCGTTCTGGTTCCTGAACTCTGGCTATGTTTTGACTACGTTTGTTCTGTTTAGTTTTATTATTAAACAAGTGTGATTTAACTGAACTTCTGTCTCGGTCTGATTTCATGGTTTCTGACCCCCTGTCTCTCTTTTTCACCCCCCCCCCACATGTATGCAGTCTCTTAGAGTCTCGTGTGTGATGTCCGCAGTCTCTTATAGTCTCTTGAGCCATGTATGCAGATTCTAACAGTCTCTTGGGCCATGTATGCAGTCTCTGGTCATCTCTTGTGCCATGTCCGCAGTCTCTTACAGTCTCTTGAGCCATGTATGCAACAGTCTCTTGTGCCATGTCCTCAGTCTCTGACAGTCTCTTGCGCCATGTCTGCAGTCTCTGACCATCTCCTGTACTACGTCTGCAGTCTCTGACCGTGATATTGTGATAATGACATTGTCGAAAAGGGTCAGAGCATGGGTGACCTTAAAATGATGCCCCCCCCCCCCTGAAAAAAGTTCTGCGGACGCCCATGGCCACGCTACACCTGCCTACACATTAATAACAGTTCTGACTAGATAAAAATAAGATTTGTAACCTGCATTAGGAAGAGCCCAGAAGCCAAGTTAAGCATGTCTTTCTCCTCTCATGCTATTGGCCAGCCTCTATGTCACTCACTTGAATGCAATAGGCAGAAGCTAATGGTCTAAAGATTCTTTACCTGTGCTTATGTACTGGCTGGAACCAAGGTGTGAAGACTAAAAGTAGACCTAAAACCATTAATAAAATCTCATACAAGATTTTAATTGATAATGCCATCTCAAAAGTTATTTTCAATATATTAAATCTGCAACTCTTTTTTTAAAGAATATGTAATGGCCCTGCCTTGAAGGCCCTTGTTCAGACACCTCTCTTTTTATAATGTAATGAATCTCACAATTGTTCTCCTGCAATGTTACCCTCCCACATTGGCTTCCAATGGAAACTGCAAGTGGCTGTCTCAACACACTTTACACAGGCATGGTCCACTGAGGTCACCATCTGGAAACCCACCCTGAGAAATGGCATGCAGCCGTTGCTGGTGTGCAAATAGTCAGACAGTGGCAGCAATGATGTTGACTGAGATCAGCAGCAGCACTGAGATGCACCAGAAAAAAAATTAAAACAAGTTTTTTTTAATATTTTAAATAGGGATGCACCGATACTGGTATCGGTGCCGATACTAGCCATTTTCGCGAGTATCGGTACTCGCGAAAATGCTCTGATACCAGAAACCGATACCAGAAGTGACATTGCTTGGGAGCGGACCGCCTCCTCCTCCCCTCCTGGACAGTGGCATCCCCACCTCCTCCTTTCAGTGGCATCGCTGGCTGCAGGCCCACCCATCATAACAGCCCACAAGCCTTGTCTCCTCGCCGCACACCTCCTTCCTCCAGCTCCGACTTCTGGCCACACAGAGTACTGGATCCGGGCTCTCCCTGGCTGGATGATGAGGCAGAGAACAGGGAGGCTCTGTATGAAGACACTGTACCACTATATCCTGTTGTACTCCCTGTACCATGCCTGCAGTCCCTGACTGTCTCCTGTACCATGCAGTCTCTGGCTATCTCCTGTACCATGCCTGCAGTCTCTGGCCATTTCCTGTACCATGCCTGCAGTCTCTGGCTGTCTCCTGTACCATGCCTGCAGTCTCTGGCTGTCTCCTGTACCATGCCTGCAGTCTCTGACTGTCTCCTGTACCATGCCTGCAGTCTCTGGCTGTCTCCTGTACCATGCCTGCAGTCTCTGACTATCTCCTGTACCATGCCTGCAGTCCCTGAGTGCCTCCTATACCATGCCTGCAGGCTCTGACTGTCTCCTGTACCATGCCTGCAGGCTCTGACTGTTGTCGCCTCCTTACCTCTACCAGCTGTCACCTCTGCCCCCATATCCTCCAATAACCCTCCTATCCCTATCCTCTTCCCCCCAGCAATCATAGTCTTTTCCATCTCAACTCTCCCACCCCACAATCCCTATTTCACCCCACCCTCAACTACCTTGCCGTCAACTACCCCACCCCTCCCCTCCCACCCTGCCATCACCTAACTCCTGAACAACAACCACCGCCACCTCCCAAACCACCCCTTTTCCTAGGCGATAGGTATCAGTAATGGGTATCGGCAAGTACCTGCAAAAAAGTACCGATACTTGTACTCGGTGGTAAAAAATGGTATTGTTGCATCCCTATTTTTAATGTCAGTTGCTAACTAAACTAAAAGTTGTCCAATGCTGTTCCCTGGATCAAGGTCCACTTCCTCAGGAGAAAGAAAGTAGATTTAAAATACATCTAAAATATGTGATAACTTACTGTACCCAATCTAAATTCATGTAATTTTGGATCTACCTCCTATCTCCTGAGGAAGTGGACTTTGAACCAGGAAACATGCAGCATCAATAATCAGGATAGATAAATAGATCATCACAATTCTCTTGTGATGATTTATGGTACTAATCCAAATCCATGTGATTTTAGATCTACCACCTACATCCTGAGGAAGTGGACTCTAATCCAGAAAACATGTCAATAATTAGCCTTCAGAACTTCCTCTGTTTTTAGGTAATACTAGGTAGAATACAAATATGTATGTAGAGCTTACTCCCATAGGAGCTGCAGGAAATTTGCCCAGGTTCTTCCCCATTGGATTGCCCTACAGCCAGGCATGCGATCTCTGCTAAAACTTTTCCTCAATGACCAGCCTAGAGGTGGTATTTTTATTTTTGAAGAATTTGGAAAGGGTTGAGGGAATTAAGGGAAATACTCCAAAAACAGAAACTATGTATAGTTTGAGGTTCTGAAAAGCTGAAGCAGAAGTCCTTGATTGTAACAAACTGTGGACTTGACTTGTAATAGAAGCAGTTAAAAGCACACTAGCTTCTTTAGAGCACTAAGAGCAGAGTCCCTTCACAGACAACTCAATAGACTAAGCTCTTCAGAACACCAGCCGATCTTCCCTTTAGACAATCACACAGCTGACTCTCTAGCACAGGAGGGGAAGCAGAAGCCCAAAAGTCTCTAAGATCTCTCACAGCAGTCTGTACAGGGACGATTGGTAAGCTCCATCCAACTTCAGTGATACCAGACTAGATTTCAGCAGACAGCCCAGTCAGTTCTCTGTAGCTTCAGCATCCGAGCAAGCAACAGTTAATTTATTTCAGTAATTCAATTCAAAAAGTGAAACTCATATATTTTATAGATTCATTACACACAGTGATATATTTCAAGCATTTCTTTCTTTTAATTTTGATGATTTTGGCTTACAATTAGTGAAAACCCAAAATTCAGTATTTCACAAAATTAGAATATTAGATAGGACCAATAAAAAAAAGTATTTTTAATACAGAAATGTTGGCTTACTGAAAAGTATATCCATGTACAGTATATTATGCACTCAATACTTGGTCAGGGCTCCTTTTGCTCGAATTACTAAATCAATGCAGCGTGGCATGGAAGCGATCAGCCTGTGGCACTGCTGAGGTGTTATGGAAGCCCAGGTTGCTTTGATAGAGGCCTTCAGCTCATCTGCATTGTTGGGTCTGGTGTCTCTCATCTTCCTCTTGACAATACCCCAAGATTCTCTAATGCCCCGTACACACGGTCGGATTTTCTGACGGAAAATGTGTGATAGGACCTTGTTGTCGGAAATTCCGACCGTGTGTGGGCTCCATCAGACATTTTCCATCGGATTTTCCGACACACAAAGTTTGAGAGCAGGATATAAAATTTTCTGACAACAAAATCCGTTGTCGGAAATTCCGATCGTGTGTACACAAATCCGACGGACAAAGTGCCACGCATGCTCAGAATAAATAAAGAGATGAAAGCTGTTGGCCACTGCCCCGTTTATAGTCCCGATGTACATGTTTTACGTCACTGCGTTCAGAACGATCGAATTTTCCGACAACTTTGTGTGACCATGTGTATGCAAGACAAGTTTGAGCCAACATCCGTCGGAAAAAATCCTAGGATTTTGTTGTCGGAATGTCCGAACAAAGTCCGACCGTGTGTACGGGGCATATGGGGTTTAGGTCAGGCGAGTTTGCTGGCCAATCAAGCATAGTGATACCATGATCATTAAACTAGGTCTCGGTACTTTTGTCAGTGTGGGCAGGTGCCAAATCCTGCTGGAAAATAAAATCAGCATCTCCCTAAAGCTGGTCAGCAGAGGGAAGCATGCCGGCTGCGCTGACTTTGGACACAGTGGACCAACACCAGCAGATGACATGGCTCCCTAAATCATCACTGAATGTGGAAACTTCACACTGGACCTCATGCAACTTAAATTCTGTGCCTCTCCATTCTTCCTCCAGACTCTGGGGCCTTGATTTACAAATGAAATGTAAAATTAACTTTCATCCGAAAAGAGGACTTTGGACCACTGAGCAATAGTCCAATCCTTTTTCTCCTTAGCCCACGTAAGACGCTTTGGACGTTGTCTCTGGTTCAGGAGTTGCTTGACACAAGGAATGCGACAAATACATGTCCTGGATATGGTGGCTCTTGAAGCACTGACACTAGCCGTAGTCCACTCCTTGTGAATCTCTCCCAAATTCTTGAATGGCCTTTGCTTCACAATCCTCTCAAGGCTGCAGTTATCCCAGTTGCTTGTGCACCTTTTTCTACCACACTTTTACCTTAGACTCAACTTTTCATTAGTATGCTTGGATACAGCACTCTGTGAATAGCCAGCTTCTTTAGCAATGACCTTTTGTGACTTACCCACCTTGTGGAGGGTGTCGATGACTGTCTTCTGGACAACTGTCAAGGCAACAGTCTTCCCCATGATTGTGTAACCTACTGAACCAGACTGAGAGACCATTTAAAGGCTCAGGAAATCTTTACAGGTGTTTTGAGTTAACTAGCTCATTAGAGTGTGACACCGTGGAGGTTATTTACTAAAGCTGGAGAGAGCAAAATTTGGTGCAACTCTGCATAGAAACCAATCAGCCTCCAGGTTTTATTGCCAAAGCTTAATTTAACGAGCTGAAATTAGAAGCCGATTGGCTACTATGCAGAGCTGCACAAGATTCTGAGTGCTCGAGCTTTAGTAAATCAACCCCCATGAGTCTAAAATATTGAACTTTTTTACAGTATTCAAATTTTCTGGCATACTGAATTTTGGGTTTTCACTAGCTGTAAGCCATAATCATCCAAATTAAAAGAAAGAAATGCTTGAAATATATAACTCTGTGTGTAATGAATCTATATAATATGAGTTTCACTTTTTTAATTGAATTACTGCAATAAATTTACTTTTTGATGATATTCTAATTTTTGAGTTGCACCTGTATATACCATTTAAATATGGAAAGCATTTTTTTTATTTAATTTCTTTTTAAAGTTTGATTATTATTTAGAAAACCCCAATTCTTCTTTTTTGATGCTATGTAAAGCTTTGTGTGGGGTGTGTCAGTATTGAAAATTAGTTTATGTAATTTTTGGATCCCATATGATCTCTTTGTTTCTTAACAGTGCAGTCACATACAATAACGTCCATTGTACTGTGTAAACATGCAGACATATTGGGGTTGATTTACTAAAGGCAAATCAACTTTGCACTGCAAGTGCACTTGGAAGTGCAGTCGCTGTAGAACTCGAGGGGAAGATCTGAAACGAGGGGAAGCTCTGGTGATTGTATCATCCAATCATGTGCAAGCGAAAATGCTGTTTTTTATTTTCATTGCATGTCCCCCTCAGATCTACAGCAGCTGCACTTCCAAGTGCACTTGCAGTGCAAAGTGAATTTGCCTTTAGTAAATAAACTCCATTGCCTTTTTTTGCAGCACAACGCACTTCAACACAGTGTTACTGTGTGGAAAGGGGACATTGGCAACAATTGCTTTCTATGTATCAATCCGTTGAGTCTATGTGGATCTATGCAGATCAACGCAGCTTAGCAGATATGGTGTAAACAAGCCCCACAAAGTCATAATCCAAACATCTTTTAGGCCTCTTGCACACTGCAGCTTATTTTTTTTTTATCGAGCTAAAATACAGCCCATTAATTATAATGGGCCTATGCACACAGGCACATAAACAAGCTGTGTGCATAGGTGCATTACAATTAATGGCCTGTATTTTAGCTCAGTAAAAACATAAGCTTGTACTGAGCTTTTTCAAGCTGCAGTGTGCAAGAGGCCTTAAAGTGTTACTAAACCCAGGACCCTGAATTCACTATATTTGGTCTCCCACAGAACATGGAAATGCAATTATTTTAGAAAATATAAACTGCAAAATACCTTTTCTCGTCAGCAGTATATAGCAGTCTTGTGACTTCTATTAGTGTTTGGTTAAAGCTTGTGGGAGGAGTTTTCATTCTTCTTTGACTGTCCTATGAGGTTGCATGACCCCTGACCCTCTGCGTGGACAGTGCTGATTGGCCCTGTGCTGATCACATGAACTCTAGCAATACACACCAAACTAAGTATGTGCAGAGTGACTCCAACGGCTCTGTCTTATCAGGATATGGATTGGGGATAGTGGAAGAAAGAGAGGTTTAGAGAAAACAGGATCAAACACAATGCAGAGGATTAACCCCTTAGGTACCACAGTGAGTATAACAAGCATGCTTTACTGCGAATACAGACTGAGTTTACTGTTGTGTGTTTAGTAACACTTTAAGTGTCTGTTTTACAAATGAAAAAGAATAATAATAATAATTGGATGATAAAAAAATAAATAAAAGATTAGGAATGAATAAAGTAAAATATTTAAATGACTTTAGACTGTAATGAAGCAACTTCTAAAATATAAACTATACAAACAGATTAATTATTATCTATTTAAATTGTAGATACTAATTTATTTTTAAATGTACACATCACATGCCTCCAGCTATGTTTGATCTTTGCTTCAAAAGAATTTCTGATGAAAGATTTTGGGTATTCTGATTGGACTTTATGTAGTAAACAGAAATACGTATTGTTTTCTTTCGGTTCTTGTTTTTTGGTAAAGACAATTTTTCCTGCTCTTGTCCCCTTTGCTTAAAAGAGAAGTATGGGTTTTTTTTTTTTTGGCTGATCATATTTACCTAGGTGGATGCTGCATCTGTCCCCCCGTCGTCTCTGCACTGAGAACCGAGCCACTGAACATTGCTGATGGGTCGGTTCTCTTACCTTCCCGAGCGGAGTGATGCTGACTCTCAGTCAGCAGCTCTCCTCTCTGCTCCTCCACGCTCATTGGAGCGCTGAACTGTGGAGGGGCGGCCGTCTTAGCGGCTCACTGAGACTGCCATCAATCAAGGCAGCTGGCGGATCCAGACTTGGGAAGTTGAGGTGATACGGTGCTTCGACTAATGGCAGTGACGTCAGCGGAGAGCGGACTTCAGACGGCTTTCCGCTGTGACCCAGAGGAGAAGCCCAGCCTAAAAAGCTCAAGCTGGACTTCTCCTTTAATAAAATAGCATTCTTCTCCCTTCACACCCGACTCTTGGCCTGACCACACATAATGCAATCTAATTGTACAATTTTCCTTAGATTTGCCAACAAGGGTTTTCCACCTTCAAAAGGGGACATACAAGAGTCGGGGGAGGAATCCTCTTCTCCAGATCATGTGGCCTGGAGTGTTAGGTGCATGCATGCTAAACAATGTGTAATGGTAATATTTATTACCCCTTAAAGAGATCCAGGTACTCCCTCTAACAATCCTTTCATCCCCTTTTATTTCCAGAAGGACAGCACCATCTTTGTTCAGACATCATCCAGGGTTTGCATCTACTTCTATTACTGAGATGACACAAACATGTAAATCCTGGTGCTCGTTCTAGTGTTTACAAATGTCAGAAACATATAAACTAGTTATGTGCAGAACGAAAAAATACGTTTTGTTTCGATTTGTTAATTACATAAATTTGTTTAGTTAACCACTTCAGCCCCGGAAGATTTGGCTGCTGAATGACCAGGCCATTTTTTGCGATATGGCACTGCGTCGCTTTAACTGACAATTGCGCGGTCGTGCGACGTTGCACCCAAACAAAATTGATGTCCTTTTTTTCCCACAAATAGACCTTACTTATGGTGGTATTTGATCACCTCTGCAGATTTTATTTTTTTGCGCTATAAACAAAAAAAGACAGACAATTTTGAAAAAAACACAATATTTTGTACTTTTTTCTATAATAAATATCCCCATTTTTTTTAAACAAAAGCTAATTTTTTCTCAGTTTAGGCCGATATGTATTCTTCTACATATTTTTGGTAAAAAAAAAATCGCAATAAGCGCATATTGATTGGTTTGCGCAAAAGTTATAGCGTCTACAAAATAGGGGATAGTTTTATAGCATTTTTATTATTTTTAAATTTTTTTTACTAGTAATGGCGGCGATCTGCGATTTTTATTGTGACTGCGACATTATGGAGGTCACATCGGACAATTTTGACACATTTTTGGGACCATTGGCATTTATACAGCGATCAGTGCTATAAAAATGCATTGTTTACTGTAAAAATGTCACTGGCAGGGAAGGGGTTAACAATAGGGGGCGATCAAGGGGTTAACTGTGTTCCCTGGGAGGTGATTCTAACTGAAGGGGGGAGGGGACTGACTAGAGAAAGTGATGGATCATGGTTCCTAGCTAATAAGAACACACGATCTGTCACTCCTCTCAGAACAGAATAGGGATTTGTGTGTTTACACACACACTTCCGTGTTCTGTCCCTCGAGCTCGCGATCACTCTTGGCTTGCGGTCATCGCAACCATCGGCCACGAGCCTGCTATCCTGGTCCCGCGGGCCGACGTATAGCTACGACAGTTTGTGGGATTGTGCCGACCTGCCGCAGTAAAATGACGGTGGCTGGTCGGCAAGTGGTTAAATACGTTTGATTTGTTTTCAGAATTTGTTTCAAAATCAGTCTTATTCTGTTCAAAATTTTAATTTTGGAAGGTTATATTCTTTCTATTCCATTCTTTTTTTTCTGTTCTATTCTTTTCTTTTCTAATATATTGTATTCTTTTCTATTCTATATAAATTCAAATTTATTCTGGAGCCGATGCTCATGGCTGGCGGCCGCGATGTCTGCCGGCCACCCGTGATCGTTTCTCAGAGAGCCAAAACGGCATCTGTCAATGTAAACAGACAGATCCCCGTTCTGACAGGGGAGTTGAGAGAGATCTGCTGTTCCTAGTGATCAGGAACAGCAATCTCTCTCCTCCTCTACTCAGTTCGTCCCCCCACAGTTAGAAACACCTCCCTAGGGAACGTTTAACCCCTTGATCGCCCCCCCTAGTGTTAACCCCTTCTCTGCCAGTGACATTCATACAGTAATCATTAGCTATTTTTAGCTCTGATCGCTGTATAAATGTCACTGGTCCCAAAAAAGTGTCCGATCTGTCCGCCGCAATGTCGCCGTCCCGCTAAAAATCACAGATTGCCGCCATTACTAGTAAAAAATAAATAAATCATAAAAATTCCGTAAATCTTTCCCCTATTTTGTAGACACTTTAACTTTTGTGCAAACCAATAAATACACGCTTGCAATTCTTTTACCAAAAATATGTAGAAGTATAAATATTGGCCTAAACTGATGAAGAATTTTTTTTTTTTTTGGAAATTTATTCAAGCAAACAGTAAAAAAAATAAATATATATATATATATATATATATATATATATATATATATATATATATATATATATATATATATATATATATATATATATATATATAAATATATTTTTTTTCTTTTTTATTGTCGCTCTTTTTTTGTTAATAGCGCAAAAAATAAAAACAGCAGAGTTGATCAAATACCACCAAAAGAAAGCTCTATTTGTGGGAAAAAAAAGCACATCAATTTTGTTTGGGTACAGCATCACACTACCGCGCAATTGTCAGTTAAACAACGCAGTGCCGTATCACAAAAAATGGCCTAGTCATTCAGAGGGCAAATCCTTCCGGTCCTTAAGTGGTTAATATATGAAAAAGGGGAAATACAAGAGTCGTGGGAGGAATCCTCTGCTCCAGACCATGTGGCCCATGCCACCATAGGCCAGGGCCAAACTAGAATGCTGTGCCTGCACTCTTGCGAAGAATAGCGTGGAGGAAATATTCTGACTTGCAACCCTCTGTGCCACCAGAATGCCTTAACCATACAGAAGAGGATGCATTCAGCAAAAACAGAATTAAATAAGGGGGATAAGAGACCTACTAATGGAGAATTTGATGGCTCTGCTATTTCTTCAGTCCTTTTTGATAATGTCGTTCAGGCTGAGCCTACCTTACCAGAAGTGCTACAGGCGGTCAATAAAGGCAATTCCACCATCACTATGCTTTTAACACAGATACATAGCCTTAAAGAGAACATGGCTCTCTTAAGATATAATGTACAGAAAATAAGAGAACACATGTCTGTTCATGAAGGCAGGGTGGAAGATTTATTGGACAATTCAGTACCCTTAAAGTGGATGTAAACCCCCAATTTTTTTTTATTATATTATACTGT
Source organism: Lithobates septentrionalis (assembly GCA_037952835.1). Lineage (NCBI taxonomy): Eukaryota > Metazoa > Chordata > Amphibia > Anura > Ranidae > Lithobates > Lithobates septentrionalis. The sequence goes on from JBBDGP010000651.1 coordinate 1,705,004, forward strand.
ACAGTATAAGATTTCCTATCATTTGAGCCCAGTCTTGCCACACAGAGTTAATCCATCTCTGAGCAATCCTCTTTTATTGTTCAGTGAGATAAATCTTGACAAACTGAGAAAAACTTTGTCAAATCCTCCCCCTTGCTGTGAGTGACAGGTGATTTACATCTCGTGCACTAGCCTAAGACATGCATTATTTTTTAATTCCCACCCCCACTCCTTTCTTCAGCAGCTCTGCGAGGATTGGCTGTTCCACACCTCACCATGATTTGGCATGCTGAAGTCATGTGGTTACTTTCCTGTCTTTTCACTGTATGTTAGAGATCATAGCAGAAGTTCAGTGTTAGAAATACACAGGAGAAAATGCATATTGACAAGGGGAGTGTAGAGGTGGGCGGGGAGTCTACTGATATCACGACTCCACCCACCGAGCTCCAGACAACAGACCCGCCCACAGAATCTGAAGTTTTTCAGCTCTCATAACAGACAGAGGGGAGACATTTGACAGTTAAAGATACATGCAGGAGGCAAATAGACTCAAACTAAATAACCTCAGATTTATTGGTATTCCTCAATGTGTGGAATGTACAAACCCCACTGAATTCATTGAGTCTTGGTACACAATTTGTTTGGCAGTGAACATTGCGCAGCGTAGTTTATGGTGGATAGTGCCTGGTCAGCTGCTTCTGCCAGGTAATCCTCCCAGACCTTGTTGTTTTGTGATTTGGCAAAGTATCAGCCAGCCATAGCATGCCTGCAGAAAACACATTAACAAAAGATACCACTGATCTCTTTTTGCAGATCACAATATAAAATTTCACCTAATTTCTGGAATACCTCTAAGGCTCGATTCACACTGGGGCAACACGACTTCAGCGCGACTTTGCACGGCGACTTCAACGCGGCTTCGACGCGACTTCAGCGCGACTTTAGCAAATTACAAGGCGACTTGAAGTCGCCTCCATGACAGGCGACTTCGGCTGTGGCCAATCACAGGGCAATCAGCTCTCTGGGAGGGAGGGGGGAGGGAGGGGTTTTCCCTGCAAAGTCGCTTGACTTTACAGAGAGATCCGACTTGGAGGCGACTTCCATTGATTTCTATGGTACAGGTCGCCTACCAAGTCGGATCAAAGTAGTACAGGGAGTACGCTCTGAAGTCGGAGCGACTTCAGTAGTGTCTATTAAGACGCTAGCGTTCACTCCCATTGAATCTCTTTCTGGGGCGACTTGGGGCGACTTGAGGGCGTACAAGTCGGATCCCAAGTCGCCCCAGTGTGAACCGACCCTAACTCAAGAGGAGTTAATTTCCTTGTACAAAAGAATACACGAATCACCTGCAGGGCAGGCACACCAAACTAGGCAGACAGATGTATCCTGTGGTATAGGAGGCATCTTAGGAGGCATTTTTTTTGCCTGAAAAGTTAATTGAAAGGGTATATTTTTTAAAGAAAAAGATACTTTATAAGAAAAAAAAAATATATGAATTTGCTTAACAGAATCTCACCAGTTTTGATGTGGAGTAATTTTGGAGGCAGAGAAGAGCCCCAAAATTTTAAGACATGATACAAAGATAAAACAGATTTGATGCACAGAATTACATTTTTGACTTTTTTTTTTTAATAGAAGGCAATTTCAGTTATAAGGAGAAGGAAAGTTTCAGCCAAGAAAATCCACAAAACTATCCACTCCAAGCAGTTGCTCCCCAGTGCCATTCGAACCCCAGGTGCAGGAGGCAAGCCGAGGCTTCCACACTCTTTAACCTATGGTCACACCTGTGCATTTTTTAGTGTGTTTTGCAGTTTGCAAAAACGCACTACAGTCGATTTAACATGGTTTACTATGTTACACGTTCACATCTATGCGTATTAAAGCCAGTGCATTTTTGGAAAGGGTCAGGGACTTTTTTCCCGCATTTTGCGTGTAGTGCAATCACACCAGAAATGCAAGTGTTGTGTTTGTGATGAGATTTTTGATGCGTTTTTTTACCCTTTAAAAACTGTCTATAGCATACCTTTATCTCAGCATGCATCCAGGCAGGTCAGGAAAGGGAGGGGATGAGTGCCTTGCCTCCTGAACCATACCAGTCTGCATTCCCTCAACATGGGGAGCTCTGAACCCCCCCCCCCCCCACACCCCAAAGCACCTTGTCCCATGTTGATGGGGACAAGGGCCTCTTTCCAACATCCCTTGTCAGTGGTTGTGGGGGTCTGAGGGCAGGTTTATCAGAATCTGGAAGCCCCCTTTAAAAAAGCCGCCCCCCCCCCCCCCCCCAATGTGAATGAGTATTAGGGACATTGTACCCCTACCCATTCACCCCCAAAAAAAAGAAGTGTAGTGTTACAAAAAACAAGAGATGATTTTTGACAAGTCCTTTATTAAAAATGATGTCTTCTTCCTTCATTCTTCTCCCTCTGGTGTTTCTTCTCCCTCCACTGTCTTCTCTCTCTGGTGGTTTCTTCTTTCTCTTATCTCTCTGGTGATGTCTTCTTCATCCACTGCTGCAAAAAAAAAAAAAAAAAACGGTCTTCCTCCGACACTAACTGCCTCTGTTGTGTTGGCTTCCGATGTCTGCCATTTCTTATATAGCCATGGGGGTGTGGCCATCCAGTGACATCACCCGGAGAACCCGTCCCTTGTGATTACAAGTTCAGTGATTACAAGCTTCAGGAGGCATGAACGCTAAAAATGTCCCTGGGGCATGCACAGGGGATGAGAGGGAAAGAGACCCCAGAGGGCCACAACAAACAATGTAGGTAACGTAGTATAATCTCACCTATTGCAGTGACATCCATGTTGATAGGGTCAAAAATTACTCTTGATTAAAATCTGTTGGTCCCTCTTTTTTACCACATATGCAGTAGACCAGTGTTCCTCAACTCCAGTCCACAAGGCGCCCCAACAGGTCATGTTTTCAGGATTTCTCTCAGATGAAACGGCTGTGGTAATCACTAAGGCAGTGCGACTGATCAAATCACCTGTGCAAAATAATGGTGATCCTAAAAACATGACCTGTTGGGGTGCCTTGAGGACTGGAGTTGAGAAACACTTCAGTAGACTGTACCATGGATATACCCTGGGAGGAGTGTTTATTCTCATGCTTTCATCACATGCTGGCTGTTCCCCAATAACCTCTTGCTGCCCAGTTAGTAAGGATTCAGTGCCCTAGAGAAGGATATGAAAGAAGGGGGCTGCAGATTGGTGCTGACAGGAGAGGGGTTAGGATTTCCTCTTTCTTTCTTCACTCTCCTGACTTCACATTACTCCAGGGAGCCAGAGAAGGAAGAAGAAAGCTTTGTTTGCTCCTCCACCAAATCTTCTGCATGCTCTGGCTGTATTGCCCACACACCACCTGAAAAGAAAGGCACACATTCCCTGGATCTTGATGCTGCACCCCAGCCACTGCTTTGGCCTATGGATAGAGAAACTGCAAACCCCCTGATAGTTGCACCAGACACCTCTTCCTCTCCCTTTAGGCCTCTCAGATATTATTTTAATGTGGGGGATAGTCTATAGTTTTATTAGCAACTATAACAAGAGCGGTATAAGGGATACGGTGCTTTGGTGCATTTAACACTGGGGTGCATTAAAGGACTAACCTGCACAACAATAGTTTCCAGAACTCTCAAACAAGGACCAAGAAAAAAAAATGAAAAAAAAAATCACCAAGCCTAAAACACTAAAGCAAAATACCCCATCCTCTGTTTTTTGCTTTTTTGCAATCGTAGAAATAATTTAAAAAATAACACAAAAAAGAAAATTATCCTTATCACTTCACAAAAGTAAATGCAGAACCACAAACTGCAATTTACTGCAAAGTATCAGTGGCAATTTACAGCATTGAATATAGTACTTTATAGTACTTTGGGGTTGATTTACTAAAACTGGAGAGTGCAAAATATGTTTCAGCTGTGTCATGTACCTGGGTGTCTTTGAACCGGGATGTTCCTGGTTCCACAGCTGCAGTCTCACCTGTTGTGTCACGGAGGAGCTCTGGAGTTTGATGCACAGCCTTGGACTCACTAGCCCCACCTGCTGCCAGCTGCGGACAATGTACAATCAAGCATCCCGTAAATAGCAGCACTTCCTGTTACTCAGTGCCCATTTATTTGGACTAGCTCCCTGGGTGTATTGATAACTTTGTGATTTGGACTACCGTTTTTTGAACCTCTGCCTGAATTCTTGACCATTCTCCAGCCTGCTGATTTGGTACGTCACCGCCAGCCCGTGTATGACCTCCGCCTGTCTGACTATTCTTTGGATTTCGATGTTGTACCGCTTTGTCTGATCTGTTGCCGACTTGACCTGCCTGACTACGTTTTCGTCTGAATCCTCAGCATACAAGCTCCACTTCGGACACTACCTACCACAGGTACCTTACAAGCTGTGAATGATAGCCAGCTTCTAACTTCAGGTGTTAAATTAAGCTTTGACAAAAAAAAAAAACTGGAAGATGGTTTCTATGCAGAGCTGCACCAAATATTGCACTCTCCAGTTTTAGTAAATCAACCCCATTATATAACAGCAGGTTATAGCTCTATAGTAGCACACTCTAGCAAACTCTCTCTCCCTGCAATCACTGTCAGCTGTCACTCAATACTAACTTCAACACATTGACTTTGGGCTGGTAGGGGAGGACCAGGTGCAAGACTTTAGCAATGATGCTATTTTTCAAAACCAGTGAAAATTAAATATATATACCAAAGTGCATACATAAAAATATTCACAGTAGCGCAACTACTACTGAATTTTTATCTATCTATCTATCTATCTATCTATCTATCTATCTATCTATCTATCTATCTATCTATTTCATTTACATTGGTTTTGATATTTATGTTTATTAAGTAGCAGCATTGGTTTTAATTCTTCACTATTATTGTGAGCGCCGGAGATTTCTACTATATACAATGATGCTGTTTTTGCAATGCATTGTGGTACACTCTGCTGAACAATACCTAAGGAATGTCCCGAAGGTTCGGATTGAATCCAAGCATCTGGTGAATTTCAGTCCAAACCTGAAGCTCATCCCCGATTACTGTTGCTATGCATGAGAGGCAAATTATTGAGAACTTGGACCCCAGTTCTTTTAATACCATAAATACAATCTTTAATTGCTTGCCTTTTTTATATTCACAGTTGTACAGCTCTTCTCATATAATTACACGGTTATACTGAAATGCTGTACTTTATGGTTATGCTGGATGTTGTCACAACCTATGTCTATAATCAGTAGATCAAAGGCCACATTTCAACTCTTTCAGGTACTGTAAGTCTTTCAGGTACTGCATTTGTTGTTTTTTTCAGTTTCTGTAAAAACAGAACACAAAATTGAAGAATATTGTTCAGTGAAATATGTGACATTTCAATACAATAAATAATATAATGGACGTGACTAACTTATAATGTTTATTTATTATGTTTACCTGATAGCTGGAAACTGGAATTGTGATGGCAGCTTAGGACTTCTTTGGTGGACTTAACGACGTACATTTACATTTATATCCACTTAATGAATTCTGCTCCACAGTGATGATGACTCCTGCACCCTCATCTGCATACACTTGAGGCATTAGGCACTATGTACTCTTGAGGTATGAAATGCAGTGACTGGTTCTCAGTAATTATATAATAACACAATTTAATATCACAATTCTCTTTGGAAATTGCCATACATTGCACCTGAATGATCACCGTGAACTTTTGAAAGAATGTTTTTCAAATAAAAATGTTAAATGAATTTATTCAGGCATTTCCTGGTATGTGGTGAGAGTTGTGCTCCTGAAATCTGGTATCGGCACAACCCTAGTATATAGTAATTGCCATTATAAATTCATAAAATACTTATTTTCCCCATTTTTAAACCTTTTTTCTATCCCCTCCAGCTTTCAGGCCCTTCCTGTCTACATGCACTCGCTCCACCATTAGCAGCGCATCATTGCTTTAGACTGGCTTGCTGATAATAAGAGTAGACCAGTGCCTGCAGAAGGTCATCCAGAACCCAGGGCAAATATGCCAAACTGCCCCCCCTTTCCCTTAAGGTTAGGGTCAGTGCTCCCCAATCCCTGCAAAAAAACATTGCACCCAGGGCAGCCCCCCTCCTGCCAAACCCTTGTCCCGGCCCTGGAGTAGACCATGTCTGTGTAATGAGTTTTGATCTAACCACTTATAGTATCTACCAGGAGCACATGTAACAGGGTGACAACAAGGGACTTATGACTGTGCACATTAAAAAAAAAAGTTGAGTAGACACAGGTAGTGGTGCAGTGCACTTAGTGAATAACAATACGGCATAAACCAGTTTCTGGAACTGGAACCATGCAGAAATAATAATGTAAGGTAGGGGCACAGAAGTGTCCAATATGTTTCTCCAAATTGCCTACTAAGTGCCACCATAGTTAGCATCAGGAACCTTCACAGTGAGAGGAGTAATTGTAGTTTCCTAGTGAGCTGACATAGGTCCCCAGGGTAGCGAGTGGGATGTGACCATAGAGAGTGAGGTAGTGCCAATTCTGCTCCTGCCAGTGTGGGGTGTCTTGGAAATCCTGGGTATATAGGTTCCAGGGTAGTGAGTGGGATGTGACCATAGAGAGTCAGGTAGTGCCAGTTCTGCTCTTGCCAGTGTGGGGTATCTTGGAAATCCTGGGAAACAAGGCCCTGGTCTCCACCTGTGGTTGGTCATCATGGGGAGCATTGCAAGGACCAGGCCACAACAAAGATGTAATCTTTGAGGCTGTAGCTTCTGAGAGCTTCTCCTTGGTTGGAGAGCAGGAAGGAAAGGTGCAGGACTGTTGGGACCACTCACATTCCTACTGCATGGGATGCAGGAATCTGGCAAAACCCCTACAAAGCTAAGGACTGACTCATCTCTCCTCTTGTGATTGCTCTTGCTTTATTGTTTGCGACTCAAGAAATGTGCCGCCACTATTGGGATGACTAAAGCATGTAAATCAACTGGTTAAGTAAACAGTTAAAAGGTTTTTATTATTTGGACTCTTCTTCCTCCTAACCTCAACAAGGGGATATCCTCTGTAAGGGAACTTGTGCCGTTATTGGGGTCTATTGCTGTAAGGCCTGAAGTAGGTATGGGACTGTTGGTGCTGGTTAGGCCAGACCATGGGTTCTCACGTATTGCTCAGTCCCAAGGGTGCCCAGGGGAGCATCCCATGCTCACATTCCCTGGTGGGTCTAAGAGCATCAACCTATGTCGTATAGGGAGTACGTGAAAGTAAATGGGTGCTTCCCCACCTTGTAGTTGTTGGTACGTGGTGGACATGCAGCCCAGCATATGGCTAGGCCACTACTCAACAATAACATAAACTGAAAACTGCTAAATGCACATTTATTGCATTTTACACATATGAACATACCAGGACTACCTTGTACATAAGATTAACCTGGTGCCCATACAGGAAATACAGTGAGCTGGATTTAGTCTCTTGTAAATGCAAGGAATTCATGACTGTACATCATGCACGATGAGAAGGGGTGAGCAATAGGGTGACTACCTGGGTTTTAGTGGAGTTAATATGGCTGTGCTCTGCACAAAGTGTTATATGACTTTTTAATTTATAAATGTGAAGTTGTCATAAAGCTTTCCATTTCCAACCTACACTGGAGGACTGATGATTAATTCCACCCAGACCTGCCAAAAACTGAAATGTCTGTTTTACATGGAGTAGGCCAAGGAAAACTATGTTCCTCAGCCACATATACATTATTTAGAGACAAATTTAGATATAGAAATAGACAAAGCTTCCTGCGTAGGTCTCCTACGGTGTTGTACTGACATGTTGTGCTGTCATTTTTAAATGACAGAAATAAACAAAAAGCTTAAAATAAGTTTGTATGACTGGGAATCTGAAAAAAAAACCTCTAACATGTCTCAGAACTGACAACAAATATTGCTAATAAACTCAGGCAGTGACAAGCAAGGTAATAAGGATAATAATTAGGGTAGTTGGACTGTCAGGGAGGAAATACACAAGCAGTACACAAGCTTGTTCAGCAATTTATTCCACTGGTATGTTTTTAGGATTAAACTATACCTTTTAAATGGTTCACCCAAAACATATCAGCTTTTGGTCGATTCCAGGAGACCTAATGGGCGCACATTTGCTCCAGATCAGTGACTCAAAACCCACCAGAGCCACCCACTACTTTTAGGTTTGGGGTTCCTTGTCTCTTGCTCTGCATTGGTGGGCAATTATTTATAAGGCCAAGCCCTGATATATGCAGGGAGTCAGGATATTTGCATCCGTGAACAGCCAATTGCAAAGCTGAGCACTGTCACATGTTGGGGGAAGAAGGGAACAATGGATTGGTGTACAGTAAATTACAAGGCTGACCATTGGCACATGCAAGCGAGAGCAGAGGTCTTGGTACACAACCCAACATATGGGCCAAAATATTTCTGGGAAGGAAGGGTGGTGATAATCACACAGAGTACAAGGGGAGCTTGTGAAAGTAAAGTCTCCTTGGGGTCTGTGTCAACGGAATCAGGCTTGTGTCAATAGCATCATTTTCATACGCTTCTGGGTTCATTCAGAATTCATTGACAGGTGCATTTGACCTACAGTTGATATCTTTATAACCTGCATTTGATCTTTCAGACATTTATAGTAATTCAAAATCTATTTGACATGAACAAAGGCCCATCAACACAGGTCCTTAACCCCTTCACGCTGACGTAATAATATATGCAGCCTCACTGCACTGACTGCACTTTTTTTTTTTTTTTATGTGGGGCTGCATATACAGTATGTGTTTCTCCCCTTGTGCTGGGAGCGCGCTGCACGGTGCACTCCCAGCACAGAGAGTGGGGTCTCACTGAGAGCCCCGGGCCCCATACTAATGAATCTCCCGATTCTGGGTCACCTGGTCGCTGTGGTAGCCTCTGATTGGCTACCAAGGTGATCGATCACTGTGAAGCCTGCCCCTGTGTTTTTTTTCTTTCTGTAAATGGAGAAGGACACAATGTATCTTTCCTGTTCCTTACAGTAAAAAATAAATAAATGATACAAAATAAAATAAAAAATAAAGAAAAAATCTAGATCAAGGTTTGATCTAGGTCAATGCCAGGTTAGTGTTTGGGTCAAGTAAGGGTCAAAGGTCAAGATCAGTGTCATTGGATGGGCTGTTTTTCCCTCCTCTCCAACATGTCACCACCTTTTTGGTGGCCACACATTATGTTCATTTTCTTTTGTTGTTCTTCCCTCTTACACTCCCCATCTACCCATATTTAACGTTTTCTTATACCTCCCTTGCCATGTAATGTTGGGTTCCCTGTATCGTCTTCCACTATAGATTTGATGGTGTTATACTCACAACATGTCTGCAGAACCCTATTGAAGTTCTATAGTGGACTGTTTTGACAGTTTCTTTTTCTTGGGAATGTTTATATCTTTATTGTTGTTTTTGTACCTCTTGTACATTGAAAACAAAATATAAAAAAAAAAAGGTCAGGGTCAGTATCCTTAAAATCCTTAAAAGTGGTGGCTACATTAATTTTCTTTTTTTTTTGTCTTTTATTCCTTTGTTTTCTCCAGGTGATATGATCAGTAACACATTTCCAGTGTCCACTCTGGATATAGGAGCAGAATTGTCAGTCTGGGGAGAGAGTAATGTTAAATGTAAAAAACTGATTTAGCTGAACTGCAGTTAACACCTTTTCACCTGTTTTTTAAACAACAAATTTTACTTTATGCAATAAAGTTTTTACATAAATGAATAAAAGCTGACTATTGCAAGCACCTCTGTTGGTGTTAGATGGTTTGTCCCAACGCCCTAACTGCCATTTTTGCTGAACAGCTTGGTCTGTTAAAGGAAGTTGAAAAAAAACTGACTAATACTGGCCAGATCACCTGGGGAAAATAAAGAAAAAGAAACTCCCAAAAATGCCACCACTACAACTAATGCTGGCCATACACTATACAGAAAATCGTCCGAACCCCTTTTCGAAAAACGAACGTTCGACCGTGACCGCAAACGATCGTGCCATCATATAATGACCGATAATCTGTTCAGTGGACATGAATAAATAATTTTGTGTTCGTTTTTTTACATATACCTAGTGCAGAAAGTTCGGACGGGAAACACATTAACCTTGCAATTTATCGTACGTTCGGCAGAAATTTTCCAAACATGCCGTTCGTTTTTTTTCCACAAAAACGTCACAAACGATTATCGATTTGTACCCACTAACTTGCCGAAAAACGAACGAAGTGTCCATTCGAACGATTTTTCGGCCGATTTTTCGTATAGTGTATGGCCAGCATTAGAAAGGGCAAACTGCAATATAATACATTTTTGTTTTATTTTAATATCACCCGAGGAACTTAAAGTATATGGCATCACTTTTTAAGATGTATTATCATTGTAAAATAATTGAAATAGCTTTCAATAGTAGAATGTATCAGTGAATTGTAATTATTTGAAAGGTTCATATAGCAAATACTTTCCCTTGCTGGGAGGATGATTTTTTTCCTATCATTGGATCAATGGATCAACAGCATTAGAAAGTGTAAAATAGAAGGTAGTTAATGGATTAAGGTATTTTTTATATTTTTATTTTTTTTAATTCTTATCATTTATAATTTGTTTTTTGCCTACACCAGATAAAAATACTTGTTCCAGCTTCACTGTTCTACAATGAGTGAATGGAGGCAAAGCAATGTTGTTCATTTTCCTGTTCAACTCAGCCTGTCTAGGTCTTCATCAATCACCTGAGTGTAGCAGGTAATCTTTCATGGTGACAAACTAAGTATCTCAATCTTTGCTGCCATTCGGGGCACAGGACTCTGGTATCATCAACCACTGATTATTTCAAAGACTCCCCTTTGGCAAAAGGCTTTATTTACTATATCAGTTTCAGATGTCGGAACATAACTTAGCTGGGTAGAGCTTTCCAAAAAACATTCAACTGAAAAGAAAAATAGGTCCCTTTATCCCGATATTTATATGGAAAGTCCCTGCACACATGACATGCAATCACCTTTAAAGGGAAATTACATTATATTATCCATAAGTACACATTTGAATGGCTACTGTAATGTCTACCTAAAAGTAATTTTATATATATATATATATATATATATATATATATATATATATATAATTTGAAAAGATAAAATCAAAACCCATTGATAAAATTGGCAAATTTGGGTTCATCTCACAACAGATCCAACCTACTGATTAATATATCAACTCTACGACCATTCTACGACCATCCCCTGCCCGATCTGTCAATCAACCTCACTATTTAGCCATACTAGAGAAATTGCCTGAGCAATAGCTTCATTTGCAAACCCAAGACTCCAGGCAGTGTTAGCCATAGGTGTGCGCAGCCCTCAAATACGTGTGTGTGTCTACATATATATATATAACTCATTGAAGGAGAGGAGCATAAACACTTATCTTATGACAGAGCCAGTAAGCGGTAGATATAGCCCATCTTCCTGCCGACACACAGAGCCATCATGCTAATGTACATTGGGGGGGGTTAGGGTGTGCCCAGGCACAACTGGCACACCCTGTGCGCAGGCCTATGGTGTTGGCTCCTGTGCTCATGCATTCCTGTTGCACTGGTTATTTACTTTGACTTGTATTTTGACTACGCTTGTTCACTGCCTGCCCTGACCTTAAGCCTGTCCCTATTTCTGGAATGACCTGTCAACTTTGAACCATGCTCTGGTTCTATCCCTGCCCAGCTACCAACTGCCCAAGGAAAGCAGCCTGGTACAGTCCATCACTCCTTGTGGGGTGCTTTTGATGAAGATTTGATGGCTTGTACTTAGACTTTGCACTTTGGCATTTTTTTGAGCTCACACGTTCTCCAAAATGCAGATAGCACACAGGGTCCACTATCCAGTTTGTCTGTGATCGTTTAACACCCAACTGCAGGATTTTTTTTTATATCTATATTTTCTCCCCCAGATGCTATAAAATATAAAAAAGCAGCTCTGGCTGCAATACCCACCATCAATTTGGTTCTCTTCCCTGCAGTACTTATTTTCCGCCACAAGATATCCTCAGTCTTCGGGGGTTAAATGATGCCCAAGCATCACATCACTCCCAAAGACTGAGGATAATACTGTGATTGCTGGTTCTCATGAGGTGGTTCAATCACAGTATATTGATGCAGAGAGCATCACTGACTTTATTGACATCACATTAATGCCACTCTCTGAATCTGTAGAACTGCCCACTGCTGGGAGAAGACTGAAAAGGAAGAGGATCCCACATGTCACATGAAGACCTTAGAAAAAAGGTAAGCTCGCTTTTGTTAAAAAAAAAAAATAACAAAGAGAACAACAAGAAACAAAAAAACTGCATAATATACTACTAGGAGGCCTCCAGATGATGGCGCAGGGGGAGGGGGGTTGACCACTTGGTAGGGCTTTAAGACCAGCTTACTACCTATATGTGTGCATTATAAAAATGTGTTGGGTATACCTGTTGTGCATGTTTTGTTCATGCGCTCAATCAAATTCTAATGGTCCCCCAGTAAAGAACACCATTTAATGCATCACAACACGTATATGTGAAAATGTGTGCTTCTTTGCATTGCAGTTGTTAAAAAAAAAGAGAAGGAACACATCCAATGACCCACCTCAAAAAATAGCCCCACACGAAAAGTGGTCACACAAAATAAAAATCTGCACATGTGCATATATTCCAATTTTTGCTCCTGCATGTAGATTGAAAAAAGGGCACCATTGAAGACTATGGGACAGTGTTCCTTCATTCCCACCTATAAGACTCCTAAGCAGGGTTTTTGTCAACCGGGGTTCCAAGGAACCATAGCATTCCTCTGGGATCTACCTGCACATCACATGCAGGTGACAGGTACAGTAGATTACAGTACTTCCCCCACATAGCCAACACTCAGTCTTTCTGCTCCTCTCACTGCAGAGCGGTGCAGAGAAGCAAGAGACCTGGTTGTCCTGCGCCAATCACAGCTGCCTCTCCTGTCCATCCCAGGGATGTTGTATATGACATTACATGGAGTGGACAAGAATGGAGGGTGGGCAGGGATCAGCGTGCCTGAATCAATGCCCTGGGGCGCTTTGCATGAGGAAACCTACATACTACAGAACCTTGTATGCTCACCCTAGACTTGTGACCTTCCCCTTGTACTGTGCTCTCCTGATCCATTATTGTGTCCTGCTGCCCCCCTGCATTATGCCCTCCTGACCCCAGACTAGTGCCCTACACCCTCTACTGTGCTCTCCTGACCCCAGTATTGTGTTCTTCTGCCCCCCTCTTACTATGCCCTCCTGACCCCAATATTGTGCCCCGCTGTCTTTGTACTGTGCCTCCCTGACCCCAGAATTGTGCCTTGTCCCCCTGTACTGTGCTATCTTGATCCCAGTACTGTGTCCTGTTGCCTGCCTGTACTGTGTCCTCCTAGCCCCCCCATACTTTGCCCTCCTGACCCCAGTATTGTGGTCTGTTGCCCCTGTACTGTGCTCTCCTCCTCATCCCAGAATGATGCCTTGACCCCAGTATTGTGTCCTGTTGTCCCCCAGTATTGTGCCCTCTTGACCCCAGTATTGTGCCCTGCTCCTTGTACTGTGGTCTCCTGACTCCAGTATAATGTCTTTCTGCCCCCCCCCCCCTTTACTCTGCCCTCCTAACCCCAATATTGTGCCTTGTCCCTCCCTGTACTGTGCTATACTGACTCCAGTATTGCGTCCTGTTGCCCACTTTTACTGCGCCCTCCTAGCCCCTCCTCCATACTTTGCCCTCCCGAGCCTAGTATTGTGCCCTGCTGCCCCTTGTACTGTGCCCTCCTGACCACTAGGTGCCTTCCTGTCCCCCTGTGCTCTGTCCTGCTGCTCCCCTGTACACTACTTATCCCATGTTCAACCCAGAATTAGGCATCTGTGCAGAAAAAGCAAGCACAAGTTTCACTTAAAGGAGGTAGGTTTTAAAATACATTCAATCATTAAATTTGATTTCAAAATATAATTGTTGTTATATTAATAGCTCAGTGATCACACCAATGTTCCGTGAGCTGTAGATATAAAAACAATTTCAGGGGTTCCCCTTTTTGCCAAGGATTCCTCCAAGGTAGAAAGGTTAGAGAAACCCTGCTCTTCAGTTATTTCTTGCAGTGCATGTCAGTCCATGAAAGCAACAATCTGATTTGTTGCAAAGCACAACACAATTATTTTTTCTCTTAGACACTTCGATAAATGAGTACCAATGTTTTTGTAAGATACCGCAGGCTAAAAACAATTTTCAGTCATGAAAAGTCATAAACGGGACAAGTGTTGATGGTGACGCTTACTAATTATCTGGCAATACGTAGAGAATGGAATTTCTGTCACATCACATTCTCATGAATGGAAGCTGATTCATTCTTCACATAATATTCCTATGAATTAAAAAGGCAAAGTGGAGCTTGTCACAGACCTGGAGGAAAATGATGTACAATCTGTCATTAATTGTTGTGTCAGTCTGTATTCTGTTTATTAGATGTGCAGAACTTGAGCCTGGGAAAATGGCAAAATTTGCACGTGGTTAAAACCCAACTGAATTTTCAAATGAAATCAAGTAAATACATTCCTGGTGCATCAAAACTAAAGGGGTACAAAGTTTCACATTTACTTTTTTTTTAGATCCCTGTCTGAGTGGAAAAGCCTGTCCCCAGTCAGCATTTTACAGAGAAGGAGCCTTGCTCTCTTTGTGGAAGAAGCAGCCTTTCCACAGAGTTCCAACATGTCCGTTGTTGGGTCGCCCTATATCTCTTCTATCAGCAAATAATATGACCCCCATTGCTTGAAGAGCTCCAGCTGTCACTTATGAGCGGTGTTGGACCTTTGTAGAGGGACCATTGCTTCCACACAAAAAAAGTTAAGGTCTTTCTCTGCTGCATGCTGGCTGTGTTGGACCTTTGTAGAGAGACCACTGCTTCAACACAAAGAGCAAGGGACCCTCTGTAATGCATGCTGGCAAGGACAAGCTTTTCTAAAATAAAAAAGGAACTTCAAGAATCTGAGTCAGCTAACGATATTCCAGAATCAAACAAATAATGTGAAGACTGAAAATTTCAGTTACCTAATGGCTGGATAGCTCTAACTCCAACTCAGCAAGAGGCGTTTGTTGATTCAAACTAGAAGTTCAATTAGGCTTTAATGTGTACACAGCTTGGCCTAAATGAGGTCTAATCCAACAACAGTACTGAAGTATAGGGACCTTGTATACCCTCCAATATGAACCACTTCAAGATAAAATTCCTTGCTTTTGACAACCTGTACATAAACTGCTGTTTAAACTTTTTGGAGCATTTACATTTTTAAATCAGAAAAGTCTAGAAGTGTCTAGGCAGGTTGCCTATTTCAGCCCAGTTAGGTGCTGCCCTGGTCAGGAGGAATAGAGTTAATTATGTTTCCTGTTTTTTGGGGTTTTTTTGGGGCGGCTTCTTGGGTCTGACCCACTGGTCCTATGTGGTTATAAAAGGGACAGGGGGTCTGGATCCCGGGGGTTTGCCACTGCTGTCGTTGTTCGTTTCACTACTGATGCCATTGCCGAGTCCATTCAGTCAGCCTACTGTATCATGCCGAGACTGGGGTGCTTGCTAATGAACATCTGGTTTCAGAAGCCTTCCACAGAGTAGGGGGGGTTGATGGGACCTGTAGTCTGTCCTGAAGATACCAACCCTGGATACTGCCACTTTGGACTTTGCCACAAATTGACTCTTTCCTGTGTAGGTACTGGAACACATAGTCTACAGCTGGGGTCAGTTAAACACTTTGGGGTATGAAGACACAAGTGGACACCAATGGTAACGAAGGTTTCACAAGCAGCCTGTCGTAAGTGTGTGCCTGTGACAGGTGAAACAGCCTCTAGTAAGAGGGAGTTGTTGGCACTCTCTCCGTGAGTGGTCTGTCTCCCATAGCAGCTCCTGGGAGCAGTTTAGCACCGCAGAGGTCTCCTGAGTCCAGTTCCACTTGGTCAGAGTTCCAGCAATCAAAAAAGGTGGCAAGCTTTTTGATTGCTGTAACTCTGACCAAGTGGAACTGGTCTAAGTGGTCATGCTATTTTGAACACTTGAGAGGATTTGGTCTGACAAGTTTGTTGCTTCTGAGGACTGCTTCTCGGTGACATCTCTTGACCAATTGGATTGTCTTACAACTTGATCTGGAGCCCAGATGTGGAGGTCCCATATTTTGGTGGTTGCACCATAAGCCTTGTTGACTCACTGAGCATATGCCCATTTGAGTTCTCTCACTCCAGCAAGCTTCCTTTCTAACCGGTGGTGGTTCTTTTGTCTGTGTCTTCACCTCAACATCGATGTCACGTGGAATCCCACTTCTAGTTACACAATTTGTTTTCACCAACTACTCAAGGTCTGTTATGTTTATGTTTTAAAAAAC
Organism: Lithobates septentrionalis; assembly: GCA_037952835.1. Lineage (NCBI taxonomy): Eukaryota > Metazoa > Chordata > Amphibia > Anura > Ranidae > Lithobates > Lithobates septentrionalis. The sequence goes on from JBBDGP010000651.1 coordinate 1,721,374, forward strand.
CTTTATATGATGGCACCTGGACTTTAGTTTGGGTGAATTCCACATCTGTTTTGCATTATTATTCATTTTTGTGGTCATTGCACAGTGTATATTAGTTTGTATATACATGAGTTTTCGTTTTTTGAGCGCTGCACAATAAAATTTTACCTTTCACATATCCCTTGATTTTTACTTGTCTTAGTGTTGTGCTGGCTGCTATTTGATATATGTCAGCGCAATATACACCAATTTTTCTGTCCCCAGCCTATGTACAGGTACGGAAGAGGAAGAGTCTGCGCGCTAGGTGCACGGTGGGGCCCCATTCCATTACTAGGAGGGAGATAGCAGGGATACGCTGGACAGGTGGAGAGGGCATCGGCTCTACATGTCCCTCCTAAATGCAACAAGTGACCATAGTGATGTATATTAACATCAGGAAGAGTGTTAACCAGAGTTCAGTTGTCCGCTCAAACAAAGGTACCCCATGTGTAAGGCAGTTCTAGGTGCCCAGCATAGTTCAGAAGAACCCACCCCAGGGTATGCCTCCTATGTGACCCACACTTGCCGTTCAACGAGGAGAGGAACATGGAGGAGGTACCACCCACCTACCCTTACAAGTGGAGTATTCTGTGTCTTTTAACTGACTGCAGACTGCCCGCCATCGTTTGACAGCAGCAGAATGGCTCCCCTGCACGAATCGCTGTAGCTGTATGGCGGCCGCTTTAAGGGGTATAGGGGGAGCGCGCCATGGTACTGAGGAGCCGATCCGCGTGCCCGGCGGCCGCAATGTCCGACAGAGCCAGAACGAGGATCTATGTGTGCAAACACACAGATCCACCTCCTGTCAGGGGAGAGGAGACAGATCGTGTGTTCCTAGTATATAGAAACACTGATCAGTCTCCTCCCCTAGGCAGTCCCATCCCCCCACAGTTAGAACACACTGAGGGAACACAGTTAACCCCTAATAAAGGGCAAGATGGAGAAATCAAAGGAACAAACACCACATCCCAAATATGAAAAATTTCAAAATTAGAAGGCAGGGCAAAGAGGTGACAAACCTCAGGGACTTTAACGGTGTTGGGTGTAGAGAGAAAAGCTCATAAGGTTGTGATAAAATTGGATTTTTATTAATAAAGGGATAAAAACATGAGAAGGGAAATTACATCCATATCACAAAATACAAGGCATCAATGAAGCATGTATAACAAGGCACTACCACTCTCGACATGTTTTCAGAAAATCTAGCGAGTGAAACATGTCAAGAGTGGTAGTGCCTTGTTATACATGTTTCATTGATTCCTTTTATTTTCCCTTATGTTTTTATCCCTTTATTAATAAAAAAACAATTTTATCACAACCTTATGGGCTTTTCTCTCTACACCCAACACCGTTAAAGTCCCTGAGGCTTGTCACCTCTTTGCCCTGCCTTGTAATTTTGAAACAGTTAATCCCTAGTGATCAGGAACAGCAAATTCTTTCCTCCTCTATTCAGGCCGTCCCCCCCCCTCAGTTACAAACACCTCCCAGGGAGCGCTAAACCCCTTGATCGCCCCCCAGTGTTAACCCCTTCCCTGCCAGTGACATTTATACAGTAATCAATAGCTATTTTTTAGCTCTGATCGCTGTATCATAGTTGCCAACAGTCACGATTTTCCCGGGACAATCCCGATTTTGGGACCCGATTGGAGGCTGTTCCGAATCGGGATTTCCATTAGGAAAACCGGGAATGTTGTTTTTTTTTAATTTTTGAGGCAGCTGGCTCCAGCAACATGGCCGCCGGCGCCGCTGCTCGATCTTCCCCCTAGTGTTCAGTGGAGAGAGGAAGGGGGCTCGATCTGTGCAGCCAATGAATCGGCTTCTTCAGCTGCACGGATCGGCCCCTCCCCTCTCCACTAAACACACGGCGCCTGTGTCTTGCCGAAAAGTTCCCCAGCTCGGCTATTTCCGCCGGCTCGTACTGCGCAAGCACTGCGCCTGCGCAGTACAGGGGGGTCCTTACTTGCCGAACTTTCTCGGCAGAACACCGGCCGCTCCTGGATGTGTGGTGGGGGGCGTTATGGGAGGGGAGGGTCTGCACTAATAGAGGTGGGAGGCTGCACTGAGTGGGGTCTGCACTAATAGAGGTGGGGGGGCTGCACTGAGGGGGGTCTGCACTAATAGAGGGGGGTCTGCACTGAGGGGGGTCTGCACTAATAGAGGGGGGGCTGCACTGAGGAGGGTCTGCACTAATAGAGGGGGGGCTGCACTGAGGGGGGTCTGCACTAATAGAGGGGGGCTGCACTAATTGAGGGGAGTCTGCACTAATAGAGAGGGGGTCTTCAATGAGGGGGTCTGCACTGATGGAGGGGGATCTGCACTGATGGAGGGGGGTCTGCACTGATGGAGGGGGGTCTGCACGGAGGGAGGTCTGCACTGAGGGGGTCTGCACTGATGGAGGGGGTCTGCACTGAGGGGGTCTGCACTGAGGGGGTCTGCACTGATGGAGGGGGTCTGCACTGAGGGGATCTATACTGATTCTGCTGGGGGCACCTGATGCGAGGACAGACTCTGCTGGGGGCACCTGATGCAAGGAGGGACTCTGCCGGGGGCACCTGATACGAGGACAGACTCTGCCGGGGGCACCTGATACGAGGACAGACTCTGCTGGGGACACCTGATGCAAAGACAGACTCTGCTAGGGGCACCTGATGCAAGGACAGACTCTGCTGGTGGCAGTCGACATGGCAGGTGACATGCTCAGGGATCCCACTGATATGGCATTATGGTGAGTTGAATGATTTAATTTTATATTACAATGTAGTAATAGAAATAATGCGCTTCAATCATCCTGACAGGATAACAATCATGGTGCCTGGATGATGGAAGCGTGAACACCAGGTGTTTGGAGTATCTTTATGTGCTGATTGTTAAACTTTCTAGAATACACATATTTCTATTGTTGTGTAGGATCTGGGGCTGCTGTCCCGTCATTTCCCTCTTCCCCTTTTCCTCTCCCCCTTTCCCTCTCCATCCCTCATTCATCTCAAACTCTAACCACACCCTCTTGAGCCACGCCCATTTAAGCCACGCCCACTATTGCGCGTAAACCACGCCCATTTTTCACCGCGGCATTAAAATGGCTATACATACACTTTTTATATATGAAGGTTTAAAGGGGGTGACAGGACCCATTTGCAATTACATACCTTTTAGGTACTAGTGGTGGCTTCCAAAACTGGAAACTGTCCCTGGTGGTTGATTTGGTTTGGTAGAAAAAATGTATGAACTCTTGAGCGGCATACACGAGCAGACTTTTCGACCGGACTGGTCCGACGGACCGAGTCCGGCGGACAATCCGATCGTGTGTGGGCTTCATCGGACCTTCAGCGGACTTTTCCAGTCGAAAATATGACAGACTTTAGATTTGGAACATGCTTCAAATCTTTACGTCGTAACTCCGCCGGACCCAGAAATCCGCTCGTCTGTATGCTAGTCCAACGGAGAAAAAAACAACGCTAGGGCAGCTATTGGCTACTGGCTATCAACTTCCTTATTTTAGTCCGGTGTACGTCATCACGTACGAATCTGTTGGACTTTGGTGTGATCAAGGACACCGTGACCCCCATTCATCAGCTTGATTCCCCCCTCTATCTTCCTCGGGCCGCCACCACGCATTGGAGATTGGAAACTGATGTAACCACCACGGGCGACATTGCCTCGGTACATCTTCTGTGGTGACCCCCTGTTTAACTGGAGGCTCCCCCCTCCCCTTCCCTTCCGATACGGACAATTGTATCAACTCCAGATGGAGGAAACTATCTTTCAATCCCGTACCCGGATTTCCCCGCAGCTGCCGTGACGGTGGTGATAGATGGATTACAGATATCAAGACTAGATGCCTGAGGCTGTGATCAGCTGTACACACGAAGACATGGTGAGCTGTATCATGTTCCTATTATCTTTATAAGGAAATACTATCAGCATACTCTGCTAGGCATCTATGTGAAATCCTCTTTGATACAATCTGACATTAGTCTGTGATCCCCAGTCATAGCGTGCACTTGATGAGTACAAAGAGACTTTGAAACATAGTATCTATAACGGCCAAACACCGAGGAACTTTCACACTGCACCAGCATTTGGAATTTTAAAATTCCTTCCTTTCCCTGGAATATCTTCCATGAACACTTCCAAACTTTACGGAAAGTAATGCCTTCCATCCAGATGTAACCATCACTATCTTTCAGTGTTCAAGGCTACTATCATTTTTTCCTAACCAATTTGAGGATCGGCTTTGGTTTGCTCGTGTATGTGTGTCTGTGAGGGATATGTATGGCGTGACCAAGGAATGGTGGCCACCGGTGTCCTATTAAGACCTTAAGTCTTTTTAATTATGTGTTGGAGATAGCTGTAATTTTTTCACCAAGTTTTGTAATAGTTTAATTAATTCGATAATCAATAAATGATAAATAGCTTTTCCACCGGTTTGTCCTCCTTGAAGAATTGCTTTGTGGTCTTCCCAATTTTTTATATATGTTGATACGCTCAATTCAGAGGACAACCACCTCTAGAGGTCTCCAATATATTTATTAGGACACCCTAGATTGACGGTGGAACCGGATCGTTCCTTAACGGGTGAGGCTGCTATATTGGCTGTATCTTTTCACCCGAGGATACCGGAGTCTATTGAGGATGAGCTCCAGTTCCCCTTTCTTTTTCTTTTGTTATTTGGTGTGATCGTGTGTAGGCAAGTCCGTTTGTTAAAAAGTCCGTTGGAAGTCGGTCAAAAGTCCGCCTGAAAGTCCGTCAGACCAGTCCGGTCGGAAAGCCCGCCCGTGTGTACGCCCCATTGGTGTCGAAAAAATCAAGTGCCAGGGCTTTGCATCTCAGTATGACATAAGAAGGTCATCTGTTACTGTTACTGTTTTTGTTTTTTTTAAACAAGCTCTCCAGCAGAATGTATCAGTTACAGAAAAAAGACAATTATCTAAAGGGTGATTACAAAGGACCGCTTTTATTTTTATGTAAAACCTTTATAACTAAAGGAAGAAAACTGTTTGCTGCAACTGCCTAAAAAACTACTAGTTGGAGTTTGGCTTCAATTTGTTAGTGTATCTAACACTCTCTTCCCGCCACACTGAAAATTCTGCTGTCCAAAGGTGTCTCCTGTGCTCCTTCACCCAGAGTGGGGCCACTCTAATACATGAGGTGAGTTACTGGCCAGATCACCAGGTGAAAACAGAGAGAAAAGCCTAAAACACAAAAATTAATGCAGCCACCACATCTAATGATCGGTAAACTGTAATATATTAGATTTTTGGTTTTGGCTTTAATACCGCTTTAAGCTGGATCTTACAAAAGCGGGACTAAAAAGCATGTTTTTAGAGTAATTTGGAGACATGTTCCTTTTGTGGAAGGTAGTGCTAATAGGAGAGATGTTAAATTTTAAAAAAAATGTGCTAATTTGTTTCTTCATGCCTACCAGGTCACCGATCTGTTGTCTCATGTTCTAACCACCTGCTGCTAATACATTGTAATAACTGTAAGTTCAGTAGAGTTTAGTCAGCAGACTCAGCATGCTGTCTGTTACAAGCTGCTTGTACCTTCTATGTGACTGTATTACAAAAGTGACCCGTGAAGTTAAAGGACGTGCACACACAGGCAAAGATGTTACAATGCACCCCCCTTCCTCTTTTACCAGTTGAGGCAGATGGGGTGCAGAAATACCAGTCGTTATCAACCAGCCCTAGTTCTTGGATCATTAAATGGAAAGGGGGAGTGTGTTGCTACATGGTTAAATTCGTTTGGTTTGGTCATAATGAAAAAAGGAAAATAAACCGCGCACTGGTGCAAGTACAACACAAAAAAACAAACATGTAAACAAACATAAAGGAAGGTATCCCTCTCAATAAACATCAACATACAAGTGTGTTGCGCTAAATAAATGAAAAGCAAGTCAAGAGTGACAAAATTGATGGTGCATCTCAAAAAATTTGAATATTATCAAAAAGTTAATTTATTTCAGTAATTCAATTCAAAAAGTGAAACTCATATATTATATAGATTAGTTACACACAGAGTGATATATTTCAAACATTTTTTTCTTTTAATGTTGATTAGTGATGGGCTTGATGTTCAAGTCGAACATCAGCTGTTCGTTTGTTCATAGAACAAACGAAAACATAAGGGGCGCTCGCAGAATGTTTGCCAGCCGCGGAGCACCCCATAAGGCACTGCGAGATCGCAGTGCGTTGAAGGCTGCTGATTGGCCAAAGCATGCATTTGACCTGTATGCTTTGGCCAATCACAGCGCGATGTGCTGTGAGAACCATGATTGGCCAAAGGCAGGGTGCCTTTGGCCAATCCTGGCTCAGGGGCTAAGTCCACGCCCCACACTACATAAGGCTGCTTACACGGCAGCTGTGTATAGTGTGAATTAAGAGAGAGATTAGGCAGGGTAGTTCGTGGATTGAGCGTTCAGTCAGTGTAGTATATGTAATACAGTGCAGGGTACCTGTATATAGTGCAATCAGTGTAGTGTATATAATACGGTGCAGAGTATATAGTGCAGTCAGTGTAGTGTATATAATACGGTTCAGAGTATATAGTGCAGTCAATGTAGTATACATAATACAGTGTAGAGTATATAGTGCAGTCAATGTAGTATACATAATACAGTGTAGAGTATATAGTGCAGTCAACGTAGTGTATATAATGCAGTGCACAGTATATAATACAGTGTATTGAAGTGGTTAAGGGGAACCCTATGACAGAATTAAGAAAAAAAAATGGCGTGGCGTTCCCCCCAAAATCCATACCAGGCCCTTTAGGTCCGAGCATGCAGCCTGGCAGGCCAGAAAAGGGGGAGGACAAGTGAGCGCCCCCCCTCCTGAACGATACCAAGCCTCCCCTAAACATGGGGAGGGTGCTTTGGGGCGCCATGTGGATGGGGACAAGGGCCTCTTCCCGACAACCCTGGCCGATGGTTGTCGGGGTCTGCGGGCAGGGGGCTTATCGGAATCTGGAAGCTCCCTTTAACAAGGGGGGGCCTATGTGAATGGGTAGGGGTACAATGTACCCCTACCCATTCACCAAAATTGTGTCAAAAAGTAAAAACCACAAGAGACAGTTTTTGACAAGTCCTTTATTAAAAAAGAAAAAAAGTGTCCCGCGATGTAAATATACCGTCAATAATACCACCCGACGGCCCTGAAAAATAGCAAAACTGCAAAATACTCCGCCTCCATGGGATTTCTCCCGCCGACTGCTTTTCGCTTTGACAGCTCTTAGATAGGCAAGGACAGGGCCACCCGGTGACCTTAATAGGTGACCCCGCCCCTTCTGAGGTCATTTGACATCATATGACGTCAGAAGGGGGCGGGGTCATCCAGTTGCAAAATGCTTTGGGGTGGGGGGGCGCAGAGCCCCCTGCCCCAAAGCACCCACCCCCCATGTTGAGGGCATGTGGCCTGGTGTGGTTCGGAGGGGCGGTGCTCCCTCATTCCCCCCTTTTCCTGACCTGCCAGGCTGCATGCTCGGATAAGGGTCTGGTATGGATTTGGGGGGGACCCCACACCAATTTTCTTTTTCATTTTAGTGTGGAGTTCCCCTTAAAATCCATACCAATCCTGAAGGGCCTGGTATGGACGGGGGGGTGGACCCCACACCGTTTAAAAAAAAAATTCCTTTAGAAATGTCATTATTGCTGCGGCATGTTCTACACATTGCACAGATGCACCACTTTACTAGCAGAATAAGGGGACCCCAGGCATATTTAAAAGAATATTTCATTTTTATTGTTTCACCTAAAGCATCATTAACTGCTTGCCGACCGCAGGCTGTCATATGACGGCCAGGCGGCCCAGCTCTCGTTTCGGGAGGGCGTCATATAACGCCCTCACCTTCCTGGCCCACCAGGGCGCGCGCGCGTGACGCCGGCGGGAATTGCACGTGCCCGCCGTGTCACTGGGGTCCCCATGCGCGTGCCTGGCAGCCGCGATGTCTGGTAACACAGCACCTGCGATTGCCCGGTAACACAGCAAGACAGTGGATCTGTGTGTGTAAACACACAGATCCACGTCCTGTCAGGTGAGAGGAGACCGATGGTGTGTTCTCAGTACAGAGGAAAACCGATCGGTCTCCTCCCCTTGTGAGTCCCCTCCCCCTACATTTAGAATCGCTCCCTAGGAACATAATTAACCCCTCAATCACCCCCTAGTGTTAACCCCTTCCCTTACAGTCACATTTATACAGTAATCAATGCATTTTTATAGCATGGATCGCTGTATAAATGTGAATGGTCCCAAAAATGTGTCAAAAGTGTCCGATATGTCCACCGCAATATCGCGGTTATGATAGCCGCCATTACTAGTAAAAAAAAAAAATTTTTAAATGCTATAAATCTATTCCCTATTTTGTAGATGCTATAACTTTTGCGCAAACCAATCAATATACGCTTATTGCAAAAGTTATAGCGTTTACAAAATAGGGGATAGTTTTATGGCATTTTTATAAATTTTTTTTTTTTTACTAGTAATGGCGGCAATCAGCGATTTTTATCGTGACTGCGACATTATGGCCGACTTATCGGACACTTTTGTCGCTATTTTGGGACCATTCACATTTATACATCGATCAGTGTGATTAAAAATGCATTGATTACTGTGTATACTTTATGTGACTGGCAGTTAAGGGGTTAACCACTAGGGGCGCTGTAGGGGTTAAGTGTGTCCTAGGGAGTGATTCTAACTGTGGGGGGGATGGGCTACGTGTGACACGACACTGATCACCGCTCCCGATTACAGGGAGCTGTGATCGGTGTTTTGTCACTAGGCAGAACGGGGAAATGCTTGTTTACATCAGCATTTCCCCGTTCTTCCTCTCCGTGAGATGATCGCGTGTATCCCCATGGACATCGAGTCTGCGGGACCCGCTATTACACTCATGGAGCTCGCGGCGCGCGCACACGCTCCTTCTTAAAGGGCAACGTACAGTTACATTTGTAGGCCTGTACATGCCCTTATGCCGACGTATATCGGCGTGAGCCGGTCGGCAAAGGGTTAAGAGAAAAAAAGGATATAAATTTTGTTTTGAGTAAAGTGTAGCATGACCACACAATTGCCAGTTAAAGTAGTGCAGCGCCAAATAACAAAGAATGGCCTGGTCATGTAGGGGATAAAATCTTTCAGAGGTCAAGTGGTTAAAGGGAGGCGGTTAAAAACATAGCTCAACTGCCTTTTTTTTTTATGCCCCATACCCCGCCCAAGTGTAAACTTAGCCTAAGACTTTTGAAGCACCTGGACCGTATTAAACTGAAAGTTCAATTTGGCTTTATTGAATTATGCCCTGTACACACGATCAGGCATTGATCGGACATTTCGATAACAAAATCCATGGATTTTTTCAGACGGATGTTGGCTCAAACTTGTTTTGCATACACAAGTTGTCGGAATTTCCGATCGCCAAGAATGCGGTCACGTACACCACGTACGACGAGACTAGAAAAGGGCAGTTCCGAACCAAGCATGGCACCCTTTGGGCTCCTTTTGCTAATCTCATGTTAGTAAAAGTTTGGTGAGAGATGAGTCGCGCTTTTTTAGACTCGTGGTTTTCAGATCGTTTTCTGCTGTTCAGTTTGTGCTTATGGGTTTGTATCTGGTCTTCAGTGCGTGCAGTGAGTTTGTATTTGATTATTCAGTGAGTTCTTGTCCACTCTTTGCTGTTTTTCAGGTCGCTCTTCACAGGCCTTGCTGTTCTTCAGTGCGTTCTGTTACTTCGTTCTGAGCAGCCGACCGTTTTCTAGCCATGTTGCGTGAACGTACTTCTCGTGCTGTGCGGGGGCTTGGTGTTGGGGTCCTTACCTTGACACAAGTCTAGTCCATGAACAGGGTGGGGAGGAGTTCATGGACCAAGAATTGGTTGCTTCAGCGTGACCAGTTCTGTCATATGCCTTTGCTCCGTGAAATCCGTGAGAATAATCCTGATGATTTCAGGAACTTTCTCCGGATGACGGACCCCGTATTTCACCGTTTGTTGGCTTTGCTAACCCCCTATATCAGCAGGCAAGATACCTGCATGAGACAAGCCATCACTCCGGAGCAGAGGCTAGTCGCCACCCTGCGGTACTTGGTGACGGGGAGAAGCCTGCAGGACCTCAAGTTCTCGACAGGCATCTCCCGCCAGGCTCTGGGGATCATTATCCCGGAGACCTGTTCTGCCATCATCCAGGTCCTGCAGAAGGAGTATATTAAGGTAAGTATCCTTTTATATCACATTTTATTGTATTTAATGTTTGATAGTATATTGTATTTCTTTCCTCATTCCCTAATTACCATGATTGTAATATGCTGTGAATGTCCCCTTTGTCCTCATGCATGCTGTTTAAAAAAAAAAAAAAAATTTGTCCTTCATACATATTTTTGCCTTCACTTACCTCCCCAGCATGCTCTCCAGGCCCTATATTCACCTCGTTTAGTCACTTAACAATGTATTTTGTCAGCTCCATAGTAGTGCTTTACCCCAAACACCCCCTAAAATGTGTAAAAATGTGATTTGTGCTTTAAATTCAGGCAGAGTGCCAGAGGCTTTTTTTTGGTGTTCCAAAATCATTTGGAACCCTCCCTCCTCCCAACTGCTAAGTCAGCTGATAACAATCCTCTATCTGCTGACTTTGCCAAACCCATACACAATATACCTACCTCTTTAATGGTCAGATTTATGGATAAATTCCCCAAAACATGTAGTGCAAGGGCCTGCCTGAATACTTTCAAATGGTACTGTTTAAAGTTTTTGTATCCTATTATTATCTTGATAGGTAATAGCAGAATGTAAAAATGTGCTAAAATGTGTACAGTGTGTATTTGTCTCTTTGTATTATGACACTTCTTACCTGTCGAGTGGGCTGCCAATAGTGTAAAGTAAGGAGGGGCTGGCCAAAGTAATACACATTATTTAGGCATTCATCCCTCAATGAAGTGGAGATGGTTACCTGTCCAAAACATCTCCCCTCCCCCCATAAAATTTTACAAATGGCCCATGAGAGGGGGGGGGGGGAGGAATCTGATAGGTGGACCTTATGCCTTGGTCTTTAAATACTCATTAAAATAAATGTTATACTGATGTTGGCCACGAATGTTTGTGTCTAATCTGCTTTCCCTGTTTATGTGCAAAATGATTAATTTTATTTTTCTTGTTTGACTCCACAGTTTCCTTCCAACCCACAGGAATGGCAGACTGTGGCCTCCCACTTTGCCCAGCGGTGGGACTTTCCTAACTGTGGAGGGGCAATTGATGGGAAACACGTCCACATCATCCCACCACCCAACTCAGGGTCATACTATTATAATTATAAGGGTTTCAATAGTATTGTGATGTTGGCAGTGGTGTCGGCTACTTATGAGTTCCTGTATATGGACATGGGGAAGAATGGCCGGATGTCCGATGGTGGAATCATCGCCCAGACGGAGTTCTACAGGCGTCTCCAGAATGGCAGCTTGGACTTGCCACCTCCAGAAGACAATGTGGAAGGACTCCCATTCGTCTTCATTGCTGATGAAGCGTTTGCTCTGGGAGGCCATCTTATGCGGCCATTCCCGATGAGGACCCTCACCATAGACCAGAGGGTTTTTCATTACCGGCTGGCCAGCCGGGTCCGCCTATTTCTTACACCCATACACATGGCGGAGTATAAACTGAATCATATCATCCTGGCGTGCTGTGTTCTCCACAACTTTTTAAGGCGGAATTCTGCCAACTATGCTGCCTCAGTTGGGCCTGAGGCTGGAATTCAAGTAAATGAACCAACCCTGACGGCGCTTGAAAGTGGCCTTCCTGGCTTGCCCCCCCTGAGTGCCCGCGTGGTCCGTCTTAGATACCTTGATTACTTTGCGGGTAGGGGGGCCATCAATATGCCAGACAATGTCTGATACATTTTGAAAATAAAAAAATCATTTTAACTACTAAAATCTTTGGTGACATTTACTGCTTGTCTTTCTTTTAGCTGACCCTGACAAAAATGTGGGGAGTCCTGAAAATGTCGTGATTGTGTAACCTTAAAAAGCCTTGTTGGGTGTTATTTACTAAAGGAAAATACACTTTGCACTACAAGTGCACTTGAGCCTGCACTGAAACTGCACTTGTAGTGCAAAGTGGATTTGCCCTTAGGAAATAAATCCCATTGTCACTGAAAACACCAATTTTACCTTAACAAAATTTTAGGAGCATTGAAACAATAATCCACACATTCTTGAGTATCAATCTTTTTAATACCAGCACAATCACATGTGCATTTCTAAAAGGTTTTTAAAACAAACCAACATGTTTGTTGTATAACAATTTTTTCGGTCACATTAATAAATATTGAAATGTCCATTTAAGGTAAAACAGGCATGTTTCAAACCAACAAGAAATACACAAATCTGGAACTTACAAAGTTCAACTTTTGTAGAAATTGAAGGCAATATCAGACATGAGTATTTAGAAACTCTGTTTGATATTGCGTTCAGATGGGGTGAAGTCACCCCTGGAAAAGCCAAATTTTGAAAAGCCAAATTGCCGAATGTCAACATGTGCTAGCTGCCAAAACGGGGGATCAAGGGACGTGTTTTGGGGGTGCAACCCCTTCCTCTCAGCTACTTTATTATTGAGGAAGGGGTTGCACCCACAAAACTCCTACATTGATCTCCCGTGATGGCAGATAGCACATGTTGACACGCTGTGCGCATCTTCAAAATTTGGCTTTTCTATAAAATCGCAAAAAATGTTAAAAATTTTTACTTTACAAATACCACAAAAAAGAAGGGGTTTGGAGGTGTTTTAAACTCTCCCTAAAACATCAATGATGTTCTTCATTTTGTTTTGAACATCATTGATGTTTTTCTGGATGTTTTCCAAGTCTCTATTACACCCCATGATCTCCCCGATCAGGACCTGGGCACTCTCACTGGTGAAATGACCTGGATCAACAACATCACGATCACTTAAATATAGAGAAACAAAAACACACCATGTATTATAAATATGCCGGCATCCATCTCTTAAACAAACAGGCATCCATCTCTTACCTGAGCCTGTGGTTGCAGACACTCACCTGTTGTGGTGACTATTTCCACCACGCCTCCCTCCTCCTCCTGTTGACTTTGGGGGATTTTACCTTCTTCATGAGGTGGGGGGTCTGTTGTCTCCTCGAATGAGTGGTGTCCTCTTAGTCTTTTCTGCCCTATGTAAAAAAAAAATAGGTATACTTAGCACACAGATATTTGATGACAGAAAGAGGAATATGAAACATTGCTTGGAAGTGGGGTACAATTGTCTGTTTTGGCTTCCAAGTTCCAAGATGAAGAAATATTGTTTTCTTTTGTTAAGCTTGAATACTTACCTGTTTTGTACAAGCCTCTCAGATGGAGACACCCCTATAGCATACACTGGAGCACCTGTGTGGGCCCCCTAATAAAAAGGGTGTTCTGGTGTCCCCCACTAGTGCTCCAGCGTCCGGATGTGTAAACAGCTGCTGAGTGTCCTCTCCTTACACAGAATCTAGTTTGCATTACATTCTAGTTACAAACCCATCTAGACTCCAAAATTATTTTAAGAGAAGTAGGCACGAAAAAATTTATTCAAATGCATATGGCCAAAACAATGGGGTTTTCTATGCCGAACTAACAATGTTTCATACGAACGAACAATGTGCCCATGAACATGAAAGTTGCCATTTTAAACTGTACAACAGTAAAGAAAAGCACATGGAGCAGCACGAACATTAGAAAAATAAAGAATAGGAACACAGGACAACTATCTACTTTTTTTGCAGCACTCATCTACTTTTTTTGCAGCACTCTCCTGATCCTTCTGTACTGATCGTGCTCCCTTAATTTGAGGTCTGACCACCGCTTCCTGAGCTGATCCTTGGATCGTCGTACCCCGACTTTTGACCACTTTCGCCATGATCTTGGCCTTTCTGACATTGGGGTTGGGGTAAGGTCCATACTTCCCGTCATAGTCGGCCCTCTTCAGGATATCGACCATCTCCAACATCTCCCCAAAGGACATATTTGAGGCCTTAAATCGTCTCTTCCAGGATCGGGACGTTTCTGGCTCCGGGCTTTCCTCCTCCTCGTTGCTGTAATTAGCACGCACCTGCTGTGTCTCCGTCATGTGCTCTTCCCCCACTGCGCCGAACGAGAAGGGGCGTAGAATAGACTAGAAAGAACATCAGGGGCAGGCGGAGTTTCACGCATGCGCAGTGTATATAAAGCGTAACACGCGTGCGTAGTACGTACGATCTGTGAGCGGAGGAAGGTATATCGAAGGCGCCTATCGTGATAACGAAGGTAAGATTTAAATTTGGGCCTATACTGTTTCTAGATTGAGGCCTGTATTTGGACAAGTTTAGAAGACTTTAGGCTGACATTAGGGTTTGTCTGGTGTTGTGTCTTGCAGTGAAAATTGATCTAGTCAATGATCAGGACTTTATGCCAATCTTCATAGATATGTTCAGGGAGCTGCCTTGTCTGTGGCACCCTGAATATAAGAACCAAACAAAGAGGAAGGCAGCAATGATGTTAAATAGATGTTAGTTTGGAGTACTAATTCATGATTGTGATTGATCAACCAAAAACTAAAACCATGTCCCTTTTTCATACACAGGGAAGTCTCGGCCAGGAGGTGGCCGGGCCAAGCAGGCTGCCCGATACCCAGGTCCCTCCCCTCCGCCTTCAAAGAAAAAGTGGCCGGAAGAGGAGTAACCTGTAGGAGGCAGCAATAGGCCTATTTTGGAAGGCTACTGAGGCCCTCAGAACACCCCACAGTGTGGAAGATGATTTTGCAGAGCTAACTGCATGCAAAATGATGCAGATGGAGGAGGGCCAAGGACTCTTATGTGAGTTTTTAATTTTGGAAGCTCTAAATAAGGGGTTGAGGGGCCAACTCACACGTGAAACCCACATTTGTCAGCTCACCCATGGTCCTCTTCCTCCTCCTACAGGTCCTACTCCTCCTCCTGCCACACCTCCAACACCAGAGCCACAGCCGGGAAGGAAGCGTGGAAGGAAGACCAGAGAGTGATGACCTGGGTTCAGTCTGGTCTGGCCAAAGATGCAGCCTCTTGTATGACCACAGCCTGGGGACAATACATGTCATCTGCTGCTTTCATGATCTCTGGGACTTCTGGACCAGACTGCACTCCCTTAGATATGGACTCCTCAGGCCACCAATTTTGCAGTAAAATAATTGATGTGTGCCCTAGGGGCCAAAGACTTCCCCAATTTATGATGTTTCTCCAGCGTTGCCTCCCTCTTTGTTTGGTTAAGAGCCCTTAATAAAGGAATTTTTGTTTCAATTATACTTGTCTATGTGTTCTTTCCTTCAAAAAGGACAGTTTGTTTGTGAGGAGGCAGGTACATTTCTAAAATACAATGTAAAATTAACAAGAGACACCAACACCAAGCAATCTCCTTGAGATTAAATAATACAAGATAATAATGGTGTTGTGGTAACTTGACACACAAAACACACACAAAAATATTCTCGAGTAAAATAAAAAAAAATAAAATAATAAAAACACGATCAGGCTTGAAAAAAATACAAACCCCCCAAAAAAACACATATCTTTTTTGTCAGATGTGTCAAATCAAAATATATTGATGAAATCACGAGAAATAATAAAGAAAGAAGTTTGTGAGAACTCTGTGTGAATATGAGCAGCAAAACAACTTACCGTAATTCTTCAAGCATTATAAAGAAGAACAGAGTGCGCTGCATTAAACAATTTTAAACATTGCAGCCTGACGAAAGTGCTATATCCATTCCGAACGCTAATTTTACCAGACCGAGTTGTTCCGTCTCGGAATTTCCTCTGAGCATGCGTGGCACTTTGTGCGTCGGAATTGTCCACACACGGTCGGAATTGACGTGATCGGATTTTGCTGTCGGAAAATTTCATAGCCTGCTCTCAAACTTTGTGTGTCGGAAAATCCGATAGAAAAAGTCAGATGGAGCCCACACTCGGTCGGAATTTCCGACAACAAGCTCCGATCGCACATTTTCCGTCGGAAAATCCGACCGTGTGTACAGGGCATTAGAATTTGCTGAAGCCATTGAATCAGCAAAGCAGCAAGGCAACAATTTTCCAAAAGTGGAAAGAAACCTCATACATGATCTTTCTTTTAGGTAAGGTTTATGTAAAAAAGTTCTTACCTTCCTGTTCCTGAAAAGAACACTGATAACAGGATGGATATTCTCCTCCTCAATAACGATATATTGTTCGAAATTAGCAGTAGATTTCAGTAAGTCCAAAAGCCGAGCACAGAATGAAGCCGAGTTCCCAGGATACCCCAGTCCTAATTCACATATTTTCTCACTTTGTACTGCTTTGCGGCGAGGGATACACTTATTTAAATAAATTAGGAAGAGAAAGGTTTATTCGTTGTCTTTCAAAGCCATAAAGTTAATGACCCCCATTCACAGCACTGCTCTGCCTAATCGTAAATGGAGGATTTAATATTCCGTGTTATGTATTTGTAGAAGGCACACAGGCCACATATCACTTATGCCTGCAAACCACAACTGTCCCTCAAGACACGCTTGTATGTAAACAGACAGATTATATTAGGACATTGGCTTCAACACTAGGGGAACAGACAAGAAAATATTTCAGTGTTTGAGTTTAGCTGTTAAATAAATGTGAGGCTTTCCTGTAAAAAGCTAGGCTAGTTATAGACAATGCATAAATGTGCCTTTGTCTTTTTTGAGGTGGGTGGGGCAATGGTGATCAGTCAGGAAATTCATTGCAGGTTATTAAATCTCCACCAGACACACACCTCCTGAGATCAGCGAGAGTAGCGGCTCTCATGTCTATGTGTAAAACCTTTCTACATTCTCAGGAAGGGGTTGGGTGCAATTGTGTGTAGTCCTCGGGTCATTACAATGGCCATAGACCTTTGATTCTGATAAAATGTACAGGTATGATCTAACCACCTTCAGTAATACCATCTCACTGTGTGCTCCTCAACACCAACACTCAGCTTGACCATGCATTGTTGCTATTCAAGTACAGGGGTTGGATGCTTATTCATAAACAATAGGATGGCCATAGACCTTTGAGTCTGATAGAACATACAGGTATTATCTAACCATCTTCAGGACTACTATCTCAATGCGTGCTCCTCAACACGAGCACTCAGCTAGACCATGCATTTCCACTATTCAAGTAAATGGGTCGGATGCTCATTTGTTTAAAGACAATTGGATGGCCATAGACTTTTGGATTTGATAGAACCTACTGGTATGATGTAGCCATCTTCAGACTATCATCCCACCGCATGCTCCTCAACACTGACATTCAGCTTGACCATGCGTTCCCGATATTCATGTAAAGGGGTTGGATGTTCATTTATTTAAAGACAATAGGATGACCATAGACCTTTGAGTTTGATAAAATGTACAGGTATGATCTAACCATCTTCAGGACTACCATCTTATTGCATGCTCCTCAACACTAACACTCTGCTTGGCCATGTACATTTTTTTTTTAAATGTGTCAAGCTGTAGCCCATAGATGTGAACTAGCCACATGGGAATGAGTGGGAGTGAAATGCATTTTTTGCAATTAAATATACAGTAACACAATATCCGAAAAGGAAAAAAAACCTGTTGCTGTCACTGCTTAAAAAGTGTTAGCTAAAGTTAAGCTGCACACAGGCAGTTTTTTACCTTCATGCATAAAATGCATGAAGGTAAAAAAACCTTTAGCCCTTAGAACCAATTTACAGCAGAGCTAAACCCACTAAATGAATTGAGATTGGGCAGATGAATAAAAAAGGTCTGCCTCCTTCATTAATAGAGCACTTTTCATTGTTGGAATCTATAGTACAACTTCTGTAAGTAGAGGGGGGGGGGTGCATGGAAAGGGCAGGCATAATTGGCACTCTTGCTGAGTACCTAAAACAGGTCCAGCCAGGGCCAGGACAAGGGGTGGGCAGGAGGGGCGGCTGCCCTGGGCACTGTGGCATCATGTGAAGTGGGGGGGGGGGTACCACAAGAAGATGGAGGGAGGGAATTTGTGTTGGAAGGGGGCATTTGGGGGGTGGCAGGGGGTAAGTATTGTTCTAGGAAGGGAAGTTGGGGTGGGGTGCTAAGAGTGGTGATTTAGGGGGATTTGTGTTGGGAGGGGGGATGGGGGAAGAAGATTTATGCTAGGAGGGAGGATTTGGGGGGACCTTATGCTGGGAGGAGGATTTGCAGTGGAGGGGAGAAGATGTGTACTAGGAGGGGAAATTTTAGGGGTCGAGGATTTGTGCTAAAAGGGGGTGATTTTTTTTTTGAGGGGGGGGCATTTGAGCTTGGGGGGATTTGGGGGATGGGAGGGAAAAGATTCATGCTGAGTGTTTTTGTGGGGGGGTTTTGCTGACACATAATGCTCATACATCTTGGGGAGGGGGGGCGCAGTTTGGTATGTTCATCCTAGGCTCTAAATGGCCTTGTCCCGGTGTTCTATCAAATCGTGCAGATCCTTGGGTAATGCCTCCAACGACGTAACGTCACTCCAGCTGACATGTTGATCTGCTGGCGTGACATCAACAATGCAGATCGTCAGAAGCATTATCCGACAATCTGAAAAGCACAGAGGGAGAATCAAACTCTCCAGATTATGCCTCGCTGTCTGTGCGAGACTTGAGCGACGTCATAGGCGGAGTCCCAGGCGGAAAACTATTGTTGGGCGGATTTGGGTGTGTTGCAGGGCGGACTTTGGGGCGGATTTTGGTGTGCTGCAGGATGGTGTCAAGTTTTGCAGTGAGACAGTGAGGCAGAATCTGACAATTAGATTCTCCCTCCGCGCTTTGCAGATCGTCGGATAATGCACAGTGTTGACGTCACGCCCGCTGGTCAACATTTCAGCTGGAGTGACGTTACATCCTGCGCAATGAGGCATTATCCGACAAGATGCACTAATTGACAGAACACTGGCACTGGGTCCAGCAGTTTCTTTTAATCTTTGCAGCAGTGGAAGGTTACTGCTGGGGTGGGGGGGAGTATTAGGAAGGGGGTGTAGAGGATAAAAGATTTCAACAAAGAGGGTAGCCACCAGCACAAAGGACACATCTTGCTGTAAAAAATGAAACTTAGGCTTTAATGCATATTAACTTTGAAATATCCCTACAATTATTTTTTACATATCATTGAGAGCTTAGATTATTATTATATTATTATACAGGATTTATATAGCGCCAACAGTTTACGCAGCGCTTTACAATATAAAAGGGAGACAATACAGTTATAATACAATAAAATGCAACAGGATTAAGAGGGCCCTGCTCAGAAGAGCTTACAATCTAATAGGTGTATGCAGTAAAGTGTCACAAAATGCACAATACTATTTACACATATGTGTGAAGGGGCCCTTAGAAGCCCTTAGTGAATGGAGAACAAGAAATGTGGCAATGCGGGGATACAAGTTGCCTCACTCTGCCCAGTGGCAGCATTATACAATATACGGGAAGAGGGCACAGCTTCAATAGAAAACATTACATCCTTCATGCTTTCTTTATGAGTGTTTATACAGCGGCTATAGCCCAGGGCTTGCCACCTTTGCTTTGTTCACTTATTTATTTTGCCTTTAAAAAAATAAATAAAATGAAGGGTCTGCCAGTGTGGCGGGTTGTAAAATATTTGCTGATGCTCTCCCATCTAGGAATTTGCTCCGACATGTTCGGCAATATCATTTTCCAGATCCCTCCGGTCTTCCAGAATTACTCAATAACCTTGCGGGTCAGGAGGAGCTGCCTTTAAATTCTGTTACTTCTCTGCTTTCCTCGCAGAAATTCAGCTCCAGCATTGGAATTACTGTGACCTCAACCTTCGCGTCCAACTGAATATACTTTCTGACGTTCGGCAAAGTCACAGAAACGAGAAATGCACAGCGCCACAAATCCTCTCACTCTTCCAGCTGCAAAGAGCCTTGAACGCGGTCGCTTATGCTGACATGCTGTTAAAAAAAAGAAAAGAAAAGAAAAAAACAATTTATTGTCCATGAAATATTTACTGAGCCTCAAATATAAAAAGTAGAGAAATGGGAAAATGTTGGTGGGCCATCCAGCAAAACCAGTCTATATGGGAACGCTCAGCAATTGGCATGAGGGAAATTAAACGTTTTAACTTCCCCAAAATGTCTGCAAAATTAAGAGATTTCAGCAGTTTCACAATTTTGCCAAAATGCATTGGAATCTATGAAAAAAAGGGGAAACTAAAGTTATTATTGGTATTTTATTTAAGGATGCAATAAGCTCTAACCCTTTCAGCATTACATTTTCCCCCATAAAAATGTGCAAAAAAATTGCACTTTTTAGCACACATAGGTCTGAAAATTCCTTTAAACCCCAAAACTTTATATATTTTCTGAAAGCAGAGACCCTTTAGAATAAAAAGATGGTAGTTGCAAATATTGCTATCCCATGATAAATGCGCAAATCTTGTTCAAAACTATATTTTCTGTAAAAAGTGCACTAAAGTTAATTAAGTGCACACACACAGTATAATTCATATTTATTTAGCACAATTTAGAAGACAAGACTGTATCAGGTAAGCCTTAAAATTTGCATGTGAAATGGAAAAAACTTATGATACTCAAAATTGTCCAAAGGAAACCATTTAACCACTTTAGCCCCGGAAGGATTTACCCCCTTCCTGACCAGAGCACTTTTTACAATTTGGCACTGCGTCGCTTTAACTGCTAATTGCGCGGTCATGCAATGCTGTACCCAAACGAAATTTGCGTCCTTTTCTTCCCACAAATAGAGCTTTCTTTTGATGGTATTTGATCACCTCTGCCGTTTTTATTTTTTGCGCTATACACGGAAAAAGACCGAAAATTTTGAAAAAAAATGATATTTTCTACTTTTTGTTCTAAAAAAAAATCCAATAAACTCAATTTTAGTCATACATTTAGGCCAAAATGTATTCGGCCACATGTCTTTGGTAAAAAAAATGTCAATAAGTGTATATTTATTGGTTTGCGCAAAAGTTATAGCGCCTACAAACTAGGGTACATTTTCTGGAATTTACACAGCCTTTAATTTATGACTGCCTATGTCGTTTCTTGAGGTGCTAAAATGGCAGGGCAGTACAAAACCCCCACAAATGACCCCATTTTGGAAAGTAGACACCCCAAGGAAATTGCTGAGAGGCATGTTGAGCCCATTGAATATTCATTTTTTTTGTCCCAAGTGATTGAATAATGACTAAAAAAAAAAAAAAAATTACAAAAAGTTGTCACTAAATGATATATTGCTCACACAGGCCATGGGCATATGTGGAATTGCACCCCAAAATACATTTAGCTGCTTCTCCTGAGTATGGGGATACCACATGTGTGGGACTTTTTGGGAGCCTAGCCGCGTACGGGGCCGCGAAAACCAATCACTGCCTTCAGGATTTCTAAGGGCGTACATTTTTGATTTTACTCCTCACTACCTATCACAGTTTTGAAGGCCATAAAATGCCCAGATGGCATAAAACCCCCCCAAATGACCCCATTTTGGAAAGTAGACACCCCAAGCTATTTGCTGAGAGGCATGGTGAGTATTTTGCAGCTGTCATTTGTTTTTGAAAATGAAGAAAGACGAGAAAAAAAAATTTTTTTTTCTTTTTTCCATTTTCATAACTTTGTGACAAAAAGTGAGGTCTGCAAAATACTCACTATACCTCTCAGCAAATAGCTTGGGGTGTTTACGGTCATTGGGGGGGGGGGGGGTTTGCCACCTGGGCATTCCATGGCCTCCGAAACTGTGATAGGCAGTGAAGAGTGAAATCAAAAATTTACGGCCTTAGAAAGCCTGAAGGCGGTGCTTGGTTTTCGGGGTCCCGTACGCGGCTAGGCTCCCAAAAAGTCCCACACATGTGGTATCCCCGTACTCAGGAGAAGCAACAGAATGTATTTTGGGGTGTAATTTCACATATTCCCATGGCATGTTTGAGCAATATATCATTTAGTGACAACTTTGCGCAAAAAAAAAATAAAAAAAATAAAAAATTGTCTCTTTCCCGCAACTTGTGTCACAATATAAAATATTCCATGGACTCGACATGCCTCTCAGCAAATAGCTTGGGGTGTCTACTTTCCACAATGGGGTCATTTGGAGGGGTTTTGAACTGTCCTGGCATTTTATGCACAACATTTAGAAGCTTATGTCACACATCACCCACTCTTCTAACCACTTGAAGACAAAGCCCTTTCTGACACTTTTTGATTACATAAAAAAATAATTTTTTTTTGCAAGAAAATTACTTTGAACCCCCAAACATTATATATTTTTTTAAAGCAAATGCCCTATAGATTAAAATGGTGGGTGTTTCATTTTTTTTTCACACAGTATTTGCGCAGCGATTTTTCAAACGCATTTTTTGGGGAAAAAACACACTTTTTTAAATTTTAATGCACTAAAACACACTATATTGCCCAAATGTTTGATGAAATAAAAAAGATGATCTTAGGCCGAGTACATGGATACCAAACATGACATGCTTTAAAATTGCGCACAAACGTGCAGTGGCGACAAACTAAATACATTTTTAAAAGCCTTTAAAAGCCTTTACAGGTTACCACTTTAGATTTACAGAGGAGGTCTACTGCTAAAATTACTGCCCTCGATCTGACGTTCGCGGTGATACCTCACATGCATGGTGCAATTGCTGTTTACATTTGACGCCAGACCGACGCTTGCGTTCGCCTTAGCGCGAGAGCAGGGGGGACAGGGGTGCTTTTTTTTTTTTTTTTTTTTTCTTTATTATTCTTATTTTTTTTTATCTTATTTTTAAACTGTTCCTTTCAATTTTTTTTTTTTAATCATTTTTATTGTTATCTCAGGGAATGTAAATATCCCCTATCATAGCAATAGGTAGTGACAGGTACTCTTTTTTGAAAAAATTGGGGTCTATTAGACCCTAGATTTCTCCTCTGCCCTCAAAGCATCAGACCACACCAAGATCGGTATGATAAAATGCTTTCCCAATTTCCCAATGGCGCTGTTTACATCCGGCGAAATCTAAGTCATAAAATGCTTGTAGCTTCCGGTTTCTTAGGCCATAGAGATGTTTGGAGCCACTCTGGTCTCTGATCAGCTCTATGGTCAGCTGGCTGAATCACCGGCTGCATTTTCAGGTTCCCTGTTGAGACAGGAGAGCCAGAGAAAAACACGGAAGACGTTGGGGGGGGGGCATTCCCTCCCACGGCTTGTAAAAGCAGTCTAGAGGCTAATTAGCCGCTAGGATTGCTTTTACATGAAAGCCGACCGCTGGCTGAAAAGAATGATACCAAGATGATACCTAAACCTGCAGGCATCATTCTGGTATAACCACTCAAAGTCGTGAATGGCGTACCTGAAGACAAAAAAATGGTTAACAATAAAGCACAGTAAACGGTAAAGTATAAAAAATTGCATACCTGAAAAGCAAACATGATAAAACATAACAACAATAAAACATTGCAGAATAGAATACAGTAAAAAAGAGCAGAACAATAGAGAGAATAGAGAGAGAGAGAACAATATTTTTTATTTTATATTTTTGTATGTGTTTTTTTTTTTTTACACTTTTTTTTGTAACTGTAACTTTTATAACTGTAACCGGTTCCAGGTTCGGGTCTCTCAAAATGCGATGGCATCTTGGGAGACCCTGTGAAAGTGTGCCTAGTCTGTGGAATGCTGTACCCTACGCTAATACTCAACTAGTGAATGGTAGCGTTCAAAACATTCACCAATGCAAAGACCAGGATTGTCAGGACAGGAGGGACAATAATAGCGGGTGTCACGCCTATATCCGCACTTGCTGCAGACACAACATCTTTTTTGGGGGGGTTCGTTGGGTAGGGGTACTCGGGAGGACATAAAGAAAATGCCTCTCATGCAGCCGACTGCATTTGGTTGGGGATGTGAATGGGGGAAGTACGGGCGCTGCAGAAGCGGTGGGTTCCCAATTAGGATTGGCGAATGCAGCAGGAAGGGCACTATGGGCACGACGGGCCTGTGTTTGTCTTTTTGGTGGCAGCGGGACACTACTTGTGCTTGCCACCTCACCAGCTTGAACTGCACTTATGGGACTCGCCACGTCACCAAGTGTTACTGCAGTGCTGGTTTGACTACGACCGGGGTGTACTAGGCCGCTGGTGCTTGCCAGTTCACCAAAACGCTACCAAAAAAACTGTTAGCGATCGCAGGATCAGGCCTGACTCTTTAGTTTAGTGTTTTGTAAGTGTCAGTGATCGATCGATACTGCACTTGGGTGGGCTGGGCTGGGCCGGGCGGAGGGGCAAAACGCAGGTGCTAGCAGGTATCTGGGCTGATCCCGCTAACACTGCGTTTTTGGGAACCCTAAACTGCTGGGGACGCTAGTATAGATCTGATCGGATCAGATATTGATCCGATCAGATACTATACCACTAAGGGAGGTGTACGGTGCGTGCGTGGGTGTTAGCGGTACTGGCGCTAACCTGACACTGCCTGGGGCTGGTGCTTGCCAGTTCACCAAAACGCTACCAAGAAAACTGTTAGCGATCGCAGGGATCAGGCCTGACTCTGAACGCTTCAGTTATGCGTTTAGTGTTTTGTAAGTGTCAGTGATCGATCGATACTGCACTTGGGTGGGCTGGGCGGAGGGGAAAAACGCAGGTGCTAGCAGGTATCTGGGCTGATCCCGCTAACACTGCGTTTTTGGGAACCCTAAACTGCTGGGGACGCTAGTATAGATCTGATTGGATCAGATATTGATCCGTACAGATACTATACCACTAAGGGAGGCGTATGATGCGTGCGTGGGTGTTAGCGGTACTGGCGCTAATCTGACGCTGCCTGGGGCGACGCATATCACCGCCGGGCGATCAGGGGGCTAAACCTTTATTCGGTAATAAACGGCGGGTGCCCTGACACTATAAAAAATAAACGAACTAACCAGCGTCACCCATAATGGTTATGCGGTGATCAGTGGTGAAAGGGTTAACTAGGGGGCAATCAAGGGGTTAAAACATTTATTAGATAGTATATGGGGGTCCCTGTCGCTATAAAACGCTGACAGCGAACCTAAATATTTACCTCCCTAACTAGCGTCACCAGCGACACTAATACAGCGATCAGAAAAATGATCGCTTGGTGACACTGGTGACGGGGGGTGATCAAGGGGTTAAAACTTTATTAGGGGGGGTTAGTGGGGTACCCTAGACCTAAAGGGGGGTAATACTAACTGTCCCAACACTGTAACTGTCACAAACTGACACTATGCAGTAATCAGGAAAAAAACAAAAAAAAACCAAAAAAAAACCTGCTTGGTGTCAGTTTGTGACAGGGGGGGGGTGATTGGGGGGGGATCGGGGGGTGATCGGGGGGGGGGGATCGGGGTGTTTTGTATGCCTGGCATGTTCTACTGTGTTGTGTTGTGTTTGTGCACTTACATTCCAGTCTTCTCTCCTCGGCCCGGAACGGAAAATACCGAGCCGAGGAGAGATGACATCATTTCCTCTGCCTCTGTGTACAATACAGAGGCAGGGAAATGATCCCATTGGCTGGGAGCAATCGCGAGGGGGGGGCCACGAATGGATGGCCTCCCCCTCACCACCGATCGCCGGGGAAGATTTGCCGACCGCCGCAGGCACCGGGGGGGGGGGGGTCCGATTGGACCCCCACCCGTGGGCAGGCAGGGACGTACAGGTTATCCCTTTTGCCTGCCCGTGCCGCTCTGTCGACGTACATCTGTGTGCGGCGGTCGGCAACTGGTTAAAAAATGTTACAGCTCATCAGTTTAGAGTTACCATTAATAATGGCCCTAAAATGATTTCTCTATTTACAGAGTACCTGGAAACACCTAATATATGGTATGCAACTGTTGTTTACCTACACGCATGCTTTCTGGGGGGGGGGGGGGTAAGTGAATGGTGGTAAGTGTGTTGGTTCCTTACTTTTTTTGGTCTATTTTATTCTTTTTTTTTTTATTGCTTTTTATTGATTTATTTATAGATGTTTGCTGATCCTCCTCCCCTAAGCCATCTGAAGACCACACACAGTATTTAAATAGTAACTCCACATTTGTTAAGAAAAAAACATTTCCCCCGGGTGATCTATGTACATTGCAAGGATTTTAACACACTTTTTTGCAGATTCCTAGCTTTTAGTATTCTGAAAAAACAGATGTTTGTCTATGTCCATGGGAGTGGTTTTATAATTATCAATCAGCTGCTGCATGTGCAGGGCTCTAATGAGGAAATTGAAGAATAATGAGGAAATTGACAGGGTCTGCATCCCTTTAGATGTGATTTTACTTTGGGAGTATCTCACCAAAAATGACATTTGTGTTGCAGGAGATGCTAAAAATCTGACATGTACCTTAGTGCTGACTTCTGGGAAAATCATTGAGCCAATCACTCAAGCAGTAAATTACATTTTCAGGGGGTGTTCTGTGTACAGAACACCTCCAGGTAGCCATATTTCAGAAAAATACCATGCTGCAGATTGAAAAGGAAAGGTCATTTTTAATAACATTGAATTAGAGAGTTACATAGTTACATAGTAGGTGAGGTTGAAAAAAGACACAAGTCCATCAAGTCCAACCTATGTGTTTGATTATATGTCAGTATTACATTGTATATCCCTGTATGTTGTAGTTGTTCAGGTGCTTATCTAATAGTTTTTTGAAACTATCAATGCTCCCCGCTGAGATCACCGCCTGTGGAAGGGAATTCCACATCCTTGCTGCTCATACAATAAAGAACCCTGTACCTAGTTTAAGGTTAAACCTCTTTTCTTCTAATTCTAATGAGTGGTCACTTGTTATGTTAAACTCCCTTTTGTGGGGTCACCAGTATGGTATTTATAAATTGAAATCATATCTCCTCTCAAGCGTCTCTTCTCCAGAGAGAATAAGTTCAGTGCTCGCAACCTTTCCTCATGACTAAGATCCTCCAGACCCTTTATTAGCTTTGTTGCCCTTCTTGGAACTCGCTCCATTTCCAGTACATCCTTCCTGAGGACTGATGCCCAGAACTGGACAGCATACTCTAGGTGCGGCCGGACCAGAGTCTTGTAGAGCGGGAGAATTATTGTTTTATTGTTTATTTTATTGTTTTATCTCTGGAGTTGATCCCCTTTTTAATGCATGCCAATATTCTGTTTGCTTTGTCAGCAGCAATTTGGCATTGCATGCCATTGCTGAGCCTATCATCTACTAGGACCCCCGGGTCCTTTTCCATCCTAGATTCCCACAAAGGTTCTCACCCCAGTGTATAGATTGTATTCATATTTTTGCCACCCAAATGCATTATTTTTCATTTTTCTACATTGAACCATGTAGTTGCCCACCCCATTAATTTGTTCAGATCATTTTGAAAGGTTTCCACATCCTGCAGAGAAGTTATTATTCTGCTTAGCTTAGTATCGTCCAAAAATACAGAGATTGAACTGTTTACCCCATCCTCCAGGTCGTTTATGAACAAAATAAATAGGATTGGTCCCAGCACAGAACCTAGGGGACCCCACTACCCACCTCTGATCATTCTGAGTACTCCCCATTTATCACCAAACTCTGAACTTGTTGCCAGTTTTCAATCCATGTACTCACCCTATGGTCCATGCCAACGGATCTTATTTTGTACAGTAAACGTTTATGGGGAACTGTGTCAAATGCTTTTGCAAAATCCAGATACACCACGTCTACGGGCCTTCCTTTATCTAGATGGCAACTCATCTCCTCATAGAAGGTTAATAGATTGGTTTGGCAAGAACGATTCTTCATGAATCCATGCTGAATATGCTAATGATACCATTGTAAGGGTGGCTAGATGGTACCATAGGATGCAGCACCTCATCCCCGAAATAATCAAAAAACTAATGGGTATGTGGGCAGGGGATTATAACGGTGCTAGGGTCAGAAGGTATAGAGAAGAATAACGAGTAACAGAGAGTGTAAAAGACGAAAAGTTACAAAGTTTATTGATAATCTTACATAGGTAAAAAATACATTACAAGCAATTCATGTTTTAAAAAAGAGATATATAAGTACATGTACTGTATGTGACCCAAAGAATGATGGGGTAGGCCAGATGGAAGTGGCCGTCGAAAAAGGGGGGGCTCGATTTCCTACATGTTTCGCCAAGACATTGGCTTCTTCAGGGAACAAGAGCTCAAAAAGTAAATATGTAAGATAATTCTATATAATGAAAATAGAAAACATCATGTAAACAAAATATTTAGCAGTACCGTACTTCATATGCACAAGAAAGAGTTAATGCTGTGGCTGAACAGTCATGCGACCCACCGGCTCCACTGAGCTCCGGTAATGCAAACGTACCTGGGACGTCGACGTCCAGAGGGAAGGGAAGAGGGGGGGGGGAAAGGCCGCCCGGGGGCGTCACTGCAGGGGAGCGAGCAGGCCGCGCCGTAAATTATGCCTGCAGGGGGCATACAGTAGACCTGGCAATGGAATGTAAAAGCAATAAATGAGTAATGGTACACTTTATCCATGATATCCTAGAGAAAACAGTTGCACGTCAGTGCATTATGCTAAAAAAGATATGTAGAATATATATATGAGTCAGTGTATCTGTATCTCTAAGGAAGTGCAAACTTACATGTTCGTTTAAAAGCAGTAGAATGGAGTGATCACAAAGAGCCTGTGAGTAGGTGCGTGCACACAGCAAAGAAGTTGCCAAGGTAAACGAGATCTGCTATCAGTTGAAAAAGAGCCTAAATAGAGGAGTGGATAGCGTTAGGGGTGTTGCAGATGGTAAATTAAGACTTGTACGCAAGTCAGGACGGTACTTACTTAATAAGGTAAGCTATAGGTAGAAATCTCATAGCAATGCAGTCAATGGCATAAAATGCCTAACCCAAGAGTTTTAAATTGGCTTTTGAAAAAGGGGCGGAAATAGCAACATGTCCTAAAAAGAGTAGAGATGGAAAAACGAGAAGTTAGGACATTGAGATTTAAATGGGCAAAGACCGGGCTATTGAGAAGACTGAGAGCATATTACCTAGTCCGCCATATCGCAGACGCTGTTGCTTAGGAGGATCAATGCTAACCAACAGAGTAAGTAGCCAGTCCAGGGTGGCTCCTGTAAAACGTTTGGAAATGTGGTAAGTAATATAATTGGGAAACCGTAGTTGAGATGTCATAAGAGACAAAGATTACCTTCTTGCTGTGTGCAGAGCGAGTACAGGCACGTCCCTCGTCCAACAAGGAACTGAGGGACTGGCCGGTTACATATATACCCCCCACACCTGATCAGATAGTGATCAGGTGTGCGGACGCCGAGTGAGTTCCTTGTTGGACGAGGGACGTGCCTGTACTCGCTCTGCACACAGCAAGAAGGTAATCTTTGTCTCTTATGACATCTCAACTACGGTTTCCCAATTATATTACTTACCACATTTCCAAACGTTTTACAGGAGCCACCCTGGACTGGCTACTTACTCTGTTGGTTAGCATTGATCCTCCTAAGCAACAGCGTCTGCGATATGGCGGACTAGGTAATATGCTCTCAGTCTTCTCAATAGCCCTGTCTTTGCCCATTTAAATCTCAATGTCCTAACTTCTCGTTTTTCCATCTCTACTCTTTTTAGGACATGTTGCTATTTCCGCCCCTTTTTCAAAAGCCAATTTAAAACTCTTGGGTTAGGCATTTTATGCCATTGACTGCATTGCTATGAGATTTCTACCTATAGCTTACCTTATTAAGTAAGTACCGTCCTGACTTGCGTACAAGTCTTAATTTACCATCTGCAACACCCCTAACGCTATCCACTCCTCTATTTAGGCTCTTTTTCAACTGATAGCAGATCTCGTTTACCTTGGCAACTTCTTTGCTGTGTGCACGCACCTACTCACAGGCTCTTTGTGATCACTCCATTCTACTGCTTTTAAACGAACATGTAAGTTTGCACTTCCTTAGAGATACAGATACACTGACTCATATATATATTCTACATATCTTTTTTAGCATAATGCACTGACGTGCAACTGTTTTCTCTAGGATATCATGGATAAAGTGTACCATTACTCATTTATTGCTTTTACATTCCATTGCCAGGTCTACTGTATGCCCCCTGCAGGCAAAATTTACGGCGCGGCCTGCTCGCTCCCCTGCGGTGACGCCCCCGGGCGGCCTTTCCCCCCCCCCCCTCTTCCCTTCCCTCTGGACGTCGACGTCCCAGGTACGTTTGCATTACCGGAGCTCAGTGGAGCCGGTGGGTCGCATGACTGTTCAGCCACAGCATTAACTCTTTCTTGTGCATATGAAGTACGGTACTGCTAAATATTTTGTTTACATGATGTTTTCTATTTTCATTATATAGAATTATCTTACATAATTACTTTTTGAGCTCTTGTTCCCTGAAGAAGCCAATGTCTTGGCGAAACATGTAGGAAATCGAGCCCCCCCTTTTTCGACGGCCACTTCCATCTGGCCTACCCCATCATTCTTTGGGTCACATACAGTACATGTACTTATATATCTCTTTTTTAAAACATGAATTGCTTGTAATGTATTTTTTACCTATGTAAGATTATCAATAAACTTTGTAACTTTTTGTCTTTTACACTCTCTGTTACTCGTTATTCTTCTCTATACCTTCTGACCCTAGCACCGTTATAATCCCCTGCCCACATACTGTGGCGGCACAGTGGTGTAGTGGTTAGCACTCTCGCCTAGCAGTAAAAAGGGTCGCTGGTTCAAATCCCAACCACGACACTACCTGCCTGGAGTTTGCATGTTCTCCCTGTGCCTGCGTGGGTTTCCTCCGGGTGCTCCGGTTTCCTCCCACACTCCAAAGACATGCTGGTAGGTTAATTGGCTTCTGTCCAAAAAATTGGCCCTAGTATATGAATGGGGACCTTGGATTGAGGGTAGGGACTGATGTGAGTGTGCGATGTACAGGGTTAGGGACAAGGGTCAGGGTTGTAGACACACACTCACTCAGGTTGAACTCGATGGACTGGTGTCTTTATTCAACCTTACTATGTAACTATGTAACTATGTAACTATGTAACCCATTAGTTTTATGCTAATGATACCGTTCTCGTTACTAAAATCTTGTATATAGTCCCTTATCATCCCCTCCAAGAGCTTGCATACTATTGATGTTAGGCTAACTGGTCTGTAATTCCCAGGGATGTATTTTTGGGCCCTTTTTAAATATTGGTGCTACATTGGCCTTTCTCCAATCACCTGGTACCATTCCAGTCAGACTGTCAGTAACAATTAGTAACAATGGTCTGGCAATTACTTGACTGAGTTCCCTAAGTACCCTCGGATGCAAGCCATCTGGTCCCGTTGATTTATTTATGTTAAGTTTCCCAAGTCTAATTTGAATTCTGTCCTCCGTTAACCATGGATGTGCTTCCTGTGATGTGTCATAAGGATAAACACTGCAGTTTTGGTTACTGAAGCCCTCCCGATTCCCTCGTGAAGACTGAGGAGAAGAATAAATTCAATACCTTCGCCATCTCCCCATCCTTTGTAACCAGATGTCCTTCCTCATTCTTTATGGGGCCAATATGGTCTGTCCTCCCTTTTTTACTGTTTACATACTTAAAGAATTTCTTGAGATTTTTTTTGCTCTCCTTCGCTATGTGTCTTTCATGTTCTATCTTAGCCATCCTAATTGCACCCTTACATTTCTTGTTGCATTCTTTATAAAGTCTGAATGCTGATGATGATCCCTCAACCTTGTATTTTTTGAAGGCCTTCTCCTTTGCTTTTATATGCATTTTTACATTAGAGTTAAGCCATCTAGGACTTTTGTTCGCTCTTTTAAATGTATTACCTAATGGGATGCATTGGGTAATGCCCTTATTTAATATGCTCCTAAAGCAAACCCATCTCTCCTCCGTATTTTTTGTTCCTAAGATTTAATCCCAATTCATGCCTTCTAACAAGGTTCGTAGTTTAGAGAAGTTGGCTCTTTTGAAATTCAGTGTCTATGTATTCCCTTTATGTTTCCTATTTGTGTGATTTTATACTGAAGCCAATTGACCTGTGATCACTTCCTAAATTGCTGCGTATTTCCACATTCGAGATCAGGTCTGTATTGTTGGTAATCAGTAGATCCAGTAACGCTTTATTTCTAGTTTGTGCGTCTACCATCTGAACCATGAAATTGTCCTGCAAGACATTTAGGGACTGGCAAACCTTATGCCGCATACACACAGTCGGAATTTCTGACAGAAAAAGTCAGATGGGAGCTTTTCATTGTATATTCCGACCATGTGTATGCCCCATCGGACTTTTTACGTCGAAAATTCAGACTTATATAGAGGACATGTTCTATATTTTTCCGACTGAACAAATTTCCTATAGGGAAAACGGCTCCTCCGTATGCTGTTCCGACGTACCAAAAATAACGCATGCTCTGAAGCAAGTACGAGACGGAAGCGTCTTTGTGGTAAAACTAACGTTCGTAATGGAGAGAGCACATTCCTCACGCTGCAAATTCTTTGATCTTTTAATGCAGCGCAATCTTATGTTCTTTATAATGCTAGAATAATGAAGTTGTTTTGCTGCTGATATTCACACAGAGTTCTCACAAACTTATTTCTTTATTATTTCTCGTGATCTCATGAATAATCTTTTATTTTTTTAAAAGCCAGATCTCCATAATAATGTTTAGAATTAATTTTTTATAGTCATCTTTTTTTTATTTGTTTTATTTCATCAAGATCTCCTTCTTTTTGGATTATTGAAAAATTATCACAAACTGAACAGCAGTTAAAACGATCTGAAAAGCACGAGTCTGAAAAGCGCGAATCGTCTCTCACCAAACTTCTACTAACACAAGATAAACACAAGATTAGCAGAAGGAGCCCAAAGGGTGGCACACTGGGTATTGAACTTCCGCTTTATAGACCCGCCGTACGTGTTGTACGTCACCGTGTTCTTGACGGTCGGAATTTGGTGTGACCGTGTGTATGCAAGACAGCTTGAGCGAAATTCTGGCGGAAAAACCTTCAGAGTCTATTCCGACGGGAAAAGCGGTCGTGTGTACAGGGCATTAGACGAATGCGTGGTTCCCTCTGCCCAGTTTATGTCTGGATCATTAAAATCCCCCATTATAATAACACTTCCCATCCTTGCTGCTAATCTAACTTGTGATAGGAGATCCGTCTCCCCCTCCACCCTCAGGTTAGGGGGCCTATAGCATACTCCCAGTATTATTTTCCCATTAGCTTAATGCCTTTGGAGCTCTACCCATAAGAATTCCCTAGCTCCCTTAGTGATGTCATCTCTCAAATTCACTTGTACATTATTCTTGATATATAGGCATACCCCTCCCCCTTTTTTACCCTCTCTATCCCTTGAATGGTTGCATGCCAATCATGAGAGCTTTTAAACCAGGTCTCTAAAATTTCCACAAAATCCAAATCCTCCTCGTACAACAGTATCTCTAGTTCACCCATCTTGTCCGCCAGGTTCCTGGTATTGGTGAACATGCCACGTAGTTTAGACTGGTCGCATACTATCCTTTTTTTTACATTGAATGCCCAGCCCTAGTAAAGTAACATTAAAGTGACAGTACACAAATAAATATCAAGAAAACAAAACATGGAAAAAAAAAATACAGTGCCTTGAAAAAGTACTCATACCCCTTGACATTTTCCACATTTTGTCACATTACAACGAAAAACATAAATGTATTTTATTGGGATTTTTATGTGATAGACCAACACAAAGTGGCACATAATTGTGAAGTGAAAGGAAAATGATAAATGGTTTTCAAAATTTTTTACAAATGAACATCGGAAAAGTGTGGCGTGCATTTGTATTCAGTCCCCCCTGAGTCATTACTTTGTAGAACCACCTTTCACTACAATTACAGCTGCAAGTCTTTTTGGAGATGTCTCTACCAGCTTTGCACATCTAGAGAGTAAAATTTTTGCCCAAGCTCTGTCAGATTGGATTTAATTGTCTGTGAACAGCATTTTTCAAGTCTTGCCACAGATTCCCAATCGATCTTAGGTCTGGACTTTGACTGTGCCATTCTAACACAGCCAGAGCTAAACATTGTAGCTCTGGCTGTATGTTTAGGGTCGTTGTCCTGCTGGAAGGTGAACCTCTGCCCCAGTCTCAAGTCCTTTGCAGACTCTAACAGGTTTTCTTCTAAGATTGCTGAAGAAAAGCATCCCCACAACATGATGCTGCCACCACCATGTTTCACGGTGGGGATGGTGTGTTTTCCGCCACACATAGCATTTTGCTTTTAGGCCAAAAAGTTAAACTTTGATCTCGTCTGACCAGAGCACCTTCTTCCACATGTTTGCTGTGTACCCCCCCTCCCATGGCTTCTCGCAAACTGCAAACGGGACTTCTTATGGCTTTCTTTCTGCCACTCTTCCATAAAGGTCAGATTTGTGGAGTGCACGACTAATAGTTGTCCTGTGGAGAGATTCTTCCACCTGAGCTCTGCAGCTCCTCCAGTTACCATGGGCCTCTAGGCTGCTTCTCTGATTAATGCTCTCCTTGCCCGGCCTGTCAGTTTAGTTGATCGTCCATGTCTTGGTAGGTTTGCAGTTGGGCCATACTCTTTCAATTTTCGTATGATGGATTGCACAGTGCTCCGTGAGATGTTCAAAGCTTGGGACATTCTTTTATACCCTAACCCTGCTTTAAACTTCTCCAACTTTATCCCTGACCTGTCTGGTGTGGTCCTTGGCCTTCATGATGCTGTTTGTTCACTAAGGTTCTCTAACAAACCTCTGAGGGCTTTACAGAACAGCTGTATTTATACTGAGAATTAATTAAACACAGGTAGACTCTGTTTACTAATTAGGTGACTTCTGAAGACAATTGGTTCGACTAGATTTTAGTTAGGGGTATCCGAGTAAAGGGGGCTGAATACAAATGCACGCCACACTTCTCAGATATTTGTTTGTAAAAAAATTGAAATCCATTTATCAGTTTCCTTCCACTTCACAATTATGTTCCACTTTGTGTTGGTCTATCAAATAAAAGCCTAATAAATACATTTACATTTTTGGTTGTAACATGACAAAATGTGGAAAATTTCAAGGAGTGTGAATACTTTTTCAAGGCACTGTATATATATGTGTGTGTGTGTGTGTGTGTGTGTGTGTGTATATATATATATATATATATATATATATATATATATATATATATATATATAAATAATATAAATTTTTTTTTTTTTGCAATTTTCACCAATGCAACTCGGTGAGCAAAATTGCAATAAAATCCTAAAGTCCTGCTAAGGAACTGTGCACTGGGGTTGAGGTTTTTACATATTGTTACTTGCAACACTTATGCCGCGTAGACACGGTCGTACATTCCGACACCAAACTGTGGATTTTTTTCTAACGGATGTTGGCTCAAACTTGTCTTGCATACACACGGTCACACAAATGTTGTTGGAAATTCCGAACGTGGTGACGTATAACGTACGACGAACCGAGAGAAATGAAATTCAATAGCCAGTGCAGCTCTTCTGCTTGATTCCAAGAATGCGTGGACTTGGAAGCGTTCGGAATTTCTGACAACAAAGTTTGTTTTCGGAAAATTGGAGAACCTGCTCTCAAACATTTGTTGTCGCAAATTCTGATAGCAAATGTCCGATGGAGCATACACACGGTCGGAATTTCCGACAACAAGCTCACATCAAACATTCCCTGTCAGAAATTCCGACCGTGTGTACGCGACAAGCTCACATCGAACATTCCCCGTCGGAAATTCCCCTACCGTGTGTACGTGGCATAAGGTCTTTGATTCGGTTTCAACTAAGGCACTGACAGCATGGATTTTGTATGTTTTTGGCTGCATTCTTGGTGTTCTGATCTGCTCATAAAAATGAAGGTGTCAGATCTTGGAACTTTACATATAAAATATATATCTAAAGCCAAAACGTTCAATGCAATTCCAGGAACCAAATGAAAAATCATCAATGAGCTACTTTCCATTGAACATTGCAAGTGTGCTAAAATCAGAAACTTCAGTCTTCTATCTTAACTGTGACTTCCCTGCCGTCTACTTCAGAAAGACTCCCAGTGACCCTTTGTGGAGCTGCTTCCTGGATTTTGAGCTGTGTAGCTTTCTCTTTGCTTTCTTTATCGCCAATTAAATTTAAACTTCCTAGGCAGGTGGGTCTGACAAACTGGGGTTCTCAGACGGGATGATTACTGACAAAAAAGTGTGGTGCACTGATGCATAACAGCAATGCCTGGATGGAAAATTTAAATACCAAGCAAGTCAATTGTACTCCCTATGTGCATCTCAAATCCTAATTTCCAATTAAAGTGTATCTAAACCCGAAAACAAAAATGTGATTTACAGTAGCTTACCAGTGCCTAGACATGGCGTTTGCATCATTTTTCAGGCTAAGAACATATTCAGCAAGTACAGAAAATGCCAGTTGATCTTGCCAGAAATGCAATGTCCTTGTCAATTCCTGTGAGATTAATTGAAAGCACAAACAATGTTATCTTATTTCTGTAAACTACTAATTCCCCTGCACCCCATCTAATGGATATAAAGTGAGAAAGATGAATTTGAGCCCAGGTGACAACCATGGCTCTCTCCATAGGTACAGTGAAGTGAGTTGGTGTAGCCATCCAAAGACAGGAAGCATATTATTCATAGGATTTCCAGGTGAAGAGTAAGGAAAAAATGCTAAACCAAAGAAATTTTATTCAGCTACCACATCTAAGCTGAAATATTTAAAATTTGTTGTTGGGTTTACATACACTTTAGGACTGAGTGTACCTTTAATGAGACCATGTACCAGGTCAGCATCTTGCAATAGGTAGTATGCTGTCAGGATACATTCCAGAACAGAGGTGTGTGTGCACCAACATGCAGTCTAGGAACTTTTGCCAGTATCCTGCATGGGCACACTTGCTTATGCAGAAATCCACACGTCTGCGTATGCAGGTGCGCATGGCGCGCATACAATTTCTAAACTAGCGGCAAAGGCCCTATTTAAAGGAAGGTTAGTGACAGTTAGTTGCTGGATGATCTTCAGATTGTGCATGAACTCTTCTTCCATATATCCTGATTTTGTGCTTATCCTGATTTTCTGTTATTGACTCAGCCTGCTCTTGGAATTCAGTCTTTCAGTTCTTGGTTGTGACCCCGGGTAGCTTAAGGATTTTGTTTCTACTGATCAACCATGTATGACCCTGGCTTTGGCTCCTGACCACTCCATTGTCTCCAAGCCTGTTGACCGTGTATGACCTTGGCTTGGCCCTTGACCTCAACACTACTACCCTCCAGATCTTCCCTGTTGGTCCCAACCTGCACCATCTCTGCCCACCAGCTGTTGGGCTTGACCTGCACCCCTACATGGTCTCTCCATAATACTTTTCTTCTGAGACTCTCATCTCCCAGATAGAGAGCTACCCTGCTGACCACTACCAGGAGCAGCCACCAGTGAACTAGACTTTTGGCACTTATACCACTTTGTGGTACTTTGTGGCTCTGTACTTCCAACAACCACCAAGAGTGTACAGACCAGAGCAACAAGGGAAGCCCTCTCATCACTCTGGCCTCTAACCAAGGTATGCAACATATACTCCACTGGCCCGTGTCTCTTTCCTTCCATCCAGCACTGCAACCTCTGTCTATCTTATGCATGCAATACCACCAGGAAGGTTGAATGCCTTTGTCCTTCACCACACACTGGTTCCTTTCTCCAACCCATATGTCACTACAAGATTCAGCAGGGGTTGGAGGAACATACCAGTACAGGGTAGGAGGAATTGGCATCTGACACTCTCAGAAGTATGGAATGCCAAAGAGTTAGATAAAAGCTACAGAGCTGGAGCAAAAAAAGCCAGGCCACTAGAGAGGTGAATATCACATCACTTCTCTTGCAGAGAACTGACCATTGATTAGTTGAGTTCAAAAGGGTCTCTTTAGCCTTCTTCAGCTTCAAGGGCTGAGTTCTAAGAACTTTGCAAAGTATCGTTTAAAATATTCCTGCGTTACCAGTTCAGCAAGTACTTTGTCATGAGTGGGAAAAATTGCCCAGAGCAGTGTTATAAGCAGACAAAACTGTAAGAATTGATATTTCCCATAAAAGAATGGTGAAATATTTATTCTTTTTATCAGTTGGCTCCTGTGTATTAAAAAAATGGCATCTTTTATAAAATGATCATAAGGACTCTATCCCCATGTTCCTTGTTACTGTGCTATTTTTCTGGCCAAAATGGCCATTTGTCAAATACTACGTTTGTATAATGAATGAAGTGTATATGTAGTTTGGGACCTTTTAAAGATTGATACAAAAACGATTAGTATACCTGTATCAAGAATGGCCTTTAGGATGGTGTTTTGAGAAACAGGGACCCCCCTCAATAGTTTTGCTATGGGGCCTGATAGTTACAGCCGTACATTGGAAAGTTTCTTAAAGCCACACACTACTGATGGGTCCCGGGTTAGCTATGATATGAATTCATGAGTTTTAGGAGGCCATCCTATAAAGTTTAGTTCAGAGGGTTGGACCGCAGAGCTGTTGAAATCTAAACCCATGAACAAATGTAACCTATTACAGTGTACCAGCTCCCGTGGCTGCATTTTTTTTACACATTTCTCCTTTATTTTCACCTAATGATCTTGCCAGTAAAACACTTCCTGGCCTAGGGTCACAGCTCTCACTGCACTGTATCTACAGAGGAGCATGAGCACCTGCATGGGCAAGGTGACGTGTCTCTTTAAGTTGTATATTCATGTTTAATAAAAAGCACAGAAATACTGATATGTAATTTACATTAAGAATCATCAAGTAAACTGGGGATAAAAAAAATATCAAGGCTACCTTGAAAGCTGAATAAGAAATAAAGTGTATCACTCCAGTGAAATAAACAGCCTTCAAAGTGAATGGCATACAAATTCTGTGTAATGTATTTGATATTCAAAGCATGGAAGTACATTTAAGGTAAAGTGTAGTCAGGCAGGACCAACCCTTCTATCAACAACACAGGTGGTCTCGTTTCTCCCACCCAACGATAACTTGAATTTATTTAGAAGGAGGTGCAATCTAAAGAAAAGGTGACAGGATAAGTGCTGTCTTGTAAACATAAAGAGATGGTTTGTTTCTATGTACAAGAAGCGCTGGCTTCTAATTAGCAACATAACTAGTCGAACAAGTTGACAAGTAGACACGTTGGTCTTTTTTCCTTGACAGGTAATGACAGATCCATTACCAGGAACACAGCTCTGTAGATGAAGAATGGAGTTTTGCGAAACCAACATATTTGCCCTAACAAAACGGCTAATGTTTCAGGACCATACAGGGTGTTCCTTTTTCAGGACCAAGTCCCACATCGGTTATTTCTTAATGACTATCTGGATAAAACTTTTGTCTTAATCTATGGAGATGTGCTGGTAATAGATATTTTTTATTGAAGTTTGATTATTTCATCTATCACATCTCTTCAGCACTCTGTCTATAAGCAAGACCACTAGCCAATATGGTGTGTGAAAAGACCCAAGCTATCAAAGCGCAATCAGACTTCTAGTTTGCTCACTTTTTGTGTCATGCCATGGAATACTCAGTGGATTTACAGTCTTATGCCCCGACGGAAAATGTGTGATAGGACCTTGTTGTCGGAAATTCCGACCGTGTGTAGGCTGCATCACACATTTTCCATCGGATTTTCCGGCACACAAATGGTGCTGCGCTTGGTTCGAAACTGCCCTTTTCTAGTCTCGTCGTACGTGGTGTACGTGACCGCGTTTTTGGCGATCGGAAATTCCGACAACTTTGTGTGACCGTGTGTATGCAAGACAAGTTTGAGCCAACATCCGTCGGAAAAAATACTAGGATTTTGTTGTCGGAATGTCCGATCAATGTCCGACCGTGTGAACGGGGCATTACAGTTCCTTTTTTCTTTTTTGGAAAGCAGCAATGGAAAATCCTGTCCTCTGTCAGCATGCAGTAGAGAAGGAACCTTACTTTCTGCATGAAAGCAGTGGTCTCTCTGAAAAGGTCCAGAAAAGATCCTGCTGGTGATATTCTGTTCTGGTGAAGAGTGGAATGGTTATGTCCCAGGTTGCTGGGGAAGCTTGATTTGACCTCACCTTAGACCCTATACACACTATTATATTTTCTGCAGATTTTTGTCTATAATCGCGGGTGCGTGTTATACGCTGATAGCGTACCTCGGAGGGGAAGGAGGGGGACGAGTGCCCTCAGAATTCACCGAGCCGTCATCTCCTCTCCACTCGGCTCTCACGTCACACACACAGTCCCGCCACCGGCATTGGACCAGTGTTCTGTCTATCACAGGAGTTGGTCCAATGCCGATGGCAGAGGCGGGACTTTGTATGTGACTGCCAACTGAGAGCCGAGTAAACAGATGACGGCTCTGTGATTTCCTATGAGAGATGGTGAGCTGCATTGATGGGGGAGATGGGCGCAGATCAGGCTGCAGATGGGCGCAGATCAGGCTGCAGATGGGCACAGAGCAGGCTGCATTGAGGATGCAGATGGACACTAATCAGGCTGCATTGATGCTCACTGACTATTATTTTGCTTCAATGTGGTTTATTTAAAAAAGTTTTTTTCCATGAAACTTCCCTCTTAAATTGTGGTGCATGTTATACGCCGATAAATACGGTAAATATCTGAAAAGTATGGCGTGCATTTGTATTCAGCCCCCTTTACTCTGATACCCCAAACTAAAATATAGTGGAACCAATTGCCTTCAGGAGTCATCTAATTAGTAAATAGAGTCCATCTGTGTGTAATTTAATCTCGGTATAAATACAGCTCTTGGAGGTTTGTTAGAGAACCTTAGTGAACAGACAGCATCATGAAGGCCAAGGAACATACCAGACAGGTCAGTAATACAGTTGTGGTGAAGTTTAAAGCAGGGTTAAGTTATAAAAAAATATCCCAAGCTTTGAACATCTCACGGAGCACTGTTCAATCCATCATCCGAAAATGGAAGGAGTATGGCACAACTGCAAACCTACCAAGACATGGCCGTCCACCTAAACTGACAGGCCGGGCAAGGAGAGCATTAATCACTCCAGTAGGACAATGACTGTGAACATACAGCCAGAGCTACAATTGAATGGTTTAGATCAAAGCATATTCATGTGTTAGAATGGCCCAGTCAAAGTCCAGACCTAGATCCAATTGAGAATCTGTGGCAAGACTTGAAAATTGCTGTTTACAGACGCTCTCCATCCAATCTGACAGAGCTTGAGCTATTTTACAAAGAATGGGCAGAAATTTCCCTCTCTAGATGTGCAAAGCTGGTAGAGACATCCCCAAAAAGACTTGCAGCTGTAATTGCAGTGAAAGGTGGTTCTACAAAGTATTGACTCAGGGGGGCTGAATACAAATGTCCCCCACACTTTTGATACATATATTTGTAAAATATTTTGAAAATCATTTATCATTTTCCTTCCATGTCACAATTATGTGCCACTTTGTGTTGGTCTATCACATAAAATCCCAATAAAATACATTCACATTTTTGGTTGTAACAGATACAGTGCCTTGCAAAAATATTCACCCCCCTTGGCATTTTTCGTGTTTTGTTGCCTCACAACCTGGAATTAACATGGATTATTTTAGGATTTGCATCATTTAATTTACAGAACATGCCCACAACTTTGAAGATTTTTATTTTTTTTTATTGTGAAGCAAACAACAAATAGGACAAAATAACAGAAAAAGTCAATGTGCATAACTATTCACCGCCCTAAAGTCAATACTTTGTAGAGCCACCTTTTGTGGCTATCACAGCTCCAAGTCGCTTTGGATAAGTCTGTATGAGCTTGCCACATCTTACCACTGGGATTTTTGCCCATTCCTCCTTGCAAAACTGCTCCTTCAAGTTGGCTGGTTTGCGCTTGTGAACAGCAATCTTTAAGTCTGACCACAGATTTTCTATTGGATTGAGGTCTGGGCTTTGACTAGGCCATTCCAACACATTTACATGTTTCTCTTTAAACCACTCAAGTGTTGCTTTAGCAGTGTGTTTGGGGTCATTGTCCTGCTGGAAGGTGAACCTCCGTCCTAGCCTCAAATCACACACAGTCCCGACTGCTGAAAAACATTCCCACAGCATGATGCTGCCACCACCATGTTTCACTGTGGGGATGGTGTTCTTTGGGTGATGTGATGTGTTGGGTTTGCGCCAGACATAGCGTTTTATTTGATGGCCAAAACTCCCAAAATTTTAGTCTCATCAGACCAGATTTTGGGAGTCTCCCACATACCTTTTTGCAAACTCAAAATGTGCCATTTTGTTTTTTGCCAACTCACTTTTCCCTAACTCTATGGAGCGTACGGCTTATTGTCGTCCTATGTACAGATACTCCAGTCTCTGCTGTGGAACCTCCAGGGTTACCTTAGGTCTCTGTGCTGCCTCTCTGATTAATGCCCTTCTTGCCCAGTTTGTGAGTTTTGATGTGCGGCCGTCTCTTGGCAGGTTTGCTGTTGTGCCATGTTCTTTCCATTTGGTTATGATACATTTGATGGTGCTCCTAGGGATCATCAAAGATTTGGATATTTTTTTATAACCTAACCCTGACTTGTACTTCTCAACAACATTGTCCCTTACTGGTTTGGAGAGATCCTTGGTCTTCATTGCAGTGTTTGGTTAGTGGTGCCTCTTGCTTAGGTGTTGCAGCCTCTGGGGCCTTTCAAAAAGGTGTGTATATGTAATGACAGATCATGTGACACTTAGATTGCACACAGGTGGACATCATTTCACTAATTATGTGATGTCTGAAGGTTATTGGTTGCACCAGAGCTTTTTATGGGCTTCATAACAAATGGGGTGAATACATACGCACATGCCAATTATCATTTTTTTATTTCTGAAAAATAGTTTTATGTATATATATTTCTAATTTTACTTCACCAACTTAGACTATTGTGTGCTGATCCATCACATATAATTCAGTTAAAAAAAACTTTGAACTAAAGGCTGTAATGTAACAAAATAGGTAAAAAGCCAAGGGGGGTGAATACTTTTGCAAGGCACTGTACAGTATCTGCACGTTTATTTTTCTGCACATTCAAACTTTATTATGTTTTTGTTGAACAGCACTTTATTGCATTATAAGCAAAGGACAGATTTTCTAGTCAGGCTGCGGCTGCATTCTAAAGAAATTAAATGTAAGACTTTGTATACTTGTACAGATTGTTGCTATGTAGAAAAAAAATAAAAACTAAAAGGATTTTTTTATTTCACATTGTACCTGTATATCCTCATTTGTTCCAGTCCCATATGGACAATCACTATTAAGATAAAATGACACCTTTCAAATAGTGCATTCTGCCTATGTTAACCCTTTTAAAGAGGCTTTGGTAGGTATAAGGTGCCTTCACATGCCTGTAGGAGTTTCCCAAAGCCTCTAGTGATGGTCAAATGCCAAGCTGTTCTGACAGGCAAAATTCCAGGATGGACTTCCTGAGTGTGGCAAACTGTACCCACCCCTGCCCACTTTTAGCAAATTTCTCTTGGCCAGTAATTAATGGGAATGTGTTGGAAGGGGAGGTAACAGCAAGTTACCACTTAAACCAGAAGTGTCGGAGCTTTGCCTGCACTTTATTTCTTCTGTAGGTTTTTTTTTTTCTCTGATTCCATTTAAGACAAACATATTACAGATTAATGCACTGGTACTCCATTTCTAATAGTAGCCAACACCAGAGATCACAATTGTTTTAATAATCAAAATGTATTTATTTTTAAAATATATTTATTTCAAGACTCCATTGCATCATCATCACTACTTTGGACAAAATCATCATCAATATTGTCCACCGGGGCCTCTTCGGTTTCAGAATCTTGTTGTGTGTCTTCAGCACCCAACTCGCCAAGTAATTGATCAACGTGCTCCAGGAGTGGTGGGTCGTCACACTTCAGCTTCACATACAGCTGTAGACAAATCACATGGTGAA
The DNA here is from genome assembly GCA_037952835.1 of Lithobates septentrionalis. NCBI lineage: Eukaryota > Metazoa > Chordata > Amphibia > Anura > Ranidae > Lithobates > Lithobates septentrionalis. The sequence continues at coordinate 1,765,230 of JBBDGP010000651.1, forward strand.
ACGGTTAGTTGGCAGCGCCATGCCGTGATGATAATTTCACAAAGCTCTTAATGGATGAAAAATACACTCAAACTAAAAGCATTCTGAAGACCAGAGAAATGGCACACCACAACTATTTTCTTTAACAGAGGGGGGTGGGGAATGGAGAGGTAAGCAAGAAAATATGTTGAGCTATAGTTTACTTCTAAAGGTAAGATGAAAATATCAAGCCAGCTGCGCTAATAGTTTCTGTATACATTTAGAGCAAAATATGGTACTTAGACCAAGTGCATTTCATCGTTTGAGGATCCTTACAAATAGCTATAACTTTAAAAAAAAGGACATCCTGTCAATCGGCTTTTGGGTCTTTGGCTTCTTTTCTCAACAGGAAACGTTGCATTTGAAATAAAAAAGTTTTAGTATCATAAACAGCATCATTATATTGTACAGATCTAAAGTGTACCCAGAGCTATTATTGTAGTGAATTTGTCTACTTTAGCTTTTAGGCAACAATCACTGTTAGTTCAAAGTATGAACTATGATGCTTTCAACGGGAAGAATAAATAGCAGTCTTCATACTTTCTCAATGCATGTTCTGGAGGTAAACAAAGAGAATGTGGTTAGCAAGGAGGTGAAAGGTCTTCAAACGCCAGGTTTCTAGCTCAGGACACGTATGAGAGGTCACTCATTTCAATGCTATTAAAGTTGCACCACTATGAAAGCCTTTCAAAAAGTGTTGGAGAATGTAGAGGTAGACATGGCTAGATACTTCCCGACATCATTGTTTAGAAAAATATGTCCACTGCTTCTAATATTCTAGAGTAAACGGACAATATTGTAAAGATCACCACAGACAAAAAATGCAGACAACTATGGCTTTTTCTATTGTATGAAATGTGAACCAAACATCCCAGTGGGCACAGAATGTTCTGATCTTTTTGATTATGATATACTCATGACCTGAAGGCCCAAATGTAGGAAAATAGGATCATTAAAGTGTATGTAAAGACCAAACAGATTTTTTAGTTTTGGGTAAGTAAAGAATGGGTAAAAACTCTACAAAGTGTATATTTTGCTGTCTAGGTCACACTAGGGATATTTCCCCTTACGTCATGTCTGACGAACACAACAGGAAGTCAGAGGGAAAAAGATATACTTTTTTAGAAAGTTGACACTGGAGCAGTTGTCATCATTATAAGATGTACCCACACCTCTTTTGTTCTAGTAAGAGCTGTAAAATGTTGAATTTCCCATGACTTTCATTCTTGGTGACATTGGTCACCAGGCCAAGCAGAGAAGGTGAATCACCCCAGTGATGACATACACAGGATTTAGTCCCGTTCTCCATTATAGGGAGATCGGCGGAAAATGGACCGCCTGTCCATTTGTCCATCCGATCCCATCCGATCCCCCAGACAGATGGAAAATAGGAACACCATCTGTCTGGATTTGGCAGACAGGATCGGATATCAGCAGGTGTCAGCGGTCACGTGTCCGCTGACATCCGCTGCTCCATAGGGGTGAAGGGATGGTCTGATCATGTCCACCTGAAAAACGGCCAGGCGGATATGATTGGACATTATGTGTGAAAGGGGCCTTAAAGCTAGCTTCTAATTTTGTAAACTGGTTTACATGCAAAGGCTGCCGATAGTTGAAGTCAATGCATCCACAGAACACTGTGAATGAATGACGTGGCTGGGTGACATAGTGGCAGCTGGCAGGGGGAGAAGATCTCCTGCTCGCTGCCAAAACAGGGGATTGGTGGGGTGTGGGGGCCGGTACATTTGTAAAATGTTACAAGTTACACCCTGAATAGGAATGTAACATGTAACATGTAAACTTATCATTTAAAAATTAAATCTTAAAACAAAGTTGTTCTGCCCACTTCCAACAAAAAAAAGAACAACTGTAACTAGAAAAGGTACAATTTCTGGGGAAATTGTGAAAGTGTTCTTGCCTCTACAACTGGAGTGGGCGGAGTAACTGGGTGGGGTGGAGTGGCTTGAGTAACTGTGAAAAGTGTTAAAAAGCTTAATATTTTAAAAAGTATAAATAGTAGTAAAAAAGTTCCATCATTCGCTGAAAGAGCTGAACATTTTTTTCAAAAGTAATTTTTTTTTTCAAAAATGAATTTTTTTTAATCAAAAATGATTTTTTTTTCTTCAAAAATGATTTTTTTTTTCAAAAGTAATTTTTTTTTTCAAAGGTAATTTTTTTTTTCAAAAATGAATTTTTTTATTTCAAAAATAATTTTTTTTTTCGAAATTATTATTTTTTTTTAAAGTAATTTTTTTTTCAAAAATATTTTTTTTTTTAAAAGTAATTTTTTTTTCAAAAATATTTTTTTTTTCAAAAATAATTTTTTTTTTTTCAAAAATATTTTTTTTTTCAAAAATATTTTTTTTTTTTTTCAAAAATGATTTTTTTACTTTTTTCAAAAATTATTTTTTTTTTTCAAAAATATTTTTTTTTTACATGGGGCGGTCATAATGTTTTGGCTGATCATGGGGTGGTCATAATGTTTTGGCTGATCATGGGGTTGTCAGCTTTTGTCACTTCCCACTCTAGTTTTGAACATTTCGCCATTCATTCCTATGGGACCAATTTCGCCGCAAAAACGTCATTTCGTGGACCATTCGGCAAAACATTCCACAAAGTAATAACACACCAATCGGGAACAATCCGCTCGTTTCGGTATATTATTTGTCTCTGTAGTGTGAAAACTGTGGGAGGAGTCTACAAGCATTATCAAGTCTAGCAGATGAAGTCACATGCATTTGGAGTGTCTCAGCATCTTGTGTTTACAACCACTGTTTCCTAGCAACGCTCATGCCCTGTTTATGCTTCCCAAATACTGCTTCATCAAAACTGCCCCATCAGAATTACCCCATCAAAACTGCCCCATCATATTCCTCTATTATAAATCAGTACATGGTGTGTCTGTCCCCTCCCCCGGGCTCTGTAATCAGCTGAGATGCTCCAGCCACCTTCCCCCCTGTGTATAACAGAAGCTTTGGTAACCATGGCAACAAAACAAACACTAACAGTACACTCTGATTAATGGCTAAAATTTCCTGAAATGACCTCTAAACAAATGGCCGTATTTTAAAAACTATACATCCTACAGCGAAGATCTTTATATTGTGAGAATCACAAGACCCAGACCTAGATTTTGATGTATAGTATGTCTCTGAAATATTAAAAATGAAAGCACAGTCACAGTTTAGAAATTGCCCTTCAAATTTGGAGGGGGCTAGAGTGTAGTTTCAATGAATGTCAATGGACGGCGTGAGTTGCAAACAAATGGTCATATTGTGAAAACGATCAGGACTATGGCTTAGCCGTGGACATGTTTAGTGGCAGCAGGGATAGCTGAACGTTTTGATATAAGATTTGTGTAGGTGGGCTTGAAAATGAGGGAGTGGCGGCAGTTTAGAAATCATGTTCTGATTTTCCAGCTTTTGTCATCTCCCACTCTAGTTTCCCCATTCATTCCTATGGGACCAATTTCGCCGCAAAAACGACGATATTTCGTGAACCATTCAGCGAAACGTTCCACAAAGTAATAGCACACCATTCGTGAACAATCCGCACGTTTCGGTATATTACTTGTCTATGTAGTGTAAAAACTGTGGGAGGAGTTAGGGTGGTAAATTTGGCTATAATAATAAGAATAATATATATGTGAGATAACAGTAAGTGGTCTTGCTATGCAAGAACACTTAACTAATTTCAAGCATTTTGATTTGTACAGTCTTCTAATAATATTTTATGCAGTTATTCTTATATAGTATCAACACATTGAGGTTGATTTACTAAAACTGGAGAGATCAAAATCGGGTGCAGCTCTGTATAGAAACCAATCAGCTTCCAGGTTTTTTTTTGTCAAAGCTTAATTGAACAAGCTGACGTTAGAAGCTGACTGGCTACCATGCAGAACTGAGCCATAGCGGAGAAAATATGGGTATAATGTAGGCCCATGCCACATGGTTCCTTAAATATTACTAATGGCTTCTAGGCTGAGCTAATGAGCTTTTGACTAATATATTTAGTGGGTGCACATAATTGCATTAAAAACACTAAGGCTGGGTTCACACTACAACACGCTCTGGCTCACAGCAGGAGTCCAGTGCGTCTAGGGCCGGCCCTACCAAGGGGACCCAGGCGGCAGTTTGAGCAGGGGCATCAGTGTAATCACAGTGCCATCAGTGTAATCACAGTGCCATCAGTGCAATCAGTTTTAATTATCATAAAATAAAATAATAGATGTGGGGGCATTTTGGTGGGTGCAATTTTTTTTTTTTTGGGGGGGGGGCAGCATTTCATTCTTTGATCCAGGCAGCGCAATGTCTTGGGCAAGGCCTGAGTGCATCCCCATTCACCGTTTCAGGTACGATTTCAGCATTTTTGGCGGAATTTGGACCTGAAATGGACCAAAAGACGCACAGGACTTCTGTGCAATATGCATTGGAGCTGCTGCGCACATATGTGAACAGACTCTATAGAGAGCCGCTCACAATCTTCTGCTATGTGAATTGGATGCGGGTAAACCCACATCAAATTCGCAATAGTGTGAACCCAGCCTTAATAAAAAATACTCCTCAGAGTAACTACAGGGTGGTAAACCCAACATGTTTACAGGTTATCCATAAAGCAATGTATGTTTACAGATGAGAGATTTGGCCATTAGAAAAGCAAAATAATTGAACAAATGATGACTTGATATAAAGTAAAGCTAATAAATCATTCATACTTAACATACATGTAGCCATTCATATCTGGGCGATGCCCAAGCAGGTGATTTAGTTGGTATTATAGCATAGATAAAAACCCAATAAAGATACACATTTACAATCGAATAGCTGAATGTTAACAATTGCCCACCCATGGAGCAGTTGTCTGTAGATCATATTGATATTTGCCCTGTAAATGTGAATCTTACAGAACACATATCCAAAATACTAACTCTATGTCAAGTTGAGGATAAGGTTTCAGCAGAACTATCACTGTCACCAGGCTTAGATCTTCATATACTGATATACAGAATCCACTTGAGGGAAAAAAACACAAATTTGCTGCACAATGTCTATGCTGCAGAGTTCGGTGGACCCTCCGTGTTGCTAGAAACCACAGCTAACAACGCGCAGGACAGATGGTAAAGCAGCATAAGTCCTCAAGACAGATTTTCACAGCAAACGACAGACAGTAGCAGAGTCAGCAGACTGATGGTCAGGCCAAGAGTGGGAAAAGCAATTTGAGGGTGCAGACAGCTAGAAGGAGCTTTGGCAGACAAATGGACTGAAGATCCGCATAAGCACAGGCAAAACAAAGTACAAATACACAGTGCACAGGGAAATCAGAGATATAGATAGTCAGAAACAGATAGACCTCTATCCAGGGCATGAAAAAACACACAAACCTGTTGATCAGGCATGGTTTTCATGTTGTAACTACACTTTAAAGGCTAAGTTCACCTTTGTTCACCATTTTTTTTCTAAATTCCAGCTCACCTATGTACCAATATACCATGGTACATCCTTCCTTTGCAAAAATAAAACAGCTTTCCATTTATTGTACACAGGCTTACCCCACTCTTCACATAATTGTTTAACCACTTAAAGACCAGGTTGGCTCTATTACGCGAATCGCTGTCAATGTACGTCACTTCATGTAACAGATATAGCAGGCGCGCGTGTGGCCCCGGAGCCCATTGGCTTGGCTTACTTCTGCCTTACTTCCTGATTAGACTTTCCTAGACCTGATTAGGAATTAGACTTTAGGAGTTGACCAGCTGAGGGTAGATGATGCAGGGTGTGTTAATGAGATCAGCTGGTCAACTCCTTCCTGTGTCATGACCTAAAGTCTAATCAGGAAGTAAGGCAGAAGTAATGGATATGTGTTTTTAAATAGACATTGGAAGAGTGAGGTAAGCGTGGGTAGAATTAATGGAAAGCTGTTTTATTTTTGCAAAAGAAGTACATTAATGCTATATTGGTACATAGGGGAGCTAGAATTTAGAAAAAAAAGTGAATAACGGTGAACTTAGCCTTTAAAATCATTAATGAGGGCAGGTGTACACAGCAAAGACAAGCTATAGTGATAAATATAGACCAGCAGATGGCATAAGTTCAAATCTGATTGTTGCAGTCTTATTAATATATTATATAAATATTTAAGACAAGACAGTGTTGTTGGCTGGCACTGATAATTTGATAAAAACCTGACAGGCTGGTTGTACACAGGGTGATCAATAGATCCTTGTGTACAACCGGCTAGCCCATTCATGGGCCCTCCTGAACCGGCGGAAACTCAAACCATGTATGACCAGATTTACAAGGTGTAGGCAGAAATCCACTTACTCGGTCCCAGTCAACAGTGAAGTCCAGATAATTGAACAGACTTTTCCCATTTCCCCTCAAAAGAAATTGCCTTTTAAAACTAGCAACAAATCAAAAGATTTGGCCATCCAATCCAACATTTCATAAATTTGTCACATACTGTACATGATGGCGCTCGATTCCTGGCATACCAACCAGCCACTATTTAGAGAACAGTGGAATTGTTTCAGAGTGAGCAAATAAAAAAACAATAGGTGCAACTGTTACACAACCAAAATTCCCATTCCATCCATTTGTTATTAGACCTTTAAGAAAATCCATTTAACCTGTATACATTATCAGTAGGTTTAAAATCATTGAATCCAGGCAATAATCTTTGAGTCTATGGTCTTTTTATATTTGTTGTGAATGAAATTCTTGTTTTTTGCATTTTTTAATCCCTCGTGGCATCTCACTGCTGTTAATCTCTTGCAGCCACTTACTGTCTACGTGTGCTTCGGTGATGGCTGCATGACATTTGTCAGCACAAATGGGAGACAGAAGCAGAGCATAGTCTTTTATAACAGTAAATTGCCTGAACAAAGACCTTCATGGAAAGATCACCTTTCATCAAAGCGGCAGATATTAATATACTGAAAATGACTTATTTAATTACATTAACATGGTAAAACTCACATAAGATTTTAAATTTGGACCCAGGTAGCACAATTTTAAATCTACTTTAAATGCAAAATCTTATGCTGCGTACACACAATCGGAAATTTGGCCAGCAAAAGACCAATGAGAGCTTTTGGTCGGAAAATGCCACCGTGTGTATGCTCCCTCTGACTTTTGCTGGCCGAATTTCCGCCAGCAAAAGAGTGAGAGCATGTTCTCAATTTTTCAGACGGAAAAAAGTTTCTATCGGAAATTCCGTTTGTGTGTATGCAATTCCAACGTGCAAAAAACCACGCATGCTCAGAATCAAGTACGAGACAGAGCCACTCAGTCTGGTAAAATGATCGTTCGTAATGGAGATGGCACATTCGTCACGCAAATTTTTAAATCTTTCAATGCAGCACATTCTCTTCTTTATAATGCTTGAATAATGAAGTTGTTTTGCTGCTGATATTCACACAGAGTTCTCACAAACTGATTTCTTTATTATTTCTCGTGATCTCCTGAATAATCTTTTTGTTTTTCAAGCCAGATCTCCCTAAAAATCTTTAGAATTCATTTTTATAGTCCTTTTTTTTTTAATCAAGATCTCCTGTTTTTTTAAAACTATTTTATAGTGAACTCCATTTTTGTTTTTTGTTTTTGTATGTCACGTTTCCACAACACCATTATTATCTTGTATTTGTAAATCTCAAGGAGGTTGGTTGGTGTCCCTTGTTAATTTGACATTGTATTTTTTAAATGTACCTGCCTACTCACAAACAAACTGTCCTTTTTGAGGTAAAACATATAGGCAAATATTTCTGAAAACAAAATATCCATTTATTCTGGGTAATAACAAAATAAAGAGGCAGGCAATGCTGGAGAAACTGGTGAAATTTGCCAAGCCTTTGTACCCCAGGGCAGACAGCAATAATTTTACAGTCAAAATCGGTGGCCTGAGGAGTCCTTATAATAGTGAGCACAATCCGGTCCAGGACTACAAGAGATCAGGAACAGCAGCAGATGACATATCTGTCCCCAGGCTGTGGTCATACAACAGTCTGCATCTTTTGCCAGACCAGACTGAACCCAGGCCATCATTCTCTGGTCTTCCTGGAGAGTGCTGGCCTGGGTTCATTCTGGTCTGCCAGAAAATGCAGTCTGTCATAGTACCACAGCCTGGGTACATAAATATCATCTGCTGCAGCACCTGATCTCAGGGAATCCAGGACCTTCCTGAGCTCCCTATTATAAGTGCTCCTCATGCCACCAATTAGGGCCTTCAAATAGGGGATGTCTGCCATGGGGATCACCGGCTTCACAAATTCCACCAATTGATCCAGAGCTGCCTTCCTCTTTGGTTTATTGTTATAAAATGGGTGGTTTACCTGCCACAGACAGGGCAGCTCCCTGTACATATCAATGAATATGGGCATAAAGTCCTCGTCATTGAATAGATCCATTTTCTCTGCAAGACACAACACAAGACAAACCCTAATGTCAAGCTAAACTCTCCTAATCTTGACCCAATATAGGCCTCAATTTATAAGCAGTATAGGCCACTGATGCACCAACTTAAAATTGTACCTTCGTTATAACGATCGGCGCTTCCTCTACACCTTCCTCCGCACACAGATCGTACGTACGACGCACACGTGTTATGCTTTATATACACTGCACATGTGTGAAACTCCGCCCGCGTCGCCCGCCCCTGACGTTCTTTCTAGAATATTCCCCACCCCTTCTCTTTCTTCGCAGTGGGAGACAACATGGCAGAGATACAGCAGGTGCTTAATAGCAGTAACGAGGAGGAAAGCCCGGAGCAAGAAATGTCCTGATCCAGGAGGAGATTTAAGGCCTCAAATATGTCCTTTGAAGAGATGGTGGACATATTGAAGAGGGCAGACTATGACAGGAAGTATGGACCGTACCTGAACCAAAATGTGAGAAAGGCCAAGATCATGACTAAAGTTGTGAAAAGTCTGCGCCGGAATTTTGGGGTACGACGATCCTAGGAGCAATTGAGGAAACGCTGGTCGGACCTCAAATTAAGGGAGCACGATCAGTACAGAAGGATCAAAAAGTGCTTCTAAAAAGTAAGTAGTTGTCATGTGTTCCTATTCTTATTATTACTTGCATGCTGCTCCATGTGCTTTTCTTTACTGTTGTACAGTTTAAAATGGCTACTTTCATGTTCATGGGCACAGTAATCGGTCGTAGTAAACATTCTTAGTTTGCCAACTAAATATGATGTTTTTTTCCAGATACAGGGTTAACTACATTTGGTCATGATTATTTGTATAAAAAGAAGTTTAGGACATTGTTGTCTAGATGTCTTTGAAACTAGAATGAATTGCAAACTTGATTCAGTGGAATGTCAGGAGAGGACACTCAGCAGCTGTTTACACATCTGGACTCTGGAGCACTAGTGTGGGACACCAGAGCACATTTTTCAGGGTGACCCACAGAGGTGCTCCAGTGGTTACTTGGGGTGTCTCCATGTGTGAAACTTGTCCAAAAAAGGTAAGTATTCCAGCTTGGTTAAGGGAATTAATCATGTCTTCAATTTGGAACTCTGCCCAAACAGACAACTGTACACCACTTCCAAGCAATGTTTCACATTCATATTTCTGTCCACAGATATCTATGTGCTAAGTATACCTTTTGTTTCATTCTCATAGGGGAGAAAAGACTCGCTCCGTCGGACGACACCAGCAACACCACACCTCATGAAGAAGGGGAGCAGAGTATTGTGGTACCTCAGGATGTGGAGAAAGGAGAGGTGGAAGAAGTGCTCGAATTTGGCACCATAACAGGTCAGTGTCGGACACCACAGATTCAGGTAATAGATGTATGCCTGCATATTTTTAATACATGGTGTGTATTTTTATTTTATGTGATGTTCAGGTTGTGTTACCAAAATCGAGTCATTTCACCAGTGACAGTGCACAACGGCTTATCCAGGAAATCATGTTTTGTAGTCGTTATTTGGACCTTATCAAGGAAAAAACTAAGGAGATTGAACAAAGACTGAAGAACATGATTGATGTACTAGGGAGAATCTAAATGCTAAAAGGATTCCTGGATTTTTTTAAAAATTTTTTCTAAAAATTTTATCCAAAGTTTTAATACAGTTTAAAAGCCAAATATGGAAGATGCACACAGTGTGTCAACATGTGCTATCTACCATCAGGGGATTTCAATGTACGAATTTTGTGGGTGCAACCCCTTCCCCCCAACTATAGTAGGTGAGAGGAAGTGGTTGCACCCCCAAAACACCTCCATTGATCCCCCATGATGGGAGATAGCACATGTTGACATTAGGTATGGGATCAGAAAGGAAATCCCCATTTTGACTCACAATTTGTGTGCATCTTCTAAATTTGGCTTTTACAGGGATGACTTACTTCACCCTCATCTGATGAAGGCAAGATCAAGACCTTTTTCACACTATAAAATGTCTGATATTGCCTTCTTTTTTGCAATGTTGAACTTTGTAAGTTCCAGAGTTGTGTATGTTATGTTTGGAAACTTTCCTGTTTCTGTATTTTTTCAAAAATTTCAAGGAAAAACTGTAAAGCCAAATGTTTTATAAAACACACATGTGAATGTGCACGGAGTAAAAGGCTTTCTACTCAACAATATGTGGCTTCTTCTTTCAATGCACAATAACACTTTTTATATTAAGTTGGTGTTTACAGTGACAATGGGTGTTATTTAAATAATGTGAAAACCACTTGGCACTACAAGTGCACTAGGAGAGCCTAGGAGACAGATAAAACAAACACAAGAAGTAAATCCAAATCAAGATTTTATCATATTAATTTTTGCTTTATTTAAATAATATTTACAAATCAGCTGGCATAGCAATGGTCCCCCTACCCGTAAAATATTCCACATATTTTTCACGCACTTCACGGGCGCTTTGGGGGGGGGCAAGCCAGGACGGACAGCTTCCAGGGCCGTCAGTGTTGGTTCCCGAAGTCCGGCCTGTGGCCCAAATGAGGATATATAATTTGGAGCATTTCTTTTTAAAAAGTTCTGCAGGATGCAGCAGCATAAAACAATGTGGTTAAGTTTGTACTCCGCCAGGTTGATTGCCATTAGAAATAGGCAGAACCGGCTGGCCATTATCCCAAAGGTATTCTCCACGACTCTTTGGGCTCTGGCCAGCCAGTAATTAAAAACCCTCTTCTCCGGCGTGAGGGTCCTCTGGGGGAATGGCCTCATCGCGTGATTGGCCAGACCAAATGCTTCATCAGCAATAAAAACAAACAGAAGTCCTTCGAAGTTCTCTTCCGCAGGTGGCAATCCCAAGCCACCAATCTGGAGAGGTCCGTAGAACTCGGTCTGGGCAAAGAATCCACCATCCGACATCCGGCCATTCTTCCCTACGTCCACATAGAGAAACTCGTATGTCGCCGACACCCCCGCCATCAACACGATACTATGAAACCCCTTATAGTTAAAATAGTATGACTCCGAATGGGGTCGTGGGACAATGTAGACGTGTTTCCCATTTATTGCTCCTCCACATTTGGGAAAGTCCCAACAATGGGCAAAGTGGGATGCCACAGTCTGCCATTCCTGTGGCATTGAAGGAAACTGTGGAGTCCAAACAAAAAAAAAAAATAGTAATTTTGCACATAAACATTGCAAGCAGATTAGGCACAAACATTCTTGGCCAACATCAGTATAACATTGATTTTAATGCGTATTTAAAGACATAAAAATAAGGTCCACTTATCAAATTCCTCACTCCCTCTGATGGCCCATTGTCAAAATTTTAGGGGGGGGAGGGTTCTAAATGAGTTTGTGAGCCCAAAAAAAGCCTCTGATACTCTGCATGAATTTAAGGACAACAATAGCATTTGTACACATTATAGGGGGTGTTAGGGTAAAGCAGTACAATGGAGCTGACAAAATACATTGTTTAAGTGACTAGGCTAAGTGTGTATGGGCCCAGGATAGCATGCTGGGGAGGTTTGCGAAGGCAAATATGCGTGTAGGCCAAAAAAGGAGCATTAAAAGATTCAAGCATGCATGAGGACAAAGGGGACATTCACAGCATATTACAATCAGGATAATTATAGAATTATGAAAGAAATACAAAACATTAACATACATTAAATACATATAATGTGATGTTAAAGGATAAAACTTACTTACTAATATAGTCCTTCTGCAGGACCTGAATGATGGCAGAACAGGTCTCTGGAATAATGATCCCCAGAGCCTGGGGGGAGATGCCTGTAGAGAACTTGAGGTCCTGTAGACTTCTCCCCATCGCCAAGTACCGCAAGGTGCCGACTAGTCTCTGCTCGGGAGTGATGGCTTGCCACATGCAGGTGTCCTGCCTGCTAATATAAGGGGTGAACAAAGCCAACAAACGGTGAAAAATGGGGTCTGTCTTTAGGAGAAAATTCCTGAAATCATCAGGGTTATTCTTCTGGATCTCACGCAGAAGAGGCATATGAGAGAATTGGTCACGCTGGAGTAACCAATTCTTGGTCTATGAACTCCTCCCCACCCTGTTCATGGGCTTGGGTCAAAGTAAGAACCCCAACACCAAGCCCCCGCACAGCACGAACTCTACGACAAGTACGTAACCGCATAATGGCTTCAAAACGGTCGGCTGGTCAGAACGAACTAACCGAACGCACTGAAGAACAGCAAGGCCTGTGAAGAGTGTGCTGAAAATCAGAAACGAGCGGACAAGAACGCACTGCAAAACAGATACAAACTGACTACACGCACTGAAAACCAGATACAGACACACAAGCACTAACTGAACAGCAGTAAACTGATCGTAAATAAGCACTGAAAAGTCTGAAAAGCGCGAATCGTCTCTCACCAAACTTCTACTAACGCGAGATTAGCAGAAGGAGCCCAAAGGGTGGCGCACTGGGTATTGAACTTCCTTTTTCTAGTCCCGTCGTACGTGTTGTACGTCACCGTGTATTTTGCGGTCAGAATTTGGTGTGATCATGTGTATGCAAGACAGCTTGAGCGAAATCCGTCGGAAAAACCATCAGAGCTTTTTCCGACCAAAATTCTGATCGTGTGTACGCGGCATAAGATTGTGCTGCATTAAACAATAGTTTAATGACTAAACATCCAAATGACCAAAACTAGGGTTCTCCAAACTATGGCCCATGGGCCAAATCCAGTCCTTCTACAAGCTTTTATCCAGCTTGTATGCGGCAACTATCCATCAAAATACCCCAGGCTGGCAGTGTATAACCTGGTCTGCGTATCGTAATACAGAGACCAGCACATTCACTGCTATGATCCTTCCTGAGTGCAAATTTTCCCCCTCATTTCTTCATTGTAGATTGCTAGGACCATCAGCATCCTAGCAAACAATACCATGTTGCCCCCCTCCAGCACTTACAGGATGACTGACTGACCTCTGTTCTGACCGGCTCTGTCTCTGGCTAAGTATGAGGCGGACTATGCTTGGCACACATGGATGTAAGGGGGGACTCTGCTGGGCACACATGGATGTAAGGCAGGACTCTTCTGGGCACACATGGATCTAAGGCAGGACTCGTTTGGGCACGCATGGATGTAAGGTGGGACTCTTCTGGGTACACCTGGATGTAGGACAGGACTTTGTTGGGCAGACATGGATGTAAGGCGGGACTCTTCTTGGCACACATGAATATAAAAGAGGACTCTGTTGGGCACACATGGATGTAAGCTGGGAATCTTCTGAGCACACATGGATGTAAGGCGGGACTCTTCTGGGTATACATGGATGCAAAAGGGGACTCTGTTGGGCACACATGGATGTAAGGGGGGACTCTTCTGGGCACAAATGGATAATTAAAACTAAAATTTAATTTATCAGGAAGTCAGATTTACATGCAACAGAACCTTGTCTATATGCAAAATTATATGACATACCATTATCATGTTCAATAGTATGTGAACTAGGGCAGTATCGGGGCGGGCTAGGGCAGTAAATAGACAGGCTAGGGTAATATATCGGCAGACTAGGGAAGAATAGGGGCAGGCTAGGGTAGTATATGAACAGGGTAGGGTAGCAAATGGGCACGCTAGGGTGGTATATGGACAGGATAGGGTAGTATATTGACAGGCTAAGGCAGTATAGGGGCAGGCTAGAGTAGTATATAGACAGGCTAGGGTAGTAAATGGACAGGCTGGGGCAGGCTGGGGTAGTATATAGAGAGGCTAGAGTAGTATATAGACAGGCTAGGACAGTATAGGCATAGGCTAGGGTAGTATAGGGGCAGGCGGAGCGGCACGGGGGGGGGGGCAGCTGTTATCATGACACACAAGACTGCTTGGTCGTCGATTTGCTGGATAAATAGAAGAGAAGGAGAGGCCGTGGTTCAATTAGCTGCTCCTCTCAAAGTGTTGGGCACACATGGATGTAAGGCGGGGGGGCTCTGCTGGACACACACAGATGTAAGGGGTTCTCTGATAGGCAATCCTGGATGTCTAAAGTTTATTTTTATTAATTTTTTTTTTTTTTTTTTTAGCCATGCAAATATTTGTAAAATATACAATGTGGCCCTCCTACTGAAAGGTTTGGAGACCACTGATTAAATCTATCAAACAATCTTTACATGTATGCCTAGCATTAAACTGAGATCAGCCATGCAAAACTAAAAAACATTAAAGCTCATCTTTGGGCTACCCCAATCCCTTGCACCTGCAAATCGCTTTGGACCTAGATGGCAGATTTGGAGGCTTCTTACCTTTCACAAGGTAAAAAGCAAAAAAACAAAACAAAAAAAACCTGCAGAATGAGTTAAACAGTGGTTAATACCCCTTTCACACTGACAGCACCAGCCGTTAGTGCTAAAACGCCGCTTGTTTTAGCGGTGATTTAGCTTTGTTTTAGCGACGCTTTTCGTCCGGTAGCGATTTTAAGTCAAAAAAAGGGTTAAAAACTCCCGATTTGCAGCGCTTTTAAGGCGCTTTGGAAGCGCTGTCTATTCATTGCAATAGGCAGAGCGTTTTGGGAGCGCTAAATACAGTGCTCCCAAGCCGCCCCAAAGATGCTGCTTGCAGGTCTTTTGGTAACGTCCCGCAAGTGCACCGCCCGAGTGAAAAGTCACACTGCAGTGAATGGGAGGCGGTTTTCAGGCGCTTAGCAGAGGCTATTTCCAGCTTTAAAGTGCCTGAAAACTGCCCCAGTGTGAAAGGGGTCTAATACTTGCCCAGAGATGAGCTTTAAAAAAAAAAATGTGGGTATATAAAGACCATTTTTCTTCCCCCTGCAATTTAGTGATTTAAGGAGGGAAAAAGAATCAGTGAAAATAAAGTCTTGGTCACGGTTTCATATTCTCTATAAGAACATTCTGGAGCTCAGGAATGAACAAACTGCTACTTGCTGCCAATTAATCCTTCCATCGCCGAGGTCACATTATCTTATTAAGCTGGATGAGTAATGCAACTCCCTGGACGTCTTGTGAAGCGTATTTTAGAGCTGCTTCATGGACTAGTAGCTCATTATTACTTCTTATTTGGCAGAATGGCAACCTCACAGACACACATCAAATTTGGAAAGTCAGCTATTTTTTTTTTTTTTTTTACATAGAAATGTCCAAAGTCATATAACTGCTGCCTTGTCAAATATATAAAAAGTATGGCATAAAAAGAATGAATCTAATGAAAAAAAAATACACTGTGAACAATGAGAAATTACAGCATTTTAGGTGTGATAAATTTGGATGACAATGTCTATTATAATTTTTTTTCAGTAGAGAAATATTCAAGAATTTTCAGTTGGCAAGGACAATTGTAGCCATAAAAGATAATGTACATAATACCAAGCCCTTCACGTGGGAAAGCCAGGGGGAAATATGGGTGGTAGAAATGATTGACTGTATAAAAAAACCTTTCAAGGCAAAATCTGACAAATATTTTTGAATAATACAAATGTATAACTTGTTCAGAAAAGAATATGCAATTGCCAAAAAAAGGTGAGGGAAGAGGCCTTGCTTGAAGCTTCATTGGAAATTTTTCGGACCATTCTCTGTGAACCCGAGAGATGGTCATGCGTAAAAATCCCAGTAGATCAGCAGTTTTTTTAAATACTCAGAGCAGCCTGTATGGTACCAACAACAAATATGCCACGTTCAAAGTCACTTAACCACTTCAGCCCCTGAGGGATTTACCCCCTAATGACCAGGCCATTTTTTGCGATACGGCAGGTCGCTTTAACTGACAATTGCGTGGTCGTGCGACACTGTACCAAAATAAAATTGATGTCCTTTTTCCCCCACAAAGAGAGCTTTATTTGGTGGTATTTGGCCACCTCTTTTTTGTGCTATAAACAAAAAAAAGCGACAATTTTGACTTTACTTTCTGCTATAATACTTATCCCCAAAAAAATATACAAAAAAAACAAATGTATTTATTATTTTAGGCCAATATATATTCTGCTGCATATCTTTGGTAAAAGAAAACCCAATAAGCATATATTGATTGGTTTGCGCAAAAGTTATAGCGTTAGAAAATAGGGGAAAGATTTAGGGAATTGTTATTTTTTTTAATTGTTTTTACTAGTAATGGCGGTGATCTGTTATTTTTTGCGCGACATTGCGGCGGACAAATCTGACCCTAAATGACAGTTTTGGGTGACCAGTGACACCAATACAGTGATCAGTGCTATAAAAATGCACTGATCAATGTATAAATGACACTGGCAGGGAAGGCGTTAACACTAGTGGTGATCAAATGCTTAAGTGGTCCTTAGGGATGTGTTTCTGTCTGTATGGGTGACGGACTGGCTGGGAGAAGAGAGACATCGCTGTTCCTGATCACTAGGAACAGCTGATCTCTCTCTCCTCCCCTAACAGAACGGGGATCCACCTTGTTTACACAGGCAGATCCCCGTTCTGCCTCTCTTTCCCACAATCGCGGGTGGCCGCCGTTTTGGTATGGCGATTCACCATACAGCCACCTTGCCATAGTATAACTCCGGCGGCTGGTCGGCAAGTGGTTAAATCCCCTTTCTTTCCCATTCTGGTGCTCAGTTTGAACTTCAGCAAGTTGTCTTCACCCCGTCTAGATGCCTAAATGCATTGAGTTGCTGCAATGTGATTGGCTGATTAGCAATTTGTGTTACCAAGCAATTGAACAGGTGTACCTAAAAAAGTGGCAGGTGTATGTGAACGGTTTCTCCCACCATCCCTTATATAGATTGTCATATGTAGGGGCAAACTTTGCCCCCATCGAAACCCCCCGTTTCTGTATGCATCATTGGTTGTCAAACAAAAAGTAATTGTGTCTGAGTAAGAAAGATGCTCTCTCCAAAGTGAACCATTTGAGTTCACAAGAAAACTCTGTAAAAGTCCATATGATATTGGAGGGCCAATAGTTGGTGTCAGTGGGGGGGGATAGTGCCCCAGCATTGGTGCCCCCATTGTTGGTGTCAGTGGAAGGAATGATGCCCCCAATGTTGGTGTCAGTGGAAGGAATGATGCCCCCAATGTTGGTGTCAGTGGAAGGAATGGTGCCCCCAATGTTGGTGTCAGTGGAAGGAATGGTGTCCCCATTGTTGGTGTCAGTGGAAGGAATGGTGCCCCCATTGTTGGTGTCAAACTTTAGGGGGGCCAGACTGAGCCCAGTGGGAGTAAACAATACTTGATCTTTGGTATTAGGGGGGAAATAGTTGTTGTCAGTGGGGAGGATTAGTGCCCAAGCATTGGTGTCAGTGGAAGGAATGGTGCCCCCCATTGTTGGTGTCAGGGGAAGGAATGGTGCCCCCAATGTTGGTGTCAGTGGAAGGAATGGTGTCCCCATTGTTGGTGTCAGTGGAAGGAATGGTGTCCCCATTGTTGGTGTCAGTGGAAGGAATGGTGCCCCCATTGTTGGTGTCAAACTTTAGGGGGGCCAGACTGAGCCCAGTGGGAGTAAACAATACTTGATCTTTGGTATTAGGGGGGAAATAGTTGTTAGTGCCCAAGCATTGGTGTCAGTGGAAGGAATGGTGTCCCCATTGTTGGTGTCAGTGGAAGGAATGGTGTCCCCATTGTTGGTGTCAGTGGAAGGAATGGTGCCCCCATTGTTGGTGTCAAACTTTAGGGGGGCCAGACTGAGCCCAGTGGGAGTAAACAATACTTGATCTTTGGTATTAGGGGGGAAATAGTTGTTGTCAGTGGGGAGGATTAGTGCCCAAGCATTGGTGTCAGTGGAAGGAATGGTGCCCCCCATTGTTGGTGTCAGGGGAAGGAATTGTGCCCCCATTGTTGGTGTCAGTGGAAGGAATGGTGCCCCCCATTGTTGGTGTCAGGGGAAGGAATGGTGCCCCCCATTGTTGGTGTCAGGGGAAGGAATGGTGCCCCCCATTGTTGGTGTCAGTGGAAGGAATGGTGCCCCATTGTCGGTTTTAGTGGCAGGAAGAATTCCTCAAGGGCCGGATAAAGGCAAGCAAAGGGCAGCAGTTTGTAGACCACTGGTCTAGATAGTCACGTTTCACACAATAAGGTTGTGCTTAATCATTTCTCTCTTCTTTTTCATTTCAGGTAAATAATGGATTCCAAGCAGAAGCAATGTGCCATCATTAAGTTCTTGATGAGAGGAGGGGTTACAGGCTGTCTGACATCCACAGAAGGTTACAGACTGTTTACGGAGGTGACACTGATAGGGTAAATGGAATAGCCATTTTATGTATCAAACATTTATTTCTGATTAAGCAGAGACGTATTATATAACAGCTGTATTTTGTGTTAAAATACTATTTACACCTCCAGCTGTGAAGATGACTATCTTGGCCGTTTCCCCTAAAGAGCCACTGGAAGTAACAAGCCTATGTGAACAACTTTTTGCATCTCATTGAGTTATACCAGAGACACAGATGGACTTCAAAGAAAGTCCCACCTTTCTTAGGCCATATAAATAGTATCAGATCCCCCAGCCATTTAGAGCAATTCTTTTGAAACCAACACTATGTATTGTGCTGCTCTTACTGCATGTAGGTAACTACATGCTTGTATAATAAATACATCTATTTTTCAATTTGGCTTCAGCAGTCAAAATGTTACTGAAACACATGAGTTTTGGGGTTTCCCCTACAACACCATTGACAAGAATCAGCAATGACCAGACATATTGGTATTATATCCATAAACACAAGTAGCCTTCTGTGGATGTCAGACAGCCTGCACCCTTCCTTCGACAAGAACTCATTGACGGCACATTGCTTCTGCTTGGAAACCATTATTTACCCGCAATGAAAAAGAGTAATATAGAGGAAGAGTTACTGTACTAATGTGAAATTTGAACAATCTATGTAAGTTAACAAAAAAAGAAAAGATGTCCCTTGTTGCATTACTTTCAGTGCAGCCTGACATTTTATGTTAATTGTTAACCACTTATGCCGCGTACACACGGTCGTACTTTTCGTCTACAAAAGTCGGACAGCCTGTCGGACAGACTTCCGGCAGACTTTCGGTGGACTTGCCGCGGACTTGCGGCCTACTTTCTAACGACCGGACTTGCCTACACACGACCACACAAAAGTCGGTCGGATTCGTACGTGATGACGTACACCGGACTAAAATAAGGAAGTTCATAGCCAGTAGCCAATAGGTGCCCTAGCGTGGCTTTTTGTCCGTCGGACTAGCACACAGACGAGCGGATTTCGGGGTCCGTCGTAGGTACGAAGTAAAAGTTTTGAAGCATGTTTCAAATCTAAAGTACGTCGTATTTGAGGCTAAAAAAGTCGGTTGAAAGTCCGGAGAAGCCCACACACGATCGGATTACCAGCCAGCTTTAGTCCATCAGCGTCTGTTGGACTTTTGTAGACGAAAAGTAGGACCGTGTGTACGCGGCATAACAGACTGGAAGATTTTCCCCCTTAATGACTAGGTAATTTTTTGCGATACGGCACTGCGTCGCTTTAACTGACTATTGCGCATTTGTGCGACGCTGTACCCAAACAATATTGACGTCCTTTTTTTCCCACACATAGAGCTTCCTTTTGGTCACATTTAATCACCTCTGCGGTTTTTATTTTTTGCACTATAAACAAAAAAAGAGTGACAATTTTGGAAAAAATAAAACAATATTTTTTACTTTTTGCTATAATAAATATCCCAAATTAAAAAAGAAAAAAAAATTCTTTATCAGTTTAGGCCAATATGTATTCTTCTACATATTTTTGGTACAAAAAAATCACCATCAGAGTATACTCATTGGTTTGCGCAAAAGCTATAACGTCTACAAAATAGGGAATACATTTATGGCATTTTTATTATTATTATTTTTTACTAGTAATAGCGGCGATCTGCGACTTATAGCGGGACTGCGACATTGTGGCGGACAGATCGGACACTTTTGACACTTTTTTGGGACCAGTGACATTTATACAGTGCTATAAAAATGCACTGATTACTGTGTAAATGTCACTGGCAGGAAAGGGAATAACACTAGGGGGCGATCAAGGGGTTAAATGTGTTCCCTGGGAGGTGTTTCTAACTGTGGGGGATGGGACTGACTGTAGGAGGAGAGAGATCGCTGTTCCTGATCACTAGAAACAGCAGATCTCTCTCTCCTCCCCTGTCAGAACGGGGATCTGTCTGTTTACATTGACAGATCCCCGTTCTGGCTCTCTTTCCCGTGATCGCGGGTAGGCCGGCGGACATCGCGGGGCGCCGGCCAGGTGCATCATGTCCACCGCCGTGCAGCGGGCGTGCGCACCTGCTATGGCTTTAAAGGAGCCAACGTACAGCTACGGCGATTCGCGGGAAAGAACCGGCCTGCCGCAGTATAATGACGGCGGCTGGTCGGCAACTGATTATTGAAACTGGATTTTTCTCCATCAAAACTGAATGCTTCATACAAATATTAGCAGCATAGGGAAGCCATAGCGAAGTGTAACTGGTGAGAAGGGAATCAGAGGATTATCTTTATGTGTGAGCAGAATTTCACCTCTCACCTCTATTTACATGCGAATGTAATATATTCTATGTGAGCTCACATTTAGTCACAGGAGGGGACTGCCACTGGAAACTATTATCAGAATATGAATCTGATTCACATGTATGAGGTCAGCAAATGCATCTACTTAGGCTGCTAATTGTTTTCTCAGCTCTTTCACTTCTAAATTTAATATCATATATGAAATAGGAATATTGTACGCTTGTGATTTAATGTCAGCGATTACAACTGGCAGTCAGAGGTGAAGATGATATCTTGTTTTCTTGCAGCCTGTCAACCTGTCCAGTTGTTAATGTAGGATTCCACTAACAATGTCATTTGTGGTTGCTGCTGTATCATTTGCGGTTATCACTTTAATTTCTGCATTTGCCAGGAACGTAGCATGTTTCTGAGATATAGAATGAAAAATAAAAGAAGCCTTCATTTGTGATTTCTACATTTATGCATTTAGTATCCTTAAAGTGTATTTCTATTTTTGCAGCCAAATTTGGATATTACAAACTTTATATTTGTTACGTGTTCTCATTCATATAAATTCAAAAAATATTTAAAGATGAATTCCAGGTATGGATATTGTTACATCCAGCTTGGATGGGGCCTACCACGGTGACGTCACTACGCACGCGGATGTTCGGGACATGTTCGTTGCAAGCCCCGTAGGAACGCCATTGGTTACTTTATCTGTTTGCATGGTTTTTTTACCATGTGAGTGCACACCTTTTATATTTAATAAATGCTTGATATGTGGTTTTACACTATGAAAGTGTTTTTTATATTCTACTTTTGAGTGATACCTGGTGGTGCATCTTTTGGTGACTCAAGCGGAGGAGGCTTGTGGTCTGGAGGGAGACCTTAAAGGGGTTGTAAACCCTTGTGTTTTTTCACCTTAATGCATCTTATGCATTAAGGTGAACAAACTTCTGGCAGTCACCGCCCCCCCAGCACCCCCGTTTTACTTACCTGAGCCCTGTATTTTGCTTGGCGGAGACACGCTGTCCCTCTCTGCACGGGTCCTGGCTCTTGATTGGATAGATTGATAGCAGCACAGCCATTGGCTCCCGCTGCTGTCAATCAAATCCAATGACGCGGGTGCCGGGGGGCGGGGCCGAGTCCGGCATTCGTGTCTATGGACACAGAATGCTGGACTCGGGAGCGAGCCCACAAAGTAACCCCGTGGGAGAATGCTTCTCCTAGGGGGTTATCTGATAAGAGGAGGAGCTGCGAGAGCCGCCGGGGGACCCCAGAAGTCGAGGATCGGGGCCACTCTGTGCAAAACGAGCTGCACAGTGGAGGTAAGTATGATATGTTTGTTATTTTAAATTTTAAAAAAACCTGATCCTTTACAATCACTTTAATCCCCACGGCACTCTATTACCATCTATTTTATAGTGGCCCATTAGTTCTGGTTAGGAGCTGTGTTGCACGTTCTGTTGGGGTGCACCATATACCAACAGACAATTACTGTTGATCATGGACTGTTCACAAAGGTGCTTTCCTATCACAGACATGTGAAGATACTCGTTTTGTTTGTGTTTTCAACTTTTTTTGGACGCTGGATTTACATATGCTATATATTGTATAATTTTTTTTGTTTTGTACACTTATTGGTTTTGTATATTAGTTAATAGTTTACAGATTCACTTTTATTTTCACATGTAACTATGCATTTGCAATACCTATGGGATCGCTCTAGAAGCTGGAAATCATTGTAGTAGACACCGCTACCCCAGTGATCTCTATTTACTACCGGATCCCATGATGAGCAGCTGCCCTGCTGCATTATAAACATAGGAGGTTCCCTGCTCAGCATGGGCACCGTTCAGAGATCCCTTTGTATGTTCTCAATGAATGCAAAGCGTTCTCTGATTGGATGAGGTTGAGAGGCGCTGTGGTGAGTTTATGAGCTTCACCTCGTGCAATCAGGGAATGCTTTGCATTCATTGAGAAAATGTGAAACATTCTCTGACGCCCGTACCAAGCAGGCAACTTCCTGGGTTTAACCACTTCAGCCCCGGAAGATTTTACCCCCTTCCCGACCAGAGCACTTTATGCGATTCGGCACTGCGTCTATTTAACTGACAATTGCGCGGTCGTGCAGCGTTGCACCCAAACAAAATTGATATCCTTTTTTTCCCACAAATAGAGCTTTCTTTTGGTGGTATTTGATCACCTCTGCGGTTTTTAGTTTTTGCGCTATAAAAAAAAAGGAGTGACAATTTTGAAAAAAAAAAACCAATATTTTTTACTTTTTGCTATAATAAATATCCCCCAAAAATAAATAATACAATTTTTTTTTCCCTCAGTTTAGGCCGATATGTATTCTTCTACATAGCTTTGTTAGAAAAAAATCGCAATAAGCGTATATATATATATATATATATATATATATATATATATATATTTTTTTTTTTTTAAATTACTTTTTATTGAAATTTTGCAAAAATAACATATACATATACATATACTGGAGTTTATATGCTCCAATAACAATGCGTGCAAAACATTGATCAATTTTCTGTTAGATTGTTCAATAAGCGTATATTGATTGGTTTGCGCAAAAGTTATAGCGTCTACAAAATAGGGGATAGTTTTTAATGGCATTTTTATTATTATTTTTTTTTTTACTAGGAATGGCAGCGATCTGCGATTTTTATTGGGACATTATGGCGGACACATCGGACACTTTTGACACATTTTTGGGACCATTGGCATTTATACAGCGATCAGTGCTATAAAAATGCACTGATTACTGTAAGAATGTCACTGGCAGGGAAGTGGTTAACACTAGGGGACGATCAAGGGCTTAATTGTTTTCCCTAGTGTGTGTTCTAACTGAAGGGGGGAGGGGACTGAGTAGGGGAGATGACAGATCGCTGTTCATACTCTGTATGAACAGACGATCTGTCTCTTCTCCCCGCAGAGAACCAGAAACTGTGTGTTTACACACCCAGATCCTGGTTCTCGGTGTGTCACCAGCGATCGCGGGAGCCCGGCGGTGATCGTGACCGCCGGGCACTCTTATAGGCTCCGGGGGTGAGCAGCGGGCGTGCGCGCGTCCCTAGTGGCCAGAGGGCGAAGTGACGTAAAACTGCGGCGGCTGGTCGGCAACTGCCACCTTATCCCTTTAAACCCAAACATATATTAAATACACAGGATCTGAGGCCAATTTAATGCAGATAAGACAAAGTGAGTTTGATTACCACCTTAATCAGCCACAGAACCTGTGTAATTAATAGGTGTTCGGGTTTAAAGGAATGAGGTGGCAACTCTAACCCAGAAGTTAGTGGGGATCATTGGAGTAGCAGTGTTTACTACAGCGATTTCCAGCTTATAGGAGGATCAGCCAGATATGGCATATGCATAGTTACATTAACCCAAGCTGAACCAATGTAAAAATATCCATACCTGGAATACATCTTTAAAAAATTGCTACTTAACATTTTAGATGCAACCAGCACTAAACAATTCTACTTATTTCTTTAAATTTATAAGGGGGCTGAAGGCCTGAATACCTGTCAGCACTGACACCAATGATGGGGCGCTATTCCTCCCACTTACATCAATGATGGGGCACTATTCCTCCCACTCTTCCTTCCAATAGCACTGGTGATGGACCTCAATTTCTATCACTGAAAGCAACGATGGGGCATGGAGCGACACCATGGCTAGTGGGCATAACCACAGTCCCAGCGGAGAGATTTAAGGTAGATTTCCAGGTTTATTTTCATTTAAATAGTTTGTTTGGGCCTAGCTGGCCCACATGAACTATTTCCAATACCAAACCATGCAGCTGCTGTGTGTGCTGTAATGTAGCTTGGCCCAAATGAAGTAGAATTCCAGGTTTAATGTCACTTTACATAGTTCATTTGGGCCAAGCTATATTACAGCACACACAGCAGCTGCATGATTTAGTATTGGAAATAGTTCACGTGTGCCAGCTAAGTCCAAACAAACTATGTTAAGTGAAAATAAACCTGGAATACTTCAACCACTGCAGTCAGAGAATCAACCAGAGAATTATCATCTATATACAGTTGGGAAAATAATTATTTGATCCCCTGCAGATTTTGTAAGTTTAGCCCACTTACAAAGAAATGAAGAGTCTATAATTTTTATTATAGGTGTTTTTTAAATGATAGAGACAGAAAATCAACCTAAAATCTAGAAAAAAAACATGATACAAATGTTAAAAATTCAGTTGCAGTTCAGTGAGTAAAATAAGTATTTGATCCCCAAGCAAAACGTGACTTCGTACTTGGTGGAGAAACCCTTGTTGGCAAGCACAGAGGTAAGATGTTTCATGTAGTTAGTGACCAGGATTGCACATATCTCAGGAGGGATTTTGGTCCACTCTTCTTTACAGATCTTCTCTAAATCCTTATGGTTTTTTGGTTGTCATTTGGCAACATAAAGTTTCAGCTCCCTCCATAAATTTTCTATAGGATTAACCACTTGCCAACCAGCCGCCGTCGTTATACAGCGGCAGGTCGGCTCTCCTGCGTGAATCGCGTACCTGTGCGGCTGCTCGCGCAGGCACAGTTACAGGTGGGCGCGCTCTCCCTCCTGCTGCAGGAGCGTGCCCACGGGTCGGGCGGACTCAAAGTCCTCCAGCGACCTGGGATCGCTTGGTACAGAGGCAGAATGGGGAACTGCCAGTGTAAACAAGCGGATCCCCGTTACAATACATGGCCCCATCCATTGGCCCCTCAATGCAGCAAAGTCAGCCTGTACCTTTAGCAGAGAAACCCAGAATCATCATGTATCCACCTCCGTGCTTGACTGTAGGGATGGTGTTCTTAGGGTCATAGTCAGCATTTTCTTCCTCCAAACATGGCGAGTCCCCCTCCTCAAGAAGGCACATGTACAGTCATGCCAATGAACATCTAAATGATTCAGAGAAGGATTGGGAGAAAGTGCTGTGGTCAGATGAGACCAAAATTGAGCTCTTTGGCATTAACTTGACATCTTTGGAGGAAGAAAAATGCTGACTATGACCCTAAGAACACCATCCCTACAGTCAAGAATGGAAGTGGAAACATTATGCTTTGGGACTGTTTCTCTGCTAAAGGTACAAGCCGACTTTGCTGCATTGAGGAGCCAATGGACAAGGCCATGCATTGTAAAAACTTAGATGAGAACCTTCTTCCCTCAGCCAGAACACTAAAGATGGTTTGTGGATGGGTCTTCCAGCATAATAATGACCCAAAACATACCGCCAAGGCAACAAAGGAGTGGCTCAAGAAAAAGCACATTAAGGTCATGGAGTGGCCTAGTCAGTCTCCAGACCTTTATCCTATAGAAAACTTATGGAGGAGCTGAAACTTCGAGTTTCCAAGAGACAGCCAAGAAACCTTAATGATTTAGAGAAGACCTGTAAAGAAGAGTGGACCAAAATCCCTCCTGAGATGTGTGCAAAGCTGGTAACCAACTACAAGAAATGTCTTACCTCTGTGATTGTCGACAAGGGTTTCTCCACCAAGTACTAAGTCATGTTTTGCTTGGGGATCAAATACTTACTTATTTTACTCACTGAACTGCAACTCAATTTTTAACATTTGTATCATGTGTTTTTTTCTGGATTTTTGGTTGATATTCTGTTTCTATCATTTATAATACACCTATGATAAAAATTACAGACGGGATCTCTCATCCTGGGTGGGCATCATATGATGTCCTCCACTTCCTGCCACTACTGTGGCCCCCCCAGCGCATCGATCAGGGATCAGTCATGTCACTCGGGACACAGCCCCTCCCCGATCAGGGTAAAGAGCCAATGAAATTGGCTCTTTACCGCGTGACCTACTGTGTCCAATCACAGCCTGTCATTATGCAGATTGGCGTGCACACGGCGATCGGGGTTGAGGCTTTTCCCTTGGACAAAGCCCAGCCCCGATCAGGGTAATAAGGCCAATTAAATTGGCTCTTTACCACTTAACTGGCTGTGTCCAATCACAGCCGGTCACAAATGTAAACACACCACGGGTAATGGCTGTTACTGGGTTCTCCTCCTCACACACCGGATCCACTGGGAGGAAGAGATCGCGATTAACTACAGGGTATATAAGTTGCACCTGTTTATCTGCAAACGTCTCTTCTCTACAGCTGTTCAAAGTGCTGAATTTATAAAGCTTGTCTGAGAGTTCAGAAAAAGGGGGCAGAGATGTGAAATGAAACTCTCCAGAGCTCAGTGAAGAGAGTTCTGACAGCTGATTGGAGGGAAGGGACCCCCCCTTTCATAGCTCACAGAAACTGTCAATCAGCTGGAGGTCCCTCCCCTGTCACCTTTTTTCTTAGTGCTTTTAATTGAGATAAGTACACAACAAAAATGGATATGCTTTGTTCATGTTTCATGTCTGAAATTTGCAACCACTTTAATAGAAAATTTGACTACTCCAAGAAGAGTCAATGTCCTAGTATATCTCCCTCCTTGGATGTCATAGCCTCTCCTTTTCTGGAAGAGTCTAATTAGTGTGTATGCTGGTCCAGTTCCTCCACCCCTACCTTCACACACAACATTTAAGCCCTTCCTGTTCAGTACTGGTGTCCCCTTAATTGAGCTATTACACCCAGGGGACGGAAGGTCCGCCTGATCAAGAGACCACTGTGATTGATTGTCCCAGTAGTCACATGATTGGGAGCTGGTCTCACCGACTCCTGTTCATTACTAGAGACTGGTAGCTGTCTTTGAAAGCTCAATCTCTGTGCTGGGAGTGGTCAGTGAGTGCTCTCTCAGCACAGAAACCTCCACCGCACATGGACGTATTAAAGCGACCCTCTTTGTGGTTCATGCATATGCGGTATGTGGGCGGTGGAGGGGGTGATTGTAGCTTCCAGGGAGGAGTGATGGGCAATACTATAGAGTGTCCGCTCTGGGCTTGCTAGGGCTGCTGAAATCACATTCAAGATGGTGGCTCTCAGCAACAGTCTCCCAGCATTTTGATGTCTACACAAATTAGGCTTTTACAGGTAAGTAAAAAGTATAAATACTGTAAATGCACATACAGTGCATCTGAAAAGAGAAAAGCTGGAGCTCTGTCAGAGTGACCATCGGGATCTTGGTCACCTTCAAGGCCCTTCTCCCCCGGTCGCTTAGTTTGGCCGGGCGGCCAACTCTAGAAAGAATCCTGGTGGTTCCAAACGTCTTCCATTTACGGATGATGGAAGCCACTGTGCTCATTGGGACCTTCATTGCTGCAGGAACTTTTCTGTACCCTTCCCCAGATCTGTGCCTCGATACAATCCTGTCTTGGAGGTCTACAGACAATTCTTTGGACTTCATGGTTTGGTTTGTGCTCTGACATGCACTGTTAACTGTGGGACCTTATATAGTGTGTGCCTTTCCAAATCATGTTCAATCAACTGAATTTACCACAGGTGGACTCCAATCAAGTTATAGAAACATCTCAAGGATGATCAGTGGAAACAGGATGGACCTAAGCTTTGAGTGTCATGGCAAAAGCTGTGAATACTTATTTTTAATACATTTGCAAAGATTTCAAACAAACTTCTTTCACGTTGTCATTATGGGGTATTGTTTGTAGAATTTTGAGGAAAATAATGAATTTAATCTATTTTGGAATAAGGCTGTAACATAACAAAATGTGGAAAAAGTGAGGCGCTGTGAATACTTTCCGGATGCACTGTATAATCTCGTGAGATGATTGCTGTTGAAATGAATAGTCTGGTGACTGGGTCTCTTTAATCGCTATAATAGTTTCCAGGAAATTTCCAAATGGCTCTGTCTCCTCCACCTATCAATCAGCCCATTGTCAAAGAGGTCTGCAGTGAATTGCACTGAAGTGTCAGCTTTTAATTACACATCTTAAGCCATATCTTCAACCGTTTATTTGTAATCTGTAATTAAGGTGCGTTGTATAGAGAAGAATTCCCAACATTGCATATGTATAAATAGCCCAGAAACCCTTATCATTTTCCGCTGGTCAAATACATCATATCAGACCGTGAAAAGAAAAGAGTTACTTTCCTCTGATACAAAATGGCTGAACAAATCTGCTGCTCTTAATTAACCTAATAAAGATCACCTGGGACTCTTCCGCTGTAACGGAGCTGCTCCAGATAACAGCTATTAAAGGACAAACAATGTTGCATCTTATCTCCATTGCCAGATAAAAGGGTTTATTTTGTTTACACTTTGATTTGCTTATCTTTAGATAATGCCATCATGTCCAGAGAGTAAATATAGTTTGTCATTGATTTTGCCTGGGGCATTTTTATTCAAGTCAATAAGGTTGCAAAGAGCTTAAAATCTGTTAAACACACACCAGGAAAAGCATATTTATACAAGTCCTGAGTTTGTACAATGACTGACAATAAAACACGCAGCAATACATTTATTTGAACTGTAGGGGGTGTTGTTGCATCTGGGCAATGAATGCTAACCCTTAAATGGACCCTGCAGCCAGACCATTCATTTCAATATGTGCATTTAATACACTGAGGGTGATTTGCTAAAATTGGAGAGTGCAAAATCTGGTACTGCTGTGCATAGAAACCAATCAGCTTCTAACTTCAGCCTGTTCAGTTAAGCTTTGATAAAAAAAAAAACTGGAAGCCGATTGGTTTCTATGCAGAGCTGCACCAGATTTTGCACTGTCCAGTTTTACTAAATCAACCCCATTGCATGCATGTTATTCACCTGTAATTGCCTTCCTTCTGTAGACGTCCAAAAGCTCCATGATGGCTGCTGGGTGCTGCCATCTTGGTTGTGATGTCAGCAGACCTAGAACTGTTACTCAGGTGACATTCTATAGCAATCTTTGTCAACACTTTTACCCCCGAGAAATCCCTGAATTTTAAGGTCTCAAGAAACCCCTGCTAAAATTAATTGGGGGGGCAGTAGGAAGAACATGCTGTGTACAATAGTGGTCAGCATCCCCCCTTACAAACAGCTGAAAAAAAGATATTTGTTGTCATACTGCTGGCTCTGCCAAGTGGTGTTGGACCTGGAAGTATCCAGGCATCATCAGATGGGAGGTCAATCAGCCACAGCTCAAGGAACCCCTAGCAACTTCTGGAGGAATCTTAGGATTCCATGGAACACTGGCTGAGAATGGCTGCTCTATAGTATTCCCCTTTGCTCCTCCCTGAGCAACTACATAAAAGGTTATGTAGGAAGGTGAAAGGAGGGGTGCCGAATCCGCTCTTCCTCGAGTAGGCAAATCTAGCATGTTCAGGGGAACATTGCAAGCAATTCAAAAATCATTTACGGAATGGAAAACACTGGAGGTAAGCATTAAAAATATTCGATTTTGCTTTTGCGCTGAATTTTTAAGGCGACGACAAGGCCTCTTTAATCCCTTAACTGCCATAACCGAGAGCTGTTGGTGACAGCTTGGTCAGTGTACTGGGAATTTGAAATAAGCGTGCTGTTAGCACAACCTCAGGCTGCTGTGGACCCATTTTCGGCGGATGGTCATTAAAGCTTACCTTTCTCGCCACCGCATATCTGCATTACATGGTTGGCAACAGGTTAAAGGATCAATTTACCGTGTATATAATTGTTTTGTACTGTATATATTAGACATAGAGATAATTTTTTTTTGTCTCAGCAAAAAAAAAAAAAAATAGTATTGCTTTATCACTTTTAGTGGACGAATCCCTAAAGTATATGTAAACCCAATCTCTAAAATGTCATCTTAAACATGTTAATGTCATTTCAAAAGTCATTTTCAATATACAGCTACACCTTTCATTAAAATAATACCCCATTAGCCTCAATTGAAGGTCTTTCTTCAAAACCCTCCTTTTATAGTTGACGTTATTCAGTCCCTGTCTTTTAAATGTGCTACTGTGTTGTCACCCTGCTATGGGCTTACAATTAAGAATACAAGAGGTTTCAACCTACATCTTGAGGGTATGGTCCACCCTTGTCACCATCCGGAATGCTCACCCTAAAGCTGGCCATAGATGGGTAGAACTTTGAACTAATATTCTTTGTAAAATAATGTTCTAATAAAGTTTGTTCATTTTCTAATCATTAGTGCAGTCAAATGGACGTTTGTTTCCTACCACAGTGATGAGAAAATAAAAAGGAGCAGCATTTTCGAATGATCGAATTTCTCACAGGGTATGTGGTTTTCATTTGGTAAAGTCCATTCATTCATAGTCAAAAGCAAGAAATCTGTCCAACATTTAAATGTTCTGAGAATTTTCATACAAATTTCCCAAAGACTTTTTAAAAAAAATTTAGTTTGAAATTCTACTCATCTATGTCCAGCTTAAGAAAAGGTTACAGGAGATCAGTAGCATTGAGATGCAACAAAGGATGAAAAAAAAGTGAAAAATATATTTTATTTTTAAAACAAAAAGGCAGTTGTTTATAAAACACCCTGTTCTATCAAACAAAATAATATTTAGTTAGGGTTCACATTCAGCACGTCCCTGCAATTAAAGGGTCATTAAACTCAATACTCCAATGGCCTGAGTCTCCTACATTCCTTCCATTTTAGCATTGCAGCATCTGTAGTTCTTGTAGATTTCTTTAGAGACCATGAAGGATCTTCTTAATCTGTCTCTGCCTCATGTAGCAGCACCGGGTCAGTCACCAGTGCTATAGGGGAGGCCAGCACACCAAAGTTAAAATATGGTCTTTAACCACAAATGTGTCTTGGAAACACATAAGTTTCAAGGTGAACAGAGGAGCCCTACACGACGAAGCCAAAAATTATCTTACAACTCTGGCGTTCTGGCTCCCCTTATGGTGCAGTCTATGGTACTTCAGCTGCAACCATCTCCAATATGGTGGCTCTACATTGCTCAATTACCAGCACTGTCCCATGGGTAGGAAGGTGAGTGAGTCACATGCGTTTCTATTCCTAAAAGAACCAGGTATGTTCTTTGCTCAAACCAGATGAACAGAACAGAGACAGAAAGGTGAGTTAAAGCCCAACTCAGGGAAATTTGTTGGAAAATTAGTTTAGTCTAGGGGAGAGGAGGAGCACTTTAACTCATCTGACCCAGGAGATGATGCTCCCCTCACGCTTCAGTGGTGGATTGTACCTCAAGTCATCAGGACCAATGCTATGTACCCTGGTTTAGTCTTGATGACATCAAAACCTTAGACCACTGGGGCATGAGGGAGAAGATGCAGCAGGGACCAGTCTAGCAGTGCCGAGGAGCGGAGGATAGGGTAAGCAGATCTTCTTTTTTGTGTCCTCTAAATTTTCCTAAGACTTTTTCCTAAGAATGTACGTTTAAAATTCTATTCATCTATGGACTTAAGAAAAGGTTGCAGGAGAGCAGTAACACAGAGGCAACAGAGGATGAAGAAAAAGTGAAAACCTATTTTATTAAAAAAAAAAAAAAAAAAGGCAGTTGTTTATGATACACCCTGTTCTATCAAACTAAATAATGTTTAGTTAAAGAGGGAGTCCACCCAAACCGCAAAAAAAAAAAAAATATTAAAAGCCAGCAGCTACAAATACTGCAGCTGCTGACTTTTAATAAATGGCCACTTACCTGTCCCAGGGTCCAGCGATGTCGTCAGGGGACGCCGAGAACCCGCTCGGTTCTCGGCAGCTGCCGCGGCCATCCTAGGTGAGGGAATCAGGAAGTTAAGCATTGCAGCTTCATTTCCCGGTTCCCTACTGCGCATGCACGAGTCGCGCTGCGCGATCTGGATGGTCCCCGCTCTCTTCTGGGAGCTGTGTGTTTCCCAGGAGACAGCGCGAAGGGACAGGAAGAGGCATAGACTCCCATGGGAGTCTATGCCGGAAGTGGGTGCAAATACCTGTCTTAGACAGGTATCTGCACCCCCCTGCCCCCTGAAAGGTGCCAAATGTGACACCGGAGGGGGGGAGGGTTCCGAAAAGCGGAAGTTCCATTTTTATGTGGAACTCCGCTTTAAGGTTCACACCCAGCACTTCCCTGCAATAAAAGAGCCATTATTTTTTCTAATTCTTTATTTATGTAAATAAAGTATCCAACAAAGCGACGCAGTACAAAACCGCGGCAAGAGTGGAATACCATATAGTGAGAAGACAAACTGTAAAGAATATTTACATAACGTCCAAAGCGCAAAAGTACAAAATTAATATTAATTATTGGATGCCTATAAGGACATAATCTATGAACATGAAGAGATTTATCCAGTATAAAGTCAGACGCGGTAATCCTTTATGCCTTCGCTCTACTATACTGCCGGATACTGGCCACAGTATATGCTCAGTCGGTTACCCAATTTTTAGGGAAGAAAAGAGTAAAAAAACTATGTTTGGGCGCGAGCATTCAAAGGAAGGACAGAAAGGTGTAAATCCACAGAGCAGGTTTCCAGTAAGGCCTTACCCTCATGAAAGTAAACAAACATGTTCCAGTAGAACCATGTTTTGGTATATTGTTCCCGATGGTTCTGTGCAGTAAGGTTTAAATCTTCCAGCCGGTTGACTTCCTCCACCTTATTGAGCCACAACGAGATGGAAGGGGGTTTTGATCTTTCCATCATAGGGCGATACAGGTTTTAGCGGCATTAAGTAGGTGATGAAGGACCGACTTCTTGCAAGTCCAAACAGGGATAAAAGAGCAATGGGGGAGGAAGAAGGCAGAACATCCATGAATTGTTAAATAAGTCTCCTCGTCTCTTTCCAATAGTGGTTTAACTATATATGAAAAAGTGTCCCCCGCTCCAGCATCGATCTGAGGCTTCACGGTAGTAACGATGTAACACTGACGGGGTATGGTACCATCAGGTGAGCAATTTGTAAATAGTGTACGCTGGTGCATATGTAGGAGTTCAAAGAAAAATGAATGATGTTCTGGCGTTGGTTGGGTACAAACGTTTTATTAAGATCCAGTTCCCATTTACTTAGGTAAGCCAGCGTGAAGACTTCCGGGGGAGAGATCAGCAGGGAATACATCTTAAAAAGGGTACAGGGGAGAATGCCGTTGATAAAAGAGCCATTATGCTCACAACTCTACGGTGACCATTGTCTCCTTCCTTCCATTTTAGCGTTGCAGCCTCTGTAGTCCTCATAGATTAAACGTTTAGTCTAGGGGAGAGGAGGAGCACTTTAAATTACCCGATCCTCTGCTCCCCCACGCTCCAGCGGGGAATTGTACCTCAACGTCACCACTTCCATTGCTATAAATCCCGGTTTGATCTTGATGACATCTTGGACCACTGGAGAATGAGGGAGAAGATGCTGCAGGGACCGGTCTAGCAGTGTAGAGAAGCAGATGATAGGGTAAGCAGATCTTTTCTATGTGGTTTAGACATAAACAAGCAATGTGGTAGTGTGGGTGCAGCCATGCTGGAAGATGATAATTTTTACATTTCTTGGAGTCTGGCTTTAAAGTTAGGTGGGCCAAAAAATTCAAGCGAGAAATTACATCAGTTGCCTGAAAACAAAGTATTTAAATACTGTATCTGCACTGCAATGACTAGAATATTAAGTATTGGTGGGT
Organism: Lithobates septentrionalis; assembly: GCA_037952835.1. Taxonomy (NCBI): domain Eukaryota; kingdom Metazoa; phylum Chordata; class Amphibia; order Anura; family Ranidae; genus Lithobates; species Lithobates septentrionalis. The sequence goes on from JBBDGP010000651.1 coordinate 1,799,525, forward strand.
TTCAGGGCAGGCACACGATACTTGTCAGGAGAATATGCAAACAAGTGCTCAGCTGACACAGATCAAATCTTTGCTCGCTAAATAATCTTTTGATTTGCATGAAATCAATGGCTTTCTGGAATAACTCATGGTTGCACATGACAACTTTTTTCCCGCAGCCTTTAAACAACCAATATGCTGATAACAGAGCAAAAAGAAAAAATCCTGTAGATAAAAAATAAAAAAAACATTCTGCATATTTTTTTACTTCATGCATAAATGAACTATTTGTCCACTCGTACAGAAAGATATTTATGTAAAATATTCGAAACAGCTGCATAAACACATCTCTCTTGTAGTATAGAATGATTAAAAAAACAGGTTACCAAGGCATTTATCTTGATTAAAAATGAAGTTTATGCACAGTAGCTGGCGCTCGGCTTCAACCAAAATTATCTCCTTTCTGCCATCTGAGTTTTATTTATATTTTCTTCTAACTGTAAAAATTGCTGAAATGAAATTTAATGCCGATGGAAAGTGCTGCTCGCATGATGTTTATTGCTGATCGTTATATAAGAATACAGTAACTTTGCGTGTTTTGTGCCGATTGGAACTTCAGTGAGACGGGATTTCATAATGTATTAACTTGCATAGAGTGCAGACCTGTCTCATCCATGTAAATAACACACTCACTAAGCCTATATACTATCACCTAGCTTGTTTTTTCTAGACAATGTGCGATATTGAGTCTTAACCGTGAAAACATTTGCCTTTGTTACAAAAGCATGTAAAGAAGTAGATGAACAACACAGCTGCCAAGTGATCAAGGGCAAATAGATGTTAAAAGGCATAATCACTGTATATGGCCAAAATTTGGTGGCCACCTGACCATCACACCTTCATAAGCTTGTTGGGCATCCCATTCCAAAACCATGGACATTGATATGGAGGTGGTTCTAACATACTTTCTATCCCTGGGTGGCTATGCAAGTCCTCATGTGTATTTATGAATGGAGCTATGGGTATCGCCCTAGGCTTCCCTCCTGATATGGACAACAAACATGCCCTTATCTCTTCATCTACATTACATGATGGACAGGGAAATTGGTCCTTTACAGAAGATAGAAAGGAGGGAAAATATCCTTGGTGCAAGTCATAGAAAGTGACAAGGGCACGGCATTTCTGCAACGATCAACAGATATTTTCTATACTTACTGAAAATGTTCTTAGATTGAAAAAAGAAAACTAAGCAGCCACCTCATCCAAGGACTGTAAGCTGTAATACATTACATTTTTGTTTCTTGGTTTAGTTATCCTTTAAGGGTAGTATCAAATATCAAATGTGCTTCCCCTGGTAACATTTCGTACATACCACATCCAGTCTTATTAGAGCTATAGTATTTTATTAAAGACGATACAAACCCTTACTGGGTGACACTAGGCTTGCTCAAGGACTGTATATCAATCAATTGTTCATCTTCTATAGCCATTTGGCTATGTGCGCTCAATCCACCATTGGCTGCATGCTGTGGGAAGGCTTCCTGGTGGCAGCAATAGTGGAACATGTCTACACAATGACCCCCTCCCCCCTTAAAATAATCACGTTTTGTTGCTTTGCAGCCTGAAATGAAGACAGACATGGTTTTTGTTTTATTAAGCTGTATTTACTAGTGCAACTTATAACATCCAAGTGAAAGATAGAGTGTCTTAAAAAATAATTCATACCCCTTGACATTTTCCACATTTTGTCATGTTACAATCAAAAACTTAAATGTATTTTATTGGGATTTTATGTGATAGACCAACACAAGTGGCACATAATTGTGAAGTTGAAGGAACATGATAAATGGTTTTCAAAAATGTTTACAAATAAATATTTGAAAAGCGTGGTGTGCATTTGTATTCAGACCCCTTTACTCTGATACCCCTAACTAAAATCTAGTGGAACCAATTGCCTTCAGAAGTCACCCAATTAGTAAATAAAGTCCATCTGTGTGTAATTTAATCTCAGTATAAATACAGCTGTTCTGTGAAGCCCTCAAAGGTTTGTTAAAGAACCTTAGTGAACAAATAGCATAATGAAGGCCAAGGAACACACCAGACAGGTCAGGGATACAGTTGTGGAGAAGTTTAAAGCAGGGTTAGATTATAAATAAGCTTCTCAAGCTTTAAACAGCTCACGGAGCACTGTTCAATCCATCATCCAAAAATGGAAAGAGTATGGCACAGCTGCAAACCTATCCAGACATGGCCGTCCACCTAAATTGACAGGCCGGGCAAGGAGAGCATTCATCAGAGAAGCAGCCAAGAGGCCCATGGTAACTCTAGAGGAGCTGCAGAGATCCCCAGCTCAGGTGGGAGAATCTGTCCACAGGACAACTATTAGTTGTTCACTCCACAAATCAGCCTTTATGGAAGAGTGGCAAGAAGAAAGACATTGTTGAAAGAAAGTCATAAAAAGTCCCATTTGCAGTTTGCAAGAAGCCATGTGGGGGACACAGCAAAAATGTGGAAGAAGGTGCTCTGGTCAGATGAGACCAAAATTTAACTTTTTGGCCTAAAAGCAAAACACAATGTGGGCCAGAAAACTAACACTGCACATGAATCTTAACACACCATCCCCACCGTGAAACATGGTGGTGGCAGCATCATGTTGTGGGGATGCTTTTCTTCGACAGGGAAGCTGGTCAGAGTTGATGGGAAGATGGATGTAGCCAAATACAGGGCAATCTTAGAAGAAAACCTGTTAGAGTCTGCAAAAGACTTGAGACTGGGGCAGAGGTTCACCTTCCAGCAGGACAACGACCCTAAACATACAACCAGAGCTACAATGGAATGGTTTAGATCAAATATATGTTAGAATGGCCCAGTCAAAGTCCAGACCTAAATCCAATTGAGAATTTGTCTCAGGACTTAAAAATTGCTGTTTACAGAAGCTCTTCATCCAATCTGGCAGAGCTTGAGCTATTTTGCAAAGAAGAATGGGCAAACATTTACCTCTCTAGATGTGCAAAGCTGATAGAGACATCCCCAAAAAAATTTGCAGCGAAAGGTGGTTCTATAAAGTATTGAATTGGTGTGGCTGAATACAAATGCACCATTTATCATTTTCCTTCCACTTTGTGTTGGTCTATCACATAAAATCCCAATAAAATACATTCACGTTTTCGGTTGTAACATGACAAAATGTGGAAAATTTAAAGGGGTATGAATACTTTTTTAAGGCACTGTATAGCACTAATATGTGCACAAATGGACGCAATCAAATTTAACTGAAATTGAGCAGTTCTGCAAAGAAGAGTGAGCAAATATTGCAAAGTCTAGATGTGCAAAGTTAGTGGAGACATATGCCAACAGAATAAAGGCTGTAATTAAAGCAAAAGGTGGTCCAACAAAATACTGACACAAGTGGGTGCTCCTTTTTCCAACTCAGTGATTTGGTTTTTGCTTTTTTCCCCTAACATGTTGGTGTTTTAGCTTTTACTTGGCTGTTATAAGTTGCACTAGTAAATGCAGCTGGATAAAACAAAAACTGTCTGTGTTCATTTCAGGCTGCAAAGCAACAAAATCTGATTATTTTAAAGGGAGGGAACAATGGCTGCCTGGAATTTCACAGTAGGTTTTCTGATGGTGGAAAGTGGAACATGCTGGTATAATGTGTTGAAACAGCTGTTTGTAGTCTATTCGAAGCCTGGGTGACAACACAAAAGCACAATTGCGAGAAAGGGAAAATGCTTTGTCACCCAGGAAGTGCCTGAACTTGGACCTTCCCAGCAGGATCACCAAGGTATTTTTGTTCCGTTTAACTCATTTTTTTATTGGAAAATCATCACAAGTTAGGTTTATATGCACAGAACATTTTTTTTTAAGTCCCCTAGAAGCCAGCAGCATTTTTGCAGAAACAAAGTCTGACGCTTGTAAAAGCGTCTAATGCTTTTACAAGCATCAAGTGCTTGGATATTAATTCATTTTATTGACCAGAATAAATTATTCTGGCCATTGAAGTGAATTAACACTTAAACACTAAACGCGTCTAGCATTAGCATGCGTGGCAGTGGGTTTTTTATCCTGCCTCTAAAAGCCCCTGCCACTAAACATTGCTAAAAGTCTATATGTAACAACAAAGCCTGGGGAATGCACAGGAAAAATCCCAAGCCTACTTAACAACCAGCATGCGTTTGCAAATGCAAAGACTAAACCCCTGTTTTTAACGCATACTGTTAGACAAGTTAATTCGGTTGTCTGCGAGCTGCTTGGTAAGTAGGCTTGGGTTTTTTCCTGGGCATTCCCCAGGCTTTGTTGTTACCTGTTTTAGCCTTCCAATGCCGCTTACTGCGATAGCCAGCTATAGATGAGGGCAGTGGCAAGTTTTTTATTATCACGTTGGTAAAAGTCTATATGTGCATGGACACATAGGCTAACATGGAGGGCAGTTTAGAGGCAGGAAAAAAAACACCAGATGCCCCTAGGAGCAGCTGCACAAATGTCCAGTGTGCATGAGGCCTTCTAACAAGGTATGGCAAAGAACATTATACCCATTAAAAAAAAAAATGACATTGCAGGTTGCGCATAACAGAAGTCTTATCTATGGGGTGCAAAAATGCGACAATTATTATTCTCACTCAAAAATACAGTTTAGGAAGTTACAATTAGTTCATGGCAATATGCAAGATGGGTAGTTACCATCAGATGAATTCTACATTAACATGTTAAAGATGATATGAGATTTTCAGTGTACGCCTATGAATTATATACTTTGGTGTCAAGTCATGGCAGTTGTCCTCGTTAAAAGCTATAATGAATTTCGCACCCTCACAATATGTATACAGCACATCCAATACCACAAACTTTTAGGTGCAGGAACATTGCAAAGTCGATTGGGCCAGTGCAAAATTCGAATCAGCAAAAGCATTAGGACCACTAAAAGTTATTTCAACAGATGCTAACATTATACACTTTTCCAACATGTAATGGTCAACTGTAGTCAAAATTGATATTCCAGTTTTGTGTGGCTGCTGGCACTCTAAATCAATTGCTGGTTTCCTCTAATTTCTGTGGCATTCCTGTTGTGAGAGAGGACCATTAGGATTCTCAGTTTTGCTCAACTGCTGCTGGTATTCCTCATAAAGCATAAAATAATTGGGAAGGCTTTTTGTGAGAAAGCAATGCTTTCATTATGGCCCTACAGAATAGACACAATCTGGAGCTTCAGAGAGATTCAAAGTCCATCAAATCTGGACAAACTGTGCATCTACCATCCATCTGCAAACTTATAAAAACAAAACAAAAAAACAAACACTAAGCTCTTTTCTACTTACCTGAGTCCCCTGTTACATGACCCTCCCAGCAATGGAAACCAATGATCCACTGCTGTGGTCCAGGCCCACTGCTGACTGTTCTTGTTTCCTCCCCTAACTGTGTTATCACCCTGACGCTACTAGGCTACTAGAGTCTTCAAGCCCCGGTGTGAACTTCGCTGATTGCCATCCAATAAGAAATGTATTTATTTATTACAGGTACTTATATAGCACCATCAATTTAACCAGCACTTTACATATATATTGTACATTCAACTCAGTCCCTGCCCTTAAAGAGCTTACTGTGCAATACTAAGGCCAATTTAGACTTGAGCCAATTACCTACCAGCATGTCTTTGGAGTGTGGGAGGAAACCCATGAAGGCACAGTGAGACCATCCAAACTTCAGGCAGGTAGTGCCTTGGTTCCAATTAGAAAAACAACTACCCCAGTGCTGCTAGGCAGAAGTGCTAACCACTTAGCCACTGTGGAAACGTCCATACCTTCAGGCAGTGACATGGGCACCTGAAGGAGGACCCTCTACAGTTCAGATAATCCGGGGCATCAAGCTACTGTGACCTTGGATTTAGGTAAGTAAATAGGGCCATTCAGGTGTTCTTTTAATTACAGTACCTTAAAAGGTATTCATACCCCTTGACATTTTCCACATTTTGTCATGTTACAATCAAAAACGTAAATGTATTTTATTGGGATTTAATGTGATAGACCAACACAAAGTAGCACATAATTGTGAAGTGAAAGGAAAATGATAAATGTTTTTCCAAAGTCAATACTTTGTAGAACCACCTTTCGCTGCAATTACAGCTGCAAGTCTTTTTGGAGATGTCTCTACCAGCTTTGTAGATCTAGAGAGTGAGATTTTTACCCATTCTTCTTTACAAAATATCTCAAGCTCTGTCAGATTGGATGGAGAGCGTCTGTGAACAGCAATTTACAAGTCTTGCCACAGATTCTCAGTTGGATTTATGTCTGGACTTTGACTGGGCCATTCTAACACACGAATATGCTTTGATCTAAACCATTCCATTGTAGCTCTGGCTGTATGTTTAGGGTCGTTGTCCTGCTGGAAGATGAACATCTGTCCTAGTCTCAAGTCTTTTGCAGACTCTAACAGGTTTTCTTCTAAGATTGCCCTGTATTTGGCTCCATTCATCTTCCCATCAATTCTGACAAGCTTCCCTGTCCCTGCTGAAGAAAAGCATCCCAACAAAATGATGCTGCCATCACCATGTTTCACGGTGGTGATGGTGTGTTCAGGGTGATGTGCAGTGTTAGCTTTCCGCCATAGCGTTTTGTTTTTAGGCCAAAAAGTTCAATTTTGGTCTCATCTGACCAGAGCACCTTCTTCCACATGTTTACTGTGTCATGGCTTCTCACGAACTGCAAACAGGACTTCTTTCAACAATGGCTTTCTTCTTGCCACTCTTCCATAAAGGTCATATTTGTGGAATGCATGACTAATAGTTGTCCTGTGGACAGATTCTCCCACCTGAGCTGTGGATCTCTGCAGCTCCTCCAGAGTTACCATGGGCCTCTTGGCTGCTTTTCTGATTAATGTTCTTCTTGCATGTCCTGTCAGTTTAGGTGGACGGCCATGTCTTGGTAGGCTTGCAGTTGGGCCATACTGTTTCCATTTTTGGATGATGGATTGAACAGTTCTCCGTGAGATGTTCAAAGCTTGGGATATTTTTTTTATAATCTAACCCTGCTTTAAACTTCTCCACAACTTTATCCCTGACCTGTCTGGTGTGTTCTGTGGCCCTCATGATGCTGTTTGGTCAATAAGGTTCTCTAACAAACCTCTGAGGGCTTCACAGAACAGCCGTATTTAAACTGATATTAAATTACACACAGATGGACTCTATTTACAAATTAGGTGACTTCTGAAGCCAATTGGTTCCACTAGATTTTAGTTAGGGGTATCAGAGTAAAGGGGGCTGAATACAAATAGAGGCCATACTTTTCAGATATTTATTTGTAAAAAAAATTGAAAACCATATATCATTTTCCTTCTACTTCACAATTACGTGACACTTTGTGTTGGTCTATCACATAAAATCCCAATAAAATACATTTAAGTTTTTGGTTGTAACATGATAAAATGTGGAAAATTTCAAGGGGAATTAATTCTTTTTCAAGGCACTTTATACTAGGGTATTAGATAGAAGGGTGCTGCATGTAATCTTTATTGGGACAAGGTTTCTAGTGAATTTAGCTTTAAGAGTGACCTAGACAGTGCTGAGTTCTAGATGGAATTGACCTTTAAATATATGTTCTCTATTCAAAACACATGTGCCAAAGTACCATTCTGGTGACTGCACTGGCACTAGCAATCAATATTCTATTCTCAGCTGTAGCAAAGTCTACATCCAGGTCCATGATTCAATGGAACGGCGAGAATGGCAGTCACATCAGCATATGGGCATCGTTACATCTGTGAGAAGACAGTTACACCGCGGGTAGGATTTTAGCCTAATTTGCAGTCGTGTATGCCGTGCAGGACACCATGCCTAATTATACATGATGGCTTCTTGGAGTATTGAAATGCTTTCATGAAAAATAAGCCTAGATCAATGAGCAGGGATAAAACGCAGTGTCCAATTAAGCATAGCTTGACACGTCCAAATTAGTCAAAAAGAAACAGCGTCTTTTGTATTTTTCCAGCAACGTAGTTAACACTATGGAAAGTTATTCTCTGCGATGCGCACGGTGAATGTGAAAACCATTTAAATTAATCCAAACGAAAATTCAAATGCCTTTCATATCACTCCCTTATTAATTTACGCCATGAAGGGGATGAAGAAGTTTGTTGAAACAAATGTTTTTAGAACAGAATTATAGGAGAAGCAGATATACACCCCTATGTCTCAGAGAAGAATGAAAAGAAAACGTACAATCCAAAGCCTGCCGCGTTTATATTGAGCCAAACTTCAAGGTAATTTTATGTATTGTATAAAGAATAAAATTCTGCGCTCAGTGAATATAATGAATGAATATAAATAAATGACCCAACAACTGCACTCATATGTATGTACACACCATAAAACAGATAAAATAAGCAAAATGTTGCGCTGTCATTATTGTGATAATAAAATCAATATGAAAATAAACATATATTCATAAACAATGAAAGTCCATTCATGTGATCCACAAAACTTAATAATAATTGAAGTGAAAAAGAAGATCCAAAAACACCAAAAAGTACTGGTTGTGAAAGAAAAATAGTGATATCCTTCCAAATCAACTGCAGGTGATAAACCTTGTGCTCCCCAGGAGGTAATTAAAGTAAAGATATCCTCTTACCAGATATCCCGACCCTTCAAGGCCGATATATGCATCAGTGAGTTGATACCCCTCACTACAGGTATATCCAGCTCAGCTTTTCCACCTGTTATAGGGAACGCCAATATTGTGCATATCGATCTCCCACAAGCCTCAGATCCAGATATTAAAATTCTACTTACAACAAGGATTAGTATACAGGCATATCGGAAAATATACATCAGTCCCACGCTCTGCTTGTGTACTGAGACCGTCAACGCTATTCCTTGCTTTGCCGACGTACGTTTCGTTCAACAGAACATTATCAACAGGCACGGATGGCCGCGCAATCGTCAGTTAACCACCTCGTGTCCACACTATAGCCGAAAGACGGCTGCAGCGCGGACCTAATTTGCCGGGAAGGCGTCCATGGACGTCCACCCGTGCTCAAGCGGCCTGCGCGCCCCCTGCAGGGCACGCTCGGCGTGCTCTGTGATCAGCGAGTCTATGAGACTCGGCTGATCACAGATTGGAGTAAGGGGTCGATCCTGACCCCTTACCACGTGATCAGCTGTCAGCCAATGACATAAACAGAGCCAGTAATCGGCTGGTAACGTGAGGAGAAAAAAAAAAGCCGTTCACCGGCGACTGGGACAGGGACATCGGTCCCGATCATGGAGAGCCTCTGCAGAGGCTTCTGTACCCACCAGCGCCACCTACCAGTGCCCACCAGTGCCACCTACCAGTGCCCACCAGCTCCACCTACCAGTGCCCACAGTACCACCCATCAGTGCCACCTATCAGTGACCACAGTGCCACCAATCAGTGCCTCATCACCAGTGCTGCCTATCAATACCACCTATCAGTGCCCATCAGTGCCACCTACCAGTGCCAACTATCAGTGACATCCATCAGTGCCACCCATCAGGGCCCATTGGTGCCATCTTATCAATGCCCATCGGTGCCGTCTTACCAGTGCCTATCAGTGCAGCCCATCAGTGCCCATCAGTGCAGCCTCATATGCGAATATCAATGAAGGAGAAAAATTACCCGTTTGCAAAATTTTATAACAAACTATGAAACATGTTTTTTTGTTTTTTTTTCCAAAAATTTCTGTCTTTTTTTTGTTTGTTTAAAAAAAAAAAAAAACTCAACTGGTGATTAAATACCACCAAAAGAAAGCTCCATTTGTGTGGAAAAAAAAATGATAAAAATGTAATTTGAGTACAGTGTAGCATTACCGCGCAATTGTCATTCAAAGTGTGACAGAGCTGAAAGCTAAACATTGGTCTGGCAGGAGGGGGTATTAAGTGTCCAGTAAGCAAGTGGTTAAAATAACGTAGTGACGTATCACGAAAACATGGCCTGGTCAGGAGGGGGGAGGGTAAATCTTCCGGAGGTCAAGTGATTAAGCTGATCTGATTGTGGATTGAGTGCAGCTGGAAGGCAGGTGGGCTAGTGAGTACTAGGAGCAGAGGTAGTATGGAAGGTGTAGACTGCATGACTCCCCGGTGGCATAGAAAACAGAGCCCAAGGACAGCAGGACCCAGGTTTAATCCCAGGTATATGACACGGTGCGGCAGCGTTGTCATCTCATCACAGGAAGCTGCATTTGGTGGACTTCACTAACAGGAACTACATGTATTTGTGAGACTTTACAGGTGAACTAAGAGAAAATTATATACAATTAAAGCTGCAGTACATATACATTTTTTTTATACTTGAGACCATAATTCCACGTTAATTATTTTCACAGAATTCTAGAAGAAGTGCCGTGACTTCTGTTTATTTAGAAGATGACATGTTTGGTCAGAAACTCTCGTCTCTATTCAGCCCTGTAGGACACCAGATGAAAGCAGTTTAAAAAAGAAGCGTTCATTTCAAGTCTACAGTAAGACGATGAAGCGCTCCGTGTAATTCCTGGTGGGAATTGCATGTTAATTTGGCACAGCTGGATTCACACAGATATTTGGCACACATGTACAGTGATGAAAGACATTACATTAAACAATACCTGCACACGTTTAATCTCTGTGTCTTGGCAGAAGTTTCTGTCTGGGGACAACATCATTTGTAAGACAAAACTGCAAGAATGAACATTGCCTTAAAGAAGTCATCCACCTAAAAATGTTCTTTGTCCCAACCATTCAAAGGATCAGTCAGGCAGCTCCTCGGGTAAAGTGGACCTTACATGAAAATGCAAGTTCTGTGTTTTTGAAGTCTCACCCCCAAATAAAAAATCCTTTTTATAGACTAAAAAATGTAACAAATTAGAAGAAAAAAGATAAAAATACTCTGACCAGCTTCCCTGTCCCTGCTGAAGAAAAGCATCCCCACAACAATATGCTGCCACCACCATGTTTCACAGTGGGGATGGTGTGTTCAGGGTGATGTGCAGTGTTAGTTTTCCGCCACACATAGCATTTTGCCTTTAGGCCAAAAAGTTCAATTTTGGTCTCATCTGACCTGAGCACCTTCTTCCACATGTTAGCTGTGTCCCCCACATGGCTTCTCACAAACTGCAAACAGGACTTCTTATGGCTTTTTTTCAACAATGGCTTTCTTCTTGCCACTCTTCTATAAAGGCCAGATTTGTGGAGTGCACGACTAATAGTTGTCCTGTGGACAGATTCTCCCACCTGAGCTGTGGATCTCTGCAGCTCCTCCAGAGTTACCATGGGCCTCTTGGCTGCTTCTCTGATTAATGCTCTCCTTGCCCGGCCTGTCAGTTTAGGTGGACGGCCATGTCTCGGTAGGTTTGCAGTTGTGCCATACTCTTAATTTTCGCATAATGGATTGAACAGTGCTCCGTGAGATGTTCAAAGCTCGGGACATTTTTTTAAAACCTAACCCTGCTTTAAACTTCTCCACAACTTTATCCCTGACCTGTCTGGTATGTTCCTTGGCCTTTATGATGCTGTTTGTTCACTAAGGTTCTCTAACAAACCTCTGGGGGCTTCACAGAACAGCTGTATTTATACTGAGAATTAACTACACACAGGTGGACTCTGTTTACTAATTAGGTAACTTCTGAAGGCAATTGGTTCCACTAGATTTTAGTTAGGGGTATCAGAGTAAAGGGGACTGAATACAAACGCACTCCACACTTTTCAGATATTTATTTGTAAAAAAATTTGAAAAACATTTATCACTTTTCTTCCACTTCACAATTATGTGCCACTTTGTGTTGGTCTATCACATAAAATCCCAATAAAATACATTAACGTTTTTGGTTGTAACATGATAATGTGGAGAATTTCAAGGGGTATGAATACTTTTTCAAGGCATGCAAGTTTGTTTTTCCTTATAATGGTTTAATTTTGTAGCCTTTAATGAGTGTTTTTTTTTTTCTTTTGGGTGGTGCTAGGTTCCCAGATATGCCAACCTTGCATTTTTAAACACTTAACCCCCTGGCCAAAGACCAGAGCACTTTTTGCGATTCGGCACTGCGTCGCTTTAACTGACAATTGTGTAGTCAGGCAACATGGCTCCCAAACAAAATTGACGTCCTTTTTTTCCCACAAATAGAGCTTTCTTTTGGTGGTATTTGATCACCTCTGCGTTTTTGTTTTTTTTTGCGCTATAAACAAAAAAAGAGCAACAATTTTGAAAAAAAAAGCAATATTTTTTTGCTTTTTGCTATAGTAAATATCCCCAAAAAAACTATATAAAAAAACTTTTTTTTCTTAGTTTAGGCCGATACGTATTCTTCTACATATTTTTGGTAAAAAAAAAATCGCAATCAGCAATTTTTTCTCATGACTGCTACATTATGGCGGACAGATCGGACAGTTTTAGCGCTATTTTGGGACTATTTACATTTATACAGTGATCAGTGCAATTAAAAATGCATGGATTACTGTGTAAATGTGACTAGCAGTGAAGGGTTTAAACAGGAGGGGGCAAGTGTGTTTCCTAGGGAGTGATTCTAACTGTGGGGGGGGGGGGGGGGATAGGCTACGTGTGACACGACACTGATCACCGCTCCCGATTACAGGGAGCTGTGATCAGAGTCCTGTCACTAGGCAGAACTGGGAAATGCTTGTTTACATGAGCATTTCCCTGTTCTTCCTCTTTGTGAGATGATCGCGGGTATTTCCTGCGGACATCGAGTTCGAGGGACCCGCGATCACACTCACGGAGCTCGCGGCAGGGTCGCACCGGCCTTGCGCGCGCAGCCACACGGCGGCAAATTTAAAGGGACATACCTGTACGCCCATTTGCCTGTCCGTGCCATTCTGCCGACGTAAATGTTTGTGCGGCGGTCGGGAAGCGGTTGAGGACCGAGCCTCTTTTTAAGATTTGGTGTTTACAAGTTAAAAACTGTTTGTTTGTTTTTGCTAGAAAATTACTTAGAACCCCCAAACATTATATACATTTATATATCATTTCTAACACCCTAGAGAATAAAATGGCGGTCAACGGATCAAAAATGTGTATTGAAAAACGCAAAATTCACCTGCAATATGCAAATTGCAGCCTGCTGAAAGACACAGTGCTGTTTTACAAATCCCAGTGCAACACACTGTTTACTTTTTTTCCCTCACAGAACTTTATTGAAATGTCACAAGTGATATTTCAATACATTTCAATTAATGGCAGCAGCCTTTTAATGCAGTGGCTTACATCATAAAGTGCTATGCTGCAAATATTTATTGCACGCAGCACTTTTTTCAATATACACCACAGCAACGTTGGACGGCATAGGAAACAAGGCATTTTGCCTTGTCTATGCATTGCAGCTGTGCTGGAAATACCTGCCAGTGGAGCTCCCAATACATCTGGTGTAAATGAGCCCTAAAGTGGAACTAAAGGCAAGAAATACTCACCTATGCTTCAACAGTTTGCCACCCATGAGGTCTCCCACCAGGACCAGCATCTTCTCCCCAGCACCCTCTGTCTTGATTGGCTGGTGCAGGAGGATGTCACTCATGCCATTCATCCCAGCATACTGGCCCTCTACAAAAAATAAATTTGGTGCTGCACATATACAGCTCAGAATACATTCTGCAGAGTATTGAGACAGGCAGTTAAAGCGTTTGTTACCCCAACACTTCATATTCCTGATATGTGCCTGCTGTACCATGTACTTGTATAAAAAAAAAGTATCCTGTTCTCTTTGTGTTGCTTCCTTTATGTAAAATCTCTGGTGTTCCTGCCAGTCCTTCTGCTTTCCTATTAAAAACTGACCACACAAAGCAGGAGAACACACCGTGGTCAGTTCTCTAGCTATGCTGGGAACTCAGCCTGCTCTCCTCTAATGATCAGGCTTGTCCTGACACGCCCCCACTGTACAGCCATTCACTGGCAAGCTCAGTGTGCTGCTGCTTCTCCTTATCCAGCTCTTATGCAGCTGAGAACAGAGGGAATGTGATCACTTATAAAAAAAAGAAGGGAAAAAATGTATTTATCAATTTTTTTACATCTATACAAAAATGTTTTGCCCTTCAATTTTATTTTAATTTGAATGGGTTGTTTTACAAGGTAAGGGTTTACAATCACTTCAAGTTTATCTTGTTGCAGAGAAAGATTTCATGTCTCTTCGACAACAAAGAACCTGCACATTTGCAATTTCTGTATTTTTTGCATTTAGTTCTGCTTCAAAGTGTATCTACAGGCAAAGAGTTACAGATCCTTGAAGTCACCAAACTTCAACATTGTTAATCTACTTCTGAAGCCCAGTTAGGGTTTTATTATTTAGCTGTAAAAGATCAGGTTAAGGTTAGCCATCGATGATACGATTTGAGAATCACTCGATTCCTCCCCATAAGCACATTAGTGTTGATGGAGGAATCCCTCCTGCAGCGCTTTTGTGTTCTGTCGGTGGGGAGCCATTTTCTGCCGAGAGAGCAAAATGATAACTGCTGGTGGCTATGCAATGCATGCAAAAAATCCAACAGGCTGGTTGTACTAAAGTCGATTAATGGATAGACTTCAGTACAGCCAGCCTGTCCATAGATGGATCAAATCTTGGCAGATCCCTGCTGAACCGGCCCAGATTCAATCAATCCATGGTTGGTTTAATGCAAATAACCAGCATATATAACATGCAATGCATTTCTGAGCGTGCGCGCTGCGAGTGTAGTGGCAGCCGCGCTGCTTTGTCAAGCCTCCTTTGATGCTTGACAAAGGAGCGCGGCTGCCACTACACTCGCAGTTCACACGCTCAGAAACGTGCTGCACGATTGTGATGTCATCGCCCTGTGCCACCCTGCCCCATGCACTCCAAGCCTCGTATTGGACGTTTCACCGCTCGGCCGTCTTCCATTCACAGCAGTTCCCAGCGAGGACTCCAGGACCTGCAGTGCTGACAGCCAAGGCTTTGACAGCTCCCCGCCCCCATCTTCCTGGGATATCAGATGTGCCTGCCATATCTCCTACCACACCAGTGATAAGTGGAACAACCGTGACTTGGTCATTCATCTTGCTCCTGGACTGCTCAGTCTATAGATGTGCTCTCCTTTACCTTCTCCTATGTGAGTTGCTATTGTTTTAC
Source organism: Lithobates septentrionalis (assembly GCA_037952835.1). Taxonomy (NCBI): domain Eukaryota; kingdom Metazoa; phylum Chordata; class Amphibia; order Anura; family Ranidae; genus Lithobates; species Lithobates septentrionalis. Next base: position 1,814,579 of record JBBDGP010000651.1, read on the forward strand.
AATTAAAGTGTTTTAATTTCTACACTCAGAGGCGCCCCTCTCCTTGTTTCTCTCTCAGCTTGCTGGAATTTTGGCTTCTGGTCTCCTTCGGTGGCAGCCCTGACTATTTGGATCCACTACCTATTCTATATTATTTCGGACTCATTTGGATTTTATAGGGTACCCCAGAGGTTCTAGTGCATTGCGCCTTTTACTTGTCCGTTCCTAGTCAGCAGTACTGCACAAGGTTGCAAGTTGATCTTCTTATCTCACTTCAAGTCTACCAGACAGAATCTGTATAAATGAAAGCTGTGCTGCAGTCTCTCATTACAAAGAATATCCACAATGGACTGGTAAGGTCTAGGCTTTGGGCCAATTGAGTGAGCTCGGAAGCCGCATTTTGTTTTTTATCCATGGCAAGAAAAAGGTACTTTTTGTTTACTTATGCCGCGTACACACGAGCGGACTTTTCGACCGGACTGGTCCGACGGTCTATCCGATGGACTTCCGACGGACTTTCCGAACAAACGAACTTGCCTACACACGATCACACCAAAGTCCAATGGATTCGTATGTGATGACGTACGACCGCACTAAAATAAGGAAGTTGATAGCCAGTAGCCAATAGTTGCCCTAGCGTCGGTTTTCGTCCGTCGGACTAGCATACAGACGAGCGGACTTTTTGATAGGAACTGGGTCCGGCGGAGTTCCAACATAAAGATTTGAAACATGTTCCAAATCTAAAGTCTGTCAGATTTTCGACCGAAAAAGTCCGCTGCAGGTCCGATGAAGCCCACGCATGGTCGAATTGTCCACCGGACGCGGTCTGTCGGACCAGTCTGGTCGAAAAGTCCGCTCATGTGTAGGCGGCATTACAGTTTTAATTTGGTTTGGTAATACTAACCTTGGGCTAATAATTTATATGGTCTGTAAATGTTAATGAGTAGCATCAAGGTTATGCTCATCAAAATGGACACAAAACACTAAAACTTGTAGGCGTAAGAATACTGGCCTGCTAGCAGCCATTACAAGCCAAGCAAACTTCCACAGACCCATCCTTAATTATACACTCTGCAGGAACAGACCCGCACTACTTGTGACCCGCTCTGTGCTAACTTCAAGGAAGGTCAGCTTAATTGAACTAAACACATTACTTAATGGCTGGCTAGAATGAATGGCTTGCTATCAACCCAAATGCAATTATAATACAGGTTCTATCGTATTAAGATAACGTGTTCGCAGGGGCACGAAATTTATAGCTTCATTTCCAGCAGTGGAAACAGATCCATAACATTTCTAGGAATATGCTGAGCACAGCAGGTTTCCATAATCAATAAGCATACTTTAATTTTTTTTGAATGGGGGAGGTAGCACCATAATGCAGTATGAATTAGATGTCATATTAATAGGTTTATAAGAATTGCTGTTGCTGGCATTTGCTAACACTGTTAGCTGTATCTAACCTTATTGTGTAAAAAAAAAAAAAAATATATGCAGCATATTCAGGAAGCTGCATAGAGATAAAGCTGAACTTCAGGCAGACAGCTAAACACACATTCAGTATATGCACACTATTTTACCTGCCAAGGGACTCTTCTCAGCCAGGTTTCCGATCAAGGTACATCTGACAGATAGTACAGTTGGGTCCTGGGCCTCCCTGCAGTTAAGCAATATATCTATTGAAGTCTAATGAGATGGACTGCTGATCCGCCGCAGAAGTCTGTTCCCTCTGCTGTACTATTCCACTTCTTGACCTCATCACATTGCTTCTAGAGCCTTCAGGACCTGTAAGAACCTTGCCAATGTCACCAAGCAGCAGCATGGGCAACCAAAAATGGGACTCCTACTCTACAGTCGAAAAGAAGGAAGACTCGGAACCTGCTGTGTCATGTGACTGCGCATTCATGTACGTATTTAGGGCTTTTGGTTTTGATTTTTTTTACAAATATGATTATAGAATTAGCTAAAGGGGAGTGGGATACATTTTATTGGAGGGGTTTGTTCAGCTTCAAGGGATAGTGCACAATGGCTTCTGTAGCCAGGTGCTTGGTTAAGAATGGAGAGAGAGAGAAACACTGGCTACAGCTGCTCTCTGTAGCTGCTGCCCCCTGGTGCTGAACTTGTTAATAGCTATATCAGCAAGAGGAGGGAGCTACTGAGCAGGAAGTGTTCAATAGCCTGAGTCACGCAGCAGTGCACTGTGGGAACTGTAGTCCAGAGGAGAGAGACTCTACTGTAATCAAGAATTTTTGAACTGCATTTCCAAGAGAGAGATTGCCAGGAGGAGGGGAAAGAGCTGCATTTTCTCAGGCTATACAAGAAACAGCTTCCCCCTGCCATGAGGGAGACTGGAGAGTGCACATCGATGTCCAGTATGCACCATCACTGCTGCAATTTGGCGGCCTTTGCACAACCTAAAGTGCTGAGTTTGGGAGTGACCTGGGTGCAGAGCAGAGAATGGACTTGTAGGGCAGGCGTGCGACACTTCCTCCATACTTTACATTAACTTGTTGGGCACCAAGTGTGGGTCACATAGGAGGCCTACCCTGGGGTGCGTTCTTCTGGGCTACACCAGGCGATGACCAGGATCACTCATTTTTGCACAGGGGACACAATTTGCCCGAAGGCATGCTCACCAATGCATGGGATCAGGCAATGGCCATGGTCATGTGAAAGTCTAGCATTAAGGTAGTCCCTCAACTCAACTACTTGTGTGTGGTGTAATGTGTGGAGCTCTTCTAAAGATATCCCCTTGTCCTACACACTTGAACAGGTGTATGTGCATTAGGAGGGACGTGCAGAGCCTATGCCCATTCCACTAGTCAGCGCACCTCTGTTACCTCACTTCCAGTAACAGAATGGGGTCCCACCAGGCACACAGCATGGACTTCATACTTGCTCAACTTAACTCTTGTCTCTCTGTACCTAGTGATCATGCCATAGATCTCCATAACACCAATCTGCTCTGTAGGCTCAGACCCTTGAAGAAGCTCCAGAACCCCACAACCACCCCTTGAGTAAATTCAGATAAGGCTTTGCGTGGTTAAACAACTTTTAGTAAAGGTTCAGAATGGCATACATAACAAGGCAAATTATTCTTTGCCTAACTAACTTCAGCAGTTGCTGCCCCATGTACCTGCATAGGTAAAGTCTTTATCAGTGAATTCCATGACTTGCACAACTCAACTGGAGAAGTCCATGGTTTGAGTGTATTCCAAGAGTCCGATGCTCCATAGATCCTGTTTCTTAACCGCTATGCCACACTTGTGCCCCTGGGACCCAAACCTCTCCCTTTTATATCTCACAGGACAGGAAGCCAGACCACAAAAAGCTCACAAATGAGAGCAGGGAAGGATGCAAGGCAGTATTAACCCCTTCCCCCCAATCTGGGCAGCCAAACAGGCCTAACTAAATGAACACAGTAGGCAACCTACCTACATGCTGTGTGACCAGATGGTGAGCTGCAATATCATTGGGGCTGGTAAGTTGCTGCTGTGGGCATTTACTATCTGCTGCTAGAGAAAAGGAGACTGAGCCCTTTTGGAACTGATCATTACTGCCATATAATAGCCTCTTTGCTTCCCGCAGGCTTGACTGGGACTATTCTGATGTGCACCAATGGTATAACTGGTCCCCAACGCTAGTCAGCTGAAGACTTAGGACTAAAGACTGCCCCTTTACAGCTGCTACTAATGGCCTCAGCTGCTTCTGGGAAAAATGACTTGGGCATGAGATGCTTCTCACTTGCCTCTGACTTACTTTTGTTTGCATTAAATTTGAAGGCAGGAAGAAGACAGTGTAGATGCTGCTTAATATAGTATGCTGCTTTTACCAATATGCCAAGCAACCAAGCAATAAAGCGAACCCTGTTGCGCAAAATGCAAGTCAAACAATGAGTTTGCAAATTTTCCACGTTGCTTCATAAAAATATTAATTTCAATGTTGAAAAGTATTAACTGCCTCGCAAAGGGTTTTCATTGTTACACTACAGCTTGCTAGTTATGTGCTTTTATGCTGCTGACAAGTCCACCTTAAAGCCCAATTAAAATCTCTTGTTTAACTGGTAAAGCATTTACAGTCATAGCAAAACAGTCTGTCCGCTGTCATTTGTAGAGAAGGACCAGTGCACTGTGACTGAAAGCAGCGGCGTCTCTGACACAACACCTACCCCCCCCCCCCCCCCCCCCGGGAGTTTCACGCAGAGAGTATAAGCTCTGCTCGGGTGGTAAATTCTAGTTATGACGCATAGGGGGCATTCCATACCACTGCTGAGAGAACACTGCTTGCACACTGGGAGCCAACGTCTTTCTCAGCAGCTTGATAAAAGAGAAGGGTGGCTATTTTACCATAGCTGTGGCTGTTTTATCAGTTTAACATGGGAATTATTCAGTGTTTTAAATGAGAATTAATTTGGTCTTTAAGTAAATTTATAATTACCATAAAAGTACTGAACAGGTATTAGCAAAGACTTCTTAGCACTCCATGTGCCCAAAATCCTGGCATGTCATAACAATCTAGTGGGGACACTTGCTGGTAGTATTGAGACTTGACTCATCATCATCCACATGTACCTACTTGACAGTGAAGCTGGCCATGCATGATCCAAACTTTATGGTGAGTTAGTCCACTAATTAGTCCACTTGGATGACAGCGGAACTGGAGATAACCAAATTTAGGTGTACCACCCTGAACTGAAGAAGTGCCAATTTAAATCCACAAAACACTTTTTGGGTGAAATAAAGCAATTCGATATTCTCTAATAAAATGACTCAGACCTATCCTCAGACATACGATAAGGGGCGCACCTGCCATTTGGATCATTGATGGATTTTTTCTATACCTATCCTAACTCAACTAGCGTTACAGCCGCCTGATAACCCCACAGAGGATTCAGGATTAGGACTCCCATGGTATTAAGGGTGACCTTTTCAACTCTATGTGGGAATGGGGGATTCTCCATATGTGCTTACAGAAGGTTGCATTTCCCTACCCAACAGGGTGACTGCAGCTTCAACAGATGTAAGTCATTTTGTTATTTACTTGATAAACTTTTTAAGTTAATCACCTTTTTAGAAATACTTACCACACTATAAAGGGTTCTCCGACCTCATTTTTTCTTTCCTGGTGGACACAACAAGCTGCCCCTTGGTCTGTGAACCAGGCTTTTACAGCAGAACCCCTCAGACTCCCATGGACCACCAATTCCTAAAACACATGGCTCAAATTTTGTCTACCAGCTGAATTGGCCAAAATTGAGTCATAGGTGGCCCTGAAAAATGTCTGTCAAACAGTGACTGCATGCTAGCAGCACCCATGGCTGTATGAATACAATAGCCATCAGGGGAGATTCCTCCATCTACGCTGTTAAGCGCCTGCCCTCAAGGAGCTTGCAATCTAAGGTCCCTAACTCACATCCTTTCTGTATTGAACTGTATTGCAATTGTACTGCCCCCCCTCTACATTGTAAAGCGCTTCGCAAACTTTTGGCGCTATATAATTCCTGAATATATTAATAATACTTGGGCCAATTTAGATGGGATCCAATTAACCTATCAGCATGTCCCACATGGAGTGTGGGAGGAAACCGCAGTATCCGGAGGAAACCCACACGGGCACAGGGAGAACAAGCAAACTCCAGGCAAGTAGTGTTGTTGGAATTCAAACCGGTGACCCTAGTGCTGCTAGGCAGAAGTGCTAACCACTTAACCCCTGTGCTGCCCATACATCATAATGCTAAGCCAATAAGAATTTGCCGTAGATGGTAGACCATCCTTCAACACTATCAAGAACTATCAAAACTGGCATCTTACTGCATACCAGGTGCCTCCGGAGGTGGAAGGGTCATGTAGAGGTATGTGCAGGCATTACTAAGTTCTTGTATAGTACGGATTCTGTAATTTCATGGCACTGCTAAGGTTTGCCTTAAGACGTTATTTGACAATGCACAAAATTGACAGAGCTTGTTGCTCTCAAATTCAATGTATAAAAACATTAAGTCAATAAGCAAGAGTTTGGACAGGACAATATAAAATTCTGACATCTTATCAGGGTACATCTGCTGGTCTGAATCTGTCATGGTGACATTAAATATAAAATTTCCCAGGAATTTGAATTGTCTGCCTCTTGTATGCTTCATAACCTTAAATATACAAGTGCTCTGAATGGGGACTCTCACAGGCAGGAAATTGATTTTGCATGTATCTCAATATATTTGAATACATTACATAAAAAACATGAAAGAATGCACTGACTTTATTGTAGGTTTGCGACTGCCTTTAAGGGTGCCATCTTTGGCAGGCTAATTACACAAAAGTGTGAAAGACCAACAATAATCCTGTTCTCTTCCAAGTTTTATCTAAAAAATAAATGAAATGTGACAATGGAAAACACTTTGATTTGAAGAGGCCATTTCCGTGTGACCTTATTAATAAACATTATTTGGAAAAAAAAATACCCCAATTCAGCCCAAAATACCTACATACCAATGTTGACAGGGCCAATCTTTTATTGTCAGCATAATATCTATTCTGCATTTATTGTAGGGCTGCCATATACAAATGCCCCAAGAAAGTATGAAGCAAGCGGACATTCTTATTACTCTCACTTCAGGGATCAAAATGTTGCTAGAAGGGATTAGAATGCCCACATCCCTAATGTTCAGAAACACTTAGGACAACACAACTTGATATGGGACTTTAAAGGGCATAGACAAAAGTATATATAAAAAAATACAAAAAATGTACTGCATACACATTACAAATGTACAAGAATTAAAAAGAGTAAATATGTTTCTAACAAGATGATTGTTAGTAGAAAAGCAGAGATAACCATATACTTCTGTCTACAAGTGGAATCAAGGAGACAGAAGTCACCCAACGTGTTTAGAAATAAATGGATTTCAACTTTCTTCTTCAGGGGTAGATGGTTAGCATAAGTGATTATCCACACAGGCAAAAGACATCAAGCATGGAACCACATAATATAAAAGATCATCACAGGGAAGGAATTTTGTTGTTGTGTGCTGCCAGGAATCCACCAAAGACGGCTGACAGAGCCCCATCCTCTTTGTCCACTGGGGGACGAGGAACCCTCACAATGCGTCCAGTCTTCAACAAGGAAAACAGATTTATATTGTATCAGTAGGGGGGCTGACTGGAGTGCCCAGATAGCCCAGAGAAGAACCTCAACAAGAGGAGGAGGGAGTTTGCAATAGTATATTTCACTCAATCTTTAAATAGATGGTTGGAGACTTTACTGAGAAGATAGCAGGAAATTGTAATGCCTCTAAAAGTGTATCAAAAGCTAATTTTGATGTTAGATCAGAAAAATACTTGACCTGAGAAGGTGAGTTGAGGTGCCAACAAAACCCAACTCCAGTGAAAATAAAAAGCCTGCCTTGCAAAGGGCTGTCTCCATCCCTGCAAGGGTTAAATGCTTGTTTGGGTCAAGGGGTTTGCAAAAGCAGTTTTACTTACCAGATCCACCACTTCCCTGGCAGATGGCACTCCCCTATGCTGCAGCATTGCTTGGCATTCTCATGTCCAATGCAGGGCCTCCAGGCTTCGACCACCAGAGCATAGTGAAGAAGCAGCTATAGGGATTAGTCTTAAAGGGATCAGGTAAGTAAAACTGATTTCCCTGGTCCCTTAGATGTAAAGGAACATTTAAACATTGCAGTACGGGGCAGCCCCACTGCAACCGAGGATTTTTACTTTCCCCGGAAGTCAACTTTAAAGTGATTCTAGAGGAATTTTCTTTTTTCTTTTTTTTTTAATTGAATATAAGCTTTATTGAACAATAGTATTGTGTACAAGGTAAACATCAAAACAGTTTCCAAGATATACACATAAAGTCATGTACAGTATTACACCCCATATCATACCGCATTTTTTTTCCCATAGTATGCATACAATAACTGATTATTTGTGTCCCACAGTGTCATGCGCATTACAGGTTTTTTTTCCAGGTTACACTACCTAGACCGGCCAGTCCCCACTGTAACAGCTCTGCATGTGTGGTGTGTAGGAGTGCTGGCCTCTGGGGCACCCTGTTTCCATATTTTGCTCATATGCAGGTGTCTGGTGACTGAGCCCACTTGTCCCATATTTGGTCATATTTGGAGGGGCAACCTCTATGTAAGTAAACAAGTTTCTTATAAGGCAAAGTGTTGTTGACTTCCGCTATCCAGTGTATAATCTCCGGAGGATTAGGCCTCATCCAAACTCTAGCGATTACCTTTCGTGCAGAAAAAAGTGTTTCGTGTATAAATATCTTTTGGAATTTATTTATCTCTGGGTCTGATAAAATTCCCAGGAGGCAGAGTTTGGGTTGGAGTGTTACAGGTGAGCCCATGGTGTCATGGAGAAAGCACACCACTTGTGCCCAGAATGCCTGAATCTGAGGGCATTTCCACAGTAAATGAAAAAAGTACAGACGGCTTGGTTGCACATTGGGCACATTGTTGATTGATTGCTCTTGTACTTTGATAATCTAAGTGATGTGAGGTATGATCTATGGATCAGAAAAATTTGAGTTAATCAGTCGGACAATTTAGGAGACACTAATTTACATGTATCGAGGGCGTCGCTCCATTCGTCATCTGCCAGTGTACCTACTTCTCCCTCCCATCTAGATTTCAGAGCATAAGCCGACGTAGTTGCCTGCGGCAGCGTCAGCATTATGTAGAATTGAAAAATTAGTTTTTTCGGGTCAGGGCATTTTAATGCCTCCATCAATGGGTTGTTGACTAGATCAAGTTCACCCGACGGAAACTGTGAGTGAAAGGCGTGACGCAGCTGCAAATACCTGAAAAACATCTGGTTTGGTAGTGAAAACTCCATTTTTAATCTATGAAAGTTTTTTAGCCTGCCATTGTGAGTGATGTGCAACATGTAAATAATCCCCCTCCACACCTCGCTGTCAGGGATTGAATTAAATTCTGGGATATTCATGTTGTGCCACAAGGGGGTAAATTTGTTTATTACTGGCAAGCGGAGTCTATCAGTGGCCAAGTTCCAGATCCTAGCATAATGGTACAATAATGATTTACGGTTAGCATTTCTGTCTTCCCAAGTAGTTCGCCCTGTTATTACGACCATCGGGTATTGTGACATCTGAGACCACCTAGGGCATAGAAAGCGTAGAAATCTCTCTCTGTCTATCTTGTCAACGTGAAAGATTTGGGACAACTGAGCTGCAATATAATATGCGTTGAAGTCAGGTAAAGCCATTCCCGCTAGGTCTGTGGGATTTTTCAGTTTGTGCCAGGAGATTTTATGTCTGTTGTTGCCCCAGATAAATGGCTTCATAATAACTTCCATTAATTTAAAATGCCTAAGCACCAAGTATATTGGCGAGTGCCAAACCATGTATAATATTTTAGGCAGGAGGACCATTTTAACCAGGTTTATTCGTCCCATCACCCCCAGCGGGAGGCGAGCCCACACCTGTGTTTTGTGCTTGGGCATTGCAAACAATGGAGCTATGTTGAGTGCCTCATAGTCGGCTGGGTCCCTTGTAGTCCTTACACCGAAATATTTGATAGTATCTACTCTCTGTAGGGGCAGCATGGCTCTGTCTTTGGATTGCTTTGGAAGCTGTCAAGAGATAGGATCTGGGATTTGTCCTAGTTTATCCTGAGGCCGGAGAATGTGCCAAACCGTTCTATTAAGTCTAGTGTGAGAGGTAGGGAGTCTTCTGAGTCATCAAGGTACAGTAAGGTATCATCAGCATATGTACTGATCTTTTCTGTCACTTCCCCCCTACAAAGTCCCTTTATCTCCGGGTGCGCCCGGATGGCTATGGCAAGGGGTTCTGCAGCCAGGGCATATAGCAGAGGAGACAGAAGGCACCCCTGCCTCGTGCCCCTGGACAATGAGAATTGCTCAGATGGCCACCCGTTCGCCAGCACCCTCGCCATCGGAGATTGATATAAAAGTTGCACCCATTTTATAAATTTGGGGCCGAAGCCGAACCTGCCCAAGCACATCCATAAATATCCCCATTCCACCGAGTCAAACGCTTTGGCTGTGTCCAGAGCAACAATGACTCTTGACCCTACGTTTTCATGGGTGGCTTGCAGATTTATGAATAATCGCCTGAGATTGAAAGACGTATTTCTGCCTGGCATAAATCCCGCCTGGTCACAATGTATTAGAGACAGGACTACTTTATTGAGGCGGATAGCCAGTATTTTTGCAAGGATTTTGATATCTATCTGGAGTAGAGATATAGGGCGATATGACTCGGGGATGAGTGGATCCTTCCCTGGCTTGGGAATTAGCACTATGGTAGCTTCTCTCATGGACGCTGGCAGTTTGGAGTCTTCAAATATGGCCTCGTACAACTGGAGTAGTCTAGGGATCAATATTTCCGAATAAGTGGAGTAGAACGCCACCGGTAAGCCATCTGAGCCCGGAGATTTAGACCCGGGGAGTTCCGCTAGTGCCCTGGAGATCTCGTCAGATGTCAATAGGGCCTCTAGTTCCTCAACCTGTTCTTCGGATAACTGGGGAATTGTTAGCTCCCCCAGGAAAGATTCCATTAGGGAGGTATCTGTCGGGCTGTTGATGTGTAGAGCTTATTAAAGAATTCCTTAAAGAGGTCTGCTACTCTATATGGTTCTGTTTCCATGACTCCGTCAGAGGAGCGCAATGAGATCACCACAGGGGGCCTGTCCTCGCTGTGCAATAGGTAGGCTAACAGTCTCCCTGCCCTCTCTCCATGTTCAAATGACCGCTGTCTATGGAAAAAGAATTTGCGTTTGGATTTTTCATATTGCAGCTGAGTCAACACCCTTGAGCATAATTTGAGGCTATCAGCTCTATCGACAGTGGGGGCCTCTAGAAACGCTTTCTCTGAATCTCGTAAGTTAGCCTCCGCCTTAATTATTGCTATCTCTGATACTCTTTTGAGTTTATTAATTCTATTGGTCAGAATCATACGGGCATGCTTTTTATATGCTTCCCACACCAGCTGTACCGGGGCAGAACCCTCGTTAATTAGAAAATAATTTCCCCATTCCGTCGAGAGGTCGTCATCTTCCGGCAGTATAGTCAACCAGAAGGGGATTAACCTCCATGTCGCTGGCGGGCGGTTGTGCGGGACAGTAAGTGTAGCCCAGTAGTGGCAATGATCCGAAAGGGATCTAGGAGAGAAGCCTACATCTGACAATCTAGGGAGGAGTATTTTGGAGACTAATATAAGATCGATACGTGACATAGTGCGGTGTGATGCGGAGAAACAGGAGTATTGCCTAATTGTGGGGTTCCTAGTTCTCCAGGTATCTACTAGGTTAAAATCTGTTAAAAGCCTAGCGAACCTTGTAGGGTGTGATGACACTGGTTCAGCAGATGAGCTACTGAGTCTATCTAAAGCTGGATCTAGAACATTATTGAAATTGCCTAGCCATATAGCCAGGGTGTTAGGATGTAGAGTCATAAAATCAAACCCAGCGGCAATAACGGCAGAATTAAATGGTGGTGGGACATAAAATGCCATAAGGAGAATCAGATCCCCGTGGAGCTTAGCCTTTAAGAAAATGTATCTACCCTGAGGGTCAATCACTGAGTCCTGGAGTTCGAAATGAGTATTTTTGGCTATTAGAATCGAGACCCCCCTTGAGAGCGTGGTGTGCGTGGAATGGAGTGCCTACCCAATCCACGGCCGCTTGAGTATTCTGTGTGTGAGACCCTCAGCGTGTGTTTGCGAATTTTCTTTTTTCTAAATAACAAACATGTTATACTTACCTGCTCTGTGCAATTGTTTTGCACGCAGTACTGTGTTGTGGGTCAAGTAGGCTTAGTATGGTGAGTGCAACGCAGTACTGCTTGGGGTTCCATTGGATCTGGTGAGTTCAACTATAGGGGGGGGGGGGATGGATCCTGTACGTATCTGTTTACAGCAGCATATGTTTTTTTTTAGCAAAGCAGCACTTTTGAAAGGAACTTGGGAAATTAACTTAACAGCTGAGAATTTCTATATATTTATGTGCACTTTTTTTGGACTTTCACTGGTCACATGTTTAATATTGATTTGCACTATTTCTAGCACATCAGCACCCGTGGAAGGCACCTGTGAAAGGAACTTTCCAACTAGAAGTTTATGCTTATTTGCAAGTGTTTTTTAAGTTTTCACTGGCTACACGCTTTAAATATTTTTTGTATTGTTGGATTCATTTTGCACTTAATTTTGTATGCACTACAGTTGCACTTTATTGTATTCATTCAGGCTGTCAACGCTGTGGTATTCATACCCTTTTTTCCATGTTTTGACCTGTATCATGCACAGCAGCGGCAGGACTAATCACTAATACCTTTATCTTGAGCGCAGGGGATTGATTTTTTTTTTACACTGGCTGTGATTGACAGCAGAAGGAGCCTGTTGTGTGAGCCAATGAGGGGAGAGAGACCCAGGAGAGCCGCTGTTCTCATGCACATTGCTGGATCGAGATGGGGCTCAGGTAAGTATAAGGAAGGGGGGGCTGGAGGGGGGGCTGCACCAGAAGCTTTTTTACCTTAATGCATAGAATGCATTATGGTAAAAAAAACCTTGAGCTATTAGAATCACCTTAAGAATGAACGACACTGATTTACATCAACACACATCACAGTGTGCACAGGGCCTAAGAGGAAATTCCTGTTCCGTCTCCTAGACCGAAAACAAAGAAAACCTTTCCCAAAGAATGCATACAAAATAAATTGACTGGGTTTTAACCCTTAATAAATGAAGTGATGTGTGTTAAGTTTTAAGTGAAAATGATATGCGTTCATGACTTTTAACAAAATACATTAAAATAATGTATTTGACTGACATTATCTTTTTAATTATAAGTTAGCAGAAAAAAAGCAGAAGATCTTTAATGTCTATAGATTGCCATACACATGGAACAATACAATACACAGGTACTCAACAAGACAATACACAGGTACTCGCCACCACGTGCACTCACCGCCCACGTGCAATCGCAGACCACGTGCACTCGCCGGCCATGTGCACTTGCAGCACTCGTGTACTTACTGCCCATGTGCACTCACAATACACAGGTACACATAATACACAAGTATACACAATACACAGGTACTAACGATCCACACACACTACTCAGACAACACTTAGGTACTCACAATACACAGGTACTCCCACTCACACAATACTCAGGTACTACCAGACACTAATACTTATTACAGCCCGCGTGCACTCGCAGCACTCGTGTACTTACAATACACAGGTACACACTCACACTACACTATCATTAATACTAATAATAATGTACTTATTTATTTTGTGTTAGGGTTAGGGTGTTTAGTTATTTATTATTTTATGTATTAATTTTTTTTTAAGGGTCAGGGGTTAAGGTTAGGGGTTAATCATTTATTTATTATTACCTAGTATTCATTTATTGAATATATTTATTTATGATTATTTTTATTTATTTGTTTTACATGTATTTATTCAATGATTATTATTAGTATTAGCAGTAGTGTTAGTAGTAGTAGCAGTAATATTAACACCCTAACAAATAAAATAATAATAAATAACCCTAAACCCAACTCCTAATCCTAACTCTAACCTAACCTAAACTCTAACCCCTTACCCAAACAAAAAAAAAAAGTGAATAATAAAAATAAAAAAGAAATAAAAGCCAATGGAAAAGCTAAAAAAGCTGAAATACCTAGCAACAAATGATGCAACAGATGAGTTATCTCTAATGGCTAATAAAAAAAAACGCCAAAGCTCACAAGCGCACATAAAAACGTGTAAAAAAACACCAGAAAACCGCTTAGACGCTATGCTCAGGTGTGAATGTAGCCTGAATGGTGCCAGTGCTGAGGTGGTCAGCCTCTTATGTTCAAAATGCAGCAGGGCAGTCGCTTGGCATGGGACTCAGAAGCAAGTGGAGATCACTGAAGTAGCGGTGTCTACCACAGAGATTGGCATCGGCCAAGTATAGTATATGGACTGATGTAACTATGTATAAATAGTCATACCTGGAATTGTTCTTTAAATTCTCAGATCGAACGGTCTCTGGCAGAGGGTGCGGACAGGACCACCCATGGCTCAAATTTCCTGATGAACTGGCTGAAATTCACTCCATGTATGCCCAACATAAGATAGGGGAACTTTCATTTTATTACTACTCAACAGAGATGGGAACCAAGAGCAAGAGGTCTAAAAGGCCCTTTGATTACAAGTCACATAACACTGCACTATCACTTCCATACTATTTTCGAGCGGCACCTGCTTTTGTAATAGCTTTTAGACATCTGTATGTTGTACTGCGAGATGTAGTATATTATTGTTTGTGACACACCTCAAATGCCAATTTACTTGTCTGAAGATTACACTCTGGGACCAATAAAACTCAACAAATGCATCAATTGCAGGTGAACAGCGAATCTGCCGCTTCTCTGCTTGTCCTGGAATACGGTGCTTGGAATCAAATTATTGTGTACTTATTCTGATAATGAAACACATTGGCTTCCTAGAATGTAAATGCAGTACATTATACTCTAAGAAAAAATGGGAGAGGTCGGCGAAAGGATTACATTTTTAGATCTAAAAATTCCCATTTCCGTCCTGCAACATTGAATGGGTTCGATTATGCTGAAAGGCGATGTGAAAAAATACATTTCAGCGTCCTTACAAATGTAAATTAAAAAGATTTAATAAACTGCACTTTTCTCAAATGCGGGTACATTTTTTTTTTTTAACACTGCTGAGCTGTCAACACCTTAATATAATTTATGATAAAACATTTTGCATTTGCTAAAAGGAGTGCTAGTAATTTTTTTTATACTTTCATATGATCTCATTTCTTGTAACAGTTGCACAAAAAAAAGGCCATAAAACCCAACTGAACTTATAGTTCATCTAAGCTAAAAACATTCCAGATGCATCAAAACAAAACATATTCAGTCTCATAGTCCCTTTTCTTTATAAAGCAGCCACAGCCTGAGTAGAAAAGCCTGTCCCCTGCTAGCATGCTGCAGAGAAGGACCCTTGCTCTCTGTGCAGAAGCAGCAGCCTCTCTAGAGAGGTCTGACTCACACTTTATTGAGTCAGAGCTAGAGCACTCAAATCAGCAGTGACCATGAGCTTTGCTTACTGGAGAGCTCTAGCTCTGACTCAGAAGGGGGTGTGCCAGACCTCTACAGAGCAGGGCCGGTACAAGGCAGGGGTGGAAGGGGCGGATGCCCTGGGCGGTACAATTTTCTGGAGGGGGCGCAGGTGAAGTGCCGGCAGTGTGCTTCACAGTACACACTAGCTGGCGCCGCTAATTGTCTCTGTACCTTTTACTGCAATGTGCCGAGTGCGCTCCTGCACCTGGCACAAGCCTAGACAGATAGTCACCGCACACCCCCTTCCCTGTCAGCGCTTTTCTGCCCCTATGAAGGCGCTGCTTCGTAGTCCCGTCCCGGTGGCGTGACGTCACTCACGACCGGAGGCGAGATGGGAGGTGCGTAGAGAGCTGCTGCCGAAGCTGCGCGTGCAACCTAGAGGAGCCGCCAAGGAGGAACCAACAAACTGTGTATATCACACAAAAGTAAGAACTGCTAATGATTGCCAATTGGCATGCCATTAACCCCCCCCCCCCCCCCCCCCATGCTGCATATTAGAGAAATTAAAAATAGCATTGGTAATTAACCATTTGCTTACTGGGCACTTAAACCCCCCTCCTGCCCAGACTAATTTTGAGCTTTCAGCACTGTCGCACTTTGAATGACAATTGCGCGGTCATACAACACTGTACCCAAATGAAATTTTTATCATTTTTTTCCCACAAATAGAGCTTTCTTTTGGTGGTTTTTAATCACAGCTGGGGTTTTTATTTTTTGCTAAACAAACAAAAAAAGCTGGAAATTTTTGAAAAAAAAAAATCATGTTTAATAGTTTGTTATAAAATTTTGCAAACAGGTAATTTTTCTCCTTCATTGATATGCGCTGATGAGGCGGCACTGGTGGGCACTGATGGGCACGGATAGGCACAGTTAAGGCGGCACTGATAGGCACAGTTAAGGCAGTACTGATGGGCACAGATAAGGCGGCACTGATGGCCACGGATGGGCGGCACGGATGGGCACTGATAGGTACCACTGATGGGGGGCACTGATGGGTGGCACTGATGGGCAGTGATGGGCGGCACTGATGGGCACTGGTAGGTGACACTGATGGGCACTGATAGGTTGCACTGATGTGGGTGCTGATGGGTAGCACTGATGTGGGTGCTGATGGGTGGCACTGATGGGTGACACTGTGGGCACTGATGGGTGGCGCTGATTGATGGCACTGTGGGCACTGATGGGTGACGCTGGTGGGCACTGGTAGGCAGAATTGCTGCCTATTGCTTTGTGTTAGATCGCCGTGATCGGGACTGATGTCCCGATCACGGCCGGCGGTGATCAGGTTTTTAAAACAGAGCCGATTAGCGGCTCTGTTTACATCACATGATCAGCTGTCATTGGCTGACAGCTGATCATGTGGTAAGGGGTCGGGACCAACCCCTTACTCTGATCTGTGATCAGGCGAGTCTCATAGACTCGCTGATCACCGAGCGTGCCGCGCGCGCCCTGCAGGGGGCGCGCAGGCCGCTCGTACACGGGACGACGTCAATAGACGTAGTCCCGGCAGTTTAGATCCGCGCTGTTGCCGTCATTTGGCAATGGCCCGGATCTGAAGCGGTTAATGTCCCCTCAGCTACCTCTCCTCCCCCAATCGGATCCAGACAGTTAATTTATGAATCTGCTGCAGATTCATAAATAAACTGTCTGGATCGGATTGGGGGAGGAAATGAGGCTGAGGGGAGGTTAATTACCAATGTTATTTTTAATTTCTGTAATATGCAGCATGGGGGGTGTTAATTAACCCTGACACTGGTGCCACTAATGCAGCACAAAGGGGTTAATTAACTGCCACTGGTCAGCCACTGATGCATCAGTGGACCAGCAGTGGCAGTACATTAACCCCCCCATGCTGCGAATTACAAATACCATTGGTATTTAACCACTTGAAAAGACAACCCGTCACAGTACATATACTGCTACGGGGTGGCAGCTACAGGCGTATGGCGCTGCCTGTTTTAGGGTGTCGGGGGTATGCTCCCACCCACCTACACCCCTGTGATTTGACACAGCAGGAGACTGTCAGCAGATCCCAGCCAATGATTCATGGCTGGGACCTGCTGATCGGCTGTCAAATCACAGCCCACAGCTCTGTGTTGATAATCAATACAGGGCACTTTACAGAGTAAAAAGCAGCACACATAGGAAACATAGCTGATTCCCACTATAAGTTGCTGATCGCCGCCATTACTAGAAAAATGTATTTCCCTTTTTTTGTGAATATTTAGGCACTACCTTACGAAAAAATAATGCAAAGCTGAAAACTTAGTATGTTCACACGGGCTCTGACAGAAAAAACAGTTAGCAGGCCTTTCTACAAGCACATTTTCTGCATTATTATTCCAAAGTACTTTAAGTGCCTCTAAAAGTACATATACCGTATTTATCGGCGTATAACACGCACTTTTTTCCCCTTAAAATCAGGGGAAAATCGCAGGTGCGTGTTATACGCCGATCCCCTGCGATCCCGAGCTGTCACATCTTCAAAATTGCCGACCGCGATTTGAAAATGGCGCCGCCGGCGCCGAAATACACAGAGCCGGTCCTTGGCTCTTCTTGGCGGCTCTCGTTCACTTTCGGCTCCACTCGTAGTCCCGAGCGGAGCTATCCGAACCTACTCGGCTAGGGATAGAGGATCGAAGGCTGCACTGGGGCAAGGCTGCACTGGGGAAGGCTGCACTGACAAGGCTCCACTGGGGAAGGCTGCACTGACAAGGCTGCACTGGGGAAGGCTGCACTGACAAGGCTGCACTGGGGAAGGCTGCACTGACAAGGCTGCACTGACAAGGGTGCACTGACAAGGCTGCACTGGGGAAGGCTGCACTGACAAGGCTGCACTGGGGAAGGCTGCACTGACAAGGCTGCACTGGGGAAGGCTGCACTGGGGAAGGCTGCACTGACAAGGCTGCACTGACAAGGCTGTACTGACAAGGCTGCACTGACATGGCTGCACTGACAAGGCTGCACTGACATGGCTGCACTGACAAGGCTGCACTGACATGGCTGCACTGACAAGGCTGCACTGACATGGCTGCACTGGGGCAAGGCTGCACTGAGAAGGCTGCAATGATGGGCATTTAAATGTAAGTTTTTTTCCCTTCAACTTCCCTCCTAAAAGTTCTTTTTCCCTTAAAATTCCCTCCTAAATTGGGGTGCGTGTTATACGCCGGTGCGTGTTATACGCCGATAAATACGGTAGCTAAAATGTGTGTATTGTCTTAAGCATTTTCTTGTTTTGAAATGACACTGCCCCTTTTTTACACCCGGGGGGGGGGGAGGCGCCGTTTGCCATCTTCGCCCTGGGCACTGTATGACCATGTCTCGGCACTGCTGCAGAGCAATCACTTCTTCCACACAAAGAGCAAGGTCTTTTCTTTATTGTACATCACAGGACACAGAGCACCATAGTAATGACTATCTGGGTTATACACTACCTTCAGGTGACTGGACACTGGCAACCAATAGTAAGAAGGTTCCTCCCATATAACACCTCCCACACGGGAAGTACCTCAGTTTTTTTCGCCAGTGTCTTGAAGGTGATGGTCATGGCAGTTGAAGCTCTTCAAATTCTTCAGTGATGTCCCAGTGAGGACGTTATAATCGGATCCATTCGGATGGCACAAGAAAGCTAAAGTGGATGGTACCCAAGCCTCGGTTCAAGAAAGAGGTTTTGCTTGTAATGTGTCCTATATGGTGCTGGACCCTTGTTAAAATAGTATTCCTGGTCATATGCTTGCCCAAGGTAACCAGAAGGGTGCCTTACAGGTCCAAGGGTGTGGACTCCAAGTATGGGGGACCCGATCCTTGAAGGTCCACAGAGGCGCTACCCGCTGTGATGAGGGAAGATTGGGCCTGTTAAAACAGGTCCTGCTGCGTGGAACAGTGAGTACTCCCCCTGGGATTCCTAAATCTGTTTTTGTTTTACTCTTTTCCCTCTAACCTCAGTATGCCTTGTGTCTCAATGGGTGACAGCTGTTACAGACTGACTGGCTGCGGCGTGCACTTATAGCAATGCGTACTGCGGAGCTGCACGTGCGCCGCGGGTGTGCGCGCCTCAGGCGGGCCTGTGCGCCACGGGCGTGCGCCGTGGGCACGGCGGATGCCCGCATCGGCGTGCAGGCCGCTAATCACATGCGTGCGAGCGCACTCGTGCACGGTCAGTGTCACTGACAGACTTGATAAAAGGCTGGAACTCCTGGCATGTGCTGTGGAGATACAGAGCAGCTGTACTTGGGCACGTGAGTCTGGAGGTTTTTGGACACAGTTGCGACAAGTTTGACAGGGGTTTTTTTGCAAGCCGTGACAACTGCTATACGCTAGTTATAAGCTTGTGGTTCAGAGGGAATACTTTTTTCCTCGTCTTGTAAGCAATGTCTTCCAGAAAACGAGGTACAGGGAGCAAGGCAAGTACTGGGGTAAGAGTACCTCCTTTAAAAACAGGAGATCAACCTCATGCTGATGCAGTCTCAGTCTCCCCTGAAAGACCTTCGGCTTCTGGCCTGGCTGAGCCATTGCAGCTGTCAGGCATTGTGGCCACTACCAATGTTCCTGCCTCGGCTTATGTTACTAAGGATGATTTGGCGTCTGCCCTAGCTGGCCTTGAGGGCAAAATAGCTAGTATGATTGCCTCAGGGGAAAAAACGTAATAGATCTCCCTCTCCAGAGCCTGGTCCCAGTGGTGAGTCACTTGAGCACCAGGACTCCCATAGCCAGATGGGTCCAGGTGATCTGGAACCAGAGTGGGCAGAGGATTTGGAGGAGGTGGCCATAAAAGACCGGGAGGAAGGAGAGGCTGAGAATTCCTCGGCTGAGGATTCTGGTTAAGAGGAGCCAATTCCAGCCTCCCTTTCCCAAAAATTGTTTATCCAATCTCTGGCTGAGATGGTATGAGCTGAGTTTAAGTTACCCCCGGTTCAGGAACCCGGACTCTCCTGTTCTACTTTAGGATCCTTGCGACCTAAGCAGGAGCAGGTGATTTACGCTGACTGGAATCACCCTGACAGGATTTACTTACCTCCAAAAAGGTTCTCCCTTTTATATCCTATGGAGGAAAAGTTCAGGAAGAAATGGGATACACCTTTGGTTGATGCCACCATTTCTTCAGTAAATAAGAGTCTAACCTGTCCAGTGGATAATGCTCAAGTATTTAAGGATCCAGCTGATAAAAAGCTAGAGTCCTTATTAAAAGCCTCCTTTGCGGTGGCTGGTTCAGCAGTGCAGCCAGCGGTTGCGGCAATCGGGATTTGCCAGTTCCTGAAAGACCGCTTTAAAAGGTTGGTTAGGAACCTACCTTGTCAGGAGGAATCTACCGAGGAGTTGTCGGAGCTTCCTCATGCTTTGTGTTTTGCAGTAGACGCATTAAAAGACTCAATCCAGCAGATGTCTCGTTTCATGCTACTGTCAATCCATATGCGCAGGGTCTTGTGGTTAAAGAACTGGTGGCTTGTGGCTTTTCCCTTCCATGGAGAACGCCTGTTTGGCGAGGATCTGGATAAATATATCCAGAAAATCTCTGGAGGAAAGAGCGCCTTACTTCCTGTTAAAAGGAAGAATAAACAACCCTCCTTTAAGATTTCCAACGCTCCAGGGCCTAGTGCTTCTTCCCCCAAGCGGTATCGACGGCCTCAACCATCTGGGTTTAAAAAACCTCAGGGTCAGAAAAAAACGCTGGACCCAAAAGTCAGCCAAGTCCAACTCCAAGTCTACCTTGTGAAGGGGCGCCCCCACTCTCACGGGTGGGGGGCAGGCTTCGGCTGTTTTTGGATGCTTGGGAAGAACTGGTTCAGGACAGGTGGGTCATTTCAGCTGTATCACAAGGTTACAGGATAGAGTTCCGGGAATTTCCTCCAACTCGGTTTCTGAGCTCAAGGGTCCCGTCGGAACCAGAAAAAAGGAAATGTCTGTTCCTGGCTTAGGAGCATCTGCAGAAGCAGGGGGTAATTGTCAAGGTTCCGCACGAAGAAAGATTCAAGGGGTTTTACTCAAACCTTTTCACCGTGCTGAAACCAAATGGGGAGGTAAGGCCCATTTTGGACGTCAAGTCTCTCAATTGCTTTTTAAACGTCCGGTCCTTCCGTATGGAGTCGGCTCGTTCAATAATAAAATCCCTAAGAAAGGGGGATTACTTAGCGTCCATAGATATCAAGGACGCGTACCTTCATGTACCGATCTTTGGTCCACATCAAAGATTTCTGCGTTTCGCAGTAGAGGGCTGTGATTTTCATTTTGTGGCATTGCCATTCGGTCTAGCCACGGCCCCCCGGGTTTTCACAAAGATTCTGGCCCCGGTGTTGGCATCCCTAAGGTCCCAGAGAATTTCCGTGGTTGGATATCTGGACGATCTTCTCCTGAAGGATCGGTCTTGCCCCATCCTAGTCCAAAACATTTCAAAAACGGTTCGGGTTTTACAGCGCCTAGGCTGGATTCTGAATGTGGACAAATCAGCTCTTCGTCCAGCCCAAGTCTTGGTATATTTGGGCCTGGTCTTGGACACCGCTCGGGAAAGGGTGTTTTTACCCCCCTTAAAGGTCAACTCCATAGTGGAGCTCGTCCAGAAAGTAAAAAGAGAAGAAAGACCTTCTATTCAGCTGTGCATGAGATTGCAATTCCTTATGCAGAGTTCCACTCCAGGTTGTTCCAGAGCAATATTCTGGAAGCCTGGGACATGACCACTCGAACTTTGGATCATCCTATGATTCTATCTGCACAGGTACAACGGGACCTCTCTTGGTGGTTAAAGACCAGCAATTTGAAAAGCGGGAAATCCTTTCCACCGGTGGCCTGGAGGGTGGTAACTACAGACGCCAGCCGTCTCGGCTGGGGAGCAGTCCTGGAGGAGGCATCTGTCCAGGAAGTATGGTCCCAAGCAAAAAAAACCTTGCCCAACAATCTATTGGAGATTCGGACAGCTCGTCTAGCCTTGCGCTTCTGGACATCCAGATGGCGGGGCCTTTCTGTGCGAGTCCAGTCCAACAACTCCACGGTAGTGGCATATATCAACCACCAGGGAGGCACCAGAAGCCAGGCGGCCCAAAAAGAAGTGAATCACATATTGACTTGGGCAGAGAGGCATGTGCCGTTCCTTTCGGCAGTGTTTATACCGGGTGTGGACAATTGGCAGGCAGACTTCCTGAGTCGCCAAAAATTGTTGCCGGGGGAATGGTCCCTTCACCCCGAAGTTTTTCTTCAGATCTGCCAACACTGGGGGACTACAGATGTGGATCTGCTGGCGTCCAGATTCAATGTCAAGCTGGACAGGTTTGTATCCAGGACCAAGGACCCACTTGCTGTCGGGACAGACGCTTTGGTAGTTCCTTGGGACCAGTATTCTCTGATGTATGCTTTCCCCCCGATCCAAATTCTGCCACACCTGCTAGGCAGGATACAGGAGGAATGAAAACCAGTGATCCTGGTGGCCCCAGCCTGGCCCCGGAGGTCTTGGTACACAGAGATTGTGAAGTTGGCAGTGGGGGACCCATTGTTCCTTCCATACCGTGCGGACCTGTTGTCTCAAGGACCCATATTCCATCCTTCTTTACGGTCGCTGAATTTGATGGCATGGCTATTGAGACCAGAGTACTGAAAGACCATGGTATTACGGGTTCAGTCTTGTCTACTCTGATAAATGCTAGGAAGCCAGTTTCTAGAACTATTTACTATAGAGTCTGGAGGCCATACATTTGCTGGTGTGAAGGAAAGGGATGGCACCCTTGTAAGTATACGATTGGGAGAGTTTTTGCTTTTCTTCAAGCAGGACTAGACTTGAAGCTGGCTTTAGGGACAATTAAAGGACAAATTTCAGCCTTATCGTTTTTTTCCAGAGACGGATTGCATCCCAATCTTTGGTACGAACCTTTGTCAAAGGAGTAGCGCACCTGAGGCCGCCGGTTAAACCGCCCTTATGCCCCTGGGATCTGAACTTGGTGCGATCAGCCTTACAGAGTCAACCTTTTGAACCTATTAGGCATATTCCTTTTATCCTATTGACTAGGAAATTGGTCTTTTTGGTGGCCATAACCTCGGCTAGAAGGGTGTCAGAATTGGCCGCAAGAAAGAACCTTTTTGATTCTTTATCAGGACAAAGTGGTCATGCGCCCTAGTCCGGATTTTTTGCCCAAAGTGGTTCTTAATTTTCATTTGAATCAAGATATCATTTTACCTTCCTTTTTTCCAAACCCTAAGTCTAGGGAGGAAAGGTCGCTTCACTCGCTTGATGTGGTGAGGGCGATCAGAGTCTACTTAAGGATGTCAGCACCTTTTCGGAAAACTGACTCTCTTTTTGTCCTGCCGGAAGGTCCTAAGAGAGGACAGGTGGCAACGAGTTCAACTATCTCTAGGTGGATTCGCCAAGCTATTATCCAGGCGTATGGGTTAAAACGCAAGGTTCCACCTTGGGATCTAAAAGCACACTCCACTAGAGGGGTTAGTGCATCATGGGCAGTACGCCAACAGGTGTCTATGGCTCAGGTTTGCAAAGCGGCCGCTTGGTCTTCAGTTCATACGTTCACCAGGTTTTACCAGGTGGATGTTAGATCTCAAAAGGAGACTGTCTTTGGCCACAGCGTGTTGCAGACAGTGTTATAGTCCTGGGCCCCGTTGGGGCTTAGAGATACTGTGTTCCCTCCCCTCAGGTGCATTGCTTTAGGACATCCCAGATAGTCATTACTATGGTGCTCTGTGTCTCGTGATATACGATAAAGAAAAATGGATTTTTAAAACCGCTTACCTGTAAAATCCTTTTCTTGGAGTACATCACGGGACACAGTGGTCCCTCCCCTCTTTTCTGGGATCTTCATTGCTTGCTACAAAATAGAGGTACTACCCGTGTGGGAGGGGTTATATGGGAGGAACCTTCTTACTATTGGTTGCCAGTGTCCAATCACCTGAAGGTAGCGTATAACCCAGATAGTCATTACTATGGTGCTCTGTGTCCGGTGATGTACTCCAAGAAAAGGATTTTACAGGTAAGCTGTTTTAAAAATCCATTTTTTCTGCAGCAAGCTGGCAGGGGACAGGCTTTTCTGTGGCAGTGGAACAGCTGTATCCGACCTACTAACATCTGTGTAATGCCTGGTGAGCCTCAAGAACACAGCACTCAGCCTGGGAAGTCTCTGCAAACCTCCATTTATAATCCATGCAAAAAAATAGAAAGGCTGATGCCATGGAAGTCGGCTAAAACATTGTTTTAATATTGCAGGTGAACAACAGTTAAAATAGCCAATGCTTTTTTGCCACCAGGCCTTAATCATGGTTCATGAGCCATGATTAAGGCCCGATGGCCGAAGCGTGTTGGATTTTTAAAAAAAAGTTAACTAAAAACATTCCAGGAGCATCAACACAAAAGGTGTGTAAAGTGTTTTTTGATTCATTTGCTTTAGAAAGCAGCCATTGCCACAGAAAAAGGCTGGTGCAATGGAAGTCAGCTAAAACATTGATTTATTATTTCAGGGGAACAACAGTCTATGCATTAAAAATAAAAAACCTTCTGTGTGCAGCAGCCCCCCAATACTTACCTGAGTCCTATCTTGATCCAGCGATGTTGCACGAGAGCCTCGACTGTCCTGGACTCTCCCTCCTCATTGGCTGAGACAGCAGCAGGCGCCATTGGCTCCCAAGGCTGTCAATCAAAATTAGTAAGCCAATGAGGAGCGAGAGGGGGCGGGGCCGAGCCACGGCTCTGTGTCTGAATGGACACATAGAGCATCAGCTCTGCTGCCCCCATAGCAAGCTGCTTTCTGTGGGGGCACTCGGCAGGAGGGAGGAAACAGGAGTCCAGCAAGGGACCCGAGAAGAGGAGGATCTGGGCTGATCTGTGCAAAACCACTGCACAGAGCAGGTAAGTATAACATGTTTGTTATTGTTAAACAAAAAGAAAAAAAAAACAAGACTTTAATATCACTTTTAACTGAAAGTTTAAATCAGCTTTGATAAAACATTAAATTAGATCGAAAGGGAAACTATTTTTAATTTTTCTTTATTCTCTTTTGTTCTTTTCTTTTCCTTTTTTTGTAAATTTTATGCTCGTTTTCTTTTTTCTTTTCTGAATGTCTGGTTAGTTGTTTAGTATAAATTCTTTGCTTGAAAAGGTGGGAAGACATAATTATACTAAGCTACAAAATATTGGATTGGATTGTCTCTCTTAACCTTTATTAATGTCTTGATATAGAGGATTTAGGTGATCCGGATTATGTACTTGTATGTACTGTAAACAGCAACAAAAAAAAAGAAAGGGAAACTAGGATAGGGTAGGGAAGGGTTTAAAAGCCCATCACATTCATTCATTCACAGTGACATTGGTCATCAGGACGAATAAAGTAGTAAATCTCAGGGACACAGGGTTCTAATCCCTCATTACTCTATCCAAAACAAAGGAGCCAAGGTGAGAGGAGGGGCAGGTAAACAACAGGATCTCCCCTTGTCCACAATTCTTTGAATAGAAGGCATTTTGTGAATGGACAGGGATAAAGGAGGAGGTGGGTGAATGATAGGATCCTTCATGGTATATGAGCCGAAACTCTCAGTCACAACACAAGAAGAAGAGCGCTGTGTCTAGAATCCGAGAAAAATGAAACCAAGATGTGTACAGTAGATAGCAGAGATCTGGACACAGGATAATCAACATTATAGATTACATTTATTTAATTGTGGTTTTCCAAGAAATACAAATTTCTTTGGAGTTTTGCTTTAACTTGCACACTTTGCTTAAAGGGCAGCAGAAATTAAATAAAATAATGTATAAGAAAATGCTTAAAATAACCCGCTATGATAATGTAATCTGGATTCCCTCCAGCAGTTGGTCACATGACCAATGCCAAAGCATTGGCCACATGGTCTCTGAGAAATGGGAAGGATCCTCATAGAGCTTTGCTTGCAGATGGCCACCAAACCCCTGTGATGGTGATCATTTCACCAGTGACTAGAAGTCTGAATTCTAGCCATAAAGTAGCAAGTAAGTGTTTTATCAAATTGAAGCAATTTTTCTTACATTTCAATGTGAAGCTGCATTTAAAGGTGTAAGTCCTCTTTGGGGCCCATGGTTTCAGAAAATGTGCTCTTATGTGCCAAACCTTACAAAATGTTAAATGTTTATTAGAATCTTGCGGCCATACTTGGAACATATGGATAGTTAGGGGCAATGTAGATCAGTAAAATTAGAAGAAATCCCTGGGCTAGTATTTTTTTTTTTTATTAAAATGGCTTAACTCCTTCCAAAGTGGTCTTTGCCCCTTTTGAGATTTCCCCTCCCTTACTTTCAGGAGCACATATATGGAACAAAACAGTTTTTATCAGTAAAATGGGGAAGGGTTACAACCTCTGTCAGTTTACTTTCACTGTCTGCATTTAAATGTCCCTGTGCAGTTCTAGCTACACCTTACAAGGGCTTACATACCACCAGTGCTACTGCAGAGAGACACAATAAAACAGGTGGCTCATCCTGTGGTGCACAGGGCTAACCATCTCTGTATCTGGGTACCTTCTACCACCGATCATCTCTTTTCGTCTCCATATAGAGATCAGGTCTTGGACTATTAACATCTGTAGCAGGAAATGTAACAAGGTCAGTGCTTGTGATAACATCACATGATATGCTACCAATGGTGCATCACTCTAGACTTGGGGATACCAAACTGTGGCCCGAAGACCAGATATGGTCCTTTCCTAGCCTTTATCTGGCCCTTGCGGTACTATTTCTCACAATCATATATGGTACTATCCCTCCCACTGATACCAGTAATGAGGCCATATTTATTCCACTGATACAAGAAATTGGGCACTATTTCTTCCACTGATACCAAATTACCAATGATAGGATACTATTCCTCCTACTAATACCAATAACTGGGCACTATTTCTTTCACCGATACCAATAATGGGGCACTACCCCTCCTACTGACCACCAATCCTAAGGCTATATTTATTCTCACTGATGCCAGGCCTGGGACATATTCTACCCCCACTGGCCACAATCCAGCCCTCCTAAAGTCTGAAGGACAGTAGACTGGCCCTTTGTTTAAAAACTTTGGGGACCCCTGCTCTAGACAAAAGGGTTCTTACCCTAGGGTCCATAGATCCCTAAATGGTTCATAGATGGGTTTCAGGGGGTCCGTAAGGGTCAGAAAAAAACTATTATTTACATTCATTGAAATAAACTAGATAATGAAAGAAAATAGTAGAAATGTTAGTAGAAAACATTTACTAGCAGAAGTAGTAGATTTGCACACAATTTAAATTGTTTTGTTTAATTTGCACAAGATTATTGTATTTAATTTCTGTAATGAGTGTAAGGGAGCTCTTTGTGTTAAGATTCTTTACTTTATTGAAACCTCTTGTATGTGATATATGCATTATCAAATGTCAATGAAATAAAGTACATATATTCATTGCATGCAAGGTTGTGTTTATGTGAATATTTCTGAGGGGGTCCATAACTTTCATCATATTCTTAAAGAGGTTCATATCTCAAAAAAGGTTAAGATCCACTGATCCAGACAATAATTAAATGACCAGTAATAACTGTGAAAAAAGCTGGGAACAGAAGTAAGTCAGTAGGTACAACATACATAAGGCAGTTTGGTGAGACAGGCATACCAGGTGACATTAAGGCAAGAGTAGCAATGAAAATTGTTTCAGTTCAATGAAAAAAAATATTGCTTGGTTCCATGGCTATCTTCAGTTTGTGTCTATCACTGACCCCTTGAGTCAAAGCTCAATTGTGATAAGTTCCAAAGACCTCAACAAAAAGTGCCAAAGTCCAGCTGGCATGGACAGTGGAAACATCCTTCTTTGCAAGGTCTTCATCTTACTTGAGTCTTCTTGCAGGGTCAGCTAACCAGAATGCAAATTACTCATATATACTGTTCACGCTTAATTGTTAATGAAAGATAAAGTCAGAGCACTAACTCAGGAGAAGCAATGCTACCAGGCTTGTTTATCTCGCTAGGCAGACCATAAAACTGTGTTA
The DNA here is from genome assembly GCA_037952835.1 of Lithobates septentrionalis. Classification (NCBI taxonomy): domain Eukaryota; kingdom Metazoa; phylum Chordata; class Amphibia; order Anura; family Ranidae; genus Lithobates; species Lithobates septentrionalis. Next base: position 1,842,638 of record JBBDGP010000651.1, read on the forward strand.
CCACATAGTCACTGCCATTAAATTTAAAATCCTGGTACTAAACCTCTTTTATTGGGTTCCCCTCAAGACACATTTATTGTTTTTTTCCATCGAAAATAAAGATCAGATTATTTCATGCAGACATCTCCAAAATCCCTCACAGCAAACTCATACCAAGATGCCAGCATGGCTCCAATCCACAGGCATGGCGCAGAACATAAGGACAGATTAAATTAAAGGAGAACATAAGGCAATGTAAAAACATCAGTTTACTCGACTTAGTTAAACATTTGCAAAAAGTGGTTTTAACTGTGACCGTAAGCCTTCTTTATGTGAAATGCCCATCATCCCTGTGCCAAATAAAAAATGTTAGGGTGACCATATATCTCAGATGATAGCTGTGGGTGCACACACATGGCAGGGACAATGTGGAACACATTTTTGCTGCCAACATACAATGCACAGCTACTGTAAGTGGAAAAGAGGGTCAACAATGCCCATTTGCAGCATCACTGTGCCCATTTGCAGCCATAGGTCCCCTGAACTTCAAACTCGGTAGTTAAGGGTTCCTAGATGCCCCATAGCTGCAGCCAAAATTTGGGGTCTCTGAACCCAAAGGGTCCCGAAATGTAATTGCTGCAGATGGACACAGTTGACCGAAATTGGGGCCTCGTACGGGGCCACTTAAGGCTAAGAACCCCAAATTTGATGTGCAAACCCAGTGGAACTAGCACCATAAAATTTCCAAAGCTGGGGTTTCTAGCACCAAGGGGCCCTGAGATACAGGGCCCCAAAAATCAGTTCAGAAAATGTCAAGCACTTTTCTGCAGCAGAGAATGACATTTTCCAAACTGGTTTTGGGGCCCCATATCTCAGGGCCACTTAGTGCTAGGAACCCCAGCTTTGGATATGTTATGGTACCAGTTTCACTGGGTTTGCACACCAAATTTGGGGTTCCTAGCACCAAGTGGCCCTGAGATACGGGGCCCCAAACTCCGTTTGGAAAATGAAATTTTTTGCTGCAGAAAAGTGCTTGACTCGAGTATAAGTCGAGGGGGGCACTTTCAGCACAAAAAAATGTGCTGAAAAATTCGACTTATACTCGAGTATATAAGGTACATTTGAATTGAAAGTTATGTTTATTGCAAAGGAGGGCATAAAGAGACTGTACATTGGTTTTGTATATATTTTCTCTTTTTATTTATTATGTTTAGTATAATTTTTTATTTTAATGTAGGTATATATGTAATATTAGATATACATATTTGCATTTTTATAGGCAGCCAGCAGGTTCCTGATGATTTTGAATATATTTGGGACTTTTTAGGACCTCTTTTTAAAAAAAGCCTTCTGATTACAGGACATGAAAGTTGAAACTGGCTCTTGTTTTTATCATGAGAGCCCTAAACCCCAATCTGATGTAATCTTTAAAGGCCAAAACTCTCCTGCACTTTCCTACTGGCCTATTACAATGATGGACTATTTCAGAGGACATTGCAGATATTGTAATGGGGGCAGCTATCAAAGCTACTGAGAAGTGTTGAAATTTGAGGATTAGAACAAGCTCCTGGGCTGCAGAAGACAGCACCTAAAGGTTGGTGCCTTCATTGCAGCAGGGGAAACTGTCAAGTAACCTTCTGGCCACACACTAGTTAGATTAGACTTCAACGTTCACTTAAATATATTTCTTGGTTTCAAGCAACCAAATGATAAAAACTGGCGTGGAAATCAACTAAATGTATTTTCTTTAAGTGGGATTGAGATGTGATAAAAATATTTTTTACATTCAGCCTTGATAAACTTGGTCTTGGTAAACTTGGAAACAGTTGTAGTTAAAAGATGACATCAAATCGCTGTGGACCTAACATTAGATATATTTTTCTATGCTGAGTAATGTGTAATAATTCCAGGTATTTATTGCGTCTCATGAAGTTCACAGTATTCCCATCGAAGCAAGAGTAATGAAAGTCTGATACAACTATCCCTCAATGGGGTTAGGGGTCTTTAGAATTTAGTATCTCTACAACAAATCACACCTTCACCTATGTAAATTGAAGGATTTGCACTCCTATACTTTCTGGAACTATTGTTGAGATTTTGAATAAGGGTGGTTCCACAAACTTTCACACCTCCCATCCTGTTTTTGGACACTCAATATCTGTAATGACAAACTGCATGGTGATTGGATTAAGTTGACCGAGTTATCCATATGTTGTTCCTGACACCCATTGGAACAGAAAAAGATGTTTGGACAAGCGATGAAATGTCTTCAATATTACGGAACAAGTCCTTTATGTGTCATTAACTACTAATAGATATACCATGGCCTAGACACATAAGAACCTTTACAGACACTCTCCTTGACGTCTGTTTTTCTCTTCAGAAGGATGAGACCATCTCTGTAAGGGCTAGTTTATACTTGCTTCAAAACATGGCTTTGGACACGCTTTGTTAAAGCTCTCTGAACGCCAATCAAAGCTCCTGTTACTAAATAAAATGGTTAGCTTACAGTCCTGTTTACACCTGCTTTTGCTTGGTGGTTCAATGAGGTGTCGGTGGGGCTTCGGTGAGGCTTTGTGGGGCGTCAGTGGGGCTTTGCCATAGACTTCTATAGAGGCTTTGAAGACGCTTTGAAGCACCACTGAAGGTACATGGGGTATCATTTTTGAAGCAAAGCAAAAGCAGGTGTAAACAGGACTGTAAGCTAACCATTTTATTTAGTGACAGGAGCTTTCACTTGCGTTTAGAGAGCTTTACCAAAGCCTATCCGAAGCCTTGTTGAAGCCAAAGCAAGAGTAATTGAGCCCTAAAATTATCATCTTGGATCACTATCTACTGCCTGGACTGGGATGCAAGCTCAGAGATGACACAATTATTATTATTATTATACGCAATTTATATAGCTCCAACAGTTTACGCAGAACGATTTGATGGGGGTGGCTCGAGGGTGTGGGACAGGCTTCCTGTCAGGAAAAGCCCTCTTGCAGTTTTAAACGAATGCCTGTGCATAGAAGCGCCATCCGGCGCTCGCGGGCGCGCAATAGCGCCAATGGCGCTAATAGTGCTAACAAACGTACGCGCATGCGCAATAGCGCCAATGGCGCTAACGTGCGTACGCGCATGCGCAATAGCGCCACTTGGCGCCAAAGATAGGCTATTTAAAGAAGACTGTTTCAATGCTGCCTTGCTGTCCGGTCTACAGCGTTTCCTGAGACCCCTGCTACCTTGTTACCAGTTTTCCTGTATCCAGTATTTACTTGGCTTGTTCCTGACTTACCTGCTTGCTGCCCGCCCCGATCTTGGCTTGGACTCTGACTATTCTCTTGGTTTGCCCTTCTGTACCTGATCTGCTCGCCAGTACCTTGACCCGGCTTGTCTGCACCTCCCTGCTGTCTGCAACCTGCTACGGGACTACAGTGCACCTCCCTGCTGTCTGCAACCTGCTACGGGACTACAGTGCACCTCCCTGCTGTCTGCAACCTGCTACGGGACTACAGTGCACCTCCCTGCTGTCTGCAACCTGCTACGGGACTACAGTGCACCTCCCTGCTGTCTGCAACCTGCTACGGGACTACAGTGCACCTCCCTGCTGTCTGCAACCTACTACGGGACTACAGTGCACCTCCCTGCTGTCTGCAACCTGCTACGGGACTACAGTGCACCTCCCTGCTGTCTGCAACCTGCTACGGGTCTACAGTGCACCTCCCTGCTGTCTGCAACCTGCTACGGGACTACAGTGCACCTCCCTGCTGTCTGCAACCTGCTACGGGACTACAGTGCACCTCCCTGCTGTCTGCAACCTGCTACGGGACTACAGTGCACCTCCCTGCTGTCTGCAACCTGCTAGGGGACTACAGTGCACCTCCCTGCTGTCTGCAACCTGCTACGGGACTACAGTGCACCTCCCTGCTGACTACAGGATCCTGCCTTCTGCTTCAGTGTTCCAGTCAGGCACTTGTGCCCCTCTGTACTTTCGAGTCCCTGTTCACACCTTCAGGGGTTCTTAAGTCAGAGGTATACGAGAGGCCGTTCTCTGCATTCCGGGCTCCACCTACCAGGTACGTGACAGTACCGGACAGCCATGTCCGAGCCCACGCAGGGAACGTCGCCTATGGAGGACTTATGCCATAATTTGGCTGGACTTACACAGGCTGTTAAAGACCTGCAAGACGGTTACAAACGTCTGGAAGAACGTGTTCAAGTGATCTCTACTTCAGCTCCAGGTCCGTCCTCGGGCCCTTCTGTAGTAATGTTGCCTCCAGAACCTAAAGTTCCCACGCCAGAAAGGTTCTCCGGGGACCGCAGCAAGTTTAGAGCATTCCGTAATGCCTGTGAACTTTTCTTCGCACTGCAACCCAGAACTTTTTCATTAGAAACCACTAAGGTGGGGTTCGTCATTTCCCTCTTGCTGGGGGAACCCCAGGCATGGGCCCATCGACTCCTGGAACAAAAGAACAGCTGCCTTAACCTACTGGACACTTTCTTCCAAGCCATGGCCCTTCTCTATGAGGACCCGCAACAAGTTGCTACTGCAGAAGCAGCTCTGTTCTCTCTCCAGCAAGGCCGTAGGGCGGCGGAGGACTATGCATCTGAGTTCAGGCGTTGGAGTTCCGACACAAATTGGAACGACGCCGCCCTACGTCACCAGTTCCGCATGGGACTCTCCGAGCCGCTAAAGGATGAGTTGGCCCGGGTTGGCATCCCGGAGACACTTGAAGCCCTTATCAATCTCTCCATTCAGATTGACAGGCGTCTAAGAGAGCGAAGAGCTGAACGGACTGCCGGGTCCACTCGCCCAGTCTGGATGCTTCCACGTGTACCACAGCCTTCTGCCCACGCTCCTGCTGATTCCACTGAGCCAATGCAGTTAGGCCTGATCCGTCCCTCTCTGACTCCGGAGGAACGTCAACGCCGGCGAGCTAATAACCTTTGCCTCTATTGCGGAGAATCTGGACACTATGTGAGGACTTGTCCCGCAAAGACCCGTAAGCACTTTACTCTCTCCTCTACCTCTTCATCTGCTGTGTTTGATCATGCTTCTCATTTGGCTATCCCCATCTCTCTACAGCTTCCAGAAGGGAATATGCAAGCAACCGCCATCATTGACTCCGGAGCCTGCAGCGGGTTCATGGACTTGTCTTTTGCCCGTAAATTCCACATTCCGCTACGACCCAGAGCACAGGGACTGTCTGTACATCTGGCCGACGGATCGGCTATAAAATCTGGGCCCGTAACACAAGAAACAGTTCCTCTCAAAACCACCATTTCCGGCAACCACCAAGAATTACTCTGTCTTGACATCATCGAATCTCCCTTGTTTCCCATCATACTGGGAATGCCTTGGCTCAAGGCACACAATCCGCAAATAGACTGGTCTACTGGAAAAATCCATTTTCATTCCCCATATTGCCAGCAACATTGTCTACAGGACACTACCAAAACCCCGTCTTCTTTGCTATGTCTGGAGACCGATGCTGAAGTCTGCCAAGCAGTTCCCAAGGCTTACCATAACTTTCTGGACGTGTTCAGTAAAAAAGGGGCAGAGACTCTGCCACCTCATAGACCTTACGATTGTCCGATTGAATTGCTTCCCGGAGCAGAAATTCCCTTTGGGAGAATTTTTCCCTTAACTGAACTTGAACTCGGAACTCTTAAAGAATACATAGATGATAATCTGAGGAAAGGGTTCATACGCCCTTCTACCTCCCCAGCAGGAGCAGGGATTTTCTTCGTAGAAAAGAAAGACCACTCTCTACGCCCCTGCGTAGACTATCGGGACCTTAATAAGATCACAATTAAGAATCGGTACCCCCTACCCTTGGTACCCGAACTTTTCCAGCGACTCGGAACTGCATCCATCTTTACCAAATTAGACCTTCGTGGAGCCTACAATTTAGTCCGGATCCGAAGCGGAGACGAATGGAAAACAGCCTTCCGCACCCGCTTCGGGCATTTTGAGTACCTTGTCATGCCTTTTGGTTTATGTAATGCTCCTGCCACCTTCCAGCATTTTGTTAATGATATTTTCAGAGACTACCTTGACTTGTTTATCATAGTATACCTAGATGACATCCTGATCTTTTCCTCCTCACTGACTACTCATCGGGAACATGTCGGGAAAGTTCTAACCCGCCTTCGCCAACATGGCTTGTATGCAAAACCTGAGAAGTGCGAGTTTGAGCGCCAAAGCATTCAGTTTCTGGGCCTAATCATTTCGATTGACGGTGTCAAGATGGATCCACAGAAGGTCTCTGCCATCTTGGACTGGCCAGCTCCAACTGATAAAAAGGGAGTTCAGCGATTTGTGGGGTTTGCAAATTTTTATCGCAAATTCATTAAGGGATTCTCTTCTATCATTTCCCCCATCACAAGTCTTACTCGGCAAGGCACCCGTTTTCAGTGGTCTTCTGAAGCTCAAGCAGCCTTTACTTCCTTAAAAGAACAGTTCGTTTCAGCCTCTGTCTTAAAGCATCCTGACCCAGCCTTACCTTACATACTGGAAGTGGATGCTTCCGAGGTAGCAGTAGGGGCAGTTCTTTCACAGAGACAAGGATCCAAGGCTCTGTTACACCCAGTGGCATTCTTCTCTCGCAGGCTAACCGAAGCTGAAAGAAATTATGATGTCGGGGACAGAGAGCTACTTGCAATCAAGGCTGCGCTAGAAGAATGGCGTTACCTCTTGGAAGGAGCGGCCCATCCTATTCTGGTGTACACTGATCACAAGAACTTAGAGTACTTGAAAGTTGCCAAGAGATTAAAACCACGACAGGCCAGATGGGCACTCTTCTTCACCAGATTTGCCTTTCACATTACTTACAGGCCGGGATCTAAAAACACTAAACCAGATGCGCTTTCCCGGATGTTCAGCGAACCTGAAGTTCCTTCACCCCCTGATACCATCCTTGCTCCTGGAAACTTTCTCATGCTTCAGGGAGATCTGCTCTCTCAAGTTAAACAAGCCTCCTCATTGGCTCCTCATCCAACAGATGTCACTTTACAGTGGAAAGATGATCTACTTTGGTACAAGGACAGAATTCTTGTGCCACAACAGACACGGGTTGCCATCCTCAAGTCTTGCCATGACCACGAACTAGCTGGCCACTTCGGGATACGTAAGACATCCGAACTCCTGCAGCGCATGTTTTGGTGGCCTCAGCTACAAAAGGATTGTAAACATTATATCGAAGCATGTACTACGTGCATCCAGAACAAGGGCAGCAAGACCAAGGCTTGGGGACTGTTGAGGCCTCTACCCGTACCAGAAAGACCATGGAGGATGATCTCCATGGATTTCATTGTGGAATTACCACCTTCAGAAGGTTTCACCACCATCTTCGTAGTGGTTGACAGACTCTCTAAAATGGCTCACTTCCTGCCTATGAAGGGTACCCCATCTGCCTCCGAAACTGCAAAGATTTTTATTAAGGACATTGTAAGGCTCCATGGTATACCTGCTAATATTGTATCTGATCGGGGGGTACAATTTACATCCAAATTCTGGAAAGCCCTGTGTGAAGCCCTAAAGATTGACCTCTCCTTCTCGTCTGCCTACCACCCCCAGACGAATGGACAAACCGAACGAACTAACCAGACCCTGGAACAGTATTTACGATGCTATTCTTGTTTTTCTCAGGATGACTGGGTGCCTCTGCTACCTCTTGCTGAGTTCGCTTATAATAATTCTGTGCATTCTGCAACCAACCAATCTCCATTTTTTGCGAACTATGGGTTCCACCCCTTGTTTCTGTCCAATAACATGCCAGAGTGTACTGTACCGGCGGCTCAAGAAACCTTGAACTTCTTCAGCACAAACAACAAGTTACTTCAAGAGACAATGGCAAAGACCCAAGTCCATAACAAGGAAACGTTTGACAGGAAGAGAAGAGGGGAGCTTGACCTAAAACCTGGAGATCAAGTTTGGTTGTCCACTCTAAACCTGAAACTGGCATGCCCATCTAAGAAATTGGGCCCTAAGTTTGTGGGTCCCTTCCCAGTGGTGAGGAAAATTAACAGTGTGGCATATGAGTTGAAGTTACCGGAGTCCTTCCGTATACATCCAGTCTTTCACGTGGCTCTACTTAAACCAGCAGTCCCGGATCCCTTCCTTAACCGGAACACCGGTCCTCCTGAGCCTGTACTTATTAACGGCGAAGAAGAATTTGAAGTTGAGTCCATTATAGATTGCCGAAGGAGACGTAATCAGGTTCAGTACCTGGTGAAATGGAAGGGTTACGGCCCTGAGGAGAACTCCTGGGAACCAGAGACTAACATACACGCCAAAAGGTTAATCCTAGCCTTTAAAAGAACTCATCCGAGTAAAATGGCTCAGTTGGGCATCCGGAGGCTGCCCATTGGAGGGGGGCAATGTCAGGAAAAGCCCTCTTGCAGTTTTAAACGAATGCCTGTGCATAGAAGCGCCATCCGGCGCTCGCGGGCGCGCAATAGCGCCAATGGCGCTAATAGTGCTAACAAACGTACGCGCATGCGCAATAGCGCCAATGGCGCTAACGTGCGTACGCGCATGCGCAATAGCGCCACTTGGCGCCAAAGATAGGCTATTTAAAGAAGACTGTTTCAATGCTGCCTTGCTGTCCGGTCTACAGCGTTTCCTGAGACCCCTGCTACCTTGTTACCAGTTTTCCTGTATCCAGTATTTACTTGGCTTGTTCCTGACTTACCTGCTTGCTGCCCGCCCCGATCTTGGCTTGGACTCTGACTATTCTCTTGGTTTGCCCTTCTGTACCTGATCTGCTCGCCAGTACCTTGACCCGGCTTGTCTGCACCTCCCTGCTGTCTGCAACCTGCTACGGGACTACAGTGCACCTCCCTGCTGTCTGCAACCTGCTACGGGACTACAGTGCACCTCCCTGCTGTCTGCAACCTGCTATGGGACTACAGTGCACCTCCCTGCTGTCTGCAACCTGCTACGGGACTACAGTGCACCTCCCTGCTGTCTGCAACCTACTACGGGACTACAGTGCACCTCCCTGCTGTCTGCAACCTGCTACGGGACTACAGTGCACCTCCCTGCTGTCTGCAACCTGCTACGGGTCTACAGTGCACCTCCCTGCTGTCTGCAACCTGCTACGGGACTACAGTGCACCTCCCTGCTGTCTGCAACCTGCTACAGGACTACAGTGCACCTCCCTGCTGTCTGCAACCTGCTACGGGACTACAGTGCACCTCCCTGCTGTCTGCAACCTGCTACGGGACTACAGTGCACCTCCCTGCTGTCTGCAACCTGCTACGGGACTACAGTGCACCTCCCTGCTGACTACAGGATCCTGCCTTCTGCTTCAGTGTTCCAGTCAGGCACTTGTGCCCCTCTGTACTTTCGAGTCCCTGTTCACACCTTCAGGGGTTCTTAAGTCAGAGGTATACGAGAGGCCGTTCTCTGCATTCCGGGCTCCACCTACCAGGTACGTGACACTTCCCTGAAAAAATGAGTTTTCAGGGATTTCCTAAAGGTGGACAGGGTAGGGGCTGATCGGACATACTGGGGCAGGGAGTTCCAGAGGATGGGAGAGGATCTGGAGAAGTCTTGAAGGCGAGCATGGGAGGAGGTAACAAGGGAGCTAGAGAGCAGGAGGTCCTGAGAGGAGCAGAGGGGACGATTTGGGCGATATCTGCAGATGAGGTTGGTGATGGAGATGGGGGCGATGTTGTGAATGGCCTTGTATGTTATGGTTAAGGTATGTTACACAATCATGTCATTTCTGGTGCTTGTGCAGTTCTTGGCTGTGTTGTTTACTGCACCCCTTACACTGTGACTAGCAAGGTGCTGCTTTTAAAAAAATATATAATCTGACATTTTGGGAATTTATACCTCTAGTTATAAAAAAATATCTATTTAAAGTGAATGTAAATGCTAGATTTTTTTAAAAATAATAAACATGTCATACTTACCTGCTCTGTGCCAAGTGCCCCACAGCAAGCCTCTTAAAATAGGGGCACTTGTGTGTTCTCTCCTGAGTCCTGCTCTGTGTGTCCATTGACACATAGAGTGCAACTCGCCCCTGCCCCCTGCTCACTGGCTGTGATTGCCAATGGCTCCCACTGCTGTGTCTGAGCCAATGAGAAGGGAGAGAACCTCTGCTCTTGTGCACACCAGTAGATCAAGTATAGGCCCAGGTAAGTATAAGAGGGGGCTGGGGGGTGGGGGAGCTACATGCAGAAGGTTTATTATCTTAATGCATAGAACCACCTAACAGATATACTTTAACCACTTACGGACCACCCGCCGTAGTTATACGTCGGTATTTTGAAGGGGGATATCGTTGTTATGGCAGCAGCTAGCTACCATAACCCCAGTATCCTCTTCTTCAGAGGGCGGTCCGCTCTCAGATAAAAGTGGTCTCTGCGGAACATTCGCTGCAAGATCACTTTTATTGGTGGCAGGAGGCCCCCCTCCCGCCACGCTCCGGTGCCCTCCGCCGCTTACTGGGGCCGGCGGAGGCAATCGGGTCCTTCTCCCTGTTAGGTATGGAGACAAGTGAGGGGAAGATGGCCCTCACCCTTCTCCATATCATTGCAGGGGAGAAGCGACATCAAAACATCACTTCCGCCCAAAGCTCTTAAAGAGACATTTTTTTCTTATTTTTTTTTATTGAATTTTAGTGTAAATATGAGATCTGAGGTCTTTTTGACCCCAGATCTCATATTCAAGAAAAAAAAACAAAAAAAACAACTTTAAACGCGCCCCGTCCCGCCAAGCTCGCGCTCAGAAGCGATCGCATACGCGAGCAGCGCCAGCTTATGAACAGTGTTCAAACGACACATGTGAGGTATCGCTGCGATCGTTAGAGCTAGACCAATTATTCCTGTCCTAGACCTCCTATGTAGCTCAAAACATGCAACCTGTAGAATTTTTTTAAACATCGCCTATGGAGATTTTTAAGGGTAAAAGTTTGTCGCCATTCTATAAGCGGACGCAATTTTGAAGCGTGACATGTTGGGTATCAATTTACTCGGCGTAACATTATCTTTCACAATATTAAAAAAAATTGGGCTAACTTTACTGTTGTATTATTTTTTAATTAAAAAAGTGTGCTTGTAAGACCACTGCACTCATGCTGAGGTGTGGAACAGCCAATCCTTGCAGAGCTGCTGAAGAAAGGAGTGGGGGAGGGAATTAAAAAATAATGCCTGTGTCTTAGGCTGTCACTCACAGCAAGGGGGAGTATTTGACAAAGTTTTTCTCAGTTTGTCAAGTTTTATCTCACTGAATAATAAAAGAGGATTGCTCAGAGATGGATTAACTCTGTGTGGCAAGACTGGGCTCAAATGATAGGAAATCGTATACTCTACAGTATGATAAACAAAAAAAAAATCAGGTTTACATCTACTTTAAGTGGCTAAGCTGATAATGTTCCTATGTATGTCTTGGGAAAAAAAAATATAGTTTCAGTTTTAGCAGTTTCTCAAAGGTGACCTAAAATCAAATTCTATTTTGGAATTACTGCAACCTTGTCCATCGCTAAAACGCGTTCCAATATATTTCTACCATTTTTGTGATGAGGTTGTAAGAGGTCACAAGGACATGGTATTATTTCATTCCAAGAACTACAAGGGTTGCGGAGATTGATGGTTCCGTGGCAGAATGATATTGTTCCTGAAGGTCTTTGGTGAAACTCATCTGTGTGGACATGTTCTTCTTACAACTGCGTGTAAATTTTTTTCATCAAACTTTACTTTTCACATCTACCTTACCTGTGGCTTAACCTTAACTGACATTGACAGTGCTCTTTCAAGGATATTCTATTTGAAAAAAATAAATTCTTGCCGGAGAGGAAACAGCTGTCAGAGCACATCCCTTCTCCGTAATATACTGTAAATATGTTTTTTTTTTTATTGCATCTTATTTTTTGTATTTGCTAACAATATAAGACACAGGTTACAGAATAGATGTACACGTTCTATAGTATCTGAGCTCATGTTAAGAAGACAGGAGTTGAGTGCAGCTGCCTCATTAATTACACAAACATCTTGGCTCTCTCTATGAACATCAAAGGGTCTCGAAGACTCCCGAGAGCATGGCAAGGATCCTGTTCAAGCCTATCTTGTCACAAGCGGAATTGACAGGAGTTACCCACAATTCTGAGGATGAGATTGTGCAAGATGTCAGGCTCATAATGCATCCAGCTATCTCTACTGCTTATCATAATTATTTCTGTATATATAGTAACTATCAAAAGTTGGATTGTGGGAAGGCTGTGTTCATATCATCAGTTGACTTTAACAAGGTTGACTGCAAATGTTGATTTCTGCATGCAAAGAAAACATATTAAGAGATGCTAGAGCTGACAAAAATAGAGTAGATACACGGGGGAAGCACGTTATGCAAAGTGGATAAGCGGGAATGTTTTCACACACAATGAAAAGTACTTTCAAATATATGTAAACCTACTTATTAAAATATCATATAAGCTTTTACAAAAGGTATTTATAATATTTTTTTTTTATTTGCAGTTTTTTTTTTAAATACCTGGCGGATCTGCCATGAAGGTTCAAGCACTTCCTGTTAGAAGGTGACAACACTCCAATTCTGTCTGTCATGGTCAATCTATCACACAGGTGTAGCGTACCTCACGTAGGAGCCGCTGGTGAATTGGGATCCCCCACCCGGCACAACCAGGCACACCGAATTTCCACAGGCTCTCAGAGTCAGAAAACAGTTCAGTGCTTGTTCTTGTATATTTATTGAGGGGATAAAACATAGATGGGGAGAAGGGGGATTACGGGATGCCCACCTGACTTCAGAGAACTCTTCAGGGACAACTCTCCTATAAACAGATTATATCAGGGGTCTCAAACTGGTGGCCCTCCAGCTGTTGCAGAACTACAAGTCTCATGAGGCATTGCAAAACTTACAGTTGCAAGCATGACTCCCTAAAGCAGAGGCATGATGGGACTTGTAGTTCCGAAACAGGTCGAGGGCCGCCAGTTTGAGACCTCTGGTCTATATACACTCCTCTGCTTCATCCAGCACACTTGCTTGCAGAAATCCTAGCTGGCACACTGATAGTTAATCTGACAAAAAGGCAACAGTCAGATCTTTAAGCAAAAGCCCTTTACAGGCAAGGACCCTGGGCCCCTTTGGGTTGTGTAGAAAAATACAGTGTCCAGCTTCACATCCCTGTGGCTACTGATCCCAGCACCACTTCTTCAGGCACTAACAGCCGGCCTGGCTGCAGCTGACCCTTTTACTAGCCCACTTGGCTACTTCTTCACAGTCCTCCCAGACTACACACTCACCAACTCATCCAGCTGTCTTTTCCTGGAGAACTCCTGGACGTGCTGACTCTCTCCTGCTGTCATCACACCTGACTGGGGATTGTCTGGGGCCCTCCTCAATACTCCAAGCAGCCCCTCCTAACCTCCCACCCATTGTTCTGGAAACTTCTCCAAGGTTCCAGCAAGTAGGGGGAGGTACCAGAGGTGCTACTTGATGAGTCATCCACTCTCCCTGAGTCACTTATCCCTGACCCAGATTCAACCCAGCCTGGCTCTCAGCCAAGCTAAATTTACCTACATTACAGCTTAAAGTAAGTTCATCTAGCACGCTAAGCTAGAGGATGCTACACAGGTTTCCAATAGACTACAATTGGACAGAAGCCAAGATCCATTGGCTCCTGTTGCTGTCAATCAAAGATAGTGAGAAGGAAGGGGGAACGGGGTCGAGCTGCACTGTGCGTGTCAATGGACACACAGGGCACGGCTCGGGAGCAAGCCCGCATAGCAAGCGGCTTACTATGGGGGCAATTAGCGGGGCGGGGGGGGGGGAGTGGCGGTGGGGAACCTAAGAAGTGGAGAATTAGGGCTGCTTTGAGCAAAACCATTACACAGAGCAGGTATGACATGTTTGTTTGTTTTTTTTTTCTTCTTTACAATCACTTTAAGAAAAATGAGCACTTCAAATACTCCATATAACAGTCAATCATGCGAAGACCATTTGATGTTTGTGTACATTTGTAGCTCCACTTTCACCACTGGTGATATTAATATTTTTAACCCAATTCTGCATATTTGACACATAGGAAAATTGTCTGTAAACAGACAGCTACAGTTCCTAATCAGCTTTTCAGCTACTCAGCATAAGTAATGTCTTGATCCTTTCCCCAACCTCCTTTGACAAGATCACACTGAGTCATTCCTGTATCCCTCAAACTGCTCTAAGCGCAAGTACGGCAGAGAATCAGTATTGTATGTTTTAACTAGACAAGAGTTCTTCTTTAATATGATGGCTTACCCATTTAGGCTGGGTTCACACTATTGCACTGTGGTTGTGTGCCCATGTGCGGCAGTGCTATTCATACTTAAAGCGGAGTTCCACCCAAAACTGGAACTTCCACTTTAAGGGAAGGTGACCCCCTGACATGCCACATTTGGCAAGACATTATTGTGGGGGGGGGGGGGAGCGGAAACCCTCTTTTTAGAGGGTTTCAGCTCCCACTTCCTCCCGGGGCACTGCGGCACTGGAAGTAAGTTCAGCTCTCCCCCCTCCCTCTCGGCAATCATCTGGGACACATCACAGGTCCCAGATGATTGCCCGGCCAGTCACAGCGCGGCTTGCACTTGCGCAGTGCGTGCCTGGCTGTGAAGCCACAGCCGGACGCCCACAGTGACAATGCCGGCGCCGCAGAGAGGAGGGAGAGAAGAGTGAGGCTTCTTTCCCCCGCATCGCTGGACCCTGGGACAGGTAAGTGTCCGATTATTAAAAGTCATCAGCTGCCGTATTTGTAGCTGCTGACTTTAATTTTTTTTATTTTTTTTGTCGAAACTCCGCTTTAAAGTGATTGTAAACCCTCACCTTGTAAAACAACCCATTCAGTTTACAATAGAAATGAAAGATAAAACATTTGTGTATAGATATATAAAAAAAACAAAACAATAAAAATAAATTTTTTATAAGTGATCACATTCCCTCTGTTCTCAGCTGCATAAGAGCTGGGGGAGGAGAAGCAGCAGCACACTAATCTTCCCGATGAATGGCTGTGCAACGGGGGCGTGTTAAGACATGTCTGATCATTGGAGGAGAGTACACTGAGTTCCCAGCATAGCTAGAGAACTGACCACACTGTGCTCTCCTGCTTAGTGTGGCCAGTTTTTAATAGGAAACAAGGGGACTAGCAGGAACACCAGGGATTTCACATAAAGAAAGCAATACAAAGAGAACAAGATTCTCATACAAGTACATGGTACAGCAGGCACATATCAGGAATATGAAGTATTGGGGTAACAAATACTTTAATTGCCCTCCAAAGCATCTTCCCAACAAATTTCAGACTGAACTCACCCAAGGGGAGCATGGAGAAACATTTGCTCCAAAAAAGACAAGCACTCCAGTTCTGTTTATTTCTATTTATCCATCCCAGGGAAGCAGAGTGCATACGTATAAGCCCCCTTTAAGACAATCTTTGGAATAAAAGTAGCTTAGTGTACAAAATACTGTTTTATATAGTTTGGTATCTCTCCAAAGTCCTGAAATCCATTACTGCCATCCAGTTATAAGCAGGTGTGCTTGCTATTGTTCTCAAGAGCCGAATGCCCATAGGGATATGACCCAGAGCACACACAAGGCAGCTGGAGGAGCAATTACCTGCACTTGAAAAATACCCAGTGACACTGTGCAACGGCCCTGATGACTCTCCGCTAAAGCGCCCAGCACACAACCAGCAGCACAGCAACATATCAATTACTTTGCACACTTAAAGGGTCATTAAAAAACAAAAAAACAAAAACAAAAAAAAAATGTTATTAAAAAGAGCTACTAATACTGTGTGCATATCTGTGTGTAAAATTATCTAAGATAGCTCAGTAGTTAAAGAAGATATCTGATATTTATGTCACTGCCTAGGCCTTTAGAAGAAGGTTCTTGAGCTTTGCTTTTTTGGAGACAGTTCAAGCTTTCTTTTGGTGGTATTTTCGGTGGCTGTATTTGATGGGCAAGTGGCTGCATTTGATGGGCACAAGTGGCTGTGTTTGATGGGCAAAAGTGGCTGCATTTGATGAGCAAAATGGCTGCGTCTGATAGGCATAATGGCTGCATTTGATGGGCAAGTGGGTGCATATGATGGGCACAGGTGGCTGCATTTGATGGGCACAATTGGCTATATTTGATGGGCACAAGTGCCTGCATTTGATGGGCACAGGTGGCTGCATATGATGGGCACAAGTGGCTGCATATGATGGGCACAAGTGGCTGCGGTTGATGGGCACAATGGCTGCATATGATAGGCACAAGTGGCTGCATATGATGGGCACACGTGGCTGCGTTTGATGGGCACAGTGAGGCTGCAATTGGTGGGGGGGGGGGGTTCAGAATTTTTCAGTGGTGTTTCAGTCAGTCTTCACGAGGTATCTAAATGGCCTACACCTTTAGCAAGGGCATTATTTAACTTTAGTCCGGGCTGCAAAGTTTGTTTTTTTATCTACAGATGCCCCTTATCTGCAGGTAGTTTTTTGATAAAGGTGAACTATGCCTTTTACCACTTCCGGATCACCCACCGCACATATACTACCGTAGGGCGGCCCGGCTGGCAGAACCGACGTACCTGTACGTCGGCCAATGCATTAGATACAGCAGGCGCGCACCTGCCGCGTGCTGCGGGAGCTCACCTGTGGGTCCGGCGGACTCGATGTCCACTGGCCACCCGCGATCGCGGCGAAGAGAGGCAGAATGGCGGTCTGCCTATGTAAGGCGAATCCCCGTTCTGACAGGGGAGAAGAGAGAGATCAGCTATTCCTAGTGATCAGGAATAGCAATCTCTCTCTACTCCCAGTCAGTCCGTCCCCCTGACAGTTAGAAAGCACCTCCGTAGGGAACACTTAACCCTTTGCTCACCACTAGTGTTAACCCCTTTCCTGCCAGTGCCATTTATACAGTGATCAGTGCATTATTATAGCACTGATCACTGTATTGGTGTCACTGGTCACCAAAAAGTGTCACTTAGACCCCTTTCACACTGAAGGCCTTTTTTCAGGCGATTTTGCGCTAAAAATAGCGCCTGAAAAACGTCTCCTATGTCACCCCAGTGTGAAAGCCAGCCCGAGTGCTTTCACGCTGAGGCAGTGCGCTTGCGGAACGTTACAAAAAGTCCTGCAAGTAGCATCTTCGGGGCGGAGTAGGAGCGGTGTATACACCGCTCCTACACTACCCCTGCCCATTGGAATGCATAGGCAACGCTCTCGAAGAGCCTGAAAAGCGATTCGGAAACGCTGATATACGGGAGGTTTTAACCCTTTCTTCGTCCACTAGCGGGGGTTAAAAGCGCCCCACTAGTAGCTGAAAAGTGCAGCTAAAGTGCCGCTAAAACTAGCGGCGCTTTGACTGATAACGTAGCCGTGGCTGAGTGTGAAAGGGGTCTTAGGGACAGATTTGTCTGCCACAATGTCGCAGTCCCACTAAAAATCGCAGATCGCCGCCATTATTAGTAAAAATAATAAAAAAAATTAAAAATCCCTAAATCTTTTCCCTATTTTGTAAATGCTATAACTTTGGACAAACCAATCAATAAACGCTTATTGCAAATTTTTTTTTTATTTTTTTATCAAAAATATGTAGAAGAATACTAGCCTAAACTGATGAATACATAATAGATATATATATATATATATATATATATATATTTTGGATATTGATTATAGCAGAAAGAAAAAAATATTGTTTTTTTTGTTCCAAAATTGTCGGTCTTTTTTTGTTTAGAGCGCACAAAATAAAAACCGCAGGAGGTGATCAAATACCACCAAAAGAAATCTCTATTTGTGGGAGAAAAAGGACATTAATTTTATTTGGCTACAGCGTCACACGACTGCGCAATTGACAGTTAAATCGCTGCAGTGCCGTATTGCAAAAAAATGGCCTGGTCAATAAGAGGGTAAATCCTTCAAGGGCTGAAGTGGTTAAGCTGATGCCACGTTAAACCATGGCATTGTTCAATCAATCTTCGTACCTCAGTGTTGGTGCTGCATTGAATTCAGTGAAGTATTTCCAAAACCCTGCAGGCAGAGTTTTGGCTCTTTACCAAGGGTGCAGTGATCTGCAACCTCCTAAGATACTTTATAAGAACTGCATTTTTTTCTTTTAGCACAAAAATCTGAGGTTGTCTTAAAAGTGGCAGATATGAAAGCCCAGCTTCGGCTTTCACACAGCTCAACACCTTCATTGTATTATAGGCCGGGTGAGAGCACTGTTATTCTGGGAGGATGTCATATGATGTCCTCCCCGGATGAAGGGCCATGCAGCGCCGCGATCTGTCACTGGCTGTGTCCACCAATGACTGATCAGTGTACCTGCCCTCTGCCAGTACCATGTGGTCACTGTGACCAATCACAGCAGATCACAAGACGGTTGTAAACAATGGATGGCTTCCTTCCATGCCATCCATTGTATACAATTGTGTTGCTAGCTGTGATTGGTAACAGTGTTCACATGGTACAGGCAGGGCTAATCACGGCCTATCTGTTCCATATGATTAGCTTTGGCCAATCACAACTAATCGCAACAAAAGACACTGAATGAACCAGTTTCATTCAGTAAAAATGATTGCTTATAACAATGAAATTAATTGGTACTTTTTCTACTCCCGATTGCCAAAGCCTGGCCCCACTAAAGTCTGAATGACAGTAAACGGGCCTTTTGTATAGAAAGTGTAGACCCCCTAGTATAAGCAATCATAATGTGTAAAAAAAAAAATCATGATCACTTCCCCAGAGTAGTACAATGTTACTATGGTAACAATGTATTGCTCTGGTCGCAGTGTGTTTAAAAAAAAAAATGTGAAAAAATGAAAAAAGTAATAAAAAAAAAATTGTAAAAAAATGTGAAAAAAATGATATATTTTTACATACTGTCATCAGTGTCTCTGATCAGTATCACACCAGTTATATGATAACGCTGTACTGAACTGGTGACAATGTTTAAAAAAAAATAGTTAATTTTAAGCTAATTAATTAATTAGTTAATTAAATTTTTTTTGTATTTTTTGTATGTAATTTCTTCATTTTCCAAATAATTGTGACAAAAATTACAACTTCAAAAACCTCGCCATGCCTCGTACTAAATACCCTAAACAGTCTACTTTCCAAAAAGGGGTCACTGGGGGACATTTTTACTGTCCTGACATTTTTGGCCTCAAGAAATGAGATAGGGTGTCAGTACGTCAGGACCAATTAATTTTTGTGGACTCTTTCACACAGACTAAATAATATAAACTGATTTGGGTTATTTTTTCACCCAAGAAATTTAGCAGAATACATTTTGACCTAAATTTATGAAGATTATTTATTTGCATAATTTTTAACAGAAACAAAGAAAAACATGTTTGTTTATTTTTTTCAAAATATTCAGTCTTTTTTACTTTTTTTGCAAAAAATGAAAAACACAGAGGTGATTAAATACCACCAAAAGAAAGCTCTATTTGTGAGAAAAAAAATGATAAAAATTGAATTTGGGTACAGTGTTGCATGACCACGTAAATTGTCATTCAAGATGTGACAGCGCTGAAACCTGAGAACTGGCCTGGGCAGGAAGGGGGTCAAAGTGCCTGGTATTGAAGTGGTTAACGAGGAACTTTACCCATAACAGTTTAAAAACAATTAATGCGCTTTAACAAAAGATCATACTGTACATTCAACATGAATAATTATGCTACCAAAAAGAGTGTGTGTTGTAAATTGCATTCAGCATTGCTCTTCTTGCTTGAGGTCCTCATTTTGTTGAAGCCCAGAGCAGTCACTTCCTTACTGGAAATTCCTCTCCTCTCCTTGGTCTCAAAAGCTATATGCCACTTTCTACAATTAAAATATGTACATTTTCAGCCTTGAGTGTATGTCTTGGCTCTGTTAGAGAGGAAGGCTGACAGAAGGTTTACAGCACTGAATTTCAGCCTGCCAATAATGGAGAAAGGAGAGGATATCAGGGAGATAAGGCACCATCCTTGTAAGTTTAACTGGTATGTGTCTCCCTGGCAGCAGAGTTTGTCCTGTCACCCCCCCCCCCCTCTTTTCTCCCTCCCTAATCTGTGTTCCCCTTTAGCACAGTCTGTGTCATTCCTGTTGCTTTCTTCCCACTTCAGCAACAGTACATCTTTAGGCTGTCAGCTGATCTGCCTCTAGTGGCTCTAATTTTAGGCACAGTGCCGAGAATAGAGAGAAACTGAGCATGTGCAGAGCAGGGTAAGACAGTGTATTACTGAATTTTAAACAGTACTACACTTATTTTTAATGTTTTCCAAAGCTATACCTGTAAAAGGGACCAGCATGAAGTGATCTATCAGGACTTAATGTTCTCACTAAAGTTCCACTTAAATGAAAATCAATACCTGCATTAAACTCTGCAGTCGTCTGGCTGGTCCACTAATATCTTTAGTCCTTCCTCTTGTTCCTCAGCAGTGGCAATGGGCAGCCCTTCCTCCTGGACAGTGCAGTGCTTAGTAATGATATATGAGTGCCAAGCTGCAGATGTGACCCCAGGGGGCATGTCCATGACACCCAGGAAGTGGGCTGGATGATGTTGGGTGTCATTCAACCCATAACAGGGCTTGTGCTGGATCAGAGAGCGGTACAAAGGATGAGGGGTATTGCAGCCAGAGCTGCATTTTTTAATTTTACAATAAATTTAGTGCAATTAATAAATTAGTTTTCTGCTGTCTAATGAAGTATTAAATGAGATGTACACATCCACACAATGTTCTATAGTAAATATTTTTGGAACAGTTAACTGAACTCTGCCTGTATAGCCTGAATATTTAAATATGCTTCTAGCAATAGAAATCTGAATCACAAAATATGGGCTGACAAAAAAAATAAATGGACTTGTCCAGATTTCACAAAATATGACATGAAATATATTTGTCTCATTTACAGGTATTTCTTTGCAAAAACAGCTACAAATTACATGCTGACTTGTTAGAATTTCTTCTAATGAAGGGTATGAAGGGTACGAGTATTGAATATCTGTCAGGTGAGGTTTTCTCAAATTTTCTCAGAGCTTTCACCTCGCTTCTGTAAACCCGACTTAGACTCTTGAATGAGCTCATGGAAGTCTGGGATCAATTTTTATTTTTATATATTTTTTTATGAATCAGTAATAAAAATGGCAGTTGTGAAGCTTGATGAACTGATTTGTGATTGACGCTTAAGCCGGCCATGTATGGATCCGAATTCGGCCAGGTCAGCAGGGACCGGCTGAATTTCAATCCATGTATGGGCAGGCTGGTTGTACACAAGTCAATCTATTGACATGTATACAACCAGCCTGTTGGGTTTTTCCTGAACGGATGCCGGTAGCCAGCAGCACTGATCATTGAATTCTGATGGTGGGGAATATAGAATACAATACCACAGCGGAAAAGATTCCTCCATCCACCTCAAATGAGTCATGGAATCGGCTAATTTTTTTGTTCCTTTTTTTTTCACTCCTCTTATGCCGCGTACACACAAGCGGAATGTCTGACAGAAAAAGTCCGATGGGAGCTTTTCATCGTATATTCCGACCTCGTGTATGCCCCATCGGACATTTTCCGTCGAAAATTCAGACGGACTTAGATAGAGAACATGTTCTATATTTTTCCGATGGAACTAATTACTATTGTAAAAAAACGCTCGTCTGTATGCTGTTCCGACAAACCAAAAACGACGCATGCTCTGAAGCAAGTATGAGATGGAAGCGCTCGGTCTTTCTAGTGCCGTCCTACGTGTTGTATGTCACCGCGTTCTTGACGGTCGGACTTTGGTGTGACTGTGTGTATGCAAGACAGCTTGAGCGGAATTCCATCGGAGAAACCTTTTAGGGCACTTTTACACTGGGGCCGGCGGGCATCAGTGATAAAGTGTCGCTATTTTTTAGCGGCGCTTTACCGTCGTTTTAGCGTTGCTTTTCAGCCGTTACCGGGACGCTTTTAACCCCCGCTAGCTGCCGAAAAAGGGGTAAAAGCGACGCTAGAGCGGCACTTTGGCGGCGCTGCCCATTGATTTCAATGGGCAGGGGTGCTTTAGAAGCGGTGTATACACCGCTCCTGAAGCGCCTCATAGATGCTGCTTGCAGGACTTTTTTTAGCGTCCTGCCAGCGCACCGCTCCAGTGTAAAAGCACTCGGGTTTTTACACTGGAGTGACAGGAGATGCGCTTTACAGGCGCTTTGCAGGCTCTATTTTTAGCGCTATAGTGCCTGTAAAGCGCCTCAGTGTGAAAGTAGCCTTAGTGCCAGTGTTCACTGAAGAAATGAACTGACAATGCTGGGGAAAGTGGCAACCATGAGAAGGTCAGGCCGTTCTATCGTGTCCTTTTTCACCTCCCTCTAGTAATGTAAGATACAGTGAGGGGAAAATAGTATTTGATCCCCTGCTGATTTTGTACGTTTGCCCACTGAAAGAGAAATGATCAGTCTCTAATTTTAATGGTAGGTTCATTTTAACAGTGAGAGACAGAATAACAACAAAATAACAACATATCCAGAAAAACGCATATGAAAAAAGTTATAAATTGATTTGCATTTTAATGAGTGAAATAAGTATTTGACCCCTTCGCAAAACATGACTTAGTATTTGATGGCAAAACCCTTGGTGGCAATCTCAGATGTTTCAGGTTTCAGGTTTGCACACATCAGGAGGGATTTTGTCCCACACCTCTTTGCAGATCCTCTCCAACTCATTAAGGTTTTGAGGCTGACATTTGGTAACTCAAAGCTTCAGCTCCCTCCACATATTTTCTATGGGATTAAGGTCTGGAGACTGGCTAGGCCACTTCAGGACCTTAATGTGCTTCTTCTTGAGCCACCCCTTTGTTGCCTTGGCCATGTTTTAGTCATTGTCATGCTGGAATACCCATCCATGACCCATTTTCAATGCCCTGGCTGAGGGAAGGAGGTTCTCAAGATTTGACGGTACATGGCCCCGTCCATCGTCCCTTTGATGCCATGATCTCCTTAGCAGAAAACCACCCCCAAAGCATAATGTTTCCACCTCCATGTTTGACGGTGGGGATGGTGTTCTTGGGGTCATAGGCAGCATTCCTCCTCCTCCAAACACGGCGAATTGAGTTGATGCCAAAAAGCCTGATTTTGGTCTCATATGACCACAACACTTTCACCCAGTTCTCCTCTGAATCATTCAGATGTTCATTAGCAAACTTCAGACGGTCCTGTACATGTGCCCTCTTGAGCAGGGGAACCTTGCGGGTGCTGCAGGATTTCAGTCCTTCACAACGTAGTGTGTTACCAATTGTTTTCTTGTTGACTGCGGTCCCAGCTGCCTTGAGATCATTGACAAGATTCTCCAGTGTAGTTCTGGGCTGATTTCTCACTGTTCTCATGAACATTGAGGCGAGATCTTACATGATGGAACCCCAGACCGAGGGAGATTGACAGTTATTTTGTGTTTCTTCCATTTATGAATAATTGCACCAACTGTTGTCACCCTCTCACCAAGCTGCTTGGCGATGGTCTTGTAGCCCATTCCAGCCTTGTGTAGGTCTACAATCCTGTCCCTGACATGCTTGGACAGCTCTTTGGTCTTGGCCATGGTGGAGAGATTGGAGTCTGATTGATTGATTGCTTCTGTTGACAGGTGTCTTTTATACAGGTAACAAGCTGAAATTAGGAGCACTCCCTTTAAGAGAGTGCTTCTAATCTCAGCTCGTTACCTGTATAGAAGACACTTGGGAGCAAGAAATCTTGCTGATTGATAGGGGGTCAAATACTTATTTCGCTCATTAAAATGCAAATCAATTTATAACTTTTTTTAAATGCGTATTTGTGGATTTTTTTTGTTGTTATTCTGTCTCTCACCGTTAAAATAAACCTAAAAGCTGCAGATTTAAAAAGATTTAAATGGACTTTTGAAATTTTACTTAAAGTGTTAACGCTTATGAAATTGTATTAAGTGGTTTAAAATCTACTTTAAACCTTGCAGCTTAATACACCATATACTTTAAGGGCTCCAGTCAAATTTTGGCGCACCGGCTATTACCCTGGGAGGGGCTATTTTGTGTAGCCCCTCCCAGGATAATAGCAATCTAAAAGTTCTTTGTTAAGAACATCATATTTGCATCTGAACTTCATCATATAGGCTAAGTAAATTCACGTTTTACTGTACAATCTATCATACTGCTACAATGTATTTCTTGCAATAGTAGCAGGTTTATTAAATAACTCACTATTCTTTGCATAGCAATTAATAATATTAATAATAATAAAAATAATACTGAACAATATCTGTGATTCAAAATTACTGACACCTGCATATGTTGAAAAAAAAAAAAACCCCTACAGCTACCGATTATTTAGTCTACGATAGCTGCCAAATTAGGCAAAGACAGATAATAAGGTATCCGCCAACAATGTTTTGAAGAAGCCTGTGCTAGAAAATATCCCCAAGCTATTCCAACACCTTTATTGAAATGTAGCGCCGCCCCCGAAGGAGCTGCTGATTTAGTTCGGTCCTATGATGCTGGCTTGACCATTTGAACTCCTTGCCCAATCTGGCTCACAGTCTTTAAGGAGCAGACAACAGACCAATTGTGAAAGTAATTCTCTTATATTAGATTCAAGTGAAAAGATGAAACCAACATACAAAGAAAGCAAAAAGAAAGAAATCAACAGATTGGATAAAGCACACTGGGTTGAACCGATAAAATGAAGTAGTGCAAAAATGCATACAGGGTATATGTTTAAAAATATACAAGGTTACTCATATACATCAATTGATGATGGTTTGGGCCCATACAATTACCAGCTTAAACAGTAACACTGTCACCCAAGTTGCAGCGAGGGCAATCAGAAGTGGATACGTCTAAGCCCCTCAGCTATTCTGCCCACTGTTGCACTGGGATGGCTATGCTAGGTCCAAATCTGCCTGTAGGACTTTATCAAGCCAGAATGGCCAAGGATAGATTACATAAGGTGCGATTTAGGCAAATCTATTTGGAGGGCAGTCTCTGAATGGTTTCTTCTGCCGGCTATTGTTGGAGCCCTTTAACAGTGGTGCAATTGTAGTATGTGGAAAACAAAGCCTGCATTCAGTAAATTCCAACGTGGTGCAGACGTATTTTGTAACAGGAAGGCAAAATAAATTTGATAAGAGATCCAATCAATTTAGATGAGTAGGATTAACTTAAGGTGAGGGTCAGGTATAAGTCTATTGTAAGCTATTAGATTAGAGAAGGAGAGTGAGTGTATGACAACAGATGCTGCAGAATCCAGTTCCTGTCATACAGTGTGAACAATGGGTTAACAACCCTCTCAGTAGTCCTGCATCTCACCTTAGTTGCTAATGGAGGAGGGGCCCCTCATGGATCATTGGCTCCAGCTCCTGTGAACAGCACAAGGGATAACGAAGCCAATGACCATGACTGACCCTGTTCAGGCTGGAACTGGTAAATATGCAAGCATGACTACAACTAAATTCCAGCTGACACAAAGGCTACATTCACCCCAGATGGCTGGATGCACTAGCCTCAGAGGTCCACTCCGCACTTTTTCTCATCCTGGCACCAACTGCTCCAAACTTTCCCGGGCAGTACACTATGCATCCCTTGTTCTCCTTCCTATTGTTCCGTTGCCTAATGGGAACTGTGGTCTTTTCAGTATAAAAGCAACACCATCTTCCACAGGAGAAATGAATCTCCCATCATGCCCTACCCAGCAGCATCTTCCCTTCTCTCAGCCTGGTGTTGCCCAATGAGGGGGGGTAGGGTGAAAGAGGAGGAGAAGAACCCAGAAAGTTCACAGGCAGGCATGTCTGAACCTGCCAATCTAAGCACTGATAGTCCCAGATAGCTAGGAGGGGGTGAATCCTCCAATACCTGCTATAGAATGTATAACTGAAGGCATTTTTTAAGTTTTGAATTGAGTGGAGGGGGGTTAGACCAACTGTTGGGTTTTTATTGCTG
Source organism: Lithobates septentrionalis (assembly GCA_037952835.1). Lineage (NCBI taxonomy): Eukaryota > Metazoa > Chordata > Amphibia > Anura > Ranidae > Lithobates > Lithobates septentrionalis. The sequence goes on from JBBDGP010000651.1 coordinate 1,868,504, forward strand.
CCTGTTCTGGTGACTAGAAGTAAAAGTGGAAAAAAAAATCCCAATCTTTAAGTTGTCACCAGAAATCTACCAATGGGAACACTAGTTCCGGTGACAAGCAGGAATTGCTTCACTTGGGAATTTCCTATCATCCTTCTTATGTAGCTGTGGGATGGGAAGTGAACAGAAATCACCCCATTGAGAAATATGGCAAAAAAAAATATAGGGGTTATAAAACTCCCTTACTCTATTAAAAATGAAAAAAAAAAACAAACCTTAGGCTTTAGTTCTAATTTAAACATATTTAGTTCAAATACGCTATTCTAGCCCTTAATTATTCATCTACGGGTCTTGTTTAAAAAAAAAAAAAAAAAAGAGAGAGGGTTGTATGCATCAGCTCTTTAAAGGTCTCTGTGCTAAGATTTTCCTGTACTATAAAGATGCAGAAACACCTATTAGTCTTAAACACGGCTGAGAAAAATAACACATTATTTTCATTATTTACGGCAGACTGCTAACATTAACGTATCACTTAGTTAATTAGGTGGTCGCTAATTAAAATAAATTGCTATCATGCAGTACAGGAGGGGGATATATATATATATATATACACATATATATGTTATATATATATATATATATATACACACACACACACACACACACACACACACAACAGAGAACTAGGCCCTTCTATTCTGCAATGGGAATAGATTTGAATACTAAGTCTACAAAACAGGACTTTCAAGCTTTTTGAAGTCTTACCCACAATTTATTGAAACAGCCATTCCATCTCCTCCATTGGTCTACACTACTCTGGATAGCCATCAAACAGAGTTTAACAAATAGTGATATAGTATTGCCCCATGGTGCCCAACCTGAGGCCCCTTTGACATTTTTGGGTGGCCCTGGGGGCCCATGCAGACAGTAGTTCTTCTTACCTAGGTGTTATCTTTGGCCAGCAAATTAAACATTTTCTTTCAAATGGCTTTTAGTAGCTAAGTGCCTTGTTTTTGTTGTTTTACTAATTTTTCTTCGAATTTAGCAATGCATTGAAGATTATACACTGTTATGCCTGATACATCTAGCTAATTATTATTATTTTTTTTATACAGAATTTATATAGCACCAACACTTTTCACAGCGCTTTACAATATAATGGGGGACAGTACATAACACAGTTCAATACAGAAGCAATAGGCGGACCCTGCACATGGAGCTTACAATCTAAAAGAAGAGGGAGGTGGTACTGTCAGGGCTGGGCTCAGCCGATTCCTTCTCTGAGCTGGCCGCTCAGCTGTCGGCTAATTGCCAGCTCCTATCTCTCCACAGTGACTCACCTGTTGATGATATCCTGCTCGTCAGTCCTGCCTACTTAAGCCATCCAGCCCAGATGATCTCTGCCTTCGCCTTGGTCACATCTCTAGAGACACTCTCCTGTGTTCCTGTTAAAGACTTGCTTGGCTGACATTCCTTCTGGCTCCAGATCCTGCTTGCTGTTCTACTACGCTCATCTCTGGCTCCCTGACATTTTGCCTTGTCTGACTATCAAATGCACAAAAACCCTACTCACAAGTGTGCTGAAAAAACAAGCATTTTATCACATAATATTCCACTCCAGCACCAGGATGACATCACAAAGCCCAATCGATCCCTCAGTATAAAGGCTTACATGTTTCAGGGGATGTGCCCCCTTCCTCAGTGCCAAGTACCACCACCAAATGCAAACCACTGAAGTGGATTGGGCCTTGCCCCAACAGCTCTGCAACAATGTGTAATGCATGCAGTTGCACCAGAGTGTTGCAGGCTTTCCAATGTAACATATCACCTTCAACCTGCTTGTCTAATGGCTCTGAAAAGTGGTTCACTGCAGATTTCTTTTTAGAGGAGCGACAATGACAGCCATACATATAAATGAGCCTTTACTGTACATAAACTGCCCATCAAAGAGAATAGGTATTTGAGGGTGGGGACAAACCAGGGACTGCCATTATTGTCCCCTTTAAACTAAAAGGCATGGTACATGGCTGATCATGCTGCTCATGGGAAGCAGCAGTGGCCGGTCTTATTTCCTGGAATCTGCAGCCCCTCTGTGATTTTCATGTTGACTTTCTAACTGGATTATCAGGCAAGATTGACAAAATTAATCAAAGATTGAGGTCAGCAGGGGAATCATTAACACAAAGTAACTGTTGACCACAAATCATCTTTAACTCTTGTACCTTAATGAGCTGACCCCTCACAGGCCCAATGGTGGCACAGCATGCTGATTATCTTGTTGTGTGTACAATTTTTGGAGATGGCACCTGGGCCTAGGTGTTAGAAGGTAAGTCTGGAACCAATTCTAAATAATTCCCTAATTAACTAATGTACTGGCGTATCAAACCCCATGCTTTTCTTCCAAATTCTATTGATGCAAAGAAAAAGTTAGATGTGAAACAACAGCTTGTGAACCACTCATGATCAGCACAAAACATACAATGAGAGGTAGCATGTTGTACATTGCATCTCTCCATCTCAGAACAGAAGATGAATGGAAGACATTCACAGATTAGCAATACCAGGCATTGTGAAGCAGCAATCAAATTAAGCAATCAAACACACATTAAACGGCTAGGAGAGGACCTAAAAGATTGTAAAATGAGATTGATCTGATGTCTGCAGATGGAGAAGAATAAAGTTACTCATAGACAACAGATGATGATTATCACAATGAAGTAATGATGTTTGTTTGGACAGAGAATGTGGTACACACCATCACAATCATTATTTAACCAATCATTCGTCAAAATTCTATTATTTTATGTTTATTGTTAAAGTTGAACTCCAGCCTTCTGTCTCTTTAAAATGGCTTGGTCCAAAGAAACAAGTTCCTTCATTAATAGATAACACACAGTCCATATTCCCATCACACACATTCCTGGAATAAGCTCTTAGGTACTGGGTGCTGTAATGACCGCCAGCTGGATACTGGAACCTATACGATATGTAGATATTCCCCAGCACACCAAGGATCATTAATTTTGTCCAAACATTTTTTTTTTATTCAAGAAAGATCACATCACAAAACAGTGTAGTGCAATTTTTCGAAGTCATGCAGGACTTCTTTGTCAGGCATGTGATGAAGGGGTCCTGCGTGGCCCAGAAACGTTGCACTACACCATTTTGTGATGTTATCTTTCTTGAATAAAAAATCGTTTGGACAAAATTGATGATCCTTGGTATGCTGGCGAATATCTACATATCATTAATAGATAAGCTTGCTGTATAATCTGCATGTAGCATTAGCTACATACAGCACTGTATTCTGGCAGCAGTGCTGGGACCTCCCGTCCTATTCCTGAAATAAAATCGTGTCAGGCTGAGTGCTGCTCAGTTATTTACAGGAAGTTTTGTATTTTCTGAATCAATACAAAGCTTCCTCTCTTCCCTTGATTGGCAGAGACGGAGATTGTGACATCATCTGTCCACTTTAGTGAGAGGGCCTTAAAGCTTGAGTTTATGCGCAAAGTGCAGGAATCAGAAGTATGTAATGTACCTAGTGCAGGGGTCCATGGTGGGTATTATACCTAGTGCAGGGGACAGTTGTGTAATTCAGGGGTCAGGTGTGTAAGATACATAGTGGAGGAGTCAGGTGTGTGAGATACATAGTGGAGGAGTCAGGTGTGTGAGATACATAGTGGAGGAGTCAGGTGTGTGAGATACATAGTGGAGGAGTCAGGTGTGTGAGATACATAGTGGAGGAGTCAGGTGTGTGAGATACATAGTGGAGGAGTCAGGTGTGTGAGATACATAGTGGAGGAGTCAGGTGTGTGAGATACATAGTGGAGGAGTCAGGTGTGTGAGATACATAGTGGAGGAGTCAGGTGTGTGAGATACATAGTGGAGGAGTCAGGTGTGTGAGATACATAGTGGAGGAGTCAGGTGTGTAAGATACATAGTAAAGGGGTCAGGTGTGTAGAGTACAAAGTGCAGAGGTCAGGTGTGTAAGATACATAGTGGAGGAGTCCAGTGTGTAAGATACATAGTGGAGGAGTCAGGTGAGTAAGATACTGAGTGTGGGGGTCAGGTGTGTAATGTACATAGTGTGGGAGAGAAGTATGTAATGTACATAGTGCAGGGGTCAGGTGTGTATTGTACATAGTGCAGGGGTCAGGTGGGAATTGTGCATAGTGCAGGGGTCAGGTGGGAATTGTGCATAGTGCAGGGGTCAGGTGTGTAATGTACACAGTGCAGGGGTCAGGTGTGTAATGTACATAGTGCAGGGGTCAACTGTGTAATGTAGAGAGTGTCGGGGACAGGTGTGTGTGTGTAATGTACATAGTACACGGATCAGGTGTGTGTAATGTACAGAATGTGTAAATCAGGTGCATGTACAGTTTAGGGGTCAGAATCATATACAGCTCAGCACATAGCACCTCTGTGATTTTTTTTAAATTCCGTTCTCTATATATAGCATATCAGTAACACCTATGCACATACAAATACATTGCATATACGAGGGTTTCTCAACTCCAGTCCTCAAGGCGCACCAACAGGTCATGTTTTCAGGATTTCCCTCAGATGAAACGGCTGTGGTAATTACTAAGGCAGTGAAAACTGATCAAATCACCTGTGCAAAATAGTGGAAATCCTGAAAACATGACCTGTTGGTGCGCCTTGAGGACTGGAGTTGAGAAACACTGGCATATACCATACATACACATTGCATACATATTCCTGCACACAACATACATACACATGCATACAGACTGCATACAACATACATGCAACATACACACACAGGCATGCACAAACACTTGCCTTCCTGGTGGCATCTTCAGTCCTTGGTGTCACTGCATTTGCTGGCAACATTTGTTTCCCCCACTAGGTTCAGTCCACTCCCACCTAGCCCACTTTGCTCTAGTTCTGGCTCCAGCACAGGCACAGCTCCTCCTTCTCTCCCTCTGCTTCTCCTGGCATTTTTCATAATAGTGAAACATGTATGGCTCACAAAAATGACATTGCGCACGCCATGCTTTGTTTACATTTCTGCAGTTTTAATTCTGGAGATGTAAACAAAGCGCAGCATGCGTGCTATCAGCAATCCGGTAATGACAGGCAACCGGAGCTAAATTCCAGTATTGCCGGGTCAAATCCGGTAACAAAAACGTTTTTTTGGGGGGACTTTGAGTGAGGCACAAGACATGTAGTAGGGTCAAATGTGTAACTTCCACAAAGTATAATATTATATACATTAAAAGAGAAGTTTTTTTTATTTTTTTATTTAAGAATCATACTTATCCAGGTGGATGCAGCATTGGCCCAATGCTGCATCTGTCAGCTGCCGGCTCTAAGACTGAGAACCGAGCACTCAAACACTGCTGATCGCTCAGTTCTCAGAGCTCTATGTACAGAGAGCTAGTGACTGTCAGTCACTGCTGTTTGCTCTGCCCCCGCCGTGCTCACTGGAGACCTGAGCTGTGGAGTGGGCAGGAGCGGCTGGCTCAGGCTCTCAGCAGCTCGCTGAAAGGCTGAGCCGGGTGCCGGTCCAGGTATCTGTGTGGATCCCGACCATACAGTCACAATCTATTCCCAGTCTGGACCGGCTCTGTGATGTCAGCCAACAGCAGAAAATGGGTCACAGGAGTGCAGAACCATCTTTGGCTATACTCCTCCTTTAAGTTGATCTCTTCAATATTTTGCTTAAAATGATCCTTAAAAGAATGCTGTAAATCCCAACAATATAGAGACCAGACCTGAAGTATGTATTGTATGTATTGTATGTCGCCTATACGATGAAGTGTGAGACCTTCTGATATTTAGCAGGTCACATTGTTAATTGGCAGGAAAAGAATCACAGGCCTCATATGCCAGTACAAAAATTGTATTTTTGGATTTGTCTTGTGGGTATGCTACATTTTAGGTAAAAGCTGCAATCGCACATAACAGGTGGAGACAGCTGGAAGATTGGAGTTGTTTTCCCATTCCCCTTCTGATAGTCCAGGGACATTTATGACCATTTATGTATTTATTCTGCGTATATTCTCTGGATATGCAGTATATATTTAATTTCAATTTCATCTTTTGTTGTCTCTCCTGTGCTCTAACATGTGTTTTATTTTACCTTCATATACCTAGACATGTGAATTTACTCTGCATATATGGATATCTCATGTGTAAATCCTCTCCGCCAAAAATTGTATGTACTAATATAGGATGATATGTTTACATGTATAATTTTATATCATTTTTGTATTTTCTTGATCTTGTACAATAATTGAATTTTTGTCCCCTTTATGGTTTGTTTCCCTTCCCCCTATGAGCAGTCATCATGGCTGCTGGCGCCGCCCAAGTACCGGGGCTGATTTTCCTAGATGTGCCTTCCCGGCAAGGTAAGGCGGGGAGGAGGGGCTCCTGCATGGATGGCTCCCCCTCCCGCCGTTCCCCATTGGATACCCAGGCTGGACCTGGCTGCCATATTGGGGATTCCCCCTTGCCGGCGGCGTTCAGGGACATCCCCGGACGTCTCCGCTCACTGCGCATGCGCGGGGCCCCGCGCGTGCCACGTGATGCGGATGCGTCACGCAATTGCGACGATGATGACGTCAGCGGACGGAGCTTTCGCTCGCCCTGAACGCCGAGGGGACCACACGAGGCCGCCTTTCGGCTGCCATGCCCCCAAGCGCGGTCCCCCCGGAGCGGTCTTATTAGTGGAATGCTGGCACCTGTTACCAATCAATCTACGTCGGAGTCCCGCCCTAATATCAAGGGCTTATATACACTCTCTCATCCTCTCTTGACTATCCTGAACACCTTTCTGTCCAGCTGACGGTCTCTCCTGCAGCTTCACCACTCTGTTTTCACGTCATTGCACTTCTGTTGCCCTATATATAACATTTGGTCTATTACAATGACCATATATACATATTAAATACTCAAATGTATACAATACTTTTTTACTTTACTCTATATTTTCAGACTTGCCAAATGGTAACCTGGACAGGCGTTTACTCAGCCTGTTCAAGGTAGTGACCAATCCCGGGCCAGGTCACACCTAAGTGCAAGCACACAGGGCAACATAGTGTGGTCTCCGCACTACCTTCACCTTGCTTACTAGGTAATATACTTGGTACACTAAATATTTTTTCTTTGTTTTTCCCCACTTGTGGGCACTTGTTCACCCGTTCTCACATCTATTACCCTTAAGTGGTCTTTGTTTTTCACTTTCCTGTGTGTTCACCTTTCACATACACTTGTTGTCCACATCAGGGATTCTTGTCTTTGGTTCCTACATTTTCTTCCACTCTCAAGCGCTATTCCTCATTAATCACATTCCTTATTCTATTCACACCCCCTTTTTTTACATGGTCGAGGTACCAATTTGCAATCTATCACTCCCTTCTTTATTCTTGTATTTCTCTTACCCTTGTATGCACTCCGTTATATATTTTTTATGCTAAAATAGGTATTTTAAACCATAAGTATGGCATATATATATGTGTGTACACACATATGTATATGTGTGTGTGGACTTCTCTACGCACAGACACATACACCCAGTATGCATTGGCCAAGGCCAATGTAATGGGTGTATATATGTATCTATGGTATTTTACAACCAAGCAGATACAAACACATATACACTTTTTAGACCTTACGCTGGAGTGCATACTAATATATAATATACATTATTCCGATCTTTGTTATTTTTTTCTCCCTGGGTTGTTGCTGCAGGTGTCCTCCCTATCTGACCGGCTGAGTGGTCTGCGCATAGGGGGCGTCTCACAGTGTGATCTCTTGTAAGCCACATTTTTGGGATCTCCCCCTGGGAATGGGGGCTGCGGCGGTGATGCCATGAGACCTCTGGGGGAAGGTGAACGGGCAATCTTTCGATTTTAAAGGGATCTATCCAACAAAAAGCTCCTGGGTTTAGGACACTCATTATTGGCAAATTGACCTTTGAAGAAGACCTGGAATATATAGGTCGAAACGCGTCAGGTCCATAAATTTTGTTATACGTCAACGCATATGCCATGTTGTCATGAACATATGTATACAGTGTATGTGTTGAGTGTCATGTATTGGTAAACACCCTTATTGGAGCTCATTCTTTTTAACCAGTGTGTTGAAGCCACTTTTTGTACAATAAAGATATATTTTTACATATTGGCCTTCTACCCTCTCTTTTTTGCTGCCAAAAAACCCCAATTGGGGAATCTGTTTTTCTTTTTTGTTACAGTCACAATCTATTCCCAGTCTGGACCGGCTCTGTGATGTCAGCCAACAGCAGAAAATGGGTCACAGGAGTGCAGAACCATCTTTGGCTATACTCCTCCTTTAAGTTGATCTCTTCAATATTTTGCTTAAAATGATCCTTAAAAGAATGCTGTAAATCCCAACAATATAGAGACCAGACCTGAAGTATGTATTGTATGTCGCCTATACGATGAAGTGTGAGACCTTCTGATATTTAGCAGGTCACATTGTTAATTGGCAGGAAAAGAATCACAGGCCTCATATGCCAGTACAAAAATTGTATTTTTGGATTTGTCTTGTGGGTATGCTACATTTTAGGTAAAAGCTGCAATCGCACATAACAGGTGGAGACAGCTGGAAGATTGGAGTTGTGCTGCTAAATTAATGTTTATCACAGAACCTGACTACGCTCCACAGTATTGTTCAAAAATCAATCCTGAAGCCTCTTATATCTGTGTATTACATATCATAGGGGCAACATACATACTTCAGTTAAAGGTCTCATTGTAAGTGAAGCTATATGGTATTGTAGATATGATATGATAATTGTAGGTAGAGTGATTGAGGCTACATGTGTACAGATCACACAAGTGAAGTTGTAACATTTGAAAATGTTAAATGGATTGGAGAACACAGCAAAGTGTTGACTTTTGGAAAGGTGTGATGCTTCAAGCACACGGCTGCGGGACCCACTACCACAGCATACAGCTGCTTATTGAGATGCATTAGAAGAGGTGGCTGTACGCAGTTGTTTGGCAGGGTCTGTGTGAAGCACACGCTTGCGCACAGACGTATGTTCCAACTGCACACTATCTGCGTTTGGAGCATATGTCAGTGCGCATGTAGGTACGTTACACAGCCCTTGGTACCACATACAGCTGCCTTTTATAATGCATGTCAATGGGCGCTGTACAAGGTGGCAGCGGGTCATGGGAATGTCATTTATGCAGGCTCGTGTGATGTATGTTCCCTGTACAGTCACATGTATGAAGCCTAAAGAAAAGGAAAAAGGATTGCACATAACATATGTAGCGGTTATCTACTGAGAACATCAGTATTGCATTGTGGAATGTGGGTGGGGCAGTGCCTAAGCTCTGACTTTTAGAAAGTCAGCATTGGCATATGGTGAGGGTGGGATGCCACTAGCAAACTGGAGCTGTGGATTGAAAAAATTAAAATTTAAAATAAATATATCATCAGTTATTAGTACTCTTGCCTTGCAGCTTAAAGTCCTGGGTATAGGCTTCTCCTGGACCGTGACCTGCATGGAGTTTTCAATCTCTCTCGATGTTCATGCGAGTTTCCTCCAAGTGCTTTCACTTTCTCCCACAAAACAAAGACTAAATGCTTTACTCACACATTGGCCCCCATAAATGAGGCTACTTGTGTTTTTCAGGCATCTTTCTATCTATGCCTACAGAAAGACAGGAGCTGGAGAAAGCCATTGAAGTATATGCCAAACCTTGCATGTATAATTTAGAAAGGCACAACATAATTCCTAACAAACTAGGATGACTGCACTGAGCCTTTGGCTTCTTCTACAAAGCACTTGGGAGGCACTTATCTTAAATGTCCCTGTGAACTGAGCCTAAGCGTGAAAGGTATTGGTAAATACGCTTCTTCAAGGGACTGATGGGAATGCATCTTTCTAAACTGTAAGGAGCAGCGTAATATATCATGTACAATTGCTACCTTTTGCACAGATTTCTTTTTAGATACAATGGCAGGTACACTATATGGCCAAAAGTTTGACATTCACCTACAGTATATTAGCTCGTTGCACATCACATTACAAAACCTTGGTTAGTACCATGGAGTTGACCCCACTTGTTAGTTATAAAAGCCTCCACCCTTTTGGAGACACTTTCCACAACAGCGTGTCTGTGGAAATTTGTGCGCATTCTGCCAAGAGTTGAAACAGCAGTGGTGACATCTCTGGGTCCCTGAAATACATGCATGGAGAGGCAAGAAAGAGGTCTAATGCCCTGTACACACGATTGCACATTCTGACAACAAATCCATCGGATTTTTTCCGACGGATGTTGGCTCAAACTTGTCTTGCATACACACGGTCACACAAAGTTGGTCGGAAATTCCAAATGTCAAGAACGCGGTGACGTACAACACAAACGACGAGCCGAGAAAAATTAAGTTCTAAAGCCAGTGTGGCTCTTCTGCTTGATTCTGAGCATGCATGGCACTTTGTGCGTCGGAATTGTCTACACACGATCGGAATTTACACAAACGGATTTTGTTGACGGAAAATTTTAGAGCCCACACACGGTTGGAATTTCCAACAAGAAGCTCCGATCGCACATTTTCTGTTGGAAAGTCTGATCGTTTGTACAGGGCATAACTGTGTAATGAATGTCTACATCAAGTTTACTTATACCCACACAAGGAAAACTGCCAAAATTTTCAAGGCTTCCAAGTAGCCCCCTTCATCAGGGTTAAGAAATATACATGTAAAAGCAAGTTAGGTCTTTGAGGTATGCAGGTGTGCCCTTTACTGGAAATAGTTGAGCTCAATAATTAAAAGGGGTGCTCACAATCTTGTGGTGTAAACAGATGTAGCTCCCTACCCTAGGCTGGTTGAATTTAGTTTTTGACTCTGTTGTACCCAGCTGAGCAGCAATTCATTTTTCAGGTTTGGTCAGGTCAATCCCTAAGCCTGGGGGTTGATTGCTTCAGTTTGCCTCTGGAAGAAGCTTCCAACAATAGAGTAAGAGGGTTAGCTACTGGGTTTTGACCTCTTCCAACCCCTGGGAGGTAGGTCCAAAAGGGGTGCCTAGGGGGAAGATAAATGTTTGGGAGGGTCTGTTCAGAGCTTTCTCTCTCTCTTGGAGCCTCTGCCCTGGGAAGCAGCCTGTGTTACTGAAGATCTGTTGTTGTCAAGCCTCAGCATGTGCTTGGCTGAGGGCCTTGCAGAAACTTAGACCTAAAGGGGTTGTAAACTCTTGTGTTTTTTTCACCTTAATGCATCCTATGCATTAAGGTGAAAAAACACCTGGCAGTCACCGGCCCCCCAGCCCCCCCCCCCACGTTTTGCTTACCTGAGCCCTGGAATTTCACCTGGCGGAGACGCGCTCTCCCTTTGCCCGGAGTTCTCGGATCAGCCATTGGCTCCCGCTGCTGTCAATCAAATCCAATGATATGGGTGCCAGGGGGTGGGGCCAAGTCTGGCATTTGTGTCTAGGGGCGCAAATGCTGGACTCGGGAGCACGCCCGCAAGGTAACCCCCCCGGAGAGCGCGTTTATCTGATAAAAGAAGGAGCCGCGAGAGCCGCCGGGGGACCCCAGAAGTCGGTGTTTGGGGCCACTCTGTGCAAAACAAACTGCACAGTGGAGGTAAGTATGATGTTTTTTATTTTTTTTTTAAAAATGCGAATCTTTACAATCACTTTAAAGGGTCAGTTCACATTTACAGAAAATCTGTAAGGTAAACTTTCACTGGACCCCCTAGCCGTACCACTATACAGGAGTCCCGCAATCTCCCACTGTGAGACATCGGGTCACCGCTTCACCAGTCCGGGATTTCAAATCCCTGCGGCTTAAACCCCTATACATACCTCTTAGCGTGTACAGATAAGAGGCACTCTAAATGGTCAGCGCTGACCAATCAGAACCCTGCCTAGCCCATTCTGCCAGCGCTGAAGACGAGGCAAGAAAGCCGTGGGGATCTCAAACCCCTGGACCAGTAAAGCAGTGACCCAATGTCTCACAGCAGGAGATCGTGGGACTCCCGGATAGTGGGACCAGGGGGGATGGGGAGGGGGTCCAGTGTAAGTTCACCTTACAGATTTTCTGTAAAGGGGAACTTACACTTTAAAGAAACCTCCTGAAAGACATTGCCTGTGAAAGCTTTCACTAAAGAGTGTCACAGGGAAGCTGGTTGGGAACTTTCTCTGGACATCGTGTGACCTTGCCTAGAGGAGTGCAGGTGCTTTGAGGGTTAGATGCCAGAGGTTGTTTCATTGACTGTGACTACTCTAACAGAATCTCATATTTGCTGGCTGTCCCCTTTACTTCCACCAATACTTAAGGCTGCTTTGGAGCAGAATGTGTCTGCCTCTGTTGACTTGTGTGTTTTGGAGTATCCTGCACCCTCTTCCCTCTACCTGTCTATGTTCAAGTATTGCAGTAAAGCTTCAATTAACACCCCTAGACTGAGCCTGAATTTTGTTGGTGTGCTTTGGAGTTGGTATACGGGAACAGGTAAGGGAGACCTGGGTTATTCCCAGCAGCTCCTCTGGGGTAAGCACAACATAGTGGTAATACATATATATATATATATATATATATATATATATATACACACACATCACTCACAAAAGTGAAATGTGAAAATGTGAGATGCTATATATATATATATATATATATATATATATATATATATATATATATATATATATATATATATATATATATATATATATAATATATATACAGTGGCTTGCGAAAGTATTCGGCCCCCTTGAACTTTTCAACCTTTTGCCACATTTCAGGCTTCAAACATAAAGATATAAAATTTTAATTTTTTGTGAAGAATCACCAACAAGTGGGACACAATTGTGAAGTGGAACAAAATCTATTGGATATTTTAAACTTTTTTAGCAAATAAAAAACTGAAAAGTGGTGCGTGCAAAATTATTCGGCCCCTTTACTTTCAGTGCAGAAAACTCACTCCAGAAGTTCAGCGAGGATCTCTGAATGATCCAATGTTGTCCTAAATGACTGATGGTGATAAATAGAATCCACCTGTGTGTAATCAAGTCTCTGTATAAATGCACCTGCTCTGTGATAGTCTCAGGGTTCTGTTGAAAGTGCAGAGAGCATCATGAAGACCAAGGAACACACCAGGCAGGTCCGTAATACTGTTGTGGAGAAGTTTAAAGCCGGATTTGGATACAAAAAGATTTCCCAAGCTTTAAACATCCCAAGGAGCACTGTGCAAGCGATCATTTTGAAATGGAAGGAGTATCAGACCACTTCAAATCTACCAAGACCTGGCTGTCCCTCTAAACTTTCAGCTCAGACAAGGAGAAGACTGATCAGAGATGCAGCCAAGAGGCCCATGATCACTCTGGATGAACTGCAGAGAACTACAGCTGAGGTGGGAGAGTCTGTCCATAGGACAACAATCAGTCGTACACTGCACAAATCTGTCCTTTATGGAAGAGTGGCAAGAAGAAAGCCATTTCTCAAAGATATCCATAAAAAGTCTCATCTAAAGTTTGCCACAAGCCACCTGGGAGACACACCAAACATGTGGAAGAAGGTGCTCTGGTCCGATGAAACCAAAATCAAACTTTTTGGCCACAATGCAAAACGATATGTTTGGCGTAAAAGCAACACAGCTCATCACACTCAACACACCATCCCCACTGTGAAACATGGTGGTGGCAGCATCATGGTTTGGGCCTGCTTTTCTTCAGCAGGGACAGGGAAGATGGTTAAAATTGAGGGGAAGATGGATGCAGCCAAATACAGGACCATTCTGGATGAAAACCTGTTGGAGTCTGCAAAAGACCTGAAACTGGGACGGAGATTTATCTTCCAACAAGACAATGATCCCAAACATACAGCTAAATGATCCCAAACATAAATCTACAAAGGAATGGTTCACAAATAAACGTATCCAGGTGTTAGAATGGCCAAGTCAAAGTCCAGACCTGAATCCAATCGAGAATCTGTGGAAAGAGCTGAAAACTGCTGTTCACAAACGCTCTCCATCCAACCTCACTGAGCTCGAGTTGTTTTGCAAGGAAGAATGGGCAAGAATTTCAGTCTCTCGATGTGCAAAACTGATAGAGACATACCCCAAGCGACTTGCAGCTGTAATTGCAGCAAAAGGTGGCTCTACAAAGTATTAACGCAAGGGGGCCGAATAATTTTGCACGCCCCACTTTTCATTTTTTTATTAGTTAAAAAAGTTTCAAAAATCCAAAAGATTTCGTTCCACTTCATAATTGTGTCCCACTTGTTGGTGATTCTTCACAAAAAATAAAAATTTTATATCTTTATGTTTGAAGCCTGAAATGTGGCAAAAGGTTGAAAAGTTCAAGGGGGCCGAATACTTTCGCAAGCCACTGTATATATTTTATATATATATATATAAATATAGAATGCTTTTCTTTGATGCCATACATCTCAGCTCATCTCGGTCTCTATACAGCTCACTACATGTACTGCCATTTACGTAGCTGGTGCTATAGAAAGCTTGTGACTTTACTTCAATAACAATGTGCCCCCCCAGGGAGTTTCTACTCACCCACCTTGCTGTCATAAAAGCATATTGGCACAATCTTCTACATCAATGCATTCATGGCATTAGGCAAGCTCGTCCATAATAAGGAATGGGATTTACAGGTTCTGCGCTCATACAATTTAAATGGTTTGCTGGAATCTCGAGTGTTCATCCTATCTGTATGTTAAGTGAGATACTCAATCCCTCGTAAGATCTGCTCTTGACATCGGTGTACTTGACTGACAACATGAGCCAAGATGAAGAACGCTGCCTTCCAATAGGAAAGGAACAGCTTATTTATAGTCACAAATTAACTGCAAACCATTTATATGTTAATGATCTACCTGCGGGATTCTTAAGCGCTACAGTGTATTTGTGGCTTGTTTGTGTGGGATTCACATAGCATATGTCAGGGACTGGAATCCACCACAGAGAGGGAACAGGAGGAGGGGGAAGATATTGCAGTGGACTGTTCTGTACTACCCATCTCCCCATTTATGTAAATAAAGACAAGGAAGGAAGGGAGGTGAGATGAACACAGTGGCATACCCTGTGCACTCATTTACTGCGAATAATAGTCTAAAGGGCACAGAACAGTGTATGAATAATTACACTTCTAAAATCTGAACTCCAGGCAGATATTAAACATACAAATTAATGTAGTGCTGTAATTATTAATACATCATTAAATGTGGTATTGAAATAGCAGTGTGAGTGCCTACATTTTACCTGGTATCGGCCTCTTGCAGTCCCCTGTACAGCACAGCTGGGGTGCGACAGTAAAAAAGCAGCACAGTGTTCATGCAGTGTTTATGTGCTGACAAGGAGCATGCTGATAGGAGAAGAAAGCAGAGTAACAGAGAGAAGAGCTTATCCCTGTGCTGCTGTCAATCAACCTGGAAGACTGAGGACATGTAGTGCCAGAAAAAAAACAGCCCTGGGGCTTTCTACCGCCTCTCCCACTCTATTGCAAACCCTCTCCATCCTGTCGGACACACGGAGAATAGAACACCTAACAGCCAAAGTTGAGGGTTCATCACATAGATTTTCACAAACATGGAAGGCATGGGATGAATCTGAATATAGCTCTGAAACATACAGTCCTATTTAAGTAATAGCTGATTTGTTTAGTCAATTTATCCTTAGGATGTCGCTGACTCCTCTAATGCCCTGTACACACGGTCGGATTTTCCGATGGAAAATGTGTGATAGGACCTTGTTGTCGGAAATTCCGACCGTGTGTGGGCTCCATCACACATTTTCCATCGGAATTTCCGACACACAAAGTTTGAGAGCAGGATATAAAATTTTCCGACAACAAAATCTGTTGTCGGAAATTCCGATCGTGTGTACACAAATCTGACGCACAAAGTGCCACGCATGCTCAGAATAAATTAAGAGACGAAAGATATTGGCTACTGATCTGTTTATAGTCCCGACGTACGTGTCACCGCGTTTAGAACGATCGGATTTTCCGACAACTTTGTGTGACCGTGTGTATGCAAGACAAATTTGAGCCAACATCCGTCGGAAAAAATCCTAGGATTTTGTTGTCGGAATGTCCGATCGTGTGTACGGGGCATTAGAGTTGATTATGACCTCCTATCATTGATGTCTTGAGCTGCTTTTGTACCCCTTACGGATATTGATAATATATACCAATGAAACCGAATAGTACATATGATAAACAATACTCTTATCTAGATGGATTTTCCAATATCTCTGTATTTACATTGGCCCTTTATAACTCATCCTAACTTGATTTACATTTCAATTTTATTGACAGTGAAAATTTGCATTACCTATGAATGATGGTGATTATTACTTGTTATCTTGTGTCTACATGTAAAACTTGTTAAATAAACATTTAAAAAAAAAAAAAAGACAGCCCTGGATTCAAGGTAAGTAGCGCTACAAAACCTAATTTTTCTTTTATCTTAAATAAGCTATGAATCATTTATTTTCAATGTGCTCTGCTTTAGGATATATAGATAGATATGAATGAATATGATGAGCCGAATAAAAAAAAACCTTTTAAGTAGATAGCACGGCAAGACCTGAAAGTAAGGAAAGTGTAGCATAATAACACTGTACCAGCCCTGAGCCAATTTCAATTTTAATCTCCTAAAAATATATTTTTAGATGTATTTTTAGCAGGTATGTAACTGCATCCTCCTCCATTCTTCCTCACTAAAAGTGGGCCTGCAGATGGGATGAAACTGCTCTGAAATGTCACTCCCAACGCTGTGTATTGGAGCAGGGACTTCAAACCCCAGCCTCTATTTAAGCACTTCTGACAACCATATGCTGTAGGTACCTGGTGACCAACCTCCGGCCCTTTGGTATTTGAAGTATGGCCCTTGGACCTCAGCAGTCTGTAGTGGGAACATTGATTAGATAAGCATTGACCTCTACTTGTCTCATGTAACAAGCTCCCAGTTTCATATGGTCTTCTGTAGCACATCCCCAGGCAAAATGTAGCATGTCCACACTCTCTACCCCTAATTTTCTCTAGTGGTCATCAGTTTCTGACTGTCCTCTCAAACATTACATACACTGAATATTTTGTGCGGCCCTTCAGTGAAGTCAGGGGCCACATTTGAGGCCCCCTTTGGCTCATAAGTTGACAACCACTGCTGTAGGTGTTGCACTGTATTTCCACCATGATGAGGAGCAGCATGCCTATGCACAGTTGAAGTCTAGAAGGGTGACAATGCTGCAGTAACTTTTAAAGCTTTATTACAGCATTGTCAACCTTACTGCCTCTGCCTTGCTTGGCATTAAAAAGACTCTGGTTAGCCCAACCCTGACCCACTCACCTTCTTCAGGCTCCCCAGCAGCTCCATTCCTCAGAGCCAGGAGTCAAACCCCGTGTAAGCTACATGTTGGATACTGTTGAAACTTATTTAGGATTAATGATGTTTTCTCTTTACTTGACAATGCTTGGACCCGATTGCTGGCCACCTAGACTTATGCACTGCATCATGGCCGGTGGTCACATGCTCCCTCATACCTGGAAGCAGAGTGTATTTGCCTTGACTGTAATCCGCTCCTGATGCTTTCCTAGCCATTTCTGACTGGAGTGGTGATATATCAAATCTGAAGAAGTGGCTAAGATTTGGGATAGGCAGAACAATTATTTTCAAATTTGGGAATTGTGGGATCACTCACAGCTTGGCCTTCCAAATAACACATTTCCATGTTGAAGTGAGTTGGATGCAGAACCTGTTTTGATAATTACTTTGATAATTACTCTCAGTTTTTATCATCCTTCCTCATTCATCCTTCTCCCTTTGTTCCCCCTTCTTTATCTGGGGTTACATGTTGCCTATTAATGGAATAGAGTTATGCACAAAACACCAGATATCTTCAGCAACTCCAAGGTTGATACTGTATATGATATATTTTGCCTTATTTTAAGGATCGTGTAGATTACTTTAAGTGCTGTTTCCTGATATTTTTTGTCCTATGATCATTTTCTATTGCTAGCCTTTTGGTTTTGTATCTTCCATTGCAAATACTTTGGAAACATATACTTGAAAATACTTGAAGACCCCTGGAGGAGAACCTTTATAATCAGCTCAACCAACATTGAATTTTCTGTGTTTTATTTTTTCTAAAGATAGGGACAGTTTACTGTGCTTTAGACTTTAGTGGAGCCAGACTGTGCCCAGTGGGAGTAAATGATGCCCAATCTTAGGTATTGGGGGGAGAACTAGTTGGTGTCAGTGGGAGGAATAGTGCCCCATCTTTGGTCTCAGTGGAAGGAATTGTGCCCCATTGTTGGTGTCAGTGGCAGGAATTATGCCTCAAAGGTGGGATAAAGGCAAACAAATGACTGCATCCAGCCCCAGAGCCGCAGTTTGGAGACCACTGTTTTATGATATAGCAGATCATAAAATATATAGATGATCATATAGCACTACACTACAGCAAGCTGTATCCTTTAGGTGTCCTGATTACCTTTTTGGGCTCTTGTGTGGCAACACAAGTACCACCTACTATTACTATAGAATATCATATATCGCTACACTACAGTGAACTGTACCCTTTAAGTGCCCCATTGACTTTTTGGGCCACCTATTATTACTATAAAATAACATATACTGTATCACTACACTACAGCAAGCTATACCATTATATATCTCCACTGACTTTTTGGGCTCTTGTGTAGCAGCATAAGTCTCACCTATACAGATCCCACCTATTACATAGTTATATAGTTAATCTGGTGGAATGCTCTTTTGTACACACAGAGCTGAAGAAGGTATTTCATAAATTTTCCTTCTCTTTGTCCCCAGTCACCCACTCTATATTATTTTGTGAAGGGCCTACATGCAGAGCTTATTACTAATATTAAGCTAATATTATTGCTTATTTCTTTGCGTTTGTCTTACTATCTTTTGCAATCTGTCATTCATTTTGAATTTTTGCTGCCTTGATTTCCTTTTTACATATTCTGTTATATTCCTTGTAATATTTAAATGATGATAGTGTTCCTTCATTTTATTTTGTTATCATTTATAGCTTTTTTAACCTTTGGCTGTGAGCCATATATGTTTTATTTTTTGCCTTTTAAACTTGATGCCCATGTGAATATATTGCGCAGTGTGTTCACATACAGTGGTTTTGAAGAATTCCCATTTCTGTTCTGTGTTCATGGATGCCAATACAGTGGAACCTTGGATTGCGAGTAACGCGGTTTACGAGCATTTCGCAATACGAGCTATATATTTTTTTTTAAATCCTGACTCGCTTTGCGAGCGTTGTCTCGCAAGACGAGCAGGATTCAAGCCTCTGGGGTGTGCAGTACCGCATTTGGCCAGAGGTTCGGGAGCGACACTGATAGACCACTCGAAGACGCTTGGCAACACTCAGAGACACTCCGTTCCCGAGTGTCTCCGAGTGGTCTCGGAGCATCTCCGGCGCCCCCGCACCTTTGACCACATGCGGTACTGCATAGACAAGCAGTGGCTGTGAAACGGATTATCTGAGTTTTCATCATTTCCTATGGGGAAACTCGCTTTGATATACGAGTGCTTTGGATTACAAGCATTCTTCTGGAACGAATTATGCTCATAATCCAAGGTATTACTGTATTCCCTCCCAGTCTACGTCTTAGAGAGCAGCCCTCATTCTTGGAAAATGTGCTCTCACAAAGTTAAGTGTTATCTTTTCAGTACGTGCTTGTTGTATACAGCTAACATTACACAAAATCATGTTATGGTCATTGCTACCTAATGTTCTTTTATGTGAACATTAGTAATCAGCTCTGCATTATTTAAGATTACCAGGTAAAGCAGAGCATCATTCCTAGTCAGGGCCTCTATGAATTGTACCATAAAATGGTCTTGTAATGGGTTTATACATTTTTGCCATGTAACTGTTCACGCAGTGCTATTACTCCAGTCAATTTACGGGTAGTTAAAATCCCCCATTATTATCACTGTCCCGGCCCTTGCAGCCCTTTCCATCTGTTCAAGGAGCTGGGTCTCCACTTCCTCATTAACACCTGGAGGTCTATAACAAACCCCAATTATTATCTCTGTAGTACGCACACCCATATGCAGCTCTACCCAGAATGCTTCAGCCTCATCACACTCTCCATTAACTAGGTCCTCTTTAACACTCGCTTTGAAATCACTCCCCACAGACACCGCTCCCTTCATGTTTTACCGTGTCTCTCCAAAAGAGAGCATAGCCAGGAATATTAATAGCCAGTCATGTGAAGAATGAAGTCAACATTCAGCAATACCAATTAAATTATAGTTCTCCTAATGCACCCAAACCTCCAACTCATATTTTGCTTGGCAGGCTTCTGGCACTGGGGAACAAACACTTTAATACGTTGTCACAATCTGCGCACGTATTTTGCATATTTTTTATTTTGGTACAAATAGGACCATTTCCAATGATTGTTTGTAACATGGGAACCTTCTTATCATCTGCCATAGCTCTGTGTGACCTGTTTGCCCCATTATAGTCTAATACATCTTCCCCCCTTCAATCCTAGTTTAAATAATCCTCCAGCCTTCCCATAAACCTCTCCCCCAGCACAACAGACCCCCTTCCATTTAGGTGCAAACCATCTTTAGCATATAGGTTGTACCCCAATGAGAAGTTAGCCCAGTTCTCTAGAAAACCCAAACCCTTCCCTCTTACACCAGGTCCTTAGCTTTGCATTCAGCTCTCTAATCCCCCTCGTCTTTACTGTGTTGCGCATGGCATTATAGAATGTCATATATCACAAACTTATAGTGAGCTTTACCCTTCATGTGCCCCCATTGACTTTTTAGGCTCTAATGTATCAGCAAAATGTCACCTACACAAATGCCACCTTCCATTACTAAAAGGGCTAGAAAGAGGGGTGGTTTTAGGGACTTTAAAGGAAAGGCATGTACTCATGCGCCTCCATCTCTAAATCTGAGAATAAGAGGAGTAGTTTGGGACTTTAGATGAGGCACTTGACACTCTACTTGGTAAAAATTCATTTTGAAATGTTTATTTACATAAACAGATAGCATAGCACATTGCAGTTTTTATATGCATGGGTATTAATGATTTCATTTATATACACACCAATGACATATTGACAATTCATATATGTACATAGATAACAACATAGCACAATGTAGTAGCCAGTTATGTAAGCCAATTATACTCTATGTGATAGAATCAGTTAAAATGGAAGAAAATTACATCCAATCCAATAAAGCTTGACACATTTTGTGGATTCTCTCAGCCACAGATTTGGGCACTTTGCACACCACAGTGTGGAAATACTCTGATTATTTCTGGAGCTATCAGTTTGCATCATCATAGAATACAGATGGTGACCCTCACCCTCCCGTGGATATATATGTGTGCCCGATTCTCCCGCGGGTTCCTATCACTACAACTCCCGGGACAGACACTCACATCAGCCCTAAGTTTGCAATACCACATGTTTTGAATCTTAGCTGATATATATGTAGTGCATCTGCTCCTGAGGAAGTGGCGTGAATCCACAAAACGCGTCAAGCTTTATTGGATGCAGCCATGTCCCTACTTCACAGTTCATTTTCCACTTTGACTATTATGTAATTTTTTACCATTTTAACTGATTCTATCACATGGAGTATAATTGGTTTACATAATTGGCTACTGCATCGTGCTACGTTGTTATCTATGTACATATATGAATTGTCAATATGTCATTGGAGTGTATATAAATAAAATCATTAATACCCATGCATGTATAAACTGCAATGCGCTATGCTATCTATTTATGTAAATAAATATGTCAAAATTAATTTTACCAAGTTGGGTGTCACGTGCCTCACCTAAAGTCCCAAACTCCTCTTCTTATTCTTCCATTACTATAAAATATCATATATTGCTACACTACAGCAAGCTGTACATTATATGCCCCTATTGACTTTCTGGACTCTTGTGTAGCAACACCAAAGTGTCACCTACACAGGTGCCACCTACTATTACTATAAATATCATATCACTAGACTACACTATAGAGAGTTGTACCCTTTATATGCCCCCACTGACTTTTTGGGCTCCTGTGTAGCAGCTTAACTGCCACCTCTAATAGGTTAGCCCCAGTTAGCATTGTGCAGATTGCTCATGCCACAAGAAAGCTTTAAACATCAACTGGATAATCACTTTGCCTGACAATAAAAAAGGAAAAAAACCTTGCAAAACAAAACAAAGCTTCAACAGAAAAAAAAAACTGATACAAAGCAAACATAATAAAGTATTCTATTTCCAGGCGAGTATGTTTCAACCAAAAGGGAAAGATAAGCAAGATTTTGTCACGCCTGAAAGTAATCCCTTTCTTGTTTGTCGAAAACTATTTCACCAGCTCCCTTTCAAATCTTTTTGATCATAATTAAAAGGAACAAATGCAACTTCACAGCGATGAACAATAAAAACATATTCACACATAAATACAAACAAACACCAATACGTATCTTGCTGCATCTGCTTTTCTTCAAAAAAAAAAGAAAAAGAAAAACGAAAGAATGTTTTATACATCCTAGCCTTGGTGCACATTTCTCATTTAAGAAGGTAAGAACTGAAGCTCTTACTTCCAGTGACAGGTGAACCACAGGGGATAGAACGGATCAAGATATGCACGGAGCAGCTGTCTACCTTTTTGGCTTTCCTCAGATACGTCCTGGCAGAGTCCTTGAAAGCTTCTTCCTCTTCAGGATCCTTGGCTTGCAGATAACAGACCCATCCTAGCAGATACCAAACCTACAAGACAAGGCCGTTCTTCAGGTCACAAAGTGCATAATTACAAGCAAAGAACAGCAAGTCAGACAGGTAGAGAAGATAGGAGACTAAGTTATTAATATTTCTCCTGGATAACCACCAATGGCGATCGTCAGTCTGTATGCAGAATAACAATACAGTTTTCTGTCGATTTGGGTCATTTTGTATTACTGTACTTACCTTCTTCCATAACAAAGTATAGTTATATTTCAAAGAGACAGGTTAAAGCTGAACTGAAAAATTCAAAACTACACTTGCCTTGAGGCCATCCCCACACTACAGAAGTTAAATGCTCATTGTACAAACAATGGCAACCACCCCAACCTATAACTAGCCTTTGCAGCAAGGAGCACATGAAAGGACATTGCACATCAAAAACAAACAAAAATTCCCAGCACACTTCCCAGCTAGCCTGCAAAAAAACAAATTGACCCTGTCTATTAGTTCACGTAAAAAAAAAAAAAAGGTGTTTAGTCGCACACATTTCCAAACATATGTGTAAGCCGCAATTTACTGTGGTCCTAACTCTATAATATTGAGAGTCTGAAAAGTTGGAGCACATATAGCAATAGATAGATTAGGGGCAGGTTTGCCTGGAGGGAGCCCAGAAAGGGCACAATGGCCGGTGCATCCCCACACCTATTCACCAACTGTACAAACAATGGCAACCACCCCAAACTATAACTAGCCTTTGCAGCAAGGAGCACATGGAAGGACAGATGTCCATTGACCCTGATGTCATCAGGTGCAATGCAGGAGCAGCAGTCCTGCATTTTAAGTCAGGACACTGAGGACCTGCCCACAACCCAGGGAGGAAAGAAAGAGCACTAACTGCTGGGAGAGCGAGTAACAACATAAGTAAAACTGATGTTTCTGTTCCCCCTAGACCAGGAGTGTCAAACTTAATTTCATTGAGGGCAGCATCAGCTTTCTGGGTGCTCTCCAAGGCCAGTTTTATCTGTAATGCCGCGTACACACGAGCGGACTTTCTGGCAGACTTGGTCTGGCGGACTGGACTCTGTCGGACAATTTGATTGTGTGTGGGCTCCTGTGGACTCTTTTCCCCAAAAGTCCAACGGACCTAGAAATAAAACATGTTTCAAATCTTTCCGACGGACTCGAGTACGGTTGAAAAATTCCACTCGTCTGTATGCTAGTCTGACGGACTAAAACCAACGCTAGGGCAGATATTGGCTACTAGCTATCAACTTCCTTATTTTAGTCCGGTCGTACGTCATCACGTACAAATCTGTCGAACTTTGGTGTGATCGTGTGTAGGCAAGTCCGCTCGTTTGAAAGTCCGGTGGTCCTAGGCTGCAAAGTCCGTACCTAGACCTAGTCTGTCGAAAAGTCCGCTCGTGTGTACGCGGCATTAGAGTATGTCCTGAGCGCCCCCCTTGCATCAGATGTCAAGAGCCCGCCCACCATCAGAAGTCCAGAGTCCCCCACCCACCCTTACATCACAGTGCACCCCCTTTCCTTGTGCTGCTGCCGGGAAGAAGCTGGGGGTGGAGCTAGGAGCAAGAAGTGCAGGGTTTGGAGGAGGACCAGAGGAGGGCTAAATGCTGAGACCAGCAGGGGTGGAGATGAGGGGGAGCGGTGGCTGCACAGGATCTGTAGGAGGAGTTCTGTCTTCCTGTCTGCACTGCCTGCTGAGACAGGGAAGGGGGGGGAGCAGAGACGGGACTCTCCATCGTTGCATGGCGAAGCACAGGATGTGATGGAGGTGATCTGTCCACCTCTCTGCTGCTGACTGCTGAGACAAGGTGGGGTCAACAACGAGGGGGTCGCCGCAGCCACAGGAGAAGCGTGAGGGCCACATGAAATGTCCCGGAGAGCCAGATTTGGCCCCTGGGCCTTGTGTTTGACACATGTGCCCTAGACTAAAACTAGCATTTAAACCTTGCAGTGCAGTGGGAGTACCACTGCAGGGGTGAGTCTAGGTTCACCCCTATGCATACATGTCACTAAAGTCTACAGGAAGCAGCCTCAATCTGAGGTGTATGGCTCCACCTAAAATGAGGAAAAATCCCTTTATTTTGGGGATTTATGATGGAATGAGACCTATTGGTAAATTCTGGTCAAAGAAGGTTCTGAACTTGCACTGGTTCAGTGGGAGGCTTTTGGGTTTCTTTTGGCCCACCTCACCATAACCTGCTTTTACTTTATGCTTCATGCACAATGGGCATAAAAAAGGCCGCTTTTATGGGTGTTTGAGGTTTTTTTTTTGTTTGTTTGTTTTTTTTAGCCTCTAAACGTCCCTCTTTGTTCGCCTATGTGGCCATGCACACATAGACGTTTACAGGTGAATTAGAAGAAAAGCATTTAGAGGCTGAAGGAAAAAACATCACTTGTGGGTTCAGGAGAGAAGCGCTTGAGCAGAAAAAATGCTGGTAGGGCAGGGCTTAAGGTGCCCTAAAGGGGAAGCAGGCACATTTTGTGGCACAATTTACTCTTCGTGTCTTATTCACTTCACAGCGACGCTACACTTGACTAACTGTTTACAGTCTTCCTTACATTGTGCAGCACTTGTGAGGGCATTCCCGTGGAGACTGTATCTCGCTCTCTAGCCCAGCTTTGATGTCACCTCAATCCATGCTGCTAGACATGCAGCTTCCTCGTGACATACAGCTAGATACATAGGGGCTCCATGGCACGGGTCCAGTCCCTGATACATTGGGGCATCGGCTGCTAGTGAGGGGGTTACATTAAATCGTCACCAGAGCACACCGTTATCCTTGCTATTCACACTGTACATACACTGGTTGGCTGTTTAAGCACCAAACATACTACTGGTTACTCATGGCAATGGCAATCTGATCTTCCGCTTGAGACATTGGGCGTTATTTACTAAAGGAAAATCCACTTTGCACTGCAAGTGCACTTGAAAGTAAAATTGCTGTAGATCGGAGGGGGACATGCAAGGAAAATAAAAAAGAGCATTTTAGCTTGCACATGATTGGATGATAAAATCAGCGGAGCTTGCACTCATTTCAGATCTACCCCTTAGATCAGTGTTTGTCAACTCCAGTCCTCAAGGCGCCCCAACATGTCATGTTTTCAAGGTCTCCATTATTTTGCACAGGTGATTTGATTAGTTTCACTGCCTTAGTAATTACCACAGTCGTTTCATCTGAGGGAAATCCTGAAAACATGACCTCTTTGGGCGCCTTGAGGACTGAAGATGACAAACATTGCCTTAGCTTGAGAGCGACTGCACTACCAAGTGCCCTTGCAGTGCAAAGTGAAAATGCTTTCGGAAATAACCCCCACTGTCTGCTTGGAGACCTTTAGTAGTACACATCCCCTGATGTAAGCCCTGTTTTTTTTATACACTTGCCTTACATGCACCCCTTTGCAGGAACTTCAGACCAGGCATTTAGTAACTTTTACTAAAGATTCTTGCAGGTACAGGGTTAACAGATCAGTCTTCCACAGTTTATTAATAAAACAGTTCCAATTCCTTCTAATTTAGTTAGCCCATGTCATACCTCTAAGCAAGGGAGAGTACTTTTACACAGAGCTTACTAACACATACACAATGCAGTGCAACAGCAAGACATAGGGGTTGATTTACTATAGGCAAACAGTATATTTCTCTGTCTTTGCAGAGAAATATAAAAAAAAAAAATTGTGTAGAAAAAAAAAAAAACACTAGATCAAGGTTTGATCTAGGTCAGCCCCAGGGTTAGTGTTTGGGTCAAGGTCAGGGTCAGTATTTTTTTTGCACAGGATTTTTTTTTTTTCTTAAATTAGTGTCAGTGTGTTTTAGACAGGATAAAAAAAGCAAAATGCGCACTACTGTTTCTGGGCTGTACTACGGATACAAACAACAAAAAGCACACACATATGTATACACACCGATATACACACATATTGCTGCGATCGTCAGGAACATTATTTATTTTGGGTTGTTCTTTGGTGGTAGGTTATGGTAGTATCTAGAAATATACAGTTAAATTTAATTTAAAAAATGCTTTTTTTTTTTTACTGTTGGGCAAGTTTTCCTTAGATCAATGTTTCTCAACTCCAGTTACATAGTTACATAGTAAGGTTGAATAAAGACACCAGTCCATCCAGTTAAACCTTAGTGAGTATGGGTGTGTGTCTACAATTGTCCCTAACCCTGTACATCGCACACTCACATTAGTCCCTACCCTCAATCCAAGGTCCCCATTCATATACTAGGGCCAATTTTGGACAGAAGCCAATTAACCTACCAGCATGTCTTTGGAGTGCCCTTCAAAGCTTCCAGTTCTCAAGGAGCCCCAACAGATCATGTTTTCAGGATTTCCCTCAGATGAAACGGCTGTGGTAATTACTAAGGCAGTGAAACTGATCAAATCACCTGTGCAAAAAAATGGAAGACCTGAAAACATGACCTGTTGGGGCGCCTTGAGGACTGGAGTTGAGAAACACTGCCTTAGATAATAAAAAAATTAAAAAAAAATAAAATCAGGAGATATCCATTACCATGTACCACCAAATGAAAGCCCAATTTGCCCTGAACAAAACAAGGTATAATCCCCCAGGATGCACAAAGTAGTTGTAATGATATGTACCGTTTTACTAACACAAGTAAAAGTTGCAAAATTGTGCTTAGGCATTAAGATGTATTTTACCCTTAGGCGCAAAGGGGTTAGCTTCACACTGGTTCAGTGAGGGGCTTGTTGGTTCCTTTTCTTGACCTTCCTCACTATAAAGTTTCAGGTTTAACTTTTTTTTTTTTTTTTTATTCTGTTCTGTTTATTGCATTCACTAGACTTTTTTTATTAGGGGTAGGTGACTGCAACATAAGCAGGCCGTACATTTTCATGCAAGATCCTCCTTAAAGGATAAGTCCACCTTAACACTAAAATCTCTACATCTACAGACATCTACGCTCTAATGGGGCGAACACACGGTCGGACTTTGTTCGGACATTCCGACAACAAAATCCTAGGATTTTTTCCGACGAATGTTGGCTCAAACTTGTTTTGTCTACACACAGTCGCACAAAGTTGTCGGAAAATCCGATCATTCTGAACGCGGTGACGTAAAACACGTACGTCGGGACTATAAACGGGGCAGTGGCCAATAGCTTTCATCTCTTTATTTATTCTGAGCATGCGTGGCACTTTGTCCGTCGGATTTGTGTACACACGATCGGAATTTCCGACAACGGATTTTGTTGTCGGAAAATTTTATCTCCTGCTCTCCAACTTTGTGTGTCGGAAAATCCGATGGAAAATGTCCGATGGAGCCCACACACGGTCGGAATTTCCGACAACACGCTCCGATCGGACATTTTCCATCGGAAAATCCGACCGTGTGTACGGGGCATAACACTAACCTATCAAACCCTGTAAAGAAGAAATCAGTATACATACCTTTTTTGAAGCCACTCTGGTCTACTGTGGAGGCGGGTGCGGAGGACACAGCCGACAATGGAAGCCCCATAGTAAGTCTATGGGTGACGTCACTTCCCATTCATTTCACAGCTGTTGTTGGCTGTGTCCTCTGCAGAGCTTCTGCCGCTGGAGACTGAACTGGATCGTGTTCAGAAAAGGTATGTATACTCATTTCTTCTTTACAGAGCTAGATAGGTTAGTTTTAGATCTTGGATGTCTGTAGATGTAGAGATTTTAGTATTAGGCTGGACTTATCCTTTAAAGATAGGCAGTGTTACCTTGCTTGAAAAAGATGTTTAAAGTAACTCACGGGGGACTTCACAACCTCCAGCCTCAGGTATGAGAGTATTCTGAGATTTTCCTTTAGCTCAGAATCCCCACTGATGTTATCTGACAGTACAGTAGAGATCTCCTCAAGACAAATGAAGAAATCCCATTAGGGAATAAAGTAATGACCATTGGGTTCATATGTACATTGTGAATATGACTGTTAGTGGCTGGTTTTACTGTAATCTCTGCTGCCATTCAGCATTATAAAGAAGATCGAGTGATAGACGGGGAACATTCAATGTTTCTGTGACTGTATGGCCTGTAATCTCCCATGTACTGATCCTGAGCGATGCTGGAATAGATTGAAAGCAGGATTGCTATTATGTCTGTGTATCTCTGCTACACACATCTGTGATCTAGTGATTATTATGCCAGCAAGGGCTACGGCAATTTTTTTTTTATAGTTTAATCCCTTCGGGTAAAACAAAGCTATATCCCTAAGCACAATTTTGCAACTTTGACATGTGTTCGTAAAACCGTACATATCGTCACAAATACTTCGTGCATCCAGGTGGATTATATCGCATTTTTTTCAGGATAAATTGGGCTTTCATTTGGTGGTAAATGGTAACAGATATCTCCTGTTTTTTTTATTTTATTTAAAAGGAAAACTGGCCCAAAAAAAAATCTTTTTTTTTTTTTTTTTTTTTTTTAAACGTAGCTCTATATTTCTTGCTACTACCATAACCTACCACCAAAGAACAACCCAAATTAAATTCTCCTGGTCTAGACGATTGCAGCGATACTACATGTGTATGTTAGTTGTTGTTTGTAACTGTAGTACAGCCCAAAAACAACAGTGTGCATTTTGTTTTTTTTATTCTACCTAAAATACGCTGACACTTATGCCGTGTACACACGACCGGACTTTTCAGCAACAAAAGTCAGACGGCCTGTCCGAAGGATTTTTAACAGAGTTACGACAGACTTTTGACGGACTTTCTAACGACTGGACTTGCCTACACACAATCACACCAAAGTCCAAAGGATTCGTACGTGATGACGTACACCGGACTAAAATAAGGAAGTTGATAGCCAGTAGCCAATAGCTGCCCTAGCGTCAGTTTTTGTCCGTCGGACTAGCATACAGACGAGCGGATTTCTGGGTCCGGCGGAGTTACGACGTAAAGATTTGAAGCATGTTCCAAATCTAAAGTCCGTCAGATTTTCGACTGGAAAAGTCCGCTGCAGGTCCTATGAAGCCCACACACGATCGGATTGTCTGCCGGACTTGGTCCGTCGGACCAGTCCGGTCGAAAAGTCCGACCGTGTGTACACGTCATAAATGACACGGATACGAATAAAAAAAATGTTTTTGTATTTTTTCTAATCGATCGTTAGTACGGGGCCCTGGGCTCTCCATGAGACCCCGGTCTCTGTGCTGGGAGCACGCCATGCGGTGCACTCCCAGCACATAGGGAGATATGCAAATATGCGGCCCCACGGAAAAAAGCCCAGTCCAGTGAGGCCGCATATTTGTGTGAAGTCAATGTGAAGGGTTAAATAAGGGTTTTTTAACTGAGGTATCCTAACCTCTTTGGGGCTAAAGACACAACAATGGGGGTATGGGATCACTAAGAATTAAAAGTAAGTCCAGATTTTAGTTGGAAAACTGTAGGAAGTGTTAATGGACTATGAGAGTTAATCCACTCTGTCCTCTTCATACTATCCGTTCTGTCTCCTAATGCTGTGTGTCCTTGTGTGTGTGTTTTATTTAAAAAAAATGCCGTCTATACCTGATTTCAGAGCACCCCTCGGTGCTCACATGAACGGTCGCTTCTCCCCTACTGACAGATGCAGTGGGAGGGGCTGAGATTCCCCTGCTGAAAGTTGGGAGGAGAGAGGCAGCTGATCACGTGAGCACCGAGGGGCGCTCTGAAATCAGGTATAGACGGCATTTTTTTATAAATCACACACACAGGGGCATACAGAGACAGAGCAGATAGTAAAAAAATGTATAGGTTATTTCAGCAGCAGGAGGGGAGGGGCGGGCACTGGGGAGAGCGGCGGATGACGGAGGCGCGTAAACTGACCAGCAGCCATGATGAACTGTGGTCAGTTTACGAGGGGGGGGGTTTAGAAACTGGCAGGATCAGCCAGGTTTTTTAGGTTATACAGGGGACCAAATTACACAGCACAATCACTGTGCAGTTTAACATGCTCTGAAGGGATGGGATCCATTTTTTTTTTTTTTAGGGTAACAAACGCTTTAACATCTTGTTTTTTTTTGTTGTTGTTGTTAAAAAATAACAAACATGTTATACTTACCTTGCAGTGGTTTTGCACAGAGCAGCCGCAATGCTTCTCTTCTCGGGTCCCTCACCGGTGCTTCTTGCTCCCCCCCCCCCCTGAGTGAGCCGTGGGTTGGCCCCTTCCCCTCTCACTCCTCATTGGCTCACAGTACCTTTGTGGATTAATTTATGCACTTTTTTCATGTGGAATTGTGTGCACTTATTTAATATGGAGAAATACAAAGCAGTAGTGTATGAGAGTGCGGTCTTTTATACTATTTAGGATCATTTGTTTAAATACAGAAGGTATAAATGCTATGAAAGGGTGATGAGTACATGGACGTAATGCATTATTTCTATGAATTACTTCTTATCGGCTGAGCACAGAGAAATGTTTAAGTGGAAAGATAAGAGAAGAACAGATAACATTATAGAAATGTTTTATCAATATATCAAATTAATCACTTGTATTGTGGGCTGTATTCTATGGGGGGGGGGGGGGGGGGGTGTTGATGCATTTCAGAGTAGAGTTTGGGTATAATGAAGGTACACCCAATGGTAACAATATGTTTTATGCATCTTTAGTTCTGCCTTGTCCTCTTTTTATTCTATGAGTCATACCATTGTGGGTATATACTGTTTATTTTGCTTGTTAATGTTGTGCTTACCAAACATGCCAATCACTTAACATAATGTACAGCACACAATGCAGAGACCCGCAGATGGAACTGCACAATGATGCAATGAATGAAGAACTTTCTGCATACAGTAAATCGTTAAAAATGTGTTATCCAAAAAAGAATTGTGCCCTATAAATTGGTGAAACGTGTTTTAAATGAAGACGAATGTTTGGAAATGCGTCGCTTGCAAGGTAAGACCAGGAGTAACGCGCTGAAGGGCTCTTGAACAGTAAACGGAAAATAAAAAGGCATCGGCTGGTTAGACAGAATGTCTCGAAGCAGAACATTAAACATGAAGACAATTTTAAAGGGGTTCTATGCGACAAAGGAATAAAAGGCTCATTTGTGCAGAAATGATAATAAATGTTGCTGTCCAGATTCACTCTTGCATTTCGGATCCTAGTCACACTGGATGACGCCCTATCTTAAATCCCTAACAGAAAAAGTGACATACTATTGAAGATTTTTTTAAATCTGACTTTTAGTTTATTAGATCGTCGATGATACCACTTCAACCAAGTCTCGAGGATGCAAGGTGATTCACATCTTGCAATTCCTATCCTACACCATGCTTCACAGTTGGGATTAAGGATAATGTGGGTTGTAAACCCACTTTATCATTTTCTGGTAATTCCCTGTGTTAAATAATGCAATGTCTCCACTGTATATGCTTTATTAAAAAAATTCCCCTGTATACCTTATTTCCCAGTGCCGCTCAGAGCTCACATGACCACCCATCGTTCCCTCTCCAGATCTGACAGCTACAGCAGGTGGGGCAGAGAATCCCCCGCTGACGTCATTTGGGAGGAGGAGAGAGGCGGCCGGTCACATGAGCGCCAAGCAGCGCTCTAAAATAAGGTATACAGGAGCATTTTTTTAAATAAAGCATATACAGTGGAGACATTGCATTATTTAACACAGGGGATTGCCAGAAAATGATAAAGTTATGATAGCAGCAGGAGGGGAGGTGCAGGCACTGTCAGTAGCTGACAGGCAGAGAGGCAGGGAAGGAGGACAGAGAAGGACAGAGCAGGGCTATGGATGACGGAGGCATGTAAACTGAACACCAAATTCGTTCATCCATGTCTTTATGGACCTTGCTTTGTGCACTGTGGTGTGCAGTCATGTTGGAACAGGAAGGGGCCATTTCCAAACTGTTCCCACAAAGTTGGGAGCATGAAATTGTCCAAAATGTCTTGGTATGCTGACACCTTAAAAGCTCCCTTCACTGGAACTAGGGGGCCAAGCCCAACACCTGAAAAACAACCCCACACCATAATCCCCCCTCCACCAAATGATTTGGAACAGTGCACAAAACAAAGCAAGGTCCATAAAGACATGAATGAGCGAGTTTGGGGTGGAGGAACTTGACTGACCTGCACCTCAACCCGATAGAACACCTTTGGGATGAATTAGAGTGGAGACTGTAAGCCAGGCCTCCTCGTTCACATCAGTGCCTGACCTCACAAATGCGCTTCTGGAGGAATGGTCAAACATTCCCATAGACACACTCCTAAACCTTGTGGACAGCCTTCCCAGAAGAGTTGAAGCTGTTATAGCTGCAAAGGGTCAGCCAACTCAATATTGAACCCTATGGTCTAAGACTGGGATGCCATTAAAGTTTGTGTAAAGACAGGTGTCCCAAAACTTTTGACAATATAGTGTATATGATGGGAAAATACAAAATGTTATGGCAGTAATTGGAACATGAATGGAGGTGATATATTCCTAGGTAGATACAACTGTCAAATAAGGAATTTATCATTTTTTGGGGAGATTTCCACTCCTTTCTTTACAAGTATCTTGCCCAGTAGGAGATGAAAAATCTCCCTGATGGGCATTTTGACAATACTAAGCCTTTGCAAACTATCCAAAGAAACACTTAAGTTTAAGGTAGATTGTCTATCAGAAACATGCTGTATTGTTACTTCCCTAGTGAGCACAGGCTGCCAAAGCAACATTCATTTTTTCCAGTAGACTATATGCATTCAACAGTGATGTTCTTTTGCTTCTGCATTGCCTATGTCTGGTACCTGTGGGGCTGATAATTAAATAATTTTCAAGCTTCCAACATTCACCCCCTCTGCCTATAGTTGTCTCCACTTAGGAGTCACACAAAACCCTGAAGAAGTGTTGGGTTTAAATAAGAACTGAGTCGGGTTCTAAATGCTACATACGTAGGTTTCTCACTTTTGGATTCCCAAAAAACTTTGAATTTGTATTATAACTGTGCTCCCCAGATGATTGATATGTAGGTGGATTTACTCATTTTGGGGACTAAACTGCATACAGTGTGTGTTAAACACGTCCTTGGGTTCCAAAACAGGGGCTTGTATTGTGATGACCACCATGGCTGAATGGTGTTTCTTTATGATGCTGGCACAAAAAAACTGCTCACCGTGAAGGATAATACAGACGCCACAGTGGGTAGAAAGCATTCATGGTAAATAAACATTCAATGTTCAGAATTTAATAATACAAGAAAAGCACAATAACGTTTCCCACAAAAGTTAATCTACTTGTTATTGTAGTCATTGTGTTACATACCTGTATTACTTCATCGTCTTCTTCCAAAAGACCTTCTAGAATCTCAGCGGCAAGCTGAAAAACAAAGTATTAATCATCAATCAATTATTTATACTTGAGAGGAAAATCTATGGTGCATTACGTTATTAAACAAAGGGTTCAAGTTGTGCAATAAAACCTAACAATGATAAGTGACTGGGGGGCGTTAGAGTGTGCTAATGCATTTACAGTTCATGTGCATATGATGAACAGAAAAACAAAGTGAAGAATCTTAAAGGGCAAATCCAGACATACAGATAAACTTTTAAGATTGGAATTGTTGCACTTGCCAAGTCTCATGCCCTTACGTTTGTTAAGCCACCCCCCTCTCTCCCTTGCAATGGAGACTATAACAGGGCAAGCCATTCTGCAGTGGCATTACTGCGCCCAGCACCTACCTACCTGCAGTTTACACGACTAGTGAACATACTGATAACACACTTTTTAGCATTATTTTTCCTCTGAGCTCCACCAATCCCCCACCCATCAGTTTTCAGTGGTAGCTTTCCCTCTAGAATAGATGTTCAATAATTAAGATGCCTTGTAGCAATTTAACATCAAGACTGGTTGTCTGGTAAAATAACATTAGCTAGACTGAAAAAATAATTTTACAACTTCTAAAGGAATATAGAAAAATAATCCATAAGCAAAGACCAAAATATAAAGTGTTTGATTTGAGGTGTTCATTCTGTGCATTACGTGTTCCCTACTCTTGTAAGTTTATGTCCCTGAAAGATCCTATAAATGTATCCTTATCCTTGGTTTCTCGTTTTCTCCAGAGCTTCCCTCATCCTTTGGAACGCCCTACCCCAATCTGTCAGACTGTCCCCAATCTATACATTTTTTGACGATCCCTGAAAACCTTTCACTTTAAAGAAGCCTATAGATGACATCACGTGACCAAGAGGTATTTTCTATTCTGTCATGAAATGTTTGTGGCCTTAATTCTAAATTTTAAAAGAGCATTGTTATTTAAGTATTTGAAAAGTTATTTTCCACATATATTACTACTTCAAGAAACACATCTTATGGGGAGCAAGCTTTTGGCCCTTAAGAAGCATTGGGTACAGAAGGCTTACCATGCTACATATTCCTAGAGGGGTTTCGACATTGATTAGCAGATCCTTACCTTGCACGGTGGAAGATGTATTCTCTGACCGCCAGGGCAAATATGTTTTGGTTCTGTTTCTTCTGTGGGGCCAGCGATATATAGTTGTCAGTGTGTATATACCACCCTCCTATAATAGTCTCTTAGAAAAAATGTCTTTGTATGGTCCAGCTAAGTTATTGATAATGGGAGACTTTATTGTTATCCTGGATCCTGGTTTGGATAGACCAAACCCTCCTAAAGATTTCTATGGAGAACTCTCTAACTGGGCCCAGATGGTAGACCTGGTAGAAGCTTGGCTATGGAAAAATCCTTCAACTAGATCATATTCTTGTTTTTCAAATTCGTATAAGACTGCCTCCCATATAGATTTAGCTTTTGTTAATTCGCCGATATTAGCAGATATGGTGGATGTTAAATACTCGCCGAGCGGGTTATCTGACCATGCTCCGCTTATGCTTACACTTCGTGATGCAGCACAGTGGAGATTGGGTACTCACTGGATCTCACATTCAGATATGGTTAATAAAATTCCGCCCCTTCTAGCAGAGTATTGGGAGTTTAATATAGGGTCGTCCACTTCAACAATATTATGGGATGCCTTTAAGGCCTATGCAAGAGGACAATATATATAAAGTAGTTAATAAGACTCAACGAGTAAAGAATGCTGCTCTGAAGCTTATAGTGGATGAAAAAACAGCCCAATATGCTGCTGATTATTCAGAATCCAATTTTAATGCTTTATCCCATAGCAAATGGGCCTTACATTTGCATATGGCTGAGGCCACGCGGAAGGATCTATACAAAAATAAACAAAAATCTTTTGAGCAGGGAGATCGCAATGGTTGATTTTTGGCCATGATGGCTAAACATGAACAACCTAGTATTCCGTTTTCGGAAATACGCACCTCCTCTGGAGATATGGCCTGTACACAGCCTAAAATTCTGGAGAATTTTCCGCAATTTTATCAGACATTGTATACATCTCATTTGCCTTCTGATTCCCAGCCAACTGAATTGGCAGCTTGGATGGATTCAGTTGCACTGGCTTGGTTAACAGATAATGGGAGGGAGATGCTAGTACGCCCTATAACTTCGGAGGAGGTCCTTTTGGTCACCGGTTCTTTTCCATTGGGGAAGTCGCCGGGGCCGGGTGGCCTTCCGACTTAATTTTATAGGGCTCAAGGAGAGCTCTTAGCCCCTGTATTGGCTTCTCTTTACTCCAATTGTCTGAACGAGGGAGCTTTACCAGACTCAATGAGTCATGCCCATATAGTTTTAATTCACAAGCACCCAAAATATCCATGCTCTTGTGCTTCATACAGGTTGCTCTTTTGAATGGAGGCTTTTGAAATTTTGACCAAGCTCATCTCCCGACAATTACAACCTATGAAGTCTAATATTATTGATTCAGATCAGACGGGGTTCATGCCAGGTAGGGCTACTGATGTGAATTTGAGGAGATTATATACCAATATTTATGCTTCACATCTTAATATAGGATCTAGGGTCATTGCCTCCCTAGATATTGAGAAGGCTTTTGATACCTTGGAGTGGCCCTTTCTGTGGGAGGTTCAACGCAGAATGGGCTTTCAAGTGGTATTTATAAAATGGTTGCAGGTCTTATATAGAAATCCCACAGGTGCAGTGAAAACGGGGGGAGGGTTGTCATTTCCTTTTTCATTATTTAGGGGAGCTCGGCAGGGCTGCCCTCTTTCTCCAACCCTTTGTGCTATTGCTATGGAGGCGGTGGCAGAGGCTTTACGCACTTCCCCCAATATTAAGGGATTGCGGATTGGTTGGTTGGAGGAGAGGGTAGCTTTGTATGCAGATGATCTTTTATTATGTTTAAATGATGCTGGACCCTTGCTCCAAGAAATACTGGACTCTTTCTCAACAGTTACAGTCGGTTTGTCTGTTTAGGAAATTAAATAAATAAAAAGATTTCTTTAAAAAAAAAAATCGTTCTTCTAACTAATACTCTGTTTTTCTCCATCAGCTCATCCCTCACAGCGATTACCTTTTGTATCAATTGACCTTCCCTCTTAGATTGTAAGCCCTTTTTTTTTCCAGGAAAGGAGACCTAATTTTAATCCCCACAGATTCTGCCTCTCCCCTAGCCCGTGACTGGACAGTGAATAAAGAAGTAGCAGACTGATGAGCTCATCTCTGTCACTCTGCTCTCTCCTCCTACCAGCATGTCCCTTTCTAGAACAGATGAGTTCTGCAGTTCAACAAATTGGCTTCTGGTGCTGCTTCTCAATCAGCCTGCAGTTTGCTCTTTAGGGACTGCAAGAGGCCGATACAGAGGCAAATTCAGGTACTTGCATTGGAAAAAAAAAAAAAAGAATAAATCATTAATGAATACAGCGCTTCATGATTTTGCCTTCAGCTTTAAGAATACCAAATACAATATTTTTTGCTATTTTGTCATGATTGAATTACATATTTGTTTTTTGTTTTTTTAGCAAAGAATATAGTGTTATACACAGAAACGCAAGAAAGCAACTGGAAGTCCGTTGATGTAATTCACTTAAGGCTACGTTCAATTTAGGAAGGAATATATTGGTTATATCACCCACTGTTTTCATAAAATTTTCATAACTAAATCTAGCAGTGCTGCCAAGGGTAGCCACTGCAAAGCCAAGCAAGGCATTATCACTCTTCAACCTGCAGGCTCCTTATTGCTTAAAGGCAAACTAAAGGGTATTATGCACAATGGGGTGTATTTATTTATTCTGCTAGTCATTCTGTGAAATGGCACTTACATTTGTTCTATGCAAATACCGGCATCATCAAATGTTATTAGGATGGTTTCTCTACATCTCTCGCTGAGGATGAGAGAAAACAAATAGTTATATAGTAAAATCATCAGCTTCATCTAGTGGCCATCATGTGATATTTTCCTGATTCATGAATCAAGAACATCCGACTTGAAGAGAAAATAGCCTAGTAACTTTAGAATTTGTCTGGTATTCTCATAGAAAGAATGTACCTGCAGTTTTGCAGACATATTTTATTAAAAAACACCCTTTGGTAAAGACATAATTTGTTGAGTGATTTTTTTTATTACTTACCTGAAAATAATTTTGGACATTGCTGCTTGATGTTCCATATTTGTATTAATGTATTTCATATCGAGATGCAAATGCTCCCTCTATGGTCTGAATATCTGGATTCTTATGTTCATATGTTGCGACTTAGTTGGCCTTAAAATGAGCCTGTTGTTATGCCTATGCTCCCTAACAGCTTATGAAAATAGCAGAGGGCGTAATCTGAGTGTAGTAAGTAAAGTACATTTCACCACTTGGCGACTGTCGTACGCCAATGTACGTCCAAAGTTTGCTGGCGGATATTGTTGTTATGGCAGCAGCTAGCTGCCATAACCCCGGTATCCCCGTTTTCATGCAGCGGTCGGCTTTCTGATAAAAGTTGTCTCTGCGGCGGATTCGCTGCACGATCACTTTTATTGGTGGCGGGAGAGGGGCCCCCCTCCCTCCCGCCGCGATCCGGTGCCCTCCGCCGCTACCGACGGCTCCGGTAAGCGGCGGAGGGCACCGGATCGCAGCGATCGCGTCCTTCTCTGTGCTGTGCCTGGAAACGAGTGAGGCTAAGATGGCGCCCACTCGTCTCCATGACACTGCTGGGCGGAAGTGACGTCAAAACGTCACTTCCGGCCATACGTCTTAAAGGCACATTTTTATAAATGTCATTTTTTTAAATTACTTTTTTTTTTTATTATTGCATTTTAGTGCAAATATGAGATGTGAGGTCTTTTTGACCCCAGATCTTATATTTAAGAGGTCCTGTCATGCTTTTTTTCTATTACAAGGGATGTTTACATTCCTTGTAATAGGAATAAAAGTGACACATTTTTTTTTTTTTTAAAACAGTGTAAAAATAAATAAAATACTGTAAAATAAATAATAAAAAAAACAAAAAAAAAACAAAACACCTGTCCCGACAAGCTCACGCGCAGAAGCAAGCGCATACGTGAGTAGCGCCCGCATATGAAAACGTGAGATATCGCCGCAATCTTTAGAGCGAGAGCAATAATTCTAGCTCTAGACCTCCTCTGTAACACAAAACATGCAACCTGTAGAATTTTTTAAACGTCGCCTATGGAGATTTTTGAGGGTAAAAGTTTGACGCCATTCCACAAGCAGGCGCAATTTTGAAGCGTGACATGTTGGGTATCAATTTACTCGGTGTAACATTATCTTTCACAATATAAAAAAAAAATTGGGATAACTTTACCGTTGTCTTATTTTTTTATTCAAAAAAGTGCATTTTTTCCAAAAAAAGCACGCTTGTAAGACCGCTGCGCAAATACGGTGTAAAAAAAGTATTGCAATGACTGCCATTTTATTCTCTAGGGTGTTAGAAAAAAACAATATATAATGTTTGGGGGTTCTAAGTAATTTTCTAGCAAAAAAACCTGTTTTAAACATGTAAACACCTACATTCCAAAGGCTGGCTGGTCCTTAAGTGGGTAATAATAAAAACAGTTACCGTATATACTCGAGTATAAGTCGTTCCGAGTATAAGTGGAGGCCCTAATTTACTACAAAAAAATGGGACAAACTTATTGACCCGAGTATAAGACGAGGGTGAGAAATGCACAGCTACTGTAAGTGGAAAAGAGGGTCAACAATGCCCATTTGCAGCATCACTGTGCCCATTTGCAGCCATAGGTCCCCTGAACTTCAAACTCGGTAGTTAAGGGTTCCTAGATGCCCCCTAGCTGCAGCCAAAATTTGGGGGTCTCTGAACCCAAAGGGTCCCGAAATGACATTGCTGCAGATGGACACAGTTGACCGAATTTGGGGCCCCGTATCTCTGGGCCACTTAGTGCTAAGAACCCCAAATTTGGTGTGCAAACCCAGTGAAACTATCACCATAAAATTTCCAAAGCTGGGGTTTCTAGCACCAAGTGGCCCAGAGATACAGGGCCCCAAAAATCAGTTCAGAAAATGTCAAGCACTTTTCTGCAGCAGAGAATGACATTTTCTGAACCGATATTGGGGCCCCGTATCTCAGGGCCACTTGGGGCTAGGAACCCCAGCTTTGGATATGTTGTGGTACCAATTCTACTGGGTTTGCACACCAAATTTGGGGTTCCTAGCACCCAGTGGCCCTGAGATACGGGGCCCCAAATTCGGTTCGGAAAATGAAATTTTTTGCTGCAGAAAAGTGCTTGACTCGAGTATAAGTCGAGGGGGGCACTTTCAGCACAAAAAAATGTGCTGAAAAA
This sequence comes from Lithobates septentrionalis, assembly GCA_037952835.1. Classification (NCBI taxonomy): domain Eukaryota; kingdom Metazoa; phylum Chordata; class Amphibia; order Anura; family Ranidae; genus Lithobates; species Lithobates septentrionalis. The sequence continues at coordinate 1,908,794 of JBBDGP010000651.1, forward strand.
CTCGACTTATACTCGAGTATATACAGTAATTGCCAACTTACATACAGTATAGCGGCAGTCCAGGGGTAGGCATCCTCGGCACTCCAGCTGTGGTAAAACTACAGATCCCATCATGCCCCTGCCTCTAGGAGTCATTCTTGTGATTGTCAGGGTCTTGCAGTGTCTCCTGGGACTTGTAGTTTCAAAACAGCTGGAGGGCCGAGGTTGCCTACCCCTATAGCCAGTAAAGCAGTAAACGATCGTTTATAATCAAAGTCAGACTTGGATGGTATAAATTTCAGCACAGCAGTGAGCCAGATTCCGGTCCAGGATAGAGTGTTCAGGGCTATCATCTGGGTATACCAATAAGCCTTTTTCTCAAACCAAAACTAAAAACCAAAACTTGGCTTGGCTTTAATAAAGTGGTTTTAATACCATTGATTAAAAAGGTACAGAGACTGCCATTACTGAGCTTCCTTTCTGAATCACTGACACCAAGCATGCAGATTAGGGGTAAGTGTATCAGATATCAGCAACGATAGATCTTCAACAACTATATGGCCACTAAGCAAACTATAGCGCAGTCATGGAGGACACCGATCTTTGGTTTCGATTGAATCAAACATAGAGTTACAGGCACCATGATAAATGAACAATTAAATAATCAATTTTTGAAAATGTAGCAACCCTGGGATATCTGGTGCAGTTCCCAAAGTTTTGATGTTCTCCATGTGATCTCCTAAGCAGTTTTCCTCATAACAGATAGATGGTGAGTGTGCTCATGCATCTGGACTTTTTCTTCTTTTTCTTTTCTTTCTCTTTGTTTCCTTCCTACTCACCTCCTGCACCTTTCCCTATCCTGCACTACCTCCTTCTTTGATTCCCCCTCCTTACAGTCTTTTTGACCCTCTAACAACCCGTCACCCTTCCAAACAAACAGGTTTAATTTAGGCACCTGACTTACCCTTATATTTGACAATATAATTAAGGCACTTGGAATCTCAAAGTTCCAACAGTTTTTTTTTTTTTTATTATTGTCAAAGATACTGGCCCAGGAGAAAGACATCATTAATTTTGTTGTGCATCTTGGGAGCCTTCAAGAGCCACTGGACCCATACAGGGGCGTAGATAAAGGGGGGGGGGGTCAGGGGTGTTTAACCCCCCCCCAGAGCATCCTGGCAAAATGCCCAGACAGTGTCCCTGCTTTTTAGCCTCAGCATTAGGATTTTTTTCCTTTTAAAAGAGATGTTTTTTTTTTAACTTATACTTACTTAGGTGGTTAGAGCATCGATCCAATGTTGCATCTGTCCCCAGACCAACAACAGAGTGTTCAAAGACCGCTGATCACTCAGTTCTCAGCCTTCAGTGAGCAAAGAGTGGTGACTGTCAGTCCCTGGCTCTGCCTCCCCCCTCCCCCACGCTCACTAGAATGCCAGGCTGTGGAGGGGGCAGGAGCGGCTGGCTCAGGGTCTCAGCGGCTCACTGAGAGGCTGAGCGAGCTGCTGGTCCAGGCATCTGGGTGAATCCTGACTTTAAAGTTAACATCTTTCCACAGCCTGGACCTGCTGAGCGATGTCAGCTGACAGCGGGCTATAGCTGGCTGTCAGCTAAAAATGGGTCACAAAAGTGCAGAACAAATTGTACTCCTCCTCAGGAGAAATACAACCAAGCGGTATGCTGTCCCTTCAGAGCGCATGCACTGGTGACATCACCGGCTGCTTTCCATGTGAATGTCTCCTAAACACCATATGTTTAGGAGATATTCACTGTACTTACAAGTAAGCGTTATTATAGGCTTACTTGTAGGTACAAATTCAAAAGCTGGGTTTACTACAGTTTAAGACTAAATAAAAGCCAACCATATTGACCAAGCGCAACCATCCTTTGGTAGGCAGTGCACAATATATATATATAAATATTTAATCTCTTAAAATATTTTATAAAATTTCTTAGGCCACAGTTTTTTAAGGTTTAAATAAATCACTGAATTTAGTGCCTACCACAATATGTTGCCCCTTGCACCTGCTCAACTTGCACAGTAATGCTGCGTACACACGACCGGCTTTGCCGTCGGAATAAACTCCGAAGGTTTCTCCGATGGAACTCCGACAGAATTCCATTCAAGCGGTCTTGTCTACACACGATCAAACCAAAGTCCGACCAAAGTCCAACCGTCCAGAACGCAGTGACATACAACACGTACGTTGGGACTAGAAAAAGGAAGTTCAATAGCCAGTAGCCAATAGCTTCCGTCTTGTACTTGCTTCAGAGTATGCGTCATTTTTGGTCCGTCGGAACAGCATACAGACGAGCCGTTTTCCCGATAGGAATTGGTTCCATCGGAAATATTTAGAACATATTCTATTTTTAGGTCCGTCAGAATTTTCGTAAAAGAAAAGTCCGATGAGGCATACACATGATTGGAATAGACGATGAAAAGCTTCCGTCTGACTTTTTCTGTCGGACATTCCGATTGTGTGTACGCGGCTTAAGGTTAGCTAAAATCCAGTCTTGGGTCTCATTCATACATCCTACATGACTATGGTGCAGCAAGTATACTGAAAATACCTGCACCCAGGATCAGATATTCCAATCTCTGCTCAGCCTGTACACCTGAGTAATGGACTGAAAAGAGCCAAGGCTGTCTGCTGCTGTAAACATGTATCCACAGGTATCGGCACATCCAGTGGTGACCTGCAGGTAGGGATACATTTTTGCCCTTGGATAAAATCTCTTTGCATCCAAGGTCAGAAATTTGTCCCTAACAGCAGGTAACCACTGTGACCCACAGTTTGCTAGTGTGTAGCTCAGGTACAATCGATGTGGGGAGTAATGTAGATGATACCGAATGTGCTGCAGGAGTGCCGGCAAGGGATGGAGCTCATCCCAGCTCCTGTAGCCACTTAAGGGAAGAGAGAAAAAAACATCCCTGGTGCCGCACATCCATGGAGTCCTATGGTAATGTAGTAGTGATGGGAGAGACTACCTCAGCCCGGGTTCCCACCAGGCCACACCCCAATGTGTTTTGCTTTGTCCCCCAGAGCTTAAACATGGGGACCACTGGGTGTGCAGATACATATTAACAGCAGTGGCTCTTTTCAGCCCATCACTCAGGTGAACAGGCTGAGCAGCTGACAAAAATTGGAACATGTGGGATCCTGGCTGTAGCAATTCATGGTATATTTGCAATTCCATGGCCATTTAGAACATATGAATGAGATCTAAAGCCTGGTTAACACAGTGAGTTTTTTTTAGTTCAACCCAGTGGGCTGAACGAAAAAAAAAAATAGGGAGCTTAGGAGGAGCTTGCTGTACTAATGAGTACACTGTCGCACCACAACTACGTGCATTGCGTTCTATTCAGTTGAATGGGGATACTTTTTGTTGCGCTGCATTGCAAAGCCTCATGGCCCCACTCTGCTTTCACATGTTTTTACTGTACCTCCCCCAACATAAAAATGTAAATAATGCCTTTGAGTTTGAAAGACCTGAACCCCCCCCGCCCAGGAAAAAAAAATTATCTACGGCCCTTGACCCATACGATGTACAATAATATCTTGGTGTATGGTCTTTGTCTGGATTTCTTCTAAGGAACAGAAAAAATAGATTACCGCGTTTCACACTAAAAATTCCAAAGCTGCAGCCCCAATTGTGAGGCATACACAAATAACAAATATAAAACAAAAAAAATGAACTGCGCTAAACCATTAGATGAAAATAATGTGCAATAAAAAATGAAATATATGTGTATAATGACAAATATCCCTGAGGGACACACATATAACAATAAAGTGATCAGAAAAAATAGTCCTGAAAGTTCAGATAAAATAAAGTGAAAAAAATATATATATTTTAAATCCCAAAAGAGGAATGAAAAAGTTCCAAAGAATACAGATGGTATTGAATAATGAGTGCAATAAAGTTCATCAAATATCACCAAGTGCAAAATCCACCACCAGAAGGGATGCACGCTTACCAGAGGCAAGCTGTAAAACAGCCTGTATTGAAACATGTATCCGTTCGATGGAGGCGTCCTAATCCAACCTCACCGTGGTAGGAAGGCTCCGTCCAGTGGATAAGGACAATCAGCAAGGAGGACCCAAAAACGGATCTCCATAGTGTAACTCAGTAAACAAATATTTTATTTAAAAAAGGGGGTTTACACTTATGCAAATTCAATGGATGAAAGGCATAAACGAAGTAAATAAGTAGCCGGCTGGCCTGCAGACACCCATTCGAGACGAGACAACACAGACGACGTCGGCGCGTCAACCATCCGACGTACGTTTCGTCTTAGAAAAACGTCGTCCCTAGATATTTTTTTCACTTTTTTTTCACTTTATTTTATCTGAACTTTCAGAACTATTTTTTCTGATCACTTTATTGTTATATGTGTGTCCCTCAGGGATATTTGTGATTATACACATATATTTCATTTTTTATTGCACATTATTTTCATCTAATGGTTTAGCGCAGTTCATTTTTCTTGTTTTGGATTTCTTCTACGCTGCTGTTTGTCCATCAAGGTTTTCAATGTGTGTACTTTTCTTGTGCAAAAATTCAATTTAAAAACATTTGTAAATGCAAAAACCACAAATCAAATTGACCATACACAGTTATAGGGAAATTAAAGTGTATCTAAATCCAAAACCAAAAATGTATTATACTGCAACTTAGATGTAGTGCCTGTATAATTTTTCTATTTTTTCTAGGCTTGTTTTTTGCCTTATTTTTACCTGGTGATCCCACAGATAACACACTTGCTGTTCTAAGATGACAACACCTATTCAGTGTACTGTATCTCTGGAAGAACAGTGTTGTCACCCTAGGCCGCTCTCTTAATTTGGACTACAAACACCTCTCCCGATCTTCATTACATAGGGAGGAGGGGTTGCGTTGTTTACAGAAGAGAACTGAGAGTAGAACTGAAAGTAGAACTTCTCCCTAAAGGGGAAATTCTGATCTATGCCTACATCCCCCCATCTCTTCTGTTTTTGGCACTTTTTTTGGGGGGGGGGGGGGGGGGAGCGGGTACATAGTTTTGACAGGTCATCTGCTCCTACTTCCGGTCAGATCGCCAATGTCACAGGTCCAAGAAGCATGTGGGACCATACACAAAGTGCGGCTGTGAAGCCGCAAGGAATCACAACCAGTTGCCCACAGTAAACATACCAAAGCCAGGGGCCCTAGAAGACCAGCGAAGAAGCAGTTTGGATGAGCATGGTGCTGGACCCTTGAACAGATGAGTGTCCTTGTATTAAAAGTCAGCAGCTACCATATTTGTGGCTGCTTCCCTTTTTATTTTTTAGCGAAGAACCACTTTAAGATTTTAATTCAGTACACAGGAAGTTACAAAAATACTGGATTTCTATAAAGATCAAAAGGAGTTTTTCTGTACTTATGGAAAATGTTTCTAGCCTTAAAGGCTAAGTACATCTTTTGTGTATATATGTATTAATGTACCATTAATGTACTTCTTTTGCAAAAATAAATTCTACACACGCTTACCTCACTGGCTTCATGGCTGTTTAAAAACACTTGTCGATTACTTCTGCCTTACTTCCTGGTCAGACTATAGGTCATGACACAGGAAGGAGTTGACCAGCTGAAGCAAACTGTTGGCAATATATAAATCCCGTATAAGAATAGTAATAATGATGAGAGCCATTTTACCTCCCAAAGCATTTGTATTTCTGCCCATCCAGTCCTGATATTTATACAGAACAGCCCTTTTTTTCTAGGAAAGGAGACCTCATTTTAATCTCTAACACCCACAGATCCTGCCCCTAGTCTGTGACTGGACAGTGAATGAAGAAGCAGACTAAGGAGCTCATCTCCGTGTCACTCTGTTCTCTCCTCCTACCAGCATATCCCTTCCTTAAACAGATGAGTTCTGCAGCTCAAAAAAATGGCTTCTGGTGCTGCTTCTTAATCAGCCTGCAGTTTGCTCTTTAGGGACTGCAAGAGGCCGATACAGAGGCAAATTCAGGCATTGGAAAAAAAACCAAGAATAAATCATTAATGAATACAGCGCTTCATGATTTTGCCTTCAGCTTTAAGGATGCCAAATACAATATTTTTTGCTATTTTTACATGATTGAATTACATATTTGTTTTTTTGTGGTTTTTTTTTAGCAAAGAAAATAGTGTTATACACAGAAACGCAAAAAAGCAACTGGAAGTCCGTTGCTGCAATTCACTTAAGGCTACGTTCTATTTAGGAAGGAATATATTGGTTATATCACCCACTGTTTTCATAAAATTTTCATAACTAAATCTAGCAGTGCTGCCAAGGGTAGCCACTGCAAAGCCAAGCAAGGCATTATCACTCTTCAACCTGCAGGCTCTTTATAGGCAAACTAAAGGATATTATGCACAATGGGGTGTGTTTATTTATTCTGCTAGTCATTCTGTGAAATGGCACGCACATTTGTTTTTGTTTTTTATATAATTGAAATTTAAAATTTTCGTCTATTCATTTTTTCACCTTTATGAATTATCGATTTATGTTAGTGATTATCACTTGTCACTGGATGATTTGCCATTCGTGATTTAAAGTCACTTTAATTCTCAGCGCCACAATTTACTATATTAGTTTACATGGTAAATGCTTAGGATTATCTGTCTATTTTAATTGGCAGCTTCAACAACTTTTTTTTTTTTTTTTGCTCCTGGCGCAGTGGCAGGACCTATAGTGTGGGTGTATGTAGCTTTTTGACCTTCTGATTTTAGCTTATGAAAATAGCAGAGGGCGTAATCTCAGTGTAGTGTAAAAACAGCTAATTGGCAACTTACATACAGTATAGCCAGTAAAGGATCGTTTATAATCAAAGTCAGACTTGGATGGTATAAATCTCAGCACAACTGTGAGCCAGATTCCGGTCCAGGTTAAAGTGTTCAGGGCTATCATCTGGGTATACCAATAAACCTTTTTCTCAAACCAAAGCTAAAAACAAAAATTTGGCTTGGTTTTAATAAAGTGGTTTTAATACCCTTAAATAAAAAGGTACAGAGGCTGCCATTACGGAGCTTCCTTCTGAAAGTGCTATTTCCCTGGCTGCAATGCCGATTCAATGGCTTCAAATACATTCTGAATCACTGACACCAACCTTGCAGATTAGGGGTAAGTGCTGACTCCAAGGGATCAAGAGGGAGAGGGGCTAAAGCACTCAGCCTGTGATTGACAGCCTCAGCCGTGCACGTTTCCCTATGAGACTGTGTGCAGGGGGATGTGTCTATTCCCTCCACTTTGGTCTCACTGATCTCTCCTTTCTGAGCTGTGCCCTGTGTGACATCAGATCCCCGCCACCTGCCTGCTACAGCTCACAAAAGATGTGAAAATTCTAGACTTTAAAGGGATGTAGAGAAGTGAGGGCTGCAGATAATAAGATACAACGAATGTAGGTGGAGTTGTTTCATCTCTGTGTATCACTTGTGCATTGTGCACTGTGCATCCGCAAAGTATTCACAACGCTTCACTTTTTCCACATTTTATTATGTTACAGCCTTATTCCTAATTCATTATTTTACTCAAAATTCTACAAACAATAAGTATTCACAGCTTTTGCTCAATACTTTGTTGAAGCACCTTTGGCACCAATTACAGCCTCAAGTCTTTTTGAATATGATGCTACAAGCTTGGTACACCTATTTTTGGGCAGATTCTCCCATTCTTCTTTGCAGGACCTCTCAAGCTCCATCAGGTTGGATGGGGAGTGTTGGTGCACTGGCATTTTCAGATCTGTCCAGAGATGTTCAATCGTGTTCAAGTCTGGGCCATTAAAGGACATTCACAGAATTGTCCCGTAGCCACTCCTTTGTTATCTTGGCTGTGTGCTTAGGGTAATTGTGCTATTGAAAGATGAACCTTCACCACAGTCTGAGGTCCAGAGCACTCTGGAGCAGGTTTTCATCAAGGATGTCTCTGTACATTGCTGAATTCATCTTTCCCTCGATCCTGACTCGTCTCCCAGTTCCTGCAGCTGAAAAACATCCCCACAGCAGGATGCTGCCACCACCATGCTTCACTGTAGGGATGGTATTGGTGATGAGCGGTACCTGGTTTCCTCCAGATACGACGCTTGTCATTCAGGCCAAAGAGTTCAATCTTGGTTTCATCAGACCAGAGAATTTTGTTTCCCCTGTTCTGAGAGTCCTTTAGGTGCCTTTTGGCAAACTCCAGGCGGGCTGTCATGTGCCTTTTACTGAGGAGTGGCTTCTGTCTGGCCACTCTACCATACATGCTTGATTGGCGGAGTGCTGCAGAGATGGTTGTTCTTTTGGAAAGTTCTCCTCTCTCCACAGAGAAACACTGGAGCTCTGTCAGAATGATCATCGGGTTCTTGGTCACCTCCCTAACTAAGGCCCTTCTCCCCCGATCGCTCAGTTTGGCTGGGCAACCCGCACTAGGAAGAGTCCTGGTGGTTCCAAACTTCTTCCCATTTATGGATGATGGAGGCCACTATGCTCATTGGGACCTTTAACGCTGTAGAAAATTTTTTGTACCCTTCCCCAGATCAGTTAGGGCTTGGCTTTGCCGCTCTCCACATTGCTTTTTTTAAATCTGTGATTACATTTTAACTGTATGCTGGTTTTTATGAAAATAAATACCCAAATTTTTTGATCTGCACCATTGGAGGCCTTTTTCTTTTTTGCATATCTCTTGCATTATGAGCCTGCCTGACCCATCCATCCAGCCATCCATGGCCCAGTGGCTGGCTGCATCTTTGTGACTCCATTGGTAGAACACTGGACCCTTGAGGACACCGCTGACTGCTCCTGTCCCTCAGGACATCCGATACTTCAGGATCTTCCGATCCGTTTCTGCATATCGAGCTGTCGGTTACCTATGCCTGTGTAGCGCTGGTAGATTTTTAATCTACTGCTGATAGGTAAATTTAGTGGGTTATCTGTTCATACATAGTCAGATTTGCCTCTGTTCCAGCTCGGCTGAGTTGCATGTAATTTCACACTGTGTCTGTGGGTGTCGTTGTTACTATGGGCTGGTGTTGGAAAGGCAACACGTTGAAGTGTATGAGTGCTCCTCTCTCCCGGAGATAACTCGGTGGAGGTGGTCCTCCGAGTTGCATTCTGGGAGAGGGTATTTATGGGACAGACGCCATGTTTAGGGGTCTTTATTTCCGTCCACCTGCTGGCCCTCCTGGCTGACAGGTATGCGCTAAGAGTGCTACCTCGTGGTCCTCTGATCTGGAGGCCCACGTCGCTGCGGCGTGTGGGTGGGCCCAGAGGCTTGTCTGGGGCCTACCACAGCAGCCGAGGAATGGTCCTGGGCTGTCTATCCTGTGTGAAGAAGCTGGACAACTGAGAAGATCCCAGAGGAGGACCCGTCATGGAAGGATCATGCAGAGTGCTGGTCTGGAGAGGGGCCTGGTGAGTTGGAGGACGTATCCTAAAGTAATCCTACCGCATAGTACTGCCGGGTTGGCTTAAAGGTCCTAGTGCTGTGTTTCGTTGTTCATCGTAAAACATTACATCCTGTGGCAGAGGATCGTAAGGGTTTTGTTGCAATCAAGTCTGTGGCAGAGACTTTTGTTCGTGCTACGTACTGGCTACTAGGTTGGTGAGAGAAACCTATCCAGGCGGGCAGAGATTCAACTCTACAGTGAGAGTATATTCAGCTACAAGTTTTCAATCCCTAATGCTACACAAAGAACATTAAGAAAAGGTATTTGAGCTTCCCTGCAACTTTCCTTCTACCTCTTTCCTGCTACTTCCTTCAATTTACGTTTATTAAAGCTTTGGAAAAGATATTCAAGTGTCCGGTGCCTACATTGTTTATGGTAAACTCAACGGGACCGTAGACCCGGTTCTGGTGAAATAAAGGTAAAGAAGGTGACGGTAACAGCCTGCTTAAACCAGCAGCTCCACCGTGAGTTAGTGCTACACCTGTTTGACCTGGTGTCGCTGACATCCGGGTCCATTGGTTCCGGTAAGAGTACCCACTCTCATTTTCTTCTGTGTTATCTGTTATCGATATCAAACCTGGTGTTTCTGGTTGCCTATTTGAAGAAAACCTCCATTTGTGGCGCCCTTGGCTCCTCATATGCACAAATCCTTCACTCGTGTTGCCACCCGCCATTACTTGGGATTGACCCACTTGGGATTTATTATTGGTTTTCCATTGTGTTATAATTGGGACTTATTCAAGCTCAGATTGTATCACTCATTTATATGTTTATTTATGCATTTACACAGTTTCCTAGCAGTGTTTTTTCATTAGCGCTACATTTTCACCCACTTCCCCAGATCTGTTCCATCTATAAAATCCTGTCTCGGAGGTCTACAGACAATTCCATTGAAATTTATGGCTTGGTTTGTGCTCTGACATGCACTAACTGTGTGACCTTTATATAGACAGGTGTGTGCCTTTCCAAATCATGTCCAATCAACTGAATTTACCACAGGTGGACTCCAATCAAGTTATAGAAACATCTCAAGGATGATCAGTGGAAACAGAATGCACCTGAGCTCAATTTTGAGTGTCATGGCAAAGGCTGTGAATACTTATGTACATGGGATTGTTTTGTTTTTTATTATTAATAAATTTGCAAAGATTTCAAACAAACTTCTTTCACGTTGTCATTATGGGGTATTGTTTGTAAAATTTTGAGGAAAATAAGGAATTTAATCCATTTTGGAATAAAGCTGTAACATAACAAAATGTGGAAAAAGTGAAGCGCTGTGAATACTTTCCGGATGCACTGTATGTAAGGGTTTACAACCAATTTAAGGCAATGTACTGGTGTAAACCGGTCATTATTTCACATGAATTTGGGCTAGTTAGCTCCATTGCGGGCTCCAGTGACATCATTTTTCCTTCTTAGGAATAAATACATGACAGAGCCTCTACCCCTACTATGCTAAACAAAAAACAGTTTAGCCTAGAATTAGGCTTTAAACCAGTGAATTTTTCATCCTCTCTAACAATATATCAGCATTCACAGTTGCCCAACGTTTGGTATCTCTACAGAATTTCTCAAATTAATATTCACAAAATTGAAATTACACCGACATTACAACAAAGTCATAGTTGGGAATGTAGCAACGTTATTAAAACTAGCAGCAGGTAAAGAAGAGAGAAGACATGATGAATTCTGTCCATATTCCCGTTTAATACCAATATATAAATTAACAATGATAGTATGCAAACATTAATTGCTTCTTTTGAAGACAATTCCCCGAGACATCATTAATTTATGTGAACTAGGAGCAGCTAATCTTGGCGGTATGAAGCCAGAGTAGACATGAGCTATTAGTGATATGGGTGCTATGCATTTCAAACACAGTTTGTCATTTTGCATTCATATATCTAGCGGGAGTTATTCTTCATATATATGCACGCTAAAGATTGCAGAGCTGTCTATCCTGCTGTTACATATTTATTTTGTTTAAAGTATTTGAAATTAAAGACAGCCAACAACTTTGAAATCCTGGCTTCTTCTTGCAGTGTTGCGACAAATAACAGGTTGAAGCAGAATTCAGTCCCCCACCTTTGTGGCTATCTGGTTTCCAGCAAGGTGCTCTACCTCCACTGTAGGGCTTAAAAGAGAAGTATGATAAAAAAAAAAACACACACACACACCTAGATGGCTGCAGCATGGATCTGAGCTGCAGTTGTTCCCCGCCGCCTCTAAGCCCGAGAACTGAGTGACCACATGACCGCTGATTGCTCAGTTCTGGGTCTTCATTGAGCAGAGAGCAGGTGATTGTCAGTTACCGACTCTCTGCCCTGCCCCTCCAGTGCTCACTGGAGTGCTGCGCTGTGAAGAGTGCGGGAGCAGCTGGCTCAGGCTCTGAGCCACACACTAAGGCCTCTTTCACATGAACGATCCGTTCAGGTCCGCCTGTCAGTTTTTTAGGCAGACCTGAGCGGACCCTCCATAGACCTCTATGGAGCGTCGGATGTCACCGGTGACATGTCCGCTGACATCCGACCCGCTCCAATCCGAAAAAGTGTAACGGAGGAAAAACCTACTTTTCCATCCGTCTTCGGATCGGAGCGGGTGACGACGGACTCTACGGTCCGTCGTCATCCAATCCCCCATAGGGGAGAGCGGCACTCTGACAGGTCCGTCGCTGCACAGTGTGCAGCGACGGACCTGTCATCTGCCTGCTCAGCGGGGATCCACGGAGCGATCCCCGCTGAGCAAGCGGATGTTCACGGGGCGGATCATCTTGGATCCGTCCCGTGTGAAAGGGCCCTAACAGGCTGAGCCATCTTCCGGTCCAGGCACTTGGGCGGATCCTGATATTATTTTCAGAATCCCTGCAGAGCCTGGACAAGCTCTGTGATGTTAGGCAACAGCAAGTTTTACTCCGTTGTCAGCTGAATCTGAGTCACAGGAGTACAGAACTCCACAGGTGAGGAGGAGCTGGTGAATACACGTGTCTTGGAGAGCCTGAGTTTGCTGGGGGCTGCTAAAATAATCAAGGACTGTTAAAACCTTGGGATAAAGACCCATCCACAAACTTCTCTGAGGAAGAGTCAAGAGTGGGAGTGCCGCCAGGATGGGGGTCATGGGAGAAATAAAACGTGTGGACTGTGGAGAGGAGACTATAGGAATAAAACCAGAGTCACCAACCTGGAGGCGTCTAACTGAGCCCTACACGGTGTACCTGAGAGGAGTCGTTATCCATTGGTGCGCAGTTCCTGTCTCAACGGTCGCCCATTGGTGCGCTCTTGCCTCTTTGGTCATCTATTTGGTGTGCAGCACTTATTTCCTGTTACTGAATCATGGAAGTTTCTCCTGACTAATGCCAGTTGGTCACCTGGGAATCCCTGACAGTGTTCCTGCATTTTCTACTAAGCCTGTTTTGACCCCCCTGAGAAGGGCGGTCACAGGCTTTCCGGTAAGCCTCCATTGTTTACTATAAGGTGACGGGCAGCACAAGTGGAGAGCATAGACCCTATTTCCTGTATTGAAGTTTTTCCATTGGGACACCTTCATTTATGAACTTTGTTTGTCACTTTTATGCACATAATTTCTTTAACACATACATTTATGTATGGTTTTCCCCTTTCATTTATTTTCACCTGATTTTTTCAGCTTATTTTATTTCACTCGATATTTTTGATTATGATATATATTTCACTTTAATGTAAGTTCACTTGGTAAAACCATTGGTTTATTATCCCGCGCTGCACTTTTCTATATATTTATCTTTTTGTGCCCCATATCAGGGTTATAGTGCTTAGCAGCAGGATATCCTTCACGGTTTCAATGTTCAGTTATTTATATGTTTTTCATTTATCACACACCTAGCGCAATTTCTTTCCTTTATTTTTGTTACACAGTTTTTATTGCTGTCTTTGCCTATTTGTCCTGTTTACCATTATCATTGAAAGTGAAAGTAAAAGAAAATCCCAAATTTTGGACTGTCCCCAAAAGAAGTGAAAGAAGGCAAACTCTATTTTCTTTAACCTCCATTCTCTTTAACCTAGTGTTTGTTAATCTAGAGGTGGATGCTGCTTTATAAACAGACATTGCAATAACATGCAAGGTCTACTTTACCTTTTCAGCTAAACTAATGCTGTCACCAAAGTGACTTCCCACTTATCCCTATGGATGCAGAGTTATGAGTGATATATATCCACAATTTTGCTGGTCACTTGGTTACGATATAAATCCCCCCAAATGAAAGGGCAGACAGAAAACTCAGTTTTGGAATAAAAACTGAAGCGTGCTCTCTTGTTTAGAAAACACAAGGATTTTCAGAATGGGATCAGAAATGACACCCTGCATATCTCTCAGTAGAGGTGTACAGGGACGTTCATTTTAAATACGTGAAAGTTAACACATATAAAAAATTAATATGAATTTTTCATTGGTATCAAATTTTTATTCTACAAATAAACATTTAGTACAGGATGCACTTATGTACCTCTGCCTGCAGAATATCTTGGGCTTTCTAATAAGAAAGCCCAGCACTAGCTTTGCAATTGTTGACTTCTACTACAGATAGAATTTCTAGACAGGCACAGGAGTTGATTTACTAAGACTGGGGAGTGCAAAACCTTGTGCAGCTGTGCATGGTAGCCAATCAGCTTCTAAGCTTGTTCAATTAAAGGAGTTGTAAAGGCAGAAGTTTTTTTATCTTCATGCATATTTATGAAGATAAAAAAAAAAACCTTCTGTGTGCAGCAGCCCCCCTCAACCCCCCTAATACTTACCTGAGCCCCATCTCTATCAAGCAATATTCACGATTGCCTCGGCTGTCCGGGACTCCCCTCCTCATTGGCTGAGACACAGCCATTGGCTCCCGCTGCTGTCAATTAAAGTCAGCTAGTAAATGAGGAAAGAGAGGGGGCGGGGCCAAACCACAGCTCTGTGTCTGAATGGATAAACGGAGCTGCAGCTCGGCTCGGATCCCCCATAGCAAGCTGCTTGCTGTGGGAGCACTCAGAGGGAGGGAGGGACCAGGGGAGCTGAAGAGGGACCAATTCACTTAGCTGCATGCGTGAAATAGGATATTCTGCAGGTTGAGGCCGGGTTCACACATGTGGGAATTGAATGTGGTTTTCATGCGGTTTGACCTAGTCACAACCCCTCCAAAACCCCAGAACTGGAGACTCAATGCCTCCTTACTAACTGACCCAGTCTCCTTTCAAAACTTACCACATCACTTACAGAATTCCAACACCATAACACTCTTGATGCAGACTCACTCATGATCTGGGAGGCACACAAATGTACTAAAAGGGGAGAAGTTATTAGAATGGGCTCACATCGTAAAAGGGAGAGGGACAAAAACATTAAAACCCTGACTGAACGTATCAAACAATTGGAAACACTCCATTATCAATCCCTTATTGCTCACACGGCACAAGAGCTCCTTGACACTAGGAAGGCCCTCCAACAGATATTTGACTACCGATCAAAGAGATTTCTGTTTTTTAAAAAAAAGCTTTATTATGAATCGGGCAACAAGACAGGTAGACTGCTTGCTAGGGCCCTGAGAGAACAGGCCACTATCAACCTTATACCAGGTATCCGACGGATCGATGGCGCAGTAGACATGACCAGAGGCCATTGCACAGCATTTCCACAACTTCTATATGAAATTATACAATTTACCACCGCAACAGACAGGAGGGTATGCTAGGTGACAGACAGCAAATTATCCAGGATTATCTGGATAAAAGTTGAATGCCTACCTTGACAGATGCAGCACTTTTAAAGAGCCTGATTGAGGCATCAGAAATTAAACACACAATTAAAAATCTGAAGTCGGGCAAGAGTCCAGTTCCTGATGGATATTCATCCATCTATTACAAGACCTTTGCAGACATATTAACTGGCCCGCTTAGGGCGGCCTTGGGTTCTCTGTCTGAACCCAGGAAGGTCACCCCTGACTTTCTCTCTGCCTACATTACTGTGATACCAAAGTCTGGTAAAAAATACTGCAGAACGCGCCAGTTATCCTATATCATTACTGAACTTCGATGTAAAAATCTTTGCAAAGATACTGGCATCGAGACTGAGTCCCCTCTTGCTGAACCTGATCAGCCTGGACCAGGTGGGGTTCATGCCAGGCAGGGAAGCAAAGGACAATGTGATTAAAGCCATTCTACTAACGCATGCGGCACATACACGGAACATCGAGGGCCTTGTCCTGTCCACAGACGCGGAGAAAGCCTTCGACCGTGTTGCCTGGGATTTCATGCTGACTGTCTGCGAAAGGGTGGGCCTAGGGCCCCATATGATGGCCAGGATCCCTGCGCTTTATCAAAACCCATCAGCGAATCTAAAAATTATTGGCACTCTATCTGACAAGGTCCTTATAACCAACAGCACCAGGCAGGGGTGCCCACTATCCCCTCTCCAATTCATACTCTCCCTAGAACCATTTATTAGGATAGTTAAGGCCAACACGGACATTACAGGGTTCGGGACAGAGAATTTAAGATAGCCACCTATGCGGATGATTTACTATTCTTTCTGACTAATCCTGAGACACCCTGCCCAATTCATTGAAAGAAATTACGAACTACGGTTACGTCTTCAGCCTTTGGATAAACTATTCAAAATCTGAAGCCATGAATTTATCCCTCCCAGAACAGACATTTACACTGACCAAAGCAAACTCCCCCTTTAAATGGGACCCAAAGGCACTGGAATACCTAGGAGTTTGGCTTACACCCCTACTAACCTCTACATATGAGCAGAATTTCCCTCCACTCATCACAAATATTGAGAAGGAATTATCCCGATGGCAATCTGGATACTTTTCCTGGTTTGGCCGTGCAGCCATAATTAAAATGACTATACTGCCTAGGCTACTCTACCTATTACACACGCTACCAGTCAAAATACCCTCAAACTTCTTTAATTCACTAAGATCTATCCTACTTCGGTTTCTTTGGAACCGTGAGAAACCAAGAATTAAATTCCCCCTCCTGACAAAACCTAAAGAGCAAGGAGGAATGGGTCTACCTGACTTTTGAAACTATTAGCAGGCATCTCACTTAACCAGAATAATAGACTGGCATTGTCACGGGGCAATGAAGGATTGGGTCTCTCTAGAAGCGGATTTGAACCCAATTCCACTAAAATATTCCCCATGAATTCCCTGGGGGAGCTGCCCTCTTAGTCTACGACGACATCCATTAACGGAAAATACCTTGGAAATTTTCCACAGGCTGGCCACAAACTCAGACGTCACATCCTTACTCAGCCATCTAACACCAGTAAAAGACAATCCAGACTTCACACCTGGCCTAGGTATAGAAAATGGTGAAAAGAACTGCGCTAAAAACCAAGTGCGAATCAAATAATGTGAAAAGCAGCAATCCCCACAAAAACATCAATTGTGGAAAAGCATAAGAAAAATAAGGGGTTGCGCTAATACTAATAAAACATAATGAATAATTTACAATGAAGAAAAATTCATATAATGATCATAAATGAAAATAAATCAATGTGCAAAAACGTTTGGTGATAATGAAAAAAAAGTCCCATTAAATAAACATCAATTAAGTGTCGTGAAAAATCCAAATCACCAACAATATACAAAAAAAGTCCAAGTGATAATAATGAAGTTCTGTGACAGCAAAGAAGGGTCCACCACCAGAAATGGAAGGGGTTACTCCTTACCAGAAGGCCATGACCCCCCACCACAGAGGATCACAGCAAGCAGGAATCTTTAAAAGCCAAAAATGGGAACTGCCAGCGGTGTCCACCAGAGGTCATCTCATCATCAGCAACTCCAACGAACCCGGGACCACGTGTTCAGCTTTCAGTTCCCGCTGTATCTTCTCCTTCAGAGCCTCAACGCTCACCGTTCCTTCCCCAACCTGGCCTAGGTAACCCAGCATTTCAACCAAATCAACAATCAGACCACCTCCTAGCTGGAGACTGCTTCATTTATGGTAAAATAAAAGATTGGACTTCACTAAAGGAGGAGACAAACTTGTCACATATGCCCTTTTGGGCCTAGTTACAACTACGCAGTTATCTTGGGGGGGAAGACGGGTAAAGAGAATTTCCACAGACCCCTTATGGAGCTGGAGTCAGTGTGTCATGAGGGCACTCAGTTTATTAAAGCCACCTCCACTACATACTCATGGCTACAAAACTCAGGAGGAAATGATCAGAGGAGCTGCAAATGGAGATCACTACCAAACAATGGAGATATGCATGTATCTTCACTCACAAATGTTCCATTAGTAGGAAGATGCAAGAGACAGCATATAAGCTTATGACGCACTGGCACAACACCCCGGCCAAATTGCATGGTTGGAACTCACAGACTTCAGCGGCATGCTGGAGGTGTCATAAAGAGAGAGGCACATTGTCCCATATATGGTGGCATTATCTGCTAATTGTGCCATATTGGGACAAAGTCAAATCCCTAATCAAACAAATAACGGAAAACTAATTTACCTTGAACACGGCATGTTGTTTTTTTGGACATAACCAATTTCCCATTTAAGAAATATAAGCACTCTCTATCAAAACACCTACATAATGCGGTCAAGTCCTTAATTCCTTTACATTGGAATTCTCATCGGGTTCCCTCCACTGCAGACTGGCTGTGCAAGGTATCGGACATTTATGAAATGGAGGAGACTGTATCGCAGGCAAATGACAGGATCAATAGATTTCATAAGACCTGGCAACCCAGGCTCTACTTCAAGTACTCCCAAGCCTATGAAAACACCCTGACACCCCAGAGTACATAGATTGTACACATAATGATGACCTAACAGATACTCCATGTGGTCTCTTGAATATCCACACAGATGTTTATACTGGCAGAGATATACAGTGGGGACGGAAAGTATTCAGACCCCCTTAAATTTTTCACTCTTTGTTATATTGCAGCCATTTGCTAAAATCATTTAAGTTCATTTTTTTTCCTCATTAATGTACACACAGCACCCCATATTGACAGAAAAACACAGAATTGTTGACATTTTTGCAGATTTATTAAAAAAGAAAAACTGAAATATCACATGGTCCTAAGTATTCAGACCCTTTGCTGTGACGCTCATATATTTAACTCAGGTGCTGTCCATTTCTTATGATTATCCTTGAGATGGTTCTACACCTTCACTTGAGTCCAGCTGTGTTTGATTATACTGATTGGACTTGATTAGGAAAGCCACACACCTATCTATGTAAGACCTTACAGCTCACAGTGCATGTCAGAGCAAATGAGAATCATGAGGTCAAAGAAACTGCCTGAGGAGCTCAGAGACAGAATTGTGTCAAGGCACAGATCTGGCCATGGTTCCAAAAACATTTCTGCTGCACTTAAGGTTCCTAAGAGCACAGTGGCCTCCATAATCCTTAAATGGAAGACGTTTGGGATGACCAGAACCCTTCCTAGAGCTTGTCGTCCGGCCAAACTGAGCTATCAGGGGAGAAGAGCCTTGGTGAGAGAGCTAAAGAAGAACCCAAAGATAACTGTGGCTGAGCTCCAGAGATGCAGTCGGGAGATGGGAGAAAGTTGTAGAAAGTCAACCATCACTGCAGCCCTCCACCAGTTGGGGCTTTATGGCAGAGTGGCCCGACGGAAGCCTCTCCTCAGTGCAAGGCACATGAAAGCCCGCATGGAGTTTGCTAAAAAACACCTGAAGGACTCCAAGATGGTGAGAAATAAGATTCTCTGGTCTGATGAGACCAAGATAAAACTTTTTGGCCTTAATTCTAAGCAGTATGTGTGGAGAAAACCAGGCACTGGTCATCACCTGTCCAATACAGTCCCAACAGTGAAGCATGGTGGTGGCAGCATAATGCTGTGGGGGTGTTTTTCAGCTGCAGGGACAGGACGACTGGTTGCAATCGAGGGAAAGATGAATGCGGCCAAGTACAGGGATATCCTGGATGAAAAGCTTCTCCAGAGTGCTTAGGACCTCAGACTGGGTCGAAGGTTTACCTTCCAACAAGACAATGACCCTAAGCACACAGCTAAAATAATGAAGGAGTGGCTTCAGAACAACTCCGTGACTGTTCTTGAATGGCCCAGCCAGAGCCCTGGCTTAAACCCAATTGAGCATCTCTGGAGAGACTTAAAAATGGCTGTCCACCAACGTTTACCATCCAACCTGACAGAACTGGAGAGGATCTGCATGGAGGAATGGCAGAGGATCCCCAAATCCAGGTGTGAAAAACTTGTTGCATCTTTCCCAAAAAGACTTATGGCTGTATTAGATCAAAAGAGTGCTTCTACTAAATACTGAGCAAAGGGTCTGAATACTTAGGACCGTGTAATATTTCAGTTTTTCTTTTTTAATAAATCTGCAAAAATGTCAACAATTCTGTATTTTTCTGTCAATATGGGGTGCTGGGTGTACATTAATGAGGAAAAAAATGAACTTAAATGATTTTAGCAAATGGCTGCAATATAACAAAGAGTGAAACATTTAAGGGGGTCTGAATACTTTCCGTCCCTACTGTATCTGATGCCATTCTTCTCTTTTATCTATCTCCACATTTCTTTCTTCTCTCTTCTTTCCCTTCCTCAAAACCTAACTAGCAATAGCAGATAATGCTGTTTGTCCATATTTAATAATCCTAAATACACTATAGCCCTGCTCACACAGGATTTTTTTTTTCTCTTTGACTGAAAGTCAAATAGTTTAACAGTTTATACATATGAGCAATGGAATGATAGCTGGCTATGAATAATTTGATAACAATCGCTGTCCGGTCATTAATGTACCCAGGTTATCTGTATCTGTATTTTTGTTATTACCGTTTACTGAAACATTATCCAAAACAAGCAGTTGCATCTGCAATTATTGTGTTACACATTCTATTTCTCTTTAATAAACTTTAAATGGAAAAAAAAACTTTCTTATGCAAGATTTCATTATTAATTAACTAAAAAGTGATTAAAACACTACACTTTTTTTAGTTAGTTAGAGGCATGAGCACACTACAATATAGTGATCATAATGGTCCAAAGATCGCCTGTCTTTTATTTTTTTAGTTCAATACATTTCTTTACTAAAATCAAGATAACTCTAGTTGTGGTTTATCACAGCATAAGGAAACACTGGGCATTGGGTCAGGAATAGACAAGAATCCAAGTTGTTATTATTAAGTATATCTATATGTAGCAAGGTCCCAGGCCTCCTTTGGTTTAATTAGAACCTCCAGGGCCAGAGATAGCCAACATCCTTCTGTATATGGTGGGTTGTGAGTAGGGGTGCAATGGATCAAAAATCTCACGGATCGGAACGATCCTCGGATCAGAGTCACGGATCGGATCATTTTCGGATCAGCAAAAAAAAAAAAAAAAAAACCCACACAAATCTTGTTACACCCACCGGAGTTTTAGATTTAAAAGCTATTTTCAACACAAAACCGAGCTTATATATATAAATACAGTATTTGTGCATATAAGCTCGGTTTTGTGTTGAAAATAGCTTTTAAACCTTAAACTCCGGTGGGTGTAACAAGATGTCCGCTTGCCCCCTTCTCACTCTATCATTATTGTACTGTGCAGGAGTGTGAGGTGTAGCAAGATGGCGGTGACGAAACGTCACTTCCTGTCGAGACAGCGGCCGCTTCCGGGTGTATCAAGATGGCCGCCGCTCCGGAGCTAGGCCGAAGCCGCGGCCTTTCCTATGGCTGAGGCCGCAGAGTGCTCCGCGGATCGCGGGTGTGCCGATCCGTTGCACCCCTAGTTGTGAGGCATAGTGGGTGCAAGGTGGTTAAAGTCATTGGGCGTCAGACACTTCTTGGATGCAAAAGAGATTTTTTTATTTCTCTTAAACTTTTTGGGGGAAAGAGGGTTAGGGCCAGGACACCCTTAAGTAGTTGCAAGTTCAATTGGTAGACGCCGAGACTTCAATATGAGGACAGCCATGCAGGGAAAGGCATCCAGCAAGCACGTGCAGGAATGCTGTCTCCTATGGTAACAGTTCCTAACACAAAACTTAACAGTTCCTTCACTTCTACTACAGTCTCTCCTTGTAGTTCTTCAGCCCACTGAGCTCCCGGTCTCTCTCTAGACCCACTGTTTCACTCCCACTGAATCCCTTGAGTTCCTCCAATCTTCACGGTGGTATCTTCCTCAAGTGTCAACCCCGCTTCTCTGCTGGGCCCCTAGCTTGGCACTCACAATACCTCTCAAGCTTCACCCCACTGGCCTGCTTAGTCCCAAGCTTGAAACACAAGACTACTCTGCAAGCATCACCTCTGCTGGCTGGGTCCCTGGCTTGATACCCTCTGAAGTTTCCCGATTCTTCACTGTTCCCGGTTGGTGAGAATGCGGCTCCGGTACTTGCTTCAGTTACTCACCGTGGTCCCTGGTAATAATATGGTTGGTCCCTTAGTGGCCACAGCTTCCCTTCCACCTCTGACCACGACAGGTTCTCCGGCCGGCAGAACTGTCACTTTTGGTTGGACTGCAAGTCGCAGTCCCAACCCTGCGTTGCTCTCTTGCTTCTGGATAGGCCCTCAGACAGCCTATCCAGATGTGAAAAAAGAGCAGCACAGCGCTAACAATGTCCCTAAAGATAATCAGTTAACTTAAATGTCCATAAATATAATGTCCATGAAAAGAGAGGAATTCCAGATGAAGATCCCAATGTGCAAGTGATATCCAATAATGATATGTGACTGATAAAGTGATAACAATCCACCACCAGTATCGCTAGCCTCTCACCTCAATGAGGTCTCAAAACAGCCTTTCCCACAGTGGGAGATGTGTAGGGGCAGGTAGCTGGAACCAGGTAGCTTGCAGTCTCATGGAACGATCACATGTAATAGAGTAAATAAAATCTAGTGCTCTCTGTCTCTAGCTTAAAAAAGTATTTATTAAAATGTAGAACAACTTACAAAGCTGGCACTGTTCCCCAGTGCGAAGGATGAAGGCATGTAGGATACTCCACGAAAAACATTGAGCAAGACGCGGGTGACGTCACGAGTCACGTGGTGATGATCCGTACGCGTTACGTCCCTTGTGATGGGCGGGACTTCTTCAGCGGCGACGGCAATATTTGGAAGTGTTCAAAAACATGCCGTCTAATGACCAGCCATAAGTATGTATTCTGAAAAACCTTCAGCCCCTTTCCGCCATTCACACGGTAGCCTATCCAGATGTGCCTGGGATAGGCCCAATCTCCGGTCTAGCAGCCCGGGCAATACAACACATGTCCTGCCAGACAGGCGTCCAGGTGGCACATAACATAACATAACATAAATCACCTGACTTCTCCCGAAAATATAGGCTCTCCTAGCAGGCTAAGGGATCCAAGAAAACCCCTTCCCATTGGCTGAGACACCCAACATACCCATAACCTGACCTTGTGTTGCCCTTCTCATATCTAGTACCACCAAGTACCCGGCCACCTAGTGGTTGAAAAGAAAAGTGCAACAAGGCCAAACTTAGGGAGAAATGAATAGATCTTTTATCAATCAACCAGGATAACTACTCCTGACAAGTAAATTTCGAGGAGCAACCCTGCCTAAACTCCACAGTGCTACATCTAAAGAAAGGAACAAGACACTACTACTTAGCTGAATGGCCTAGGTCAATGTTTCTCAACTCCAGTCCTCAAGTACCTCCAACAGGTCATGTTTTTAGGCTTTCAATTATTTTGCACAGGTGATTTGATCGGTTTCACTGCCTTAGTAATTACTACAGCCGTTTCATCTGAGGGAAATCCTGAAAACATGACCTGTTGGGTGTACTTGAGGACTGGAGTTGAGAAACACTGGTCTAGATCAATGGTTCTCAACCTCAGTCCTCAAGTACCTCCAACAGACCATGTTTTGGGAATTTCTCTTATAAAAATATTGATAAAATAGCTGTCCAAAATACCAAGCCATTGACTATGATTTAAAGCACCTGTGCAAGATAAAGGAAAACCTGCCAACATGGCCTGTTTTACGTACTTGAGGACTGAGGTTGAAAACCACTGGTCTAGGTCTCTGGAGCTAAATCTGTGACCCTTTGGCAATTTCTGTGCGGCCCTCTGGGCCCCTGCAGACGATGATCAGTGTTTCCCCATTTCCATGTTATAGCAGTAATTGCTAGCAGTCTCATGGAATATGTCTCCAGTCTATAACAGTTCCAAAAGAATGTTCACAGTCTCTGAATATCTCCTGGTTTATGTCTACAGGCTCTGACCATCTCCTGTATTATGTCCACAGCCTCTGATCATCTCTTGAATCATGTGCATAATCTTAGATAATATCCTGTTGTATGTCTGCTGTCTGACACTGAATATTCACTGAATTTTATGAGTGGCCATTTGGTGATGTTGAGAGCCGCCCTTGAGGCCCGCCATATCTGAAAGTTGACCACCACTGGTCTAGCTCCTCTCTCCTAGAATGGTGAGGTTCTGGGGGGAAGGCAAGGAAAGGGGAAAGGAAGAGGGGATGGGTGGATATAGAGAATTAAGGGTTAAGTAAAAGGGTCACGGTCATGCCTATCCTAATTGTGTTGCGTTTGATATAAGTATATGTCTGTTTTATGATTTTTATTCTTAGACTACTGTACATGGAAGAATCTGCTTAGTAGTTTGTCTTAGAAACAGAAAGCAAGTTACTTTGAATGTTTGAGTGGACTTCTCAAACAAACTTGGGAACTTAGATGCCATCGACGTATGTTGGGTCTTCTATTTTTCTACATTTAATTATGTAAAACTGAAATCAACAAGTCAAGTTAATCAATGGTTAACAATAGCTTGACCTTTTGACATATATGACCTATTGCATGTATGATACCACAGTGCCATCTAGAGGGTGAATGAAAGAATTCTTCTCCCATTGAAACACAGTATTGCGAAAGGGGCCACACCCTTGTGGGGATGATAAACTTTCCAAATAAAAGGGCAACGGCATAAGCTGACTCTGACAGAAGGATAGGAAACTTCACCTGAAGATGCTTTCACCTCCTGCAACAGCTTTCAGAGTAAGCCTGTGCCCCCGTTGCCTACAGATAGAGAACTTACTGTAACCTGAGTTAAGTAACTTTTCTACTAGTATTCTAGTATTTCTACTGTTTACAGACCATAGTTTCTACTTATTTGCTATAAAGTAGGTAGCATTGTGTTTGTTGTATGTATATCTACCAGTCTTGTATTGTTTTTCCAATAATTGTATCAGTTTGTATGTACAGCATTTCTGTGTAGTAAAAGCACATTAATACAATACAGAAGTCTAAGCTACCTTGCTTTATTGCAACATGAACTTACTAGACACCAAAGCAAAACACTAATGACCAAGCATGCTCATATCAATTCTATATCAATGTTTAATGTATGGGACAACCTAGTCTGAGTTCTACTGTCTCTATTTTTTTCCTGGCACACGTTAAAGCACATTTGGCCTTTTATGTAGCTATTAATACTGGCGGCATGAAAAAATACAGAATCGGCTCTTCTGGCCCCTCCTCTTTCTGCAATGCACCGTTGGTCCTCCAGTGCAATGGATGGCCTCATTATCCCTAGCATACCAGAAGTTTGCTCTTGTTGCCAGTTATAGCAGTATCAAGCAAGGACAGGCGTACTTTAAATTCTTTTTAAAAAAGGATTTTGTCCACGGTCAACGATTTCAGCCCAAAGCTTGGTAAATGGAAATGTTAACACAAGGCTGACCACTTTTTACTGGAAATACAACATTTAAGCTGGTGGAAAAATTACACACTTCGGCAATCAAGCCTGACAGTGGTTTTTAATGCAAATCTTTACCTGCTAATGGACTTCAGAAACCACTTAGCGAACATTAGCCAGTGGCTAAAATACAGCCGAACACACTGCTCCACATGCTTGTTTCTTACCGAAGTATATTAAAGTTCAGAGTTAAGGTTAATTGTGCTGATTTTCCCAAGCTTAACACACCACTGCATTAGGTTTGCTGTACACGAACACTTATATACCTTACAGGTGAATATAAAGCTTGCTTCTGACTAATAGAAACATAAAATAACCGCCAGGCCTTTTGATTGTCTGTTAATTTAGGGCAACTGCAAAAAAGTGTAATCTGAAAAGATCATTTCTAGTAAATATTATAATGATCAATGACTACAATTGTTTATTATTAAAAAAAAAATTAAGCCCAATTCCAGCCATTATGTAATTTTTAAAATTTTGGATAAGGTGAAGGGCTAAAATTAATTTTATGTCTTTATTTTTGCCTTTAACCCCACTGGGCAGATTCCTCTCTCTTCGTGGGCCTGAGACACCAGGACAAGAATTGGGAGAGCAGTTGTCACCAGGACTTTCCCGCTGTACTACAGATGTGTGCCTACTAGAGAAACTTCCCATTACTTCATGTCCTGACAGGGCCAGATACAGTGAGGGAAAAAAGTATTTGACCCCTTATTGATTTTGTACGTTTGCCCACTGACAAAGAAATGATCAGTCTATAATTTTAATGGTAGGTTTATTTTAACAGTGAGAGACAGAATAACAACAAAAAAAATCCAGAAAAACACATTTCAAAAAAGTTATAAATTGATTTGCATTTTAATGAGTGAAATAAGTATTTGACCCCTTCACAAAACATGACTTGGTACTTGGTGGAAAAACTCTTGTTGGCAATCACAGAGGTCAGACATTTCTTGTAGTTGGCCACCAGGTTTGCACACATCTCAAGAGAGATTTTGTCCCACTCCGCTTTGCAGATCCTCTCCAAGTCATTAAGGTTTCGAGGCTGACGTTTGGTAAGTCAAACATTCAGCTCTTTCCACATATTTTCTATGGGATTAAGGTCTGGAGACTGGCTAGGCCACTCCAGGACCATAATATGCTTCTTTTTTAACCCACTCACTTGTTGCCTTGACAGTGTGTTTTGGGTCATTGTCATGCTAGAATACCCATCCAGGACCCATTTTCAATGCCCTGGCTGAGGGAAGGAGGTTTGAAGGTATATGGCCCCATCCTTCAGATGTTGTGAAGTTGTCCTGTCGTCTTAGCAGAAAAACCGCCCAAAATCATAATATTTCAACCTCCATATTTGATGGTGTTCTTGGGGTCATAGGCAGCATTCCTCCTCCTCCAAACACAGTGGGTTGCATTGATGCCAAAGAGCTTGAATTTGGTCAAGAGAGTGCTCCCAATCTGAGCTTGTTACCTGTGGATGGGTATTCCAGCATGACAATGACCCAAAACACACTGCCAAGGCAACAAGTGGCTCAAAAAGAAGCACATTATGGTCCTGTAGGGGCCTAGTCAGTCTCTAGACCTTAATATAATTGAAAATATGTGGAGGGAACTAAAGGTTCAAGTTAACAAACGTCAGCCTCGAAACCTTAATGACTTGGAGAGGATCTGCAAAGAGGAGTGGGACAAAATCCCTCCTGAGATGTGTGCAAACATATGGGCCAACTACAAGAAAAGTCTGACCTCTGTGATTGCCAACAAGGGTTTTGCCACCAAGTACTAAGTCAAATACTTATTTCACTCATTAAAATGCAAAGCAATGTAAAACTTTTTTGAAATGCGCTTTTTCTGGATATTTTTGTTGTTATTCTGTCTCTCACTGTTAAAATAAACCTACCATAAAAATTGTAGACTGGTAATTTCTTTGTCAGTGGGGCAAATGTACAAAATCAGCAAGGGATCAAAAACTTTTTGCCTTCACTGTACATAAGGGCTGCCTGTATCCCTCCCTATCAGTGGCCCTAGGTATTAGAAGGTAAACCAAAAAAGGAAAAGTCTATCTGACATGCTGTTGTTAATGCAATTGTCAAATTCCACTAGTCTTTCAAGTAAATCTCAACAAAAAAAGATGAACCTCAGTTAGCTCTTGGTCCACACCCCTGGTCATGTTGTATTTGCAAGAATCACCTTCAATAATGACTTTCAAAGTAATGTTTCCATGTCGCCCCTTATAAGCACAAGACTTCCAATTTGAAATTATGAGATACTATTTTCCATATCAAGCACCATAGGAGTACAGCCTTTTTCTGGCAGACTGAGACATTTAATTTCTAATTAGTTATCCGCAGTGAAGCCTGTAAGATACCTGTGGTTCGGATATTCTCTGGGCAGGTCTCTAAGCTGAGGCTACCACTAAGATCAATTTAAATCAACCATTTCAAAATGAAGCTAAAACGTGGCAGCAAACAAAAGAGGACTGAATCTGGTTAATATTGTCTTGTCGTATTCATTATATACAAAGCATTGGTGTTTAATGACTCATTAAGCAAAGACTCAATTTGTTCTAAGCACCGATAAGTGCTTTACGGCTGTCTAAAATAATTAAAATTAAGG
The DNA here is from genome assembly GCA_037952835.1 of Lithobates septentrionalis. Taxonomy (NCBI): domain Eukaryota; kingdom Metazoa; phylum Chordata; class Amphibia; order Anura; family Ranidae; genus Lithobates; species Lithobates septentrionalis. The sequence continues at coordinate 1,936,470 of JBBDGP010000651.1, forward strand.
CAACTTTCCATCTCTTGGGAAATGTCTCTATTAATCTGAGATGACAGCGGCACACACGAGATTGCCTCTGACTCCCGTCATGGGTTTCTCCTGATAACCAATTGATCATCTGAGAAGATGTATTGATTTTCCAGTAATTGCTAACCTCTGTATCTTAAACTTTCCCCGCAAAATTCAGAGGTGATACATCCAAACCCCACAAATGACAGCTTTGGCCAAGCTTGAATTTTTATAACAAGATTGATGGCCTTATTATCCCGGCATTTTATTTGGGGAGGAATCGGGACACAAACAATTTGAGATGTTTAATGACGGGTGAGAAAAAAATAAGAAAGAAAATAAGAAATCATAGTTCATTTCTGCTGGATCAAATAGAAGCCAGCTCCCGCTTATTTTACAGAGGTATGGGCTCACACGCACAAGATTTTTATGCGCCAGCATGTAGGCCAGTTGCCTACTGTAAGTTAGTTAGTTATGGCTGCCCTAGCCAGGGGGAAGGGGTTAATGTTTTTACTGCCTCCCCCAGGCTATGTTCGCTGGCTTTTTTAGGACCCGGTCTACCATCCTGTGTAATTATATAAGGAAGAGGGGTCCAGATGCCAGGAGCTGCAGGGTCTCCAGAGAGCCACCAATGAATCTCCAGGAACACTTACACCACCATTACATAGAAGGGCCGCTGGGACTTGCGGTCCACGCCAAGGATCACCGACTCGTCGGGACACTGTTTTCATGGACTTCTGCTATTCTGGACTTACAATTTGTGGACACTTCCTATTCAGGTATGCTGGGGCAGCCACAGCTAGAGTTAGGATAAAGACTCTTGCCTGTTAAACTGTTATGTTGAGCTTTATTATTAAAGTCTTTGAACCATTATGAGCCTGGTATGAAGTTATTCAAAGGAGTGCATGTTGGGCTTTGAACTGTCTGCCTGCAAATGCACTATGGGGTATGAAGCAACATTGCTGCAAAGAGTTAACTGGGCAAGACAAGGAAGAGGGGGTAGTTGCCATGGGTAATCAAAGGGAAGAACATGCTGCAAGCAACCAGTCATTATGCATGGTTTCTAGTAAGGTGACAGGTCCTCTAGTAGCGAGGGTCACTACTCTGGCTCTCTCCCTAGCAGTCCATATCCTTTAGCAACTGGGAGACAGATTACCTTTATGCAGATCTAAGGTCTAGTCAGGAAGTACAGGAAGTGAAGGTGTGCCCTAAAATTAATTTTAGTGCATTTTTTACAGAAATTTTGCATTTTCTAGACCCTTGCTGTAATATCATGTGACATAAAAAATTGGAACTACCAATATTTTATGCTTTAGGATGGCTGCTTTCAAAAAATATATAATGTTTGGGAGGGTTATATAAACTTCAGGGTTCAAATTTTTAAGCATGTGTGCAAAAAACACAAAAATGGCTCAGGCAGCGAAAGGGTTGATGTAAGCACAGATGCAGAAATTCTATGTAGCATTCTGTGGTTATAAGCCCTCGCCATAGCATGGACAGGCCTAATAAATGTACACAGCAGGGACTCAAACACCACAAAGAACTTTGGCAATCAAAACAGCAATGAATCGCTGACTGCCTGGGAAAAGTGGACATAGGTGATTTTTACACCTCCTGCCATAATACAAAATTTTACCTGTAAAAGATAAGCTTTGGAGACATTTTGGGGCATGCCAGACTTACTAATACCTAATATTATGTAGCGCTTCTAAAAAAAAAATTTAAAAAATAGCAGCCTTTATTTTTTGTGATTTTTAAAGCCAATCCCATCAGACCACTTCCCTTTCTTCTGGAAGAACAATGTGAGTCCCGGTAAACAAACGGTGCTAAATTATTGATGAAGGTATCAAGGCTTACAGTTACACTCTGAACTTGAAGTGATTAGATTTGTCAAGAGAAGGAATTGGCAGACGTATCAGGATGATATTGTTTGTACTCTCAGAAATGTGTTTGGGTAACCATATAAAAACAGATTTTGTTCTTGACAGGCTCGGCTCCTCGCACAAAACCATTACCACATGCTTTCATAAGCAGAAGGCCTTTAACTCTGCACCTTTTTTCAAAGGCGAGGATACAAAAATGAACTCTTGCATCTACCACAGAACTGGCAACTCTGCTCAGCCAGTTCGTGGGATCACCATCAGGGAGCTCAGTGTGCATGAGGCCTAATAGAGTTCTATATGTGCTTTACTATTGCTATACAATTCTTAATTTAAAATAAACATGTAATGCATGACCAAGGATTGCCAGAGCACCATGAGTTACCTATGAGGCAGCACAGCAGAATCAAAAAACCTCAAACTGTGCCATCCAAAAAAGTGAAAATTTTGCTTCAGCTATTGAGTTCTGTAATCAACAGAATTTGATAGCAGGTGGTAAAGAGGGAGATGAATGTGAAAGGGATCTTAAAGCGTTATCTTATAGATAGATAGAAGACTGCAAAGTATTACATTTGCTGAAAATGAAAAAAGAAAATCATTTTTTGTTTTTTTTAGTCTTGACTATAGTAACGAAAAATGTATACAAAACCACAGTACGCTTCATTCAAAGTGGTCCTATGTTAGGCAAAGCACCTTAAAATGCCCAACTTCGGGCAAAATCTACTTTGCCCATACCTTCCTCCTGCCCTGCTCCAAAAACAAACCCTCTCAACTGTTAAATGTTCCTTACCTGGTGAAGTCAGTTATATTTACATGAATTCCTCCCTCCAGGTCCCTTGCTGATGCTGTTTCTGTCTGCAGGGGACACTAATCCAGAGCAACATGGTAACCCCCACCACCTGGTCCCCTTTACTACTCTTGGTCCAACATTAATTCTCTTCTAGATCTTAACAGGACCCCTCCACTGGCCAGCAGGAAGTAAACAGAGAGGAGTAGAACCTGGCATATGATTGGGGCTTCAAGACTTTTTTTTTCAACCAAGCAATAAGGGAGAGGGGGTGGGAGGGGGTTTTATTTTATCCCAGAATTGGTATTTATATGTGCCAGTGTAGTACCATGAAAAATCTACCTATTGTCTTGAATTCCTCCTGAAAAATAGTTTTGCACCCACCCCCTGTGCCGCATAGCTTTATATACTGGAGAGAAAGCTGTACCTAAGGACTTGCAGTGAAGGATCTCCCTGCACCTGCTTCATTCATTCGGTTTATAAGTGTTTTCATTATCTCTCCTGGTGATCCTATCCGTCATCAGATCACCAGCCATAAGAGGGCAACTCTGACATGAGGAAGCAAAGCTCTGCTCCTCCACCAGGATGACTGCCTTCACACAGGGACACAGCACAGAAATAGGCTTGGTATGTCCATAATGGGGAAACAATTTAGCTCCAGGAGGCTTCAGACAAGGCTGGTGACTTTTGTCCTCTGCTTGCCTTTTTTTGGGAGAGCTTCCACAGTTCAGCTCTTGGCCAATGGCTATAAGAATCTTTAACCTGTCTAGTCCTTTGTAGATCTAACTTGTGGCAGTAATAGAGTAGATGCCCTGTCCTCTTCAAAATAGCTAAAGGCACAATTTTCTAAATGTTCTTCCAAAATATATTAAAAACTCATATTGGCAGCTGTACACAATTCCTGATGCGAAAAAAGCCTCCTCCAAAATTCTCTGACGTGTGTCACAACAAGCAAATTATCATGTGGGTGCGTTGGCGAACAAAAATAACCAAATTAAGATGCGCTATAAGAATTGCAAGCTAATGAGTTTAGAGAGGTTAAACGGTTGTATTATGATAAGGCTGTCAAAAAAGCTTCATGTTTAGGTTACAACCTCTCCAGCATCTGTTGAGAGGAACGCAATTAGTTTTAGAAGGTCTAAAGTCAAATACAATGTCTCAGTGCTTCGTTTTTAAAGGAAAGAAAAAAAAATGTTTTTTTTTTTACTGGATAATTTAAATGACTGACCATTCAATTTATGGGTATCTGCAGCAATAAAATTCAGCCTGAACTTAATAATAGCACATTTTATGTGACACTCATGGCAATTACAATCTATAGTTACTGTAGTCACCCCTTGGTCCATGAAAAGATGACAAAATTAATTATAACTGTTCCCCATTTGTCAGCCTTAACTTGGCAGGCGATGGTGATCTTAGGTAGCCGGAGTAGGACGGGAACATTTACCACATTTAAATCCACTGACACGGAGATAATGAAAAAAAATAAAATAGTTGGCTTTCTTATATAACTTGAGAGTAGGAATAAAACACACTGGCTGACTGTAGGCTTTTCTCTTTTTTTTTTGTTTTTTAACAGAGAAGTAAGCTTTTGCCTAATATGCATTCCATAAAACTTGTGCGGATATTAAAAAGAAAACAAAAACACTTATGCAGCGTACACACGGTCAAGCTTTGACCGGACTGGTTCGACGGACGCTGATGGACCAAATCCGGCGGACAATCCAATCATGTGTGGGCTTCACCGGAACTTCAGCGGACTTTTCCAGTCGCAAATCTGACGGACTTTAGATTTGGAACATGCTTCAAATCTTTATGTTGTAACTCCGCCGGACCCAGAAAACTGCTCGTCTGTATGCTAGTCCGACTGACAAAAACCGACGCTAGGGCAGCTATTGGCTACTGGCTATGAACTTCCTTATTTTAGTCTGGTGTACGTCATCACGTACGAATCCGTCGGACTTTTGTGTGATCGTGTGTAGGCAGATCCGTTCATTAGAAAGCCCGTCGGAAGTCCGCCAAAAGTCCGTCGAAAGTCTGTCGGACAGGCTGTCGGACTTTTGTTGCTGAAAAGTCCGACCGTGTGTACACGGCATTACCGGTCTATTTTGGTGGTTAGTCCAAAATTGTTAGGGGACCCTTTAGGGGACACCTGGCCCTTCATTTTGCCAACCCAGATACATAAACATACATAAACATGCAGTATTTTGTGTGTCACCTTGTGTTGCATTAAGGCTCCATTCACACTAGTGCGTTTTTTGATGCATTTTGCAGAAATGCACGGGAATTTTTTAACATGGGTTCCTATGGAACATGTTCACATCAATGCCTTTTTGTATCTCTGCATTTTTGGAAAGGGTCAGGGACTTTTTTTCATGCAAAATGCAGCGTTTTGCATGTAATAGAATTCAATGGACAAGCATCAAAAACGCAAGTGCACCGTTTTTGATGTGTTTTTGCCGTTTTTATTTTTTATTTTTATTTTTTTAAATTTTTTTTAAGACTGTAAAAAAAAACTGTAAAAAATAAATAAATAAATAAAAAACGCAAAACGCAAATCGCGGCAAAAACGCGGCAAAAACGCTGCTCAAAAATGTGGCAACATGAAAAAAAAACCTCCAAAAACGCTCAAAAGCAACATGCATAGGTGTGAATCGAGCCTAAGACAGCATGACCATTTAGAATAGGACATCAATGCATGGCAATGGAAAAAAAAAAAAAAAAAAAAAACAGATCTGCACTTTTTTTTTTTTTTAAACATACAATGGCATCACAACACATGTGGATTATGTTGCACTGTAGAGCAGGTCTGTCAACAATGAATGAAATCGCACTGCACAAAGAGCTATTGGTTAATGTGCACGCTTGTCTGGTTTCCTCAATGCATAGGTGTGAAGCCACCCAGAATGACATCAATGAACAAATATTCTTATAATATTATATATATATATATATATATATATATATATATATATATATATATATATATATATATACACAGTGCCTTGAAAAAGTAATCATATCCAATTGATAATCTGTGGCAAGACTTGAAAATTGCTGTTCGCAGACACTCTTTATCCAATCTTGACAGAACTTGAACTATTTTTACAAAGAAGAATGGGCAAAAATTTCACTATAGATGTGCAAAGCTGGTAGAGACATCCCCAAAAAGACTTGCAGCTGTAATTGCAGTGAAAGGGGGTTCTACAAAGTATTGACTCAGGGGGGGCTGAATACAAATGTACACCACACTTTTCACATATTTATTTGTAAAAACAGAAGGGAAATCAAATCAAATCAGAATTGGGTGTTACCACCTTTTGCCTTCAAAACAGTATTGACTCCTAAAGATAGACTTGCACACAGTTTTTGAAGGAACTCGGCAGGTAGGTTTTTCATGTCAGGTAGGACATCTTGGAGAACCAACCACAGATCTTCTGTGGATGTAGGCTGCTTCAAATCTTTCTGTCAAATCCTTCTGTCTCTTCATGTAATCCCAGACTCCATGATGTTAAAATCAGGGCTCTGTGGGGCCAAACAATCAGTTCCAGGACTTGTTCTTCTTTACACAGAAAATAGTTCTTGACATCGGCTGCATGTTTGGGATCGTTGTCCTGCTGCAGAATAAATTTGGGGCCAATCACACGCCTCTCTGATGGTAAGGCATGATGGAGAAGTATCTGCCTGTATTTCTCAGCATTGAGGACACCATTGATCCTGAACAAATCTCCAACTCCATTTGCAGAAATGCAGCTCCAAGCTTGCCAGGAACCTCCACCATGCTTCACTGTTCCTTTCAGTGAACAAGCTGCCTCCTGCTACAGCCAAATATTTCAAATTTTGACTCATCAGTCCGGAGCCCCTGCTGCCATTTTTCTGCACCCCAGTTCTTATGTTTTCATGCGCAGGACATAGAAACAATGCAAAATGACTCAACTATGCACAAAAACATAGGAATTGGGGCGCAGAAAAATGTCAGCAGGGGCTCTGAACTGATGAGTCAAAATTTGAAATATTTGGCGTTAAATTTATTTTACAGCAAGACAACAACCCCAAACATACAGCCAATGCCATTAAGAATTATCTTCAGCGTAAAGAAGTCCTGGAAGTGTTGGTTTGGCCCCCACAGAGACCCGATCTCAACATCATGGAGTCTGTCTGGGATTACATGAAGAGACAGAAGGATGTGAGGCAGCCTACACCCACAGATGATCTGTGCTTAGTTCACCAAGATTTTTGGAACCTACCTGCCGAGTTCCTTCAAAAACTGCGTGCAAGTGTACCTAGAAGAATTGATGCTGTTTTGAAGGCAAAGGGTGGTCACACCAAATATTGATTTTCTTTTGAAATATCTTTTTTCTCATATATATATATATATATATATATATATATATATATATATATATATATATATATATATATATATATATATATATATATATATATATATCTCCAACTTTTTTATATATAAAAAACAGGGTGAAGGGAGAGTCTGCACTGCACGACAAGCTATAGCAAGTGGTTGCAGCCACGAACATGTTTCAGCCATTGAAAGCTGCTCTATAAATCTGACCTGTAAAAAATCATTCATAATTAACTCTTTCTCTGCTGCAGCAGTGACCTGTGCTTACAACGATCAGCTATTATTTGTTGAAGTAAAAGGGAAAAAAAAATTCTATAACTGCTTATAAAGGGTAAGCTAGAGTTGGGCTTCGATTTGTTAGTCAAGTCCATCTAAATCTGCTGGTCCATCTAACACTAATCTCTACCCAGATGGACAATGCTGCTGTCTAAAGATGTCTCTGTTGCTCCTCCATCTAGACAGGAGCCTCCCTAAGACAAGGAGTGTGTTTTTGGCTGAATCACCAGGTGAAATAAATTAATGAAAGCCTAAAAAAACAGAAACAAAAACACATGTAGTCACCAACATCTAATTATTGGTAAGCTGCAATATATTACAATTATTGTTTTTGGGTTTAATACTGCTTTAAGGTTACTGACATAGTCCTTTCCTTTCCTAATGATGAGTCTTAAATATAATAATAAAAAAAAAAAAATGAAAAGAAAAAATAGTTTGTTATTGCAATTGAAATTCTGCGTATTGTAAATGGAGGAGCTTTTGCAAACCACATTCAGTAATTCCCATGAAATTTGCTGAACACGATATAAATAAACCGCATTAGATGACAGTTTCTCAGTGAAACAATGAAGGATGATGCATTGTGTATAGGGGAGGGAAGAGAAAACACAACTGTTATCTAATTGCTGGTGTTTTCCTATCATACAGTTGAAGGACTGGATGACTGGGCTGCAGTTAGAGGGGTCGGTGTATGATCAATGACAAGTGTTTGTCTATCCCGGAGATCAAGTGGAGAGATATTCTGTAGTGCAGTCAAGAGAAGCTGCTTATTCTGAATCGGGTGAGTGGATGTTACAGTGAGCACGAGGGATTATGAAAAAGAAAAAGAAAACAGGGGAAAAATATCCTGATAAATAGCACAGAAATTGTAGAATACTGGAATTTATAGAAATGATAATTTATACAACCTGGGTTTATTAAAAGAAAGTATAAATTCTAAAACTGTCCAATTTGCATGTGATAGTGATGGATGGATAGAAGTGAAAATTAATTCTAACTGATCTACCATAAAGTAATTGTTCCTTCAGAGAAGCAGATCCATGTTTGAAATATACACCATATAGTATTGGGACACCTGCCTTTACACGCACATGAACTTTAATGCCATCCCAGTCTTAGTCCATGGGGTTAAATATTGAGTTGGCCCACCTTTTGCAGCTATAACAGTTTCAACTCTTCTGGGAAGGCTGTCCACAAGGTATAGGAGTGTGTCTATGGGAACGTTTGACCATTCTTCCAGAAGCGCATTTGTGAGGTCAGGCACTGATGTTGGACGAGAAACCCTGGCTCGCAGTCTCCGCTCGAATTTATCCCAAAGGTGTTCTATCAAGTTGAGGTCAGCACTCAGTTGTGCAGCCCAGTCAAGTTCCTCCACCCCAAACTCGCTCATCCATGTCTTTATGGACCTTGCTTTTTGCACTGGTGTGCAGTCATGTTGAAACAGGAAGGGGCCATCCCCAAACTGTTCACACAAAGTTGTCCAAAATGTCTTGGTATGCTGACGCCTTAAGAGTTCCCTTCACTGGAACTAAGGGGCCAAACCCAACCCCTGAAAAACAACCCCACACTATAATCCCCCCTCCACCAAATGATTCAGAACAGTGCACAAATCAAGGTCCATAAAGGCATGGATGAGCGAGTCTGGGGTGGAGGAATTTGACTGGCCTTGCCAGAGTCCTGACCTCAACAGATAGAACACATTTGGGATGAATTCAAGCGGAGACTGCAAGCCAGGCTTTCTTGTCCACATCAGTGCCTGACCTGACAAATGCACTTCTGGAAGAATGGTCCAACATTCCCATAGACACACTCCTAAACCCCGTGGACAGCCTTCCCAGAAGAGTTGAAGCTGTTATAGCTGAAAAGGGTGGGCCAACTCACTATTGAACCCTATGGACTAAGACACCATTAAAGTTCATGTGGGTGTAAAGGCAGGCGTCCCAATACTTTTGGTAATATAGTGTAGCATGGGTGGACTTTGCTCTGGTCCTAGGCTGCTAGCCACAAAGGGAGTGCACACTAGATGGTTGGACGTGTACAGAGAAATGCCTGGCACAAAAGTTCATCTAATTTAAAGGATTTTGAAACATTTAATGATTAAGAGCATCTGAAACAATCAGCATGTTTCAGGGAAAAAAAGCCTCCACCTTCTTCAGGGCTTGAGTTAATGCTCAGAATGCACTAAGGCAGCGGTCCCCAACCTCCCTGGCACCAGGATCCGGCCTGGTGGAAGACTACCCCTCCACAGACCGGGGAAGAGAGAGGTGATGGAGGTGTGCAGCCCAACTGTTATCTGCTGTAGGAGTACAATGTATACCGAAACCAGATGCTTAACCAGACATAGAGCCCAGCATAGCAGGTGAAGGCAACTGGCATCCTCAGGTGCTCTGTGGCGGTTCTGTAAACACACAGTCTTATAGTGTGCAGCAGGGAAAGCCAAAACCAACACATGGGAGTTCCAGAAGTAGGCCTGGCTATGAGTGTCAGGGGACGCCCCCTTTCTCAAGCATGCCCCCTTTCTCAAGCATGCCCAATGAAAAATGCTCAGTGTCCTTTACTGACAGAGGGGAAGAACATGGGCAGAAAAGAAGGCGGGACAGAGGCAGAACTTGCATATCACAAGCTGAAGGACCAAAGGGTGGAACAGAGCTAGGGGTGGGAAGTGGGGCGCAGCCTTGACACCAAGACCATAAGGTGGAATGACAACAGAAGGCAGGGAAAGAGATGTGCTTTACCGAGCAGGGACCAGAGAGACAGGCATAAGCCAAATTGGCCAATTTCTGCAAATTTTCTCCTTGGAGTCATAGAAGAGCAAGAAGATGCAATTATGGTAGCTTAAGGTTGTTGTTTTTTAAGGTATTTGAATGCTCCTGATTGTCTTCTATTGATGTTCTGAGAGTTTTTTGTTAATAATTCAGGTGTTGTAGTCAGAAAAAGTCAGTACACTATAGTTTTTTGTTTTTGTTGCATTCTACTGTTATTTATGTTAATTTGACGTTAATATGTTATACGTTACATTATTGACATTTGTTAACATATATTGGTAAAATACGAAATAAGAGCCCTTTCACACTGATGCAAAGCGGTTTGACCGTACTACGGGTGCAGGTTAACTGTTCTTTCCAATAGAGTTCTATTATCCCGTGCGGTTTTGGTGTACTATTCAAAAAAAAAAAAAAGGGGAGGGGGCACAAAGAAAACGTTCCCACTTAAAACCTTTAACAAAAATAAAAAATAAAATGCATAAATCTATATTACTTTTAACTAATTGTTAAAATAACAATTTAACCTAATACATGGCCATTTGATGTTTGACAACATGGTGAGTAGCCATCACCATCATTATCAGTGTCATCTTCTCAGAGTCTAATTAAAAAGCTTTGTTTACAATACAGCTCATCAATAGAGAAGTCCACTGAAATAAAAAATAATTCCAATGGACTTCATGATCAATGAGTTATATTGTAAATGGGTATTTTCAGTAAGCTATAGTTGCCACAGAAAAGAGGTTCACAAAATAAAAGCCTTCCTCTGGTAACTTCCTCTATCATATGGAGAACACATTTAAGACCTTAAAGAGGAGCGCCAAATATCCCCCAAAAAAATAAACGTCAGTAGCTACCAATACTATAACTGCTGACTTTTAATATATGAACACTTTCCTGTCCAGGGATCCAACGATGCTCGCACCCCAACCGATTCTTCAATCAGCTTTGAGTGCAGGAGCCGACATAGCAAGTAAAGGGAACAGAAAGTGAAGCCTTGCGGCTTCACAGCTGGTTTCCTACTGCTCGTGCACGAGCCGCGCTGCGCCTTGTGAATGGTCCGTATTCTTCTGGGACCTGTGATGTGTCCTAGAAGACTGTAAGGGAAGGGGGGGGGGGGGCTAAACCAGGTACCCACCCCCCCCCTCTAAAAAAAAAGTGCCAAATGTGGCAGTAAATAGGGGGGGGTGAACTCGCAAAGACTTCGTTTTCGGGTGGAGCTCTGCTTTAACAGGAATCCTGTGCAATCCTGAAGCCAGTGGATCACTAAGAATTTAGAAAAGCAAAAAATAGACTTGCTGAATATCTGAGAATCATTAGCACCACATCCCTAGTACAAACATTATAAATCAGGAACCAAGGAAATGGGATTTTTGAGGTGCCACAACACAATTAAACAAAAAAAAATAAAATAAAAAAAATATCAAAATTTTATTTAAGAGCCCTTTCACACTGGGGTGGGGGCGGCGTCGGCGGTAAAACGACGCTATTCTTAGCGGCGTTTTACCATCGGTATGCGGTTTTACCCCCCGCTAGCGGCCGAGAAATGGTTAAATACCACCGCAAAGCGCCTCTGCAGAGGTGCTTTGCCGGCGGTATAGCCGCGCCGTCCCATTGATTTCAATGGGCAGGAGCGGTATACACACCGCTCCTTCACCGCTCCGAAGATGCTGCTGGCAGGACTTTTTTTACCGTCCTGCCAGCGCATCGCTGAAAGTAGCGACACTTTCGGGTCGGTTTGCAGGCGCTATTATTAGCGCAATAGCGCCTGCAAACCGCCCCAGTGTGAAAGGGCTCTAAGAGAAATCTTAAAAATCAACCCCCGGAAGGGGTTAAAAAGGGGTTAAAAGCGCCCGCTTAGCGCTGCTTTCAAATTGCTTTTAAGGCGATTTGAAAGCGGCGTCTATTCATTTCAATGGGCAGGGGCAGTGAAGGAGCGCTGTATACAACGCTCCCGCACCGTCCCAAAGACGCTGCTTGCAGAACTTTTTTTCCCGTCCTGCAAGCGCACGGCTCTCACACTGGGGCTGCAGAAGAGGAAGTTTTCAGGCACTTTACAGGTGCTATTTTTAGGGCCTCAGTGTGAAAGGGGTCTTAATTTTAGATGAGAGTGCATGTTTATATTAGACATTGGTTGGAGGGTGATTTTTTTTTCCCTTTGGGATTGGATGGCCAGTAGGGTGTCTGACCGATATTGAGCAAATTGGGAAACAATTGCCTAGTTTCTCGGGGGGGTTTTACCTGTCCCTCTGTTTCAGCGATAGGGTGGCGATGAGGGAATTACATTTATAAGATAATAAAGCCATGCAAAATATGTTTTGTGTTTCCTTGCCCTCCTTCGTGATATAAATAACTATTTTATTTAGCGCTTTTTTTTTTCAGCAGGAAAACAAGCTACAGGCAGTTAAATGATGATGTGTCAGAAAAATGCACCATCGGCACTATTCTGTTATTAATGTTTAGGTAAATTGAGTGGAGGGTTTTTGAAAGGTTCTTGGAGTTTATTTATCCAGGAAAGCCGTGTCAATTCCCGTGTGACCTCATTAAACCTTCACGTGCGGTTGGGACAAGCGATTGCAGCTACGGCGGAACACGGGCCAGTTATGATGTTATAAAAGGTCGGCGAGCGCTAACCTTAACTTTGTCCCTTTTAGCTTAACCTTTGTTTCCCTGCTCTGTAATCTTTAGCACACAGCAAATAAATCATTATGCGAGGATCTGATAAAACATGACCATCTAATCCCCCTTTATCTTGTGGGAAATAACCTTATGAATAATTAAGTTTCCGAATACAAGCTGTTTACAGAAGAACGGAATATTTATAGGAAATGTAAGCCCTTAAAGGCGATTTCCATAACTTGTCTTAGTTTCTATGCATGCGTGGGTTCCAAAGACAGATTTTGCTTGCAGCATCACCTGCTGGTAAATTCTGGTATTGCAGTTCCATAACCAGCACATGCTAAGAGAGCAGTAAGTATTACTGGGATCAGTTTCAGTCCTCTAGCTGGCAAAAATAAGATGAAGGTTCTGCCATTCTGGGAGGAGGAGGAGGAGAGAGACAGGTAGAATCCATAGAAAATATTTACTTTTTTAAATAATGAAAGTCCTTAGTGTCATATTAATTATTTACTGTATTGCACAGAATATCACTGTAGTTCTGCCAAAAGCATATTCAATGTAAAAAATTTTTTGGAGAGGCTGCCTTCGAGAGACACGGAGAGGGAGAGATTGATCTCGACCGAATTAAACAATCAACATTGGCCGAAAGAGACTTCCTCTGGAGGTTGTAAGAGACGCTGATCTGAGTAAAGAGATCTCCTGTATTCCTGCCCACATAGCAAAAAGGGAACTTTTATACTATTTTGCACTCTATCCATGCAATCAATCTTTTTTCATTAACCTCTTCAGCCCCGGAAGGTTTTACCCCCTTCATGGCCAGGCCATTTTTTGCAATACAGCGCTGCGTTACTTTAACTGACAACTGCGCGCTACACTGTACCCCCCCCCCCCCCCCCCAAAAAAAAATGGATGTCCTCTTTTCCCACAAGCTTTCTTTTGGTGGTATTTGATCACCTCTGCGGTTTTTATTTTTTGCGTTATAAACAAAAAAAGACCGGATTTTTAAAAATAATATATATATTTTTTACTTTCTGCTATAAAACATATCCAATAAAAAAATGTAAAAAATCGAATTTCTTCATCAATTTAGGCCAATAAGTATTCTGTTACATATTTTTGGTAAAAAATCCCAATAAGCGTATACTGATTGGTTTAAGCAAAAGTGATAGCGTCTACAAACTATGGGATAGATTTATGGAATTTTTATTTTTTTATTTTTTTTACTAGTAATGGCGGTGATCAGCGATTTTTAGTGGGACTTTGGCATTGTGGCAGACAAATCTGACACTAAGTGACACTTTTTGGGGACCAGTGACACCAATACAGTGATCAGTGCTAAAAAAAAAAAAAAAGCACCGTCACTGTACTAATGACACTGGCAGGGAAGGGGTTAACATCAGAGGCGAGCAATGGGTTAAGAGTGCTCCTAGGGAGTGCTTACTAACAGTGGGAGATGCTTTGACTGGGGGCTTAGCAGAAACACAAGATCTCCATCTTCCCCTCTCACAGAATGGCGATCTGCCTTGTTTACATAGGCAGGCCGCCGTTCTGCCTCTCTTGGGAACGATCACAGGGTGCTAGCGAACATCGGGTTTGCCGGACCTGCTGATTGGCTCCCACTGTGTCCAATCACGCCGGCAAGGCGCGCGCGCGCCCCAGACCCGGAACTAGAAATCACGTACGGGTACACGATTTTGCCCAGGAGGGCCGCCCTGCCACAGTATATATGGGTGAAGCGGTCCGGAAGAGGTTAAAGTAGAACTATAGGCAAAACTTTTTTTTTTTTTGATAGAGTAATGGAGGATCCTAAGCCCTAGTCAGTTTATTTTTTTCCATCTGTGTCCCATTGGGGAGATTTACTTTCACTTCCTGTCCCATAGCCAAAGCAGGAAGTGAGAGGAGATCCCTGCAAATTAGGAAAATCCCTTTAGGACCCCCAGATCACCAGAGCTAATGTTCCCATTAGAAGATTTTTCCTCTATTTTTCTTTTACTTCACTTTCAATGATAATGGTAAACAGGACAAATAGAGAGGGTGAATCTCCCTAACGGGGGCACAGACAGCAATAACAACTGACATGGGATCAAATCCATATCCACTCTGTCCAAAACGAAAAAAAAAAATTGTGCCTTCAGTTGTACTTTAACCCATTCCTATGGCCTAATGACACCAGGGCCGGCCTCTCGTCCCCCTGGGTGGACGTCCTCACGGGTCACGGTGGTCACATGAAAGTTGTAAGCAATGGATGGCTTTCTTTCAAGCCCTTCATTGTGTACTGTGTTGCTAGCTGTGATTGGTCACAGTGATCACATGGTACACACTGGGTCAATCACAGCCCATCCGTGCCATGCAATCAGTTGTGGCCAATCACAGCTAATCACAACAAAGCAAACTGAATGAATCAATTTCATTCAGTAAAATGCTTGCATACAGCAATGAAATTCATTGCTATAAACAAACAATGTCTTAAAAAAATAAAACACATCACTGATCACTTCTCCAGAGTAGTACTGTGCAATATTTCTTTGGTAACATTATATTGCTCTGGTCAAAGTGGGTTTATAACTGTGTTTTTATGACTATAACAAAAAAAAAAAAGAAAGAAAAAATTAGGATTTTTTAATAAATATATATATATTTATATTTATTAGGGGTGCACCAAATGTTTTTTTTTGGTGCCGAAGCCGATACCGAAAATGAAAAATACACTAGGCCAAAAACCGAAACCGATACCGAAAATAAACAGTTTTTAAAAAAATATTTATATTATTATATACAATTGTATTATATTCGACTTTTTAATTAATATCATCAATTTAAATTAATATGAATTTATTGTTGGCCATTATTGGCACCTTTGGTGCAAGAAAAGCTCAAGAAAATTCAGTCCGCAGTCTGCAACCATCTCTTGTATCATGTCCCCAGTCTCTAACCATCTGATACAGGAGATGGTCAGAGATTGCAGATATACTACAAGAGACGGTCAGAGACTGCAGACATGGTACAAGAGATCAATGCAGCCTCACCAGTTCCCATCAGATGCAGCCTGTCCGATAAAAAATGCATGCACAGTGTTTTCCATGTATTCCAATGGCTCTAGTTCACACCATGCAGTCAGTTTCCGGTGAGGAAACCGACTGCATGGTGTGAACTAGAGCCATTGGAATACATGGAAAACACTGTGCATGCATTTTGTGCAAAAAGAAAAAAAAAACGTGCACGGAACTGCATCTGGTGTGAACTGGCCCCAAGCAAGCTACCCGGTTCCTTCCAACAGACTTCTATTGGGAATGATCATATCTTTACCTCTACTAGCAATAACAACTTAACCCTTCCCCATTCTATCACATGGCAATAAAAACCTAGCTGGGTCAAAATCAAGATTATTATTCTTTTCTATATATGGCCAATAAAGGGAGTACAGCCTTTGGCCTGTGACCTGGTTTTATATAGCATGGCTACATTCACACAAGTGGCCAGAGGTGGATAGTTTGTCGTGTTCAGTGGCGAACAAATGACTCTTCCGGACGCAGTAGTACTGTGGACACATAAAACTTGTGGATTAGCTGCGGAGAAAACTCTGCAGTAATGCTTGCCCTGGGCACACGCTGTTCCTCTCATGCAGCCTGCCAGTGCTCGTCATATGCAGCTTGCCAGTGCCACTGGATGCAGCCTCACCTGTACCCAGATCAGAGCGGCGATCTCCGTGTGTCCTGGAGCTGTGAACTGAATTGCCCAGGCGGCTGCAATAACAATGTCCCACCTCCTGTAATCACGTCACGCTGATTCAATGTCCCGCAATTGGATCAGTGTGCCGTCTGTCACAGGAGGCAGGACATTGTTACTGCAGCCGTCTGGGCAATTCAGAGATCGCCACTCTGTGGGGAGGGAGGAGGGGAGGAGAGGAGGAGAGGAGGAGGGAGGACTGGGGTGAGCCAGGAAGATGCCCCCGCAATGGGCGAGCCAGGCCCTGCCCCCATTTTCGGCAAGATTTTCCTTTCGGCAATGTGTCGAAAACACCATTTTCGGCTGATATGTTTCGACGGCCGACTTTTCGGTGCATCCCTAATATATATATATATATTTTTTTTTTTCAAATTATCATTGTCAGTGTCCATGATCACTGCCACATGAGTTATATGATGACGCTGTACTGCACTGGTGAGAATATGTTAAAAAAAATTATAATAATAATAATTTCTTAATTTTCCCAAAAAATGCCAAAAAAATTACAACTGCAAAAACTTCACCATGCCTCTTATTAAATACCTTGGACTGTCCATATTGCAAAAAGGGGTCATTTGGAGGATCAGTACATCAGGGTTGATCAATTTTCAGATAAATATACCATAGTTTGTAGACTAAATAATATACACTGATTTAGGTTATTTTTACCAAAGAAATGTAGCAGAATACATTTTTGGCCTAAATTTATAACATTATTTATTTGCAAAATTTTATAACAGAATGAAGAAAACTTGTTTTTTTTTTTTTTCAAATGTTTTGGTCATTTTTAATTTATTTAGCAAAAAAAGAAAAAACCCAGCGGTGATTAAATACCACCAAAAGAAAGCTCTATTTGTGTAAATTAAATGATAACAATTTACTTTGGGCACAGTGTTGCATGATCACGCAATTGTGGATACGCTTTTCCAGCCTCAGTGCCGGGCGATGGCACCTTATATGTGAGTAGCCTTTTGGCTATGTTTGTTTTTATGAATTTTTTAAATAAATGGTGTTACACTATGTTCGGTTCCTCTCCATCTGTTTTATATCCCATACGTGAGACCCTGTGATGTGAGGATAAGAGTCCGGTCCACCTCTCTCCATTGCAGCAAGCATTATCTTGCTAAAGCCTATTTGACCTTTTTTTTTTTTTTCATTAAATTGGTCAACTCCATCTGGTAAGCTGACACCCGTTTCCATGAGCACATTGGTGTTTTTCAGTGATGGTGAAGGGATTCTGCTGTTCACGCTTTGATGTCAAGATTCAGACCAGGATTTCACTTCAATTATTTTTCCACCTTTGGTGGACTTTTTATGTATTCATTGCAATTTTGATCTGGTTTTCATTATGTTCATTTGAGTTATCATTATTTGTATCACTCATCTATGGTTGGTCAACAATCACCGTACATTATCATCTCTATTGGTTTTAGTCCCAGTAAGAGCCCTTGCACACTGGGGCGGTTTGCAGGCGCTATTGCGCTAATAATAGCGCCTGCAAACCGCCCCGAAAGTGCCGCTACTTTCATTCCAGTGTGCAAGCCCGAGGGCTTGCACACTGGAGCGATGCGCTGGCAGGACGGTAAAAAAAGTCCTGCTAGCCGCATCTTCAGAGCGGTGAAGGAGCGGTGTGTATACCGCTCCTTTACCGCTCCTGCCCATTGAAATCAATGGGACGGCGCGGCTATACCGCCGGCAAAGCGCCTCTGCAGAGGCGCTTTGCGGTGGTATTTAACCCTTTCTCGGCCGCTAGCGGGGGGTAAAACCCCCCCGCTAGCGGCCGAATACCGACGGTAAAACGCCGCTAATAATAGCGGCGTTTTACCGCCGACGCCGCCCCCCGCCCCAGTGTGCAAGGGCTCTAATTTATTTTGTTTATGTTTGATTCACATAGGTAGGCTGGCTATTATATACTAGAATTTATCATTTGTGGTCAGCACTGGGTGGATATATTTTTATACCTATACAATTTTTTTTATATATATATAATTTTTCACTTTTAACTAGCGCTCCCCACATCTCCTTTTTTCACTTATGCACTTATGATTCTTTCATCCAGTTAGGGTGTAGCTGCTTTAATTTATCTTAATGTATTAACACTTTTTGGCGCGGAATTGTTCACTATTTTCTAATTGTCATTCAAAATGTTACAGCGCTTAAAGCCGAAAAATGGCCTGGGAAGGAGGGGGGTAAAAGTGTTGGGTATTGATGTGGTTAATGATTAGAACAGTGTAATGTAACTTTAAATGATTATTTGAATATCATGGACAGCAAGGAACACAAACAAATAGATCCTTCAACAAATTAAGCCCAACCTAGATGACTAAACTGAAGCTGTCAGTTTGGACATAATAGAAGATGAACCAACTTCCTAGAAAAGATCATATTGCTTTGAAAAGTTTAATGGAAAAAAGAAGGAATTCCACCAATAAGATGTCTGGATACAATCAATATGAACAAGCCAAAGCTAAAATAGACCCAAAGAGAAGACAGATCGTTGTATCACACTATTTAGGAGTTGACATTGCCTTGATGACACTTAACATCTCTCTATTTTCTATGAAGTCTGTACATCTGCTAAAGCAGACTGCGGTTGGTCGTCCCCTGCTGTGACCACATCTTTTTCCAGCATATTCGTGAGACATACGGCTGTCTGTAAAGCATCTGCTATCACTACCAATAGCCAGTTTTAGAGTTAAGATCATTATGTCAACTGCAAGAGTTGTTGGAAAGACTACCTATTTAGTAGCAAAAATCAAGACACAATGAACGAAAAATAACTAAAATAATATTAGCAATGCCAATAACAACTGCCAACACTAGTAATAACCATCAACTTTTTAACACTAAAAATTAGATTGTTCATAATAATACAGAATTAAATAAAGTTATTATTGACAATAAATATACATAAGCAAGATTACTGCATTGTAAAACATCTGCCACCGCAAGGGCACACAGGAAACGATTGTTTCCTATGTGTCCCATTAACATTGCAATGCAGCCTGCTGCGATAAAATGCAGACACCATATGCAGTAAAGCATGCTTGTTATACTCACTGTGGAACCTAAGGGGTTAATCGTGTTGTGGCTGTTTAATCCTGTCTTCTCTGATCCTTCCATTCTTCCACTGTTCCCAATCCATCTGCTGATAGTACAGAGCCCTGGGGGCACTGTACAGCATGCCACTGTACAGCACCACAGCACATTGCACTGCTGTGCGTTGCTATCAATAAAGTGTATGTTTTGTACACTTCAAATAAAATTTGTACAAAAAAAAGGGAGCTGCTGAATCACGCAACACACTGACTCCTACTGCAGTCGCAGGGTGGATAAAAATCAATGCTTTTTTTTTTTTTTTTTAAATCGGATTTTTTTAAAAATTTAAATCCGATTTTTTTGATTTTTATCAAATTTATTTAAATTAAATGCTTTTGGAGTAAAAATCTATCTAAAGATAGTTTTCTATTTACGATACATTAATAATTTTGTTTATTCAGCATGAAATGGAGCTTAGCTATGCAGCATGAGGCTGTATATTCTGCAATATTTACATTTTTGGTAAACACATTCAATGAATCCAAGCTCTGCAAGCTAAGAGAACATGCAGTGCATTGATGCATTCACACAATTTCACAGTAACCATGAGATGAAACAAAGTTTAGGAATATTCCTTTATTCCATTGTTTTGCAAATCTATGTACACTACAAACTGTATGATTGAATCGGTTCTGATATCGCGGTTTTACTAACCTGACAGCTTATTATTCTAAATAGGAAACCTTCATTTTGTTTGAAAATATTAAAGATTCTAACAACCAGCAAGAATAAGACCTGACATTTAAAGCGCACTTGATATTTCAGATCCATCATGGCAGCGCCTGTTAGCAGGCATCCATTCACCACGTCCCTCACCATGTTGTGTCACTGCTGCATCACCAGCCGTCCCATTAAAGTGAATGGGACTGTCGGTGAGTCAACAGCGGGTCAGAGGAGGAGCCGTTGTGGGACAGAGATGACAGTTGCTCTTTAAAAATTATGATTTAAATCGAGTTGATTTAAATCAAGCCTTTTTACTAGTGATTTAAATTGTGGTTTAAATCGACTTGATTTAAATCAAATCCACCCTGCGCAGCCAGCAACCAAGAGCTGGCGAAGCGGTACAGTGCCCTGGCAGCTCTCCGTTGCAGTGTGAATAGAGAATATAGAAATTTTACAGAAAGACCTGAACAAAATAATGGAGTTGGCAAATGAGGTTTAATGTGGAGAAATGTAAAGTAATGCACTTGGGGGCTAAAAACATAAACACAAACTACTCACTAGGGGGAGAACCTCTGGGGGGAATCCAGGATGGAGAAGGATCTAGGGGTCCTAGTAGAAGATAGACTGAGCAATACCATGCAATGTCAAGCTGCAGCTACCAAAGCCAGCAGAATATTAGCATGTATAAAGGGAATTTACTCCAGAGATAAAACTATAATCCTAACACTTTATAAAACTCTGGTTAGGCCACATCTAGAGTATTTTGTCCAGTCCTGGTCACCGGTCCCCAGAAGGGATGTGCTGGAGCTGCAGAGGGTCCAAAGAAGGGCAACAAAATTAATAGGGGATTGAAGGACCTCAATTACGAGGAGCCACTAGAATCACTAAATGTATTCTTGCTGGAGAAGAGACGCTTGAGAGGGGACATGATAGCGATTTACAAATGATGATCTCAGCGTAGGACACACAATGAGATTGGAGGAAAAGTGGTTTAACCTTAAGCTGCACAGGGGGTTTTTTCACTGTCAGGGCGATAAGCATGTGGAACTCCCTTCCACAATTGGTGGTGTCAGCAGGGAGTATTGATATTTTTAAAAGACTCTTGGACATGCATCTTAACCTCTTGCCAACCGCCGCCTGTACATTTACATTGACAGAATGGTATGGCTGCGCTAATGGGTATACCTGTACGTCCCTTTAAATTTGCTGCCGTGCCATCGCGTGCGCGCCGCCGGTGGCACGCACGCGCACCCGCCGCGAGCTCTGTGAGTAGGATCGCAGGTCCCGCAGACTCGATGTCTGCGGGGATACCTGCGATCGTCTCACGGAGAGGAAGAACAGGGAGATGCTAATGTAAACAAGCATCTCCCCGTTCTGCCTAGTGACAGTGTCACTGATCACAGCTCCCTGTGATCGGGAGCGGTGATCAGTGATGTGTCACCCGCAGCCACGCCCCCTAACAGTTAGAATCACTCCCTAGGACACACTTAACCCCTTCACTGCCAGTGTCATTTTTACAGTAATCATTGCAATTTTATAGCACTGATCGCTGTAAAAATGACAATGGTCCCAAAAATGTGTCAAAATTGTCCGATGTGTCCGCCATAATGTCGCAGTCACGATATAAATTGCAGATCGCCGCCATTACTAGTAAAAAAAAAAAAAATATTAATAAAAATGCCATAAAACTAACCCCTATTTTGTAGACGCTATAACTTTTGCGCAAACCAATCCATAAATGCTTATTGCGTTTTTTTTTTTAACAAAAATATTTAGAAGAATACGTATCGGCCTAAACTGAGGAAAAAAATGTTTTTTTATATATTTTTTGGGGATATTTATTATAGCAAAAAGTAAAAAATAATGCGTTTTTTTCAAAATTGACGCTATTTTTTTGTTTATAGCGCAAACAATAAAAACTGCAGAGGTGATCAAATACCACCAAAATAAAGCTCTATTTGTGGGGAAAAAAAAGGACGTCAATTTTGTTTGGGAACCACGTCGCACGACCGCGCAATTGTCAGTTAAATCAACGCAGTGCCGAATCGCAAAAAGTGCTCTGGTCTTTGGCTAGCCAAATGGTCCGGGGCTGAAGTGGTTAAAGAACACAGAATACAGGGATATGGGAAATAATTATCGACACTGACACATGTACACCTACACAGGTTAAACTGGATGGACTATAATCTTTATTCAACCTTATCTACTATGTAACTATGTAGAGCCTTAAAGGTCCATCACAATAATAATACAACTACAAAAAATATAAAGAAATGTACTTCTACCAATAAACAACAAATGCTATGAGATACAGTATATATATTTTTTTTAATTAATATTATGGTGCATATTATTATAAAGATTTACAGGGTTGACGGCACCAGCAGGAAAAAGTAGCAGTCTATCAATATAACCATGCGTGTCCCCCAAAGCAACCGAAATACAAGGGAGTTGCAGCACAGACAGCATCATTTATTGCTCCTATTAAAAAAAAAATGACTAAGCATCCCTGCCCTTTTAATCTCTGACCCGTAGTAAGAAGTTGAACTGGAGAAATGTCTGGGCTCTGATCCTGAAACTGAGTTCTGATCCTGATAAATAGCTTAAATATATATAACACATGAGATACTAGAGGGGTGTAACCACATGCTGACCCCTACCTTAACTCTGGCCAACCCCATCAAAATTATCCCTCTCTGGCCAGTCCCCCATCAAAACTATCCCTCTCTGGCCTGTCCCCCATCAAAACTATCCCTCTCTGGCCTGTCCCGCATCAAAAATATCCCTCTCTGGCCTGTCCCCCATCAAAATTATACCTCTCTGGCCTGTCCCCCATCAAAATTATACCTCTCTGGCCTGTCCCCCATCAAAATTATACCTCTCTGGCCAGTCCCCCATCAAAAGTATCCCTCTCTGGCCTGTCCCCCATCAAAAGTATTCCTCTCTGGCCAGTCCCCCATCAAAATTATCCCTCTCTGGCCTGTCCCCCATCAAAATTATCCCTCTCTGGCCAGTCCCCCATCAAAATTATCCCTCTGTGGCCAGTCCCCCATCAAAATTATCCTTCTGTGGCCAGTCCCCCATCAAAATTATCCCTCTCTGGCCAGTCCCCCATCAAAATTATCCCTCTGTGGCCAGTCCCCCATCAAAATTATCCTTCTGTGGCCAGTCCCCCGTCAAAATTATCCTTCTGTGGCCAGTCCCCCGTCAAAATTATCCTTCTGTGGCCAGTCCCTCATCAAAATTATCCCTCTGTGGCCAGTGTCCCATCAAAATTATCCCTCTGTGGCCAGTCCCCTGTCAAAAGTATCCCTCTCTGGCCTGTCCCAAATCAAAATGATCCCTCTCTGGCCAGTCCCCCATCAAAAGTATCCCTCACTGGCCAGTCCCCCATCAAAATTATACCTCTCTGGCCTGTCCCCCATCAAAATTATACCTCTCTGGCCTGTCCCCCATCAAAATTATACCTCTCTGGCCAGTCTCCCATCAAAAGTATCCCTCTCCGGCCTGTCCCCCATCAAAAGTACCCCTCTCTGGCCTGTTCCCCATCAAAATTATCCCTCTGTGGCCAGTCCCCCTCAAAATTATCCTTCTGTGGGCAGTCCCTCATCAAAATTATCCCTCTGTGGCCAGTCCCCCATCAAAATTATCCTTCTCTGGCCAGTCCCCCGTCAAAAATATCCCTCTCTGGCCTGTCCCAAATCAAAATGATCCTTCTCTGGCCAGTCCCCCATCAAAAGTATCCCTCACTGGCCAGTCCCCCATCAAAATTATCCCTCTCTGACCAGTACGCCATCAAAATTATCCCTCTCTGGCCAGTCCACCATCAAAATTATCCCTCTCTGGCCAGTCCGCCATCAAAATTATCCCTCTCTGGCCAGTCCCCCATTAAAATTTTACCCTTCTCTGGCCAGTCCCTCCTCTACTTTGTAGAGTACCAAGTTCCTACTTGCCTATAGAATACTTTAAGAGCATCGGCATACTGTATAGTGGCAATATGGGGCAAACAGACACAGCTGGAGGAGAACTACAGACTCAATGGCGGGAAAACAAACACATCGTTTTTGGAGCACGGACAGCACCAGTAGTAAAAAGTAGTAATCTATCCAGGTGGGCCTCCAAAACAAACAAAATACAAAGGGGTTATAGCACAGATGGCATAATTATTGCTCCTACTAAAAAATATTCCAGAGACTTCAACCTTGCATTTCTCCCCAGTTGTGTCCATCTGCCCATGCTCTTCAAGTATTCTATAAGCAAGTAATAATTTGGCAATTTAGAGTAGGGACTGGCCAGAGAGGGATCATTTATGGTAGTGTGCCAAGGGTCCGCGTAGAATTTGTTGTATGGAAGCCATTAAGGATCAGAGCACAGACATTTCTTATTTTTTTTCCCAATCTGGATTTTCTGGATCTGAATGCAGGGCCGACTTATCTGTACATATGATGGTGAATTAAAAATGTGCAATTTGGCAAATTCTGCAGCCACACCCGGCTCATAAAATGACTCGCTTATCTCTGGGTAAAACCCGTGTTGTAGAAATAAGCAAACGGATTTTGGAATTCCAAATAGTTTTGCTGCATTCCTAGAGGGAGCTCCACTCACTCCCTCCCTTTCCTGTGCTCCATGTTGTGACATGCTCAGGGCATCTTTATCTGTCTAGTTTTATTCGACACTGGTAAATATTCTATGATTATCTAAAGTCACAATCTACTTCCGCTGAAATTATTTTTTTTTAAGAAGAAGAAAAAAACACAATGAGAATTTGCTCCGCTGACCCTGTGTTAAGTGGCTTCTGTAATTACATTTTTATTCTACTCCCGAAGGCTACAGTGACCCTTGCTTTAAATAAAGGTGAGTCAAGGCTCACAACAGTGATTTAAGAGATAAAAGTCAAAAGGATGTTCTTTAAATATTGCTCTGCACTAAAGAACAAACTTAAAGAAGCTAAAACTTTTGTGTTTCATTTTTAATATGTACTTATGTGTTTATATATATTATATACAGTATCTCACAAAAGTGAGTACACCCCTCACATTTTTGTAAATATTTTATTCTATCTTTTCATTTGACAACACTGAAGAAATGACACTTTGCTACAATGTAAAGTAGTGAGTGTACAGCATGTATAACAGTGTAAATTTGCTGTCCCCTCAAAATAACTCAACACACAGCCATTAATGTCTAAACCGCTGGCAACAAAAGTGAGTACACCCCTAAGTGAAAATGTCCAAATTGGGCCTAATAAGCCATTTTCCCTCCCCAAAGTCATGTGACTCGTTAGTGTTACAAGGTCTCAGGTGTGAATGGGGAGCAGGTGTGTTAAATTTGGTGTTATCGCTCTCACTTTCTCATACTGGTCACTGGAAGTTAAACATGGCACCTCATGGCAAAGAACTCTCTGAGGATCTGAAAAAAAGAATTGTTGCTCTACATAAAGATGGCCTAGGCTATAAGAAGATTGCCAAGACCCTAAAACTGAGCTGCAGCACGGTGGCCAAGACCATACAGCGGTTTAACAGGACAGGTTCCACTCAGAACAGGTCTCGCCATGGTCGGTCAAAGAAGTTGAGTGCACATACTCAGCGTCATATCCAGAGGTTGTCTTTGGGAAACAGACATATGAGTGCTGCCAGCATTGCTGCAGAGGTTGAAGGGGTGGGGGGTCAGCCTGTCAGTGCTCAGACCATACACCGCAAAATGCATCAAATTGGTCTGCATGGCTGTCGTCCCAGAAGGAAGCCTCTTCTAAAGATGATGCACAAGAAAGCCTGCAGTTTGCTGAAGACTAAGGACATGGATTACTGGGACCATGCCCTGTTCTCTGATGAGACCAAGATAAACTTATTTGGTTCAGATGGTGACAGGCGTGTGTGGTGGCAATCAGGTGAGGAGTACAAAGACAAGTGTGTCTTACCTACAGTCAAGCATGGTGGTGGGAGTGTGATGGTCTGGGGCTGCATGAGTGCTGCCGGCACTGGGGAGCTACAATTCATTGAGGGAACCATGAATGCCAACATGTACTGTAACATGCTGAAGCAGAGCATGATCCCCTCCCTTCAGAGACTGGGCCGCAGGGCAGTATTCCAACATGATAACGACCCCAAACACACCTCCAAGACGACCACTGCCTTGCTAAAGAAGCTGAGGGAAAAGGTGATGAACTGGCCAAGCATGTCTCCAGACCTAAACCCTATTGAGCATCTGTGGGACATCCTCAAACGGAAGGTGGAGGAACGCAAGGTCTCTAACATCCACCAACTCCGTGATCTCGTTATGGTGGAGTGGAAGAGGACTTCAGTGACAACCTGTGAAGCTCTGGTGAACTCCATGCCCAAGAGGGTTAAGGCAGTGCTGGAAAATAATGGCGGCCACACAAAAAATGTACACTTTGAGCCAAATTTGGACATTTTCACTTAGGGGTGTACTCACTTTTGTTGCCAGTGGTTTAGATATTAATGGCTGTATGTTGAGTTATTTTAAGGGGACAGCAAATTTACCATGTTATACAAGCTGTACACTCACTACTTTACATTGTAGCAAAGTGTCATTTCTTCAGTGTTGTCACATGAAAAGATATAATAAAATATTTACAAAAATTTGAGTTGTGTACTCACTTTTGTGGGATACTGTATGTATTATTCAATACTAATTTTACCCGCTGTATGCATAATATATATATGTATACAGCGGGTAAAATAGGTATTGAACACGTCGTCATTTTTCTAGGTAAATATATTTCTAAAGGTGCTATTGCCATGACATTTTCACCACATGTTGATAACAACCCATGGAACCCATACATACAAAGAAACCAAAACCAATAAGTTCAGGAATTAGGTTATATGTAATAAAATAGAATGACACTGGGAAAAAGTATTGAACACCTTAACTGAAATGCATTTAAAGAGGAGTTCTGCCCCCCCCCCCAAACGAAAAAAAAAAAAATTCATAGACAGCAGCTACAAATACTGTAGCTGCTGACTTTTAATATTAGGATATTTACCTATCCAGGGATCCCGTGACGTCGGCACTCCAGCCAATCTTTGGCTCGGGGTGCTGCCGCCGCCGCCTTTCGGCTTCGCAGCCGGTTCCCTACTGAGCATGTGTGAAGCGCACTGTGCTTTCTAACTGTCCCGGCGGTGGAGGAAGGAGGAGTTGGGCCAAACTTGCGAGGGATGTCGCAGCGGAAAACAGGTACCCATCCCCCCCCTGAAAGGTGGCAAATGTGGCATCAGAAGGGGGGGAGGAATCAGATAAGCGGAGCTTCCACTTTTGGTTGAAACTCTGCTTTAATACTTCTTATAAAATCCTTTGTTGGTAATGACAGCTTTAAAATGCCTCCTGTGTGAAAAGACTAGTCGCATGTATTGCTCAGGTGTGATTTTGACCCATTGTTCCACAGTCTTCAAATCTTGAAGGTTTTGTGGGCCTCTTCTGTGAACTCAGATCTTTAGCTCTTTCCATAGATTTTCTATTGGATTCAAGTCAGATGATTGGCTGAGCCATTCTAGCAGCTTTAGTTTCTTTCTTTGAAACCAATTCAGAATTTCCTTGTCTTTGTGTTTGGGATTATTGTCTTGCTGAAATGTCCACCCTCGTTTCATCTTCATCATCCTGGTAGATGGCAGCAGATTTTTATCAAGAATCATATGAAGTTTGCCGGTACCGTATGCCAAGAAACAGCCTCACCCACACCATGATGTTCCCACCTCCAAACTTTACTGTTGGTATGGGGGTGTTTTTGGGGTGATGTGCAGTGCCATTTGACCTCCAAACATGGTGCATATTATGGCATCCAAAGGGTTCAATTTTGGTCTCATCTGACCAGACTATATTTCCCCAGTATTTCAGAGGCTTGTCCAAATGTGGTGCAGGAAATGTTAAACAAGCTTCAACATGCTTTTTCTTCAGCAATGGAGTCTTGCATGGTGAGCGTGCATACAGAGCATGGCGGTTGAGTGCATGACTTATTGTCTTCTTTGAAATTCTAGGTCTTTCTGAAGATCTCCACAAGTTGTCCTTGGCTCTTGGACAACTGTTCTGATAATTCTTTTCACTCTTCTGTCATAAATCTTGCGAGGAGCACCTGGTTGTGGCCAGTTTATGGTAAAACGATGTTCTTTTCACTTCTGGATTATGGCCCCAACAGTGCTCACTGGAACATTCAGAAGTTTACCTGTAACCAATGCCATCGGTATGTTTTGGAACAATAAAGTTGCAAAGATGTTTCTTGTGTGACACCTTGGTAATGAGACAACATTTTATAGGCCATCATTTGAGACTGAACAAGCTGATATTAATTTGCACCGACAAAGGGCAGGATTGCTTTCTATTTTCTGATAGATTTTAGCTGGTGTCTTGGCTTTCCATGCCTTTTTGCACCTCCCTTTGTTCATGTGTTCAATAATTTTTCATTGTGTCATTCCATTTTAATACACATAACCTAATTTATGAACCTATTTGTTTTGGTGTCTTTGTATGTATGGATTGCATGGGTTGTTACCGACATGTGGTGAACAATTCATTTCAATAACGCCTATAGAAATACGGTAACATGTCCAATACTTAATTCATCCAATATATATATATATATATATATATATATATATATATATATATATATATATATATATATATATATATATATATATATATATATATATATAGCAACGTCTTTGATAGCCTAATTACATACAGTGCTGGACCTTCAGAGCCCGTGTCGTAAACGACGGTTCCCGCGGGAGTGAAGTAATCGCGCCCCAGCCACTCATGTAGCTGGAGGCCAGGAATCCAGAAGGAAGACCGGGGGAAGATGGAAGCCCTCTCTCCGGTGACAGCACGGTGCTGGAGGGCTTTGTTTTAAGTTAAGTGTCTCATAATGTGCTAGTATGCAATGCATACTAGCACATTATGAGATTGCCTTCCAGGAAAATCTTTTTTTTCCCCTCCAACTGTGGTTTACTACTGCTTTAAGTGGAATAAACATTTTTGGGCCTTGTGTGGGACTCTTTATCCTTTGCAGCCCTTTTGATTCCTTCCAAAAAACTGGTCTTGAAAGCCCCATGTGCAGGGGCTCATTGCCCAACGTTAAAAACGCTGCCATTACCAACTATATATCATCTGTGGAGGTAAACCCACCCTCCAGTATCTGTTCATCTTGCCCAGCATTACCGCCAGGCACCTAGCATTTTCAGAAGGAGAGCTCAGCAGAGGCAAAAGATGATCTTTAAATTGCCGCAGAGCTACGTCTCACAGCTAACTTGGGAATTTACCGAATGAGCAGCTGTTGAGACATAATCCTAAACCATTCTTCTTTTATAATGGCTTGTTCTACGACAGCGTTGATATATTCCCCCTTTTGAGTATGGGTATGCTTCACATTCTGTATGGTTTTCTAAGTATTAGCTTCTCTCTCTGTGCCAAACGGGACCGTCGTTGCAATGTCTGCTCGCAGCCCGAGGCACAGCCATTGATCACGTATCTCCTTAAAAAAAACAAATAAACTGATTAGCGATATCGCAGTGAGCAGCGACGGCAAAAGAACCATAAAAACCTGCTGCTCCAGTAACATTTTCCTATAAAACAAGATGGAGAGCCCTGACCCTGCAGAATGAAAAGAACTGACAAAGCACTTTCAGCCTTATCTCCCGTACAGAGGCAGAGCTCGCCAAAGTCACAGTTAATCTGGTACCTCCACTTCAGCGCTTACCGCGGGATCATCAAATCTGTTTCACGCAAAATTATAATAACTTAACCATGTTATTTTCATCTTCCTCCCCGCTGCAGCTATTTGTTATTCCTCTCCATTTCCTCTCCTAAGTATGAAGCAATGCAGTGTAAATAATTGCCAGGCATTTTCCCATTATAAGTTGTTCCACTCAGGATGGAAATATTGAACGGGCGGGTTTTTGAGGATCCAGAAATACTGGAAATAACCTCGAGTGCCCCAAAAAAATGTATTTCAGCCAATCGGAGCTGTATTAATAGTGTGCTGCCTCTCTCCAGAAATATCATACTTAGCATAACGTTTCCATTTTTGGATAATGCTTAAGTAAGACAAAAAAAAAAAATATGGAAGTTGCTTTATGTAAAAGATGTATCAGCCTAAAGGGAGCCTGTACTCTGTATTCTGCCATAGCTGAACTAAAAATAAAGTTACCTTGACTGGCTTATATACAATAGTATCTCCTATTGAACAGGGTACTGGCAAATATTTGGGGTTAGCCCAGAGGTCAATGAAGTCAAGCATCCAGCAACGTGAAAGTGAATTAGAAGGTGCACAGAAGGGTAATAATATTAGTGGGATTTTACCCTTATACTGTACATATTTGGCCATTTTAATTTTTAATTTTTTTTTTAAAAGTCAGCAGTGGCAGTGCCCATATTTCTATTCTTACGGATCTGCTTTAAAGTGGTTCTAAACCAGAGCATATCCCTCTTTAGTTTGTACTCGCCTCAATCCAAAGCACCTAATGTGATTTCTGTCTCCACTCTCTTCCCTCTGCTATCTGACAGGTTATCCTGACACCGGAAAATCTCTGGAAACTGCCCTGTCCCCCTCTCTAGCGCACAGCAGGTGATTGAGAACCTCAGCTGTTCATTTTCCTCTATGATACTGTGTAGAGGGGGGTGTCAATTCCCTCCGCTCAAGTGTCAGATGACACTCAGCTCTCTTCTCTATGCTGTGCAGTGTGTGACATCTGATCCCTGCCCCCTTCCCACTGGAGTGGTAAAAAAACCTTTGATCTATGTGTTTTAGAAGGCTGTAGAGAAGAGAGTGCTGCATATAATCAGGTAAAATGTATGCAGGAGGATTTGTTTCATCTCTGTGTATCACCTGAGTCTAGTCACTTCAGTGGGTATAAGTAAGGGTTTACAACCACATTAAAGGTATATTCCCTCCCAGTGCATTGGGCTGTGCTGCACAGCCTTTCCCAATGCATTTTCCTTGAGTTCTATAGGTTCAGGTCACATGGCTATGCTGGAAAAAAAAGTATGCCTGATGTGTGGGTAGCGGTATCCCAATAGGGGCTGCTGAAAGTTGTGGCTCACCTGTCACCTTGCCCAGCCCGGCATTTACTTCCCAATCACCTTGGAGACAATGAACAGTCCATATGTTTGTTTTGTTGTTTTATTGAGGGAATAGAACTTGGATGGGTAAGGGAATTTATGGGATGCCCAGTGGAAGGAACAATTGATTGACTGTACAGCAATCAGTTGGGACGACTATATACATTTGGTTACTCCAGTCTCCTCCAGCACATCACTTGCTTGCAGACTGTTGTTACTCTCTCTCTCTAGCACATCACTTACTTCTCAGGCACAGCTAGCACATGTTTAGGCCCAACCCTGACTCAGTCAGGCCTCAGCAACTGCCTTTTGCAGGCAGGGACCGCGGGTCGCTTTAATGTAGCAAGAATCAGATATAGTAAGTCTTTAGTGCTAGCTGTCCTATAGTGGACTACTGCTTCCAGTAAGCCCTCTTCAGGCCCTGCCAGCCCTCCTAGCTGCAGCTGCCGACTTCGCTGCCCATTACATTGCATTCCTCACTGGCTCCACACCCAGCTCTGACTGTTTCCTCTCAGTGCTCTCTGGCATGCCTCTCCACTCCTCCCGACTGGCCATGTCACTCACCAGCCCTCCTGGCTGCAAACCGGTGGTTCCCTCCTGAAGACTTACCCAGCAGTAATAGCTCCTGCTGTCCTCTCTGACTCCTCTCTGTGCCTTCGGTTCAGATCCTCCATGTGTTCTTGAAGGGATCTGTCCTGCACCCAAGTCCCATGCCCAAGGTAACCCCCCCCCCCCAATTGGGGAGCTCCTTCAAAGGCCCCGACAGCTTAGTACTCCATCCTCAGTTCTTCCACCCGACAACTCCTCCTTTAGCTGGGCTGACCGTAGGTATTTCAAGGAGGCCTGCCCCCTGCCAATCCTAGTTGGGGGATTGGTCAGGGCTCCCTGAGACACCCCAGACAGCCACACCCCTCTTCCCCTCCTTTTCTTCTAGAATCCTCTAGAAGCAAGAGGGATGTAACCGTAGAGTGATGCTTTCTGTGAGTCACAGCTGCTGCTCTGAGCCACTCCCAGCCCACACAGATCAAAACAAACTTCCAGCTAGGCCTGCCTAAATTTACCTGTTCTCACAAAAATCCTAACTCTAGCACCTACCTAAGTAGAGGGTGCTACGTGTGTATGATAGCGTTGGACCAATAGAAGTGAAAACTGGTTCTGATGAATATACTGTAAGGTCCATGGTTAAAATTCAGTGTAGATGGACCCTGTTCTGGTCCTTGGCTGCTACAAACAGAGCACTCTATTCTTGAATTTCTACAGGAAGCGCCTGGAACAAAAGTTAACATGAGAGATGGCCACCATCAGAAGATGCTAGTCTTGAAGAAGGGGGGGCGGGCAGATTTTAATCCCGAAACGCAATGGTGTGTATAATGTTGTAACCATGAAATGTTTTATACCAGGCATTCCTTCACACACATCCAAGAATTTACAGCCTAGAAAAAAAGTACAGCATGCACTATTTTTTCAACACGTGTTGTGACGTGGTACACCATATTGTAACACGCTGTAGTTAATTTAGATGAATGAAATATCACTTTATGAAATTCTAATTAAATTGAAAAAAAGAGAAAAGTAAACAGTGCGATGAATCATTTATGACGCATTGGCACCGCTCCCTTCACATCGCACACCAGCGGCCATAATATAACGCAGCTGCTGGTGTGAACGAGCCCAAACGTGAAACTAAATTTAGATATATGATCTGTCTGAAAACGTTACTCATGGAAGTTCCTTTTTTTTTCAATAAGGAATAACTCCTGGCATTTTTTTTAAATAAATACAGCGGGCGAGGTTAAAGTTTTTACTGGGTTTTAACTTTGGTTTGTGACTGCATTAGGGGGATTTTCCCTTACTGCCTGCCCCTGTGAAGCCTGTAAAGGAAATGGGGGTGTGTATGTTACAGATACAGGAAGGTACAGACAAAAATAAGTGTCTGTAGAGTGTCTGTAGAGTGGTGGTTCTCAAAGTGAGTTGTGAAGATAAAAGTTCTGTGGTATGCACTCAGAAACGGAAATAAGAGGAGAGACGGGAGAGCCCGTATGGTGTAGTAAGTTTACAGTGCTATTAAAGGTATGTGATGTTCTGAAAATTAAGATAAATACCAACTACATTTGATGAGGTACAAATACCCAGATGCAGCGGTAAACGCAACCTTGCAAGTACACTCATGGAGAATGTTTTCTCCGTGCTGGATGTGGGAGGTCGCACTCGATGCCTCAGAAAACCCAATCCTAAGTCCTTATGGGGGGCATCAGGATGGTATGAAGAACTAATTTGTGGTAATGCAACACAGCCCCACGACGATGATTGCCCAGTAACCAGTAAGCTTTGAACCTCTGTGTAACACTGATGAAGTGGCGTATAATGCACGAAACGTGTCTTCTGGTGTAGTAATAAATGTTTGCTCACTACTTTAACTACAAAGACTGTGACCCTTGTATGATCACCACCCTAGACAACCACAGGCACCTCTGCCATACACAGTTTTTTTTTACCACTAACAAGATAGGCAAGGATAAATCATTGCCAAAAATTCTAACATTTTTTCGCTCTTCTATGAATGCGTTTTTGACAGTGTGCCTATTGCAGATATTACTCTACATTTCTTGCCCTGACAGGAAGTGAGGGGAATTACCCGTAACGAGGACACATTTATTAATTATTGGCCTAAATATTTAAGTTGAAATACAAAGTTCCGCTTTGACTGGTGTGTTTCAATACTTTTGGGGTCCCTTCATGATTTGCATTCTTTACAACCCCCTATTCCCGGTGTCTATTAGATCCTGCAAAAAGGAGTTCAGAGCACCATGGTGGCGTCTCCCCTTTAGAGCTCAGGAAAAAAAAGTTACTACAAGACCAGGCTCCTTTTTATTTTTTGTGTATGGAATTTCATGGCTGGCATCATTACCGGGTAGGGGTTAATATACCCACAGAATAAAGATAGCACCATGGACAAGAAGTACAAATGTAATGGAATATTTAATGAAGGATTTGTGATGCTCTTCCTGGGTACAGTTCTAGGTTGGTCAATTTATACATTAGTAGAAATTATAAACTTAATTTTCAAATTTTATTAATGAGCACCAGTTCCACTTTAGGCTCCATTCACACCTGAGCATATCGATTTACTGGTGTTTTTCAGGCTTTTTTGCAGCTTTTTTAATACATTTTAGAAGTGTATTACAAGAGTTTTACAGCTTCAAGCATTTTTGTTAAGCAAATAGAATGTACTAGGGGGAGGAGAGCTGCTATTTGAGCAGAAAATGCTTGTAAAACACTCAAGTTAGCCATTTCTCTTAAAGTCTATGGGGTCAAAAACGCTTGTAATCTGCTAAAGGGAAGCTCAAGTACTTTTTTGAGCTTAAGGCGACAGAACGCTCAGATGTGAACAGGGGCCATTGAAATGAATAGGATTTGGCTTGTTGAGCGTATTAGAGCTACAAGCTTTAAGCTGAAAATCGCTCAGCTGTGAACGGGGCCCTAAGGCTCCATTCACACCTGATTGCGGGCGATATTGCCAGGATTCCGCCCATAATTTCAAATCGCTGTAAAACGTGGGAGGCGTTTATGATGCCATTACTTTTAATGGCACCCCAATCGCGGCACGATTTGCCGTTATTGACGTGCGGTAAATCGCGCTGCAATTGCTGCAAGTCGCAATGCGCTGCCACCACAAAAGAAGCTTATGTTCCTTTATGACAATCACGGCACGATTGGGGTGCCATTGGCGTCCCGTGTTTTGCAGCAATTTGAAATCGCGACCTAAAATCAAGTGTGATTGGAGCCAAAGGGTTACTAGTGGAGCTTAGTAGAAACCAGTATACAATATATTTAAACAGTGGCACACAGTAATTATAAAAAACATGTGATAAAACAATAAAAAAAGAAGAGTACTCATAGTGATATCCGATCCACAGGAAGCTTGTTAATGCGCCTAAACAATAGGCTTCCTGTAAAAAACAAAAGGCTTCCTGTGGATCAAACAGAACTATGGACATTCTTTTCTGAGCTTCTTATATACATTGATCGGAGGATGAGCCTGGTTGGAGGTGGATTAAGAACCATCAGGATTCCACAGAGGAGAAGACCATTCCTGGTTAAAGCACCCTGCTTAAAGTGGACCTTCAGTCATTTTTTCAACTTTTCATCTATTAAATCTTCTGCCCTTGTTGTTTTAGCTTTGGATAGTAAAACATTTTTTTTCTGCCAGTAAATACCTTATACAACCCACTTTCTGTTTCTTGTCTGGTCATTAGCCTAGGCTTATGACATCATGCACAGCTCTCTCTCTTTCTCTCATTCTCGTTAGAGTTTGCCAGGAAGGGAGCGGGGATGAGTCATAAGAGGGCCAATGAAAGCTTCAGGGCTGCAGAGCTGCAGGTGTGCCTCTGTAAATCCAGGAAGTAAACAGACAGCAGCTTCAGCTGCCCACAGTTAAAATGGCTGCAGCCAGACTTAGTGGAGGGAGATTTCTGCAGCATATTTGGCAAGTACAGAGTCACAATATAAGTAAAATAATGGCCAAAGTGGTTGGAGGGAAGCTTCCGAATGGCAAAGATGTTTTTATTACAAATTATGTGAGCAGGTAAAAAGGAGAAAATGCAGCGCTCAAAAAAATTAAGTAACGATATAATCAACAATTAAGTATTGCACCTAGTGACGAAACATAAATTCAAAATCCAAACAACTAGTGTGCAAAAAAGTGTAATGAGTCCACACTGTAAAAAGAAATCAATCCAAAATAAAGTGTTAGGAAGGTCCTACACAGACTGGTGCAGGTGATATAAATCCGTGGGTGAAACAACCAAATCAGTGATATATAATGTGGAACCGTGACTGAAGAACAACATCAAGGGTATGAATCATCAATGAGTAAAGAAGGGTGGGTACTCTCACCGGATGGAGTGGACTCCCGTGTCTTATGACATGGAGTCAATAAAACATTGAGCCCCACCAAGGCAATGAAGAGATCTCCGGAAGGCTGCAACTTCTGCAGTACCCCTCGATTCCACTGAAGCGGTGATGGAATATCCAGAGAACTGGAGCCAACCCGGTATGCATCGACCAATGGGCATCAAGCAGTCATCCAGAAGGATCATCAAACCAAGCTTATCCCGGGCCTCATAATGAAAATGGCCAGTAGAATGCGGTCTCTCTCGTCAGGATGTTATGTAAAGAGAAATCAAAACTTTCGCATAGTGCAGATAAAACAGGGATTTTTATTTCTAAAAAAAACATACAAATAAAAGTGATCACTATAAAAACAAGGGCAGCGTGGTACGGAAGGAAGTGACGCTTGGCGGGCTTTTCCTGCCGGGCGGCTCTCCTTTGTTTGACACGTGTGGCTATTGTACTTCTGGGCGCAGCTAAGACTGGGAGACCGCGCCATTGGAGTACACACCCATACGCCCCCTTTCTTTTGATTCGGATTGGTTTATATGTTACCATGATTCACTTCCGGTTCACCTGACACCATGGCTTTAATGCGATTGGTCCAGGAGTCTTATTCTTACAGATACATTATTTATAAATACCAGCAGCGTGGAGTGGGTAGCTCATGCCTCTGTTGAAGACCCCTGGGTCGAAACACGTCAGGCGATCTTCCCCATCCCACGCTGCCCTTGTTTTTATAATGATCACTTTTATTTGTAAGTTTTTTTTAGAAATAAAAATCCCTGTTTTATCTGCGGAAGTTTTGATTTCTCTTTACATAACATCCTGACGAGAGAGACCGCATTCTACTGGCCATTTTTATTATGAGGCCCGGGATAAGTTTGGTTTGATGATCCTTACGGATGACTGCTTGATGCCCATTGGTCAATGCATACCGGGTTGGCTCCAGTTCTCTGGATATTCCATCACCGCTTCAGTGGAATCGAGGGGTACTGCAGAAGTTGCAGCCTTCCGGAGATCTCTTCATTGCCTTGATGGGGCTCAATGTTTTATTGACTCCATGTCATAAGACACGGGAGTCCACTCCATCCGGTAAGAGTACCCACCCTTCTTTACTCATTGATGATTCATACCCTTGATGTTGTTCTTCAGTCACGGTTCCACTCTATATATCACTGATTTGGTTGTTTCACCCACGGATTTATATCACCTACACCAGTCTGTGTAGGACCTTCCTAACACTTTATTTTGGATTGATTTCTTTTTTACAGTGTGGACTCATTACACTTTTTTTGCACACTAGTTGTTTGGATTTTGAATTTATGTTTCATCACTAGGTGCAATACTTAATTGTTGATTATATCGTTACTTTATTTTTTCTGAGCGCTGCATTTTCTCCTTTTTACCTGTATTTCATTGTTAGTCACAATGTATGCGGCAGCTGTTTCTTTTATATTTTTGTTTTTACTTTAGAGCGCAGTGTTTTTGTATCTTCTTGTGCCAAATTATGTGAGCAGACTGCAGTTCCTCTTTAACAAATTAATCCAAAATTAAAGAAAACACATTTCTTATTCGTGCACATCTACAAGGTGTAATCAACTATAATCAAAACAAAACCAGTTTTCTTTAGTGAGCAGACTGCAGTTCCTCTTTAAATGGGAAAGCGTATGAGACCTAATTTTTTTGTTGGGTCGAAAGATCAGGTGAGAGCATCAGAGTGAAGGTGGTGGGCATTGCACAGTGGATTGGAAACCGGATTATCAGAACACGTTGAGTGAGACATTTGTTCACCACCCATGTACACTAGAAATATAGACACATAATTTTGGATGGACAGCATATGAACGTTTTTGAAAAAAATATTTTTTCTTTGCGTTTTATGTATGATAGCACGGTGATATTCATATGTGATAATTATGCCCCGTACAAATGATCAGACTTTCCGACAACAAAACCGTGGATTTTTGTTTGAAGGGTGTTGGCTCCAACTTGTCTTGCATACACACGGCCACACAAATGTTGGCCAACAATTACGAACGTAGTGAGGTGCAAGGCGCATGTGATATTTCCATTACGAACACTAGTTTTACAAGACCGAGCGCTTCCAGGTCGTACTTGATTCCGAGCATGAATGGACTTTTGTGCTACGGACTTGTGTACACAGGATCCGAAAGTCCGACAACAAAAATTTGTTGGTGGAAAATTTGAGAACTTGCTAGCCAACATTTGTTGGAGGAAAGTCCAACAACAAATGTTCGATGGAGCCTACACGCGGTCGGACTTTCAGCCAACAAGCTCCCTTCCAACATTTTTTCTCGGAAAATCCGATCGCGGCATAAGAGTATAATGGACATTTTTGTAATATAACTTTTGGGTATTATAGTGCATTTAGCATATTATTTTGATTGTTTTATTACGGTAATTTTAATTTCATTTTTTTATTTATTTATTTATTTTTTCTTTAGAATTACTGCACGGCACTATATAACACATTTTATTCTTGATCACATGTGGGAACACAGAGTGTGGGCAGAAGTAATCATATTTCTAACACAAAGGTTTTTTTGGAGTATAGTACTGGTTGTGCTGAGATTTTTTTGGTTTATTGAGAAACCAGTATATGAAACATCCCCATTGCTCATGCACACAGGAAGCCATTATGCCCAGGCATGGCTCCCATCTGATCCTAGCTGCATATTTCATATCAAGGCCAGAGGTAGCAAATAATACATTCAAGTATGGCTGACAGGTGAACAGATTGCACATTTAAAAACAAATAGTCCAATTACTGAAACCCATGTCTCCAATCCTCTCCTCCGTCTCTGGGATGCTTTATGGTCCCACTTGGTTAATATACTGCAGGATGTATTAAATAAAAGCACTGCATATAACCCTATGCTTTTTCAATAAATTATTCAGGAACTTGTTGTTACAGAGCTGGGTCCCCCATGTTCCTGATGTCTAATTATCTATTACATAGGAAAACCTCCCGCGAATCACTCTACCATGTTATCAATTACACGAAGAGCCGTTCTGCTATCGGCGCTTAATTTGTATATTTGCGGGATACAAGGAAAAGTAAATACAATATAAAATGCAACAGTGGGGGGAATAATATTGTTCCTCTCCAAATCAACTGTAAAAATATCACTCTTTCCAGTGGGGAGCAAGGCAACAGAAACATGGCTAAAGATCGATTGGAAAAGCCTGAGTTGGCTCAAGTATAATTATTAACTGTAACGTGCTCTTCACACAGAGTAGCTCCTCTGGTCATACCCATTAAAAAAAATAAAAAATAAAAATTCTTCATGCCATGAATGTCATGAATGAGATGCAAACAATGAACTAGTGTAGTCAATGTAATGCTTCAACTGTGCCATAACAAAAGTCTACTCCGTGCAATGCAATCTGCTGCTGATTGTACAAATTTCCAAATAATTTTAATAGCAGCATTCAAAATGTGTTGAAAAATGGGAAAGGAAAAGAGAAGGCTCCACACAGGCCTTGAATTTACATTTCAATAACAATTTTATTTTTATTTCTATATCCATTAAAAATAGCTACATGTGCATAAAGTACCCATAAAACAGCATAGGTTATATTTTGAAAAAAGTGTTCTCCAAAAAATGATTTATTTATAAATAAATAAATAAAATGTAAATGAATTCATCATAGCCTTTCCGCACGTCTGTGTTCCCGTCAGAGCCTTTCCACGTGTCTGTCCCCCCCATCAAAGTCCCCGCCACATCTGTGTCCCCCACCAGAGTCTCCCCACATCTGTGTCCCCATCAGAGTCTCCCCACATCTGTGTCCCCCATCAGAGTCTCCCCACATCTGTGTTCCCCATCAGAGTCTCCCCACATCTGTGTCTCCCATCAGAGTCTCCCCAACATCTGTGTCCCCCATCAGAGTCTCCCCACATCTGTGTCCCCCATCAGAGTCTACCTACATATGTGTCCCCCATCAGAGTCTCCCCACATCTGTGTCCCCCATAAAAGTCCCCGCCACATCTGTGTCCCCCATCAGAGTCTCCCCACATCTGTGTCCCCCATCAGAGTCTCCCCACATCTGTGTCCCCCATCAGAGTCTCCCCACATCTGTGTCCCCCATTAGTCTCCCCAACATCTGTGCCCCCCATCAGAGTCTCCCACAACATCTATGTCCCCATCAGAGTCTCCCCAACATCTGTGTCCCCCATCAGAGTCTCCCCACATCTGTGTCCCCCATCAGAGTCTCCCCACATCTGTGTCCCCCATCAGAGTCTCCCCACATCTGTGTCCCCCATCAGAGTCTCCCCACATCTGTGTTCCCCATCAGAGTCTCCCCACATCTGTGTCTCCCATCAGAGTCTCCCCAACATCTGTGTCCCCCATCAGTTTCCCCAACATCTGTGTCCCCCATCAGAGTCTCCCCACATCTGTGTCCCCCATCAGTTTCCCCAACATCTGTGTCCCCCATCAGATTCTCCCCACATCTGTGTCCCCCATCAGAGTCTCCCCACATCTGTGTCCCCCATCAGAGTCTCCCCACATCTGTGCCCCCATCAGAGTCTCCCCACATCTGTGTTTCTTATCAGTCTCCCCACATCTGTGTTCCCTATCAGAGTCTCCCCACATCTGTGTCCCCCATCAGAGTCTCCCCACATCTGTGTTCCCTATCAGAGTCTCCCAACATCTGTGTCCCCCATCAGAGTCTCCCCAACATCTGTGTTCCCAATCAGAGTCTCCCCACATCTGTGTCCCCCATCAGAGTTTCCCCACATCTGTGTCCCCCATCAGAGTCTCCCCACATCTGTGTCCCCCATCAGAGTCTCCCCAACATCTGTGTCCCCCATCACAGTCTCCCCACATCTGTGTCCCCATCAGAGTCTCCCCACATCTGTGTCCCCATCAGAGTTTCCCCAACATCTGTGTCCCCCATCAGAGTCTCTTCACATCTGTGTCCCCCATCAGAGTTTCCCCAACATCTGTGTCCCCCATCAGAGTCTCCCCCAGTGTCCTCAGTGTTATAAACATTCAAGTCCAGCACATTGCCATTTACATTTGTATGGATCTGCCTCTTACACTGCTGGCTCAGTATAGCCCCTCCTCCTCTGCCGATACTACCCCAGCCTGACTCCAGCACGCACAACCGGCCCACACATCCATGCTGCCTGACAGCGGGGCCCCGCCTTCTCCCTGCACGCATGGGAATCCGCCCACCGCTCTGCCCTCCTCTTCCTTGGATCCGCTCTGACAGTGGTACACACACATTGCCCAACCAGTCTTCTGCTCTGTCCCGCTGATAGTAGCCTGCC
Source organism: Lithobates septentrionalis (assembly GCA_037952835.1). NCBI lineage: Eukaryota > Metazoa > Chordata > Amphibia > Anura > Ranidae > Lithobates > Lithobates septentrionalis. Next base: position 1,977,910 of record JBBDGP010000651.1, read on the forward strand.
TAAAACGCGGGGGGGTGGAAGCAAGCAGACCGTCAGTTCTGTCCCTGTAGTCTCGGCAGTATCTGAATGAGCTGCAGGCTGGACAGAACATGCAAGTGGGCCAGCCAGATGTGGCCCACGCACCAGGGTTTGGAGACCCCCTGATATACAGCCTCTATTCTTTAGCTCCCATTTGTCCCTGTCCAGCTATCATATTACATACATATTTTAATTATCACTTTCTAGGTGCCAAAAAAATCATCTGCTGGTTTTGTCATAGCTCCCTACTGTCCCTGATTTCGAGGGACTGTCCCTGATTTGGAACAATGTCCCTCTGTCCCTCTTTCCTTCTAATTTGTCCCTCATTTTGAACCATATAGTTATATATAAAATAACCTTTTTGTCTTTCAAAAGGTGCTTCCTATTGCTAAATCTTTCATCCAAATTCTAAATTGCCGCATTTGTAAATTTCAAAAACCAGTATAAAGGAATAGAAATGGTAAAAAAAAAGCACTTGTGAGTTTATCTAATAATTTTTTTGTATAATTATTCTTTAAGGGGGGGGTGTGGCATTTCAGGTCTATTGACACTGCTTCATTACGAAAACCATTGGAGGTGGAGTCACATGGTTAGTACAAATTATTAATGTGGAGCACCCTAATATGTCAGTTTACAGCTTTACTCAAACCATGTTGAAGGATCCAATGGAACATATCATGCCGTGGAATCACCACTTGGATAGAAGACTGCATTCAGTTCTAGCCACTAGATATTAGATCACCCATTAACTGATGAGCCCACAAAGGTTATATAATGAGGTAGTATGGGGAGGAAACCACCCGAAACCCTCCCTGTGCCTCTAAAGTCTATTACAGTATGTGCTGTGAGTAGGTTTACTTCTTATATCCAATGCTGTTGTAGCGCCACCCCCAAAGGAACCGCTTGGTGAATTTGGGTTCTCTGATCTCTTCCTCAACTCCAAGAATTGCCTCAGCCCCTCTGGCACACCTGGTTAGCTAAATTCTCTGCAAACACTTTTTAAGGACACAAGTAGAAAATACTGTTAGTAGTGATAAACAAGTTGAATATATTATCACGGTTAAAATTACGTGGATACTTACAACACTGTTAAACCTTACTGCAGAGTATCAATACAATAGAAGTGACAACCTTCAATATTTAGCAACTGTAAGTCTAAAAAAAAAAACAGTAATCTATATACCCATAACATGGGTGCTGAGAGGGAGGAGAGAAGGTTTGTCAACTTTTCAGCTCCTTCTGGGTCGTGAACGCTGTTGAAATGTAAACATCAAAAATGGATTAAACAGGTACGGTGAACCAAGTTCTGTAGCGTTACAGGTCCTGGGTCGAAGAGTACTAGTGTCTTCTGCTATCAAACGTTGGAGCCCTTTGAAAAGAAGGTAGGTTCAATCAAGCAAAATTGAGACAGTAATCATCTAGGATATTCTGTTAGGTAGTGGTTTGTAAGAACAGACTGGCTAAAGGTGGCAGCTCCAAACAAGCATCCTTTGACACTAGATAGGGGAATAGGTGTCTGCATGCAGTGTCTGTCCTGTGTTAAGAAGGATGTTTGGGTTTTCACCCGCTCACCAATCCTCTGTGCGACGACACAATGGAGATTTCAAATGCTGGTTCAGGCTCCTGGCAATGTTGTAAGGCACTGGATCACCTCCTGTCAGCCGATCAGGATGGCTGGTAGCTAAACTGGCAAGGTGACCTGGACAGCGGCTGACTGGACACCTGGATGGGTAATGCGATCCCTGAAGCAGTGTGGGTCATCTCCGCTGGGCTAGGTGGCACTGAGTTGCTGAGCAGGGTCTCTGGGCCTGGCTCCTTTCTCCTCAGTCTCTTGGCAGAAGTTTTCAGCAAAACATGTCTCTCTCTCTCAAGTTGAGTTCTACCACACACCCCCTCGTGTCAGCATGGCGCGCTCTCTCTCTCTTAGATGGAGTTCAAACTGTCACACCACCCAGGGGCTTTTGTGGCTTGGTCTCTGTCTCTCCTCAGCCACCTCAGTCTCTCCTCTCCATCTCTGCACTGTCCTGTCAGAGCCTTTTTTTTCCTGGGCTCCTAGACTCTCTGTCTCTCTCAAATCACCTCAGCCTTAAAATCCCCTTTTTCCCAGTGTGCTCTGTGTCTCTGAGTTTCTGGAAGGACAAGTCAGCATCTCCCCATCTCCATCTTGTGGTCAAAAGGAGAAATTGCATTACAACATGCCTGCTACACAGTGTAACCACCTTCCTCTTCGCATCAGGTATGACCAATCACATTCAAATTTAAAGGCAGGCCTGTAACTGATTGGAGGCTCTGAGAAAGCTCATATTAATGTTTTTAAATTTTAAATCAGGTTTTCCATATGGGAGAGACAACAAGCAGCCTACAGTAACCACCAGGTTCTGACAAAAGGGTGTAAAGTAGACTGGTACATGAATGGAAAACCAAAACCCTAAGCAGATAACCTTGGTTCCCTGCTTGTATGTCAACATATTGCCTTCGAGCCGTCAGTCAAAGACCTCTGAATTGTGATCCACAGAGGATTGCTTTTAAGATGTGTAGCAAATACAGCTGCACATATAAACCAACACTAGGTATAAATGTTTTCCTAGTGTGTAAGTAGAATAATTGCTCCGCAGCTTCAGTATAACCCTCCCCAAAAAGGTCATAGCTAAAGCTAAGCAACTAGTAAGGAATGTGAGTTTTGCTGATTGGAGAACTCTAGTTGTGACTCAGTAGGGGCGTGTCATAAATCTGCAGAGAGGCTGCTGCCTCAACACAGATAACAGCCACCCTTTCTCTGCCGCTTGCTGTTTGGGGAGAGATGTTGACACTGACCCTGAGCGGCAGTTACAATACTTACAACTTACACTTACTTTTAGGCTTCCAGCTCACTATTCAATGAGCATACTTTCACTGAAACCTCAATTGGGCTTTATAGGATAACTATATTTAAAGCTAAGTTAACCTGAATCATTGCTCATCCTCTTCATACAATGAATGCCTCACTACAGACCTCAGATCTGCTGGAGAACAAACCCATTTGCTGTGGTCCACACCAGCCAATGCTCCTGTCTTTCACTATGCAAGCCGGTGTTCTGGCAAATGAAGATAACAGCAGGCTCCTAATAAATCCAACAAGAGAAATGTCCCAAAAGCCACACACCAACATGCCAACAGTCGCCTTAGTAAAGCAGCCTCAGCCCAGGTTCTTCCAAGGTCATTATGGCCCATCCATGGGGCTTAGTCATGAAGGTTGAGCAGGCTTCTAGTAATACACCCTGTAGTACATGCTTTTTTCCTTTTATATTAAAATATTTAAAATTAATACACACACATACAGTGCCTTGCGAAAGTATTCGGCCCCCTTGAATTTTTCAACCTTTTGCCACATTTCAGGCTTCAAACATAAAGATATAAAAATTTTATTTTTTGTGAAGAATCACCAACAAGTGGGACACAATTCTGAAGTGGAACGAAATCTATTGGATTGTTGAAACTTTTTTAACTAATAAAAAAATGAAAAGTGGGGCGTGCAAAATTATTCGGCCCCCTTGCGTTAATACTTTGTAGAGCCACCTTTTGCTGCGCTTACAGCTGCAAGTCGCTTGGGGTATGTCTCTATCAGTTTTGCACATCGAGAGACTGAAATTCTTGCCCATTCTTCCTTGCAAAACAGCTCGAGCTCAGTGAGGTTGGATGGAGAGCGTTTTTGAACAGCAGTTTTCAGCTCTTTCCACAGATTCTCGATTGGATTCAGGTCTGAACTTTGACTTGGCCATTCTAACACCTGGATACGTTTATTTGTGAACCATTCCTTTGTAGATTTTGCTGTGTGTTTGGGATCATTGTCTTGTTGGAAGATAAATCTCCGTCCCAGTTTCAGGTCTTTTGCAGACTCCAACAGGTTTTCATCCAGAATGGTCCTGTATTTGGCTGCATCCATCTTCCCCTCAATTTTAACCATCTTCCCTGTCCCTGCTGAAGAAAAGCAGGCCCAAACCATGGTGCTGCCACAACCATGTTTGACAGTGGGGATGGTGTGTTGAGTGTGATGAGCTGTGTTGCTTTTACGCCAAACATATCGTTTTGCATTGTGGCCAAAAAGTTCGATTTGGGTTTCATCGGACCAGAGCACCTTCTTCCACATGTTTGGTGTGTCTCCCAGGTGGCTTGTGGAAAACTTTAGACGAGACTTTTTATGGATATCTTTGAGAAATGGCTTTCTTCTTGCCACTCTTCCATAAAGGGCAGATTTGTGCAGTGTACGACTGATTGTTGTCCTATGGACAGACTCTCCCACCTCAGCTGTAGTTCTCTGCAGTTCATCCAGAGTGATCATGGGCCTCTTGGCTGCATCTCTGATCAGTCTTCTCCTTGTCTGAGCTGAAAGTTTAGAGGGACAGCCAGGTCTTGGTAGATTTGCAGTGGTCTGATACTCCTTCCATTTCAAAATGATCGCTTGCACAGTGCTCCTTGGGATGTTTAAAGCTTGGGAAATCTTTTTGTATCCAAATCCGGCTTTAAACTTCTCCACAACAGTATTACGGACCTGCCTGGTGTGTTCCTTGGTCTTCATGATGCTCTCTGCGCTTTCAACAGAACCCTGAGACTATCACAGAGCAGGTGCATTTATACAGAGACTTGATTACACACAGGTGGATTCTATTTATCACCATCAGTCATTTAGGACAACATTGGATCATTCAGAGATCCTTGCTGAACTTCTGGAGTGAGTTTGAGGCACTGAAAGTAAAGGGGCCGAATAATTTTGCACGCACCACTTTTCAGTTTTTTATTTGCTAAAAAAGTTTAAAATATCCAATAGATTTCATTCCACTTCACAATTGTGTCCCACTTGTTGGTGATTCTTCACAAAAAATTAAAATTTTATATCTTTATGTTTAAAGCCTGAAATGTGGCAAAAGTTTGAAAAGTTCAAGGGGGCCGAATACTTTTGCAAGGCACTGTATATATATATATATATATATATATATATATATATAGAGATAGATAGATAGATAGATAGATAGATAGATAGATAGATAGATAGATAGATAGATAGATAGATAGATAGATAGATAGATAGATAGATAGATAGATAGATAGATAGATAACAGGTTTAGTTAAAAAAAAAAAAAAAAGACTAGGGCCTTTCTTCTCCACAGACTTTATGGACAACCTCTATCAACCTCAGCGTTTTTACAGACATTAAAAAAAAATCTTAATGATAAAGCAACTTATACACAGTTAAGAGCACAATTTTGCTGCACAGAAAAGTTCTAAAGGAGAAATAAAAGTTTAATAATAAAACTAGTTATACTGAATTTAACATTATTCCTAAAGATTAGGAACTTTGTCTTAGGAGGCATGTTGGCTATAGTATGAGATACTGCAGTTGGATTACTTTAGCGCTCAGTGTTCATGTACACTGTATGTATTTGAGTACTTTGTATGGAGTTGAGGAAGCTCACCTATCAGATGCTCAGGGAAATAGACTGTTAATAATCTCATGCATACTCATGAATGTTTTATACCTAAGTAATAGCAACTTTGTGCAGATATGAGAACAAGGTGAATACGCAAATCATCTGAAGCCCACAGTTGCAATCGCACGTTTAAATGATATGCCAAGTCTGGTAAAGCTTACATCTAATGGGCTGTTGCGTGAAACATACACAATTAAGCAAACTCACAATTTTCCGTGCACTTTTTAGATATCATTATGCTTACTTGAAAGTAATATTCTGTGCAATTTTCAAATGATAATTTTCACTTTCTGCGACCTACTAGTTTATCGGCATGTCAGTCAGTGCAACTAACATCAAGCAATTGGTGTGATGGAACCACTGAGCACACTTGTCAAAAGCAGGAAACCATAGGGAGGACTAATAGGAAACAGCAGTAGTGGTCAGTGTACGAAGCACTGGGGTCTCAGCTGTGGTCCCCAACATCACCAAGGTTATTTTTTTTATTATTTAGCATGTGTACTGCTACAGAAGAATATCAGAGACTCTGGACATGGTATAGTTGTGGTAGAAGGTTAGGCTCATGCTGCAGGAAACATTCCAAGACCCAAAACAGGCATCCAAGAGGAGCTGGGACTTTGATACAGTACATTTACATCATTACTTTGACGTTATATACCGTTGTTATGGCAGCAGCTAGCTGCCATAACCCCAGTATTATTTTGTTCTGTGGGCGATTCGGCGTTGGTTAAAGTGGTCCCAGTGGCAGATTCGACGCCGGGTCACTTTTAGAGGTGGCAGGAGAGGTGCCCCCCCACCGCAGCTTCCCAGTTGTTTCCGAGCTTACCGGAGCCATAAGCTTCTGGCTCCAGTTGCTGATGGCTAGGCAGAAAGTCGAGTGAGGGCAAGATAGCCCTCACTCGGCTCTATGCCCTTGGGGGAATGGAGCGACCTCCAAAGTCACTTTGGACTTAACCGCTTACTGTCATTTGACAGTGGCAGAATGGCACCCCTGCGCAAATCGCGATAGCTGTACGGCGACCACTCTAAGGGGTATAGGGGGCGCGCTGCATCACTGTGATCGCTCAGACAGAGCCAGAACGAGGATTTTTAAACACACAAATCCACGTTCTGGCAGGGGAGAGGAGACAGATCGTGTGTTCCTAGTATATAGGAACAACGATCTGTCTCCTCCTCCAGGCACTCCCATCCCCCCTACAGTTAGAACACACTGAGGGAACACATTTAACCCCTTGATCGCCCCCTGTTAACCCCTTCCCTGCCAGTGACATTTATACAGTAATCAGTGGCTATTTATAGCTCTGATCGCTGTATAAATGTCAATGGTCCCAAAAAAGTGTCAAAAGTGTCCGATCTGTCCGCCGCAATGTCACAGTCTCAATAGCCACAACTAGTAAAAAATAAATAAATAATAAAAATGCCATAAATCTATCCCCTATTTTGTAGACGCTATAACCTTTGCGCAAATCAATCAATATACTCTTATTGCTATTTTTTTTTTACCAATAATATGTAGAAGATTACATATCAGCCTAAACTGAGGAAGAAATTTGTTTTTGTTTTTTTAAAATTTGGGGATATTTGTCGCTGTTTTTTTGTTTAAAGCGCAAAAAATAAAAACCGCACATGTGATCAAATGCCACCAAAAGAAAGCTCTATTTGTGGGGAAAAAAGTATGTCAATTCTGTTTGGGTACAGCACCACACGACCGCGCAATTGTCAGTTAAAATGACACAGTGCCGCATCGCAAAAAATGGCCCGGTCAGGAAGGGGGTAAATCCTTCCGGGGCTGAAGTGGTTAAAGGTTAAGGGTAAATGAGAGATCTGGGGACCTCAATAAAGAGGACCTGTCATGGTTATTTCTATTACGAGGAATGTTTACATTCCTTGCAATAGCAATAAAAGTGTTTTAAAAAAAATAAAAATAAACGGACAGAGTAAAAATAAAGAGTAAAATAAATAATAATTAAAAAAAAAATATTAAAGCAACCCATTTCTCCGTGCTCGCGTGCAGAAGCGAACGCATACATAAGTCGCGCAAGCATATGTAAATGGTGTTCAAGTCACATGTGTGAGGTATCGCTGCAATCGTTAGAGTGAGAGCAATAATTCTCACACTAGACCTCCTCTGTAACTCTAAACAAGTAACCTGTAAAAATGTTTAAAGCATCGCCTATGGAGATTTTTAAGTACTGTAGTTTGTCGCCATTTCACGAGCGCGTGCAATTTTAAAGCATGACATGTTAGGTATCTATTTACTCGGAGTAACATTATTTTTCACATTATGCAAAAAAATTGGGCTAACTTTAGTGTTTTGTTTTTTTGAAAGGCCGCTACACAAATACAGTGTGCAGTGTGCAATAAAATATTACAACAATTGCCATTTTATTCTCTGGGGTCTCTGCAAAAAAAAATATATAAATATTGGAGGGTTCTAAGAAATTTTCTAGCAAAAAATACTAATTTAAACTTGTAAACAAAAATTTCCAGAAAAGGCCTGGTCAGCAAGTGGTTATACAAAGTAGTGAGAGGGCAAAAACATTTTAAGAGCCCACTGGTTTAGGTTAGGCTGCTCACGACAGACAAAGCTACCCTCCTGAGTACCCCAGCAAGTTACCAGAAAAAACATGTGGACACATGGAAAGAGTTCCAGACTAAAAGAGTCCAATTTCATTCATTGGTATTGTGCTAAAAGACAGCCAATGCGTTTCGGGGGTCAAAGGAACTCCCTCTTCATCACAGCTTTAGTTAAAAATGAGAACCTTGAATAGACTCAAATACGGCTTTCTTGTGTGAATATGTACAGGGAAGCTAATTGCTGGATTAGAAGAATTACTTGCCAGCAGTATTTGCATGAGCAATAAAGTGTGGCTTCACAGCTGGTTTCCTACTGAACATGCACGAGTCGCGCTGCACCTTGTGACTTGTCCCGTAGTCTGCTGGGACCTGTCATGTGTGCCAGAAGACTGCGGGGGAAGGAGGGGGGCAACTTCCGGCTCAGATCGCCAGGACACATCTAACCAGAAGTAGGAGCGGGTACCTGTCAAAATCAGGTACTCGCCCATCCCCCACCAATAAAAAAAGTGTCAAATGTGGCAGTGGAGGGGGGGGGATGCAAACAAGTGGAACTTCGCCTTTTAGGTGAAGTTCCACTTTAAGGGAAGAGGCACTATAGATCCCTTTGCAGCAGCCCGTGTGCCGAAATGTCCCTGCTTCACTGCTCTCCAGCCGTTGCAGGTATTAATCCAATTGGATGGGTCAAAAACCTACTGCCCAAATGATTCCTCCCAGAAACCACTGCATGCAATGGCAGGAGCAGGTATTCAGACACCCAGGAGTGTGGAATACATGCAGCAGCTGGAGAGCAGTAACGTATCAGCTTGGATAGGAGAGGGGAGGAGAGGAGAGGGGAGGGGAGGGGAGGGGAGGGGAGGAGAGGAGAGGAGAGGGGAGGAGAGGAGAGGGGAGGGGAGGGGAGGAGAGGGGAGGGGAGGAGAGGGGAGGGGAGGGGAGGAGAGGAGAGGGGAGGAGAGGAGAGGGGAGGAGAGGGGAGGGGAGGAGAGGGGAGGAGAGGGGAGGAGAGGTGGGTATTCAATATGATTTCTCCTCCTCCATTAACATTCTGTGAAAATAATACAAGGCCTTTTGTGAAGGGGTGAGGAGTGAGGAGGTGGTTGGGATGCAACTGGAGCCCTTGCCTGCTGTTGCCACATCTCTCAACCCTCCAGAACTCCAGTCCTGTGTGTAGGAGCTGGCTTGCAGCAAGGTGTGATTTTTATACTATGCAGCAACCATCCACGCACAGTACACATATGGTTAGGACTAGTTTAGCTAGTAGTGTACAGTATCTAAAACTGCCTTTATCCACTAGGGTTGAGTGCAGTTCCTCCAGAGGTCACTAGGAGTTCCTTGAGCCTCAGATAAGTGACCCCTGACACCATTGAACTTTTTAACTATCTTTAAGGGAGGGATTTTTCCCAATGACCACAAAGTTAAGGAGCATTATGTACTGTATGCTGGAGATATAGTCATTATTAGTAGGGGTTTCCCGAGCCTGGAAAATGATTTCAACCCTTCCTCCATGTTAAAAAGGAAGAGAAAGTCTTGTCTAAAATAACAAATTCACATTTCACATTTTTTTAGCCTATGAGAATTCTAAACAGAGTTGAAATAAACAAAAATAAATACATAAAAATGAACGAACAAAAATCTTTAAAGGCAAAGTACAGCCAAAAGTACGTTTGGTTGGACTTCTCCTGTGGGTCACAGGAGTTTAGTTCATTCTGCACTCCGTTGACCCCTTTTCAGCAGATCACGGGCTGAAGCCCGCTGTCAGCTGACGTCACAAGGCAGGTCCAGGCTCAGGCAAGATCACGACAATGAAGTCGGGATCCGCCCACATGCCTGGATCGGCACCCGACTCAGCCTCTCAGCAAGCTGCTGGGAGGCTGAGCCGACTGCGCTTGCCCCCTCCACAGCCCAGCGCTCCAGTGAGTGAGTGGGGAGGGCAGAGCAGAGAGCGGGTGACTGACAGTCACCAGCTCTCTGCTCAGGGAGCCCTGAGAGCCAAGTGATCAGTGATGTTTGATCGCTCTGTTCTCAGTGTTGGAGCCGGCAGGGGAATGATGTTGCATCCACCTAGGTAAGTATGAGTGACAAAAAAAAAACAAAAAACTCCATACTTCTCTTTTAAATAATACAGCAACAATAATTTGAATAGGAAAATGAGTGCGTTTCCAAACCCAAAACCAAAAATTATATAAATTGCAGCTTACTAGTCCTTAGATGTGGTGGAGGAAGTAGTTTTATTTTTCAGGCTTTCACTCACCCTTTGTTTTCACCTGGCAATCCTGCCAGTAACAATCCTCTCTGTGCTCTCTCTCCCCTCATTGGCTCAGACATTACAGTGGGAGCCATTGGTTCCTGCTGCTACCAATCACAGCCAGTGAGGAGAGAGCAGGGAACGGGGTTGAGACATGCTCTATGTGCCTTATGGACAAACCGAGGCGGGTTGGCAGCGAGCACACACCCAAGTGCCCCCATAGGAAGTGGCTTGCTATGAGGGCACTCGTGGGGGGGGGGAGGAGCCAGGAGCGCCAGAGGGGAACCCGAGAAGAGCAGGATAGGCGCTAGTCTGTGCAAAACACTGCACAGAGTAGGTAAGTATAACATCTTTATTCTTTATTAAAAATAAAAAGTTTGCCTTTACAATCTCTTTAAGGTAAAAAAATACTTATGTAAAAAAAAATTGCCTGTAGTTATACTTACCTGAGCCCTCATTCCGTCCAGCGATGTGCCCATCATCATCAGCAGCTCTCTCCCCTTACTTCCTGGTCTCACAGGCTTTGCTGGGGCAGTGAAAGCCATTGGCTCTAGCTGCTGTCAATCAAAGCCAGTAATGAGGGAGCGGTGGGCACAGTCGAGCCTCGCAATCTGTCTATAGATGCAGGCAGTGCAGCCCAGGATCGAGCCTGCACAAGTGCCCCCGTAGGAAGCGAATTCCTATGGGGGCACTGGCCAGAATCGCTGGCGTGAAACCGGAGAAAAGGAGGTTCGGGGGCCGCTTTATGCAAATTCCATTGTACAGAGCAGGTATGTAAACCTGTTTGTTATTTTAAAAAAAAAAACATTTTGCATTTACAATCACTTTAGCCTTTTGGATGAGATATATTATAGATTTAATCGCTGTTCCACGCTTCCCAAGTTTTACCGCTGCAAACTAATTAACTTGCTTTATTTATCCCACATTCTGAGAAATGAGAATACTTACATCTTCTCTTTTACCTCTTACAAATCATTACATTTCCTGAAAATCTCCTGCTAATGTTTCATTAATATTCACTATTTAATAACAGGTCTGTTTCCCCTTCACATCCTGAACGTGTATTGTCATTTTCTGGGACCCAGTTAAATCAATTAAGTGTCACATTTCACTGCGATTCTCCTGCTGAGCCCTACACACCGAAGGAAAGATCCGGGCTAATATGAACTCACGTACCTGTCGCTGTCAACACATTGAGTTCTTCTGGTTTATTCATATTGTTGAAAGTAATTAATTATAACACTTGGAAAAAAAAATACACAGATACTTGTCAACACAGGTGATGCATTCTGTAACACTTCATTGAAGGTGATTTTTGTGTAAGCAGAATCCAAGACGTGGCCCAGGAGGAATGGGATGAAAAGGTGGCGGTGCCACATCGCTGTGCAGTCATGCCAATAAATAATAGAAAGTTTACATAACTCCTGGAAATACACTATATATGCCATATTGTCAAAAGTATTGGGACACCTGCCTTTACACGCACATGAACTTTAATGGCATCCCAGTCTTAGTCCGTAGGGTTCAATATTGAGTTGGCCCACCCTTTGCAGCTATAACAGCTTCAACTCTTCTGGGAAGGCTGTCCACAAGGTTTAGGAGTGTGTCTATGGGAATGTTTGACCATTCTTCCAGAAGCCCATTTGTGAGGTCGGGCACTGATGTTGGACAAGAAGTCTCCGCTCTAATTCATCTCAAAGGTATTCTATCGGGTTGAGGTCAGGACTCAGTGCAGACCAGTCAAGTTCCTCCACCCCAAACTCGCTCATCCATGTCTTTTTTGGACCTTGCTTTGTGCACTGGTGCGCAGTCATGTTGGAACAGGAAGGGGCCATCCCCAAACTGTTCCCACAAATCTGGGAGCATAAAATTGTCCAAAATGTCTTGGTATGCTGACGCCTTAAGGGTCCCCTTCACTGGAACTAAGGGGCCAAGCCCAACCCCTGAAAAACAACCCCACACCATAATCCCCCCTCCTCCAAATGATTTGGACCAGTGCACAAATCAAGGTCCATAAAAACATGGATGAGCGAGTTTTGGTGTAGAGGAACTTGACTGGCCTGCACAGAGTCCTGACATCAACCTGATAGAACACCTTTGGGATGAATTAGGAAACTGCGACCAGGCCTTCTCATCCACATCAGTGCCTGACCTCACAAAGGCACTTCTGGAAGAATGGTCAAACATTCCCATAGACACAATCCTAAACCTTGTGGACAGCCTTCCCATAAGCTGTTATATCTTCAAAGGGTGGGCCAACTCAATATTGAACCCTACAGACTAATGCCCGTACACACAATACAAAAAATCGGAAGTAAAATTTCGTCCGACAAACGATCTCCTGATTTTCGCATCGTTAGTACGGTGCTTTCAACAGCCAATTCCGATTTTTTTGTCCGACAAAAGCTGGATGTGCAGACTATAACATTTTTGCAGTAGGTGAACTCAGCGTCCGATTTTTGTTTAATCAGTGTGGTTTTTGTCCGAAAAGAGTCGCACGAACAAGACTACGCATGCTCAGAAACTAAAGAATACATACAAAACTATTCAACACATGACGTCACTTCTGAAGTTGTATTCAGTCGTACAAGAATTTTCATTTGGTGAGTAACCTCTTCATTTTCGTCATGAGAATAGCATGCAACAAATAATGGACGAACGGTCTGAAAATCTGATCGTGTGTACGAGGCTTAAAGAGGAAGTAAACCCCGATGGGATTTACTTCCTCTTTTGCTCCCTGCAAAGCCTGCAAATGAAATGCATAATGGGCTAGTATGCATCACATACTAGCCCATCATACTTCACTTACCTGTAAACGAAGCCCACGCTTGTCCCATGAGCAGGCCATGTACATCGTCGCCCCTCTTCCTTCCCGGGGCCACGGGCTCCGGCTCTGTGACTGGCTGGAGACGCGTGACGTCACTCGCGCGCATGGTCAGTTTCTTCACAGCGCATGCGCCGATGACGACATCGGTGCACAACCAAGAGATATTTCCTCTACCTATAGGTAAGCCTTATTCTAGGCTTACCTATAGGTAAAAGTCAACAAAAAGCATTTACAACCACTTTAAGACTGGGATGCCATAAAAGTTCATGTGCCTGTAAAGGCAGGCATCCCAATACTTAATACAGTAATATTGTGTACCCATATTTTTTTTTATATTCAAATATACCCACTTAGTCATATAGTCACTGCTCATTGCAATCACTTTGAATATTCCGTGATTCCGCTATTGGGAGTTAGTTGCCTCTACATGTTACCTTTTTGACTCGGAGGAAAGGGGGGATTTTTAAATCTTTAATTGTCACACACCATAAATGCGGCCAGATCATTTGCGGGCTAATTATCACAGTTAATCTTTATTTTTATTGAAGTCAGTAAATGGGGTAAAGATTGCTCACGTCGAAAATGTAATGTGTGTATAGAGCTCTCTATAATAGAACATCCGATGACCTGCCAAGACGAGACTGGATCCGAGCCAAGATTTCATCACTAATGCATGCTATGTAGCGAATAATCTGTCTCCCTCGGCAATGTTTTCCCACTGTTCAATTTAAATTGAGGTTCAAGGTCTTGTGTACTATATTTAAACTCAATATATTTCAGATAGATCCGATGTTTAATTTCGTAATCGCATAATAAGGTGAAGCTAACCTCCTTGTGCAATCCTGGAAGAGAGATCTTAACCGCTTCAATACATGACAGATGACAAACTAATTTTCCTTGGAGAAGCGCGGTTTTCAACAACACGCGGTAGGGGAGAGAACGAGGAAGGCAGAACACATGTTCCAGGTAGAAATTTAGAATCGTCCTGCTTGGCTGGGTGAATGGAAGACGGGAGAGCAGCTACCGAAGATGTATAGGTGTAGAAGAGTTCAGCAAATGAATGACACGGTTTGGCTTTTTTTTTTGCTGGTTCAGGTAAAGGGTGACTCCACATTTTTTAATGACGAGTGCTATATATTTTTTCCCACAAATAGAGCTTTCTTTTGGTGGTATTTGATCATCTCCGCGGGTTTTTATTTTTTTGCGCTATAAACAAAAAAAGAGCGACAATTTTGAAAAAAAACAAAACAATATTTTTTACTTTTTGCTATAATAAATATCCCCAAAAAATGTATAAAAAAACAAATTTCTTCCTCAGTTTAGGCCGATATGTATTCTTGTACATTTTTTTTAATGACAAGTGCTATATAACGATTTTGATCATGTTTACCTCTAGGTTTGACATTGATCGGACATTCCGACAACAAAATCCATGGATTTTTTCCGAAGGATGTTGGCTCAAACTTGTCTTGCATACACACGGTCACACAAAGTTGTCGGAAAATCCGATCGTTCTGAACGCGGTGACGTAAAACACGTACGTCGGGACTATAAACGGGGCAGTAGCCAATAGCTTTCATCTCTTTATTTATTCTGAGCATGCGGGGCACTTTGTCCGTCGGATTTGTGTACACACGATCGGAATTTCCGACAACGGATTTTGTTGTCGGAAAATTTCACAGCAAACTCTCAAACTTTGTGTGTCGGAAATTCTGATGGAAAATGTGTGATGGAGCCTACATATGGTCGGAATTTCCGACAACCAGGTCCTATCACACATTTTCCATCGGAAAATCCGACCGTGTGTACGGGGCATAACAGTTTTCCTACTGTTTATTAAAAAAAAAAAATGTCTTTAGTTTTGCACATTTCTCTGTAAGCCTATGGAGAAAAGTAACAATCATATGGTGAATATTGTAGCTGGATGTCCTTTTTATATCTTGAAGAGTGTGTGTGTGTGTGGGGGGGGGGGGTTGGGGAGTGTATTAAATGTGTTCCCTCGGAGGTGTTTCTAACTGTGGGAGGGAGTGGACTGACTAGAGGAGGAGAGAGATCGCTGTTCCTAATCACTAGGATCAGACAACCACTCTCAGCTCCCCTGTCAGAACAGGTATCTGCCATGTTTACACTGGCAGATCCCCGTTCTGCCTCTGTGTGGAGTGATTGCAGTTGACCGGTGGACATGGCGCCCGCCGGTCGCACGCAAGGGATCCAGGACCGTGCGCGCACTTGCTATATCTATTACGCGAAGCGACGTACAATGGTGGCGATTCACGTAATAGAGCCAACCTGCTGCAGTGCAACTGCGGCGGCTGGTCTTTAAGTGGTTCAAAATAATTCCAATTTAATCTAACCCGCTTAAAGGAAAACTATAATAGACTAGGGGTATATTTTATTTCAGTTTTTTTGTGCTTTTATCCAGGCCTTGGGGCACTATTCCTCCAACTGATACCAGGCACTATTCTTTCCACTGACACCAACACCGGGGTATAATTCTTGATATCAGTGACCATAATTATGCCTGTCACGTTTTCCCACCAATGACCCTAAGCCTGGGTTCACACATGTGCGGTGCTAACTGAAGCTCAGGTTTCACTGGGAAGATAAAAATCAGTTGTTCAAAGGTTTCACTGCGTTGTAGCTGCGGATCAGTGAGCAGGGAGAGGGGGAGGGAGAGGGGGAGGGAGAGAGGGAGGGGGGGAGAAAAGGAGAAAATCCTTGTCCAGAACGCAATGCATCTGTGAATCAGATGCGTTCCCATAGGAGATAATAGGTTTGTAGTTCGCACCGCAATGCCAAAAAAACACACGTTTTTTTGTGCAATGCGCAGTGCGAATGCAACACACATATGTGAACCAGATACATTCAAATGAATGTATTTTAAAATGTCCTGCAAATTGGATGCGGTGTAAAGATTTCGGCATGCCTCACAAAATTGCTGTGTCTGGTGTGCAGATGACAGGTACTCTTTATTCTTTCTTTTTCTTTTATTTTTTATCTTTTTACAGTACTGCTACTACATGTCAATGTTCAGTACATTCTACAGTAATATTCTAGTGATATTCCTCCCGATCAGAGGCAGACTCAGTGTACTGTATGTCAATATGTAGGGGATCGCTGACACTGAAACAGCGGGAGAAGACATTAAACATAATTAATGATGGTCTGAGAATGCCAGAACAGGAAAATCAGCAGGACCAGCAGTGATGGGGCACTAATTATCTATTTTCAGGGCTTGCATGTCATGAAGCAGGGCTGGCTAAATGCCATGTGTTGCCAGTCATGCTAACATTGTGCAGAAAGGTGAGTGCTGACATCTGCTGTATCTCGCTGACAAAACACCGAAAAAAATATTACCAAGTGAGCCCAAATCTCATTTCTAAACTGATTGTTACATGAAGACTAATAGATAATAGGGAGATGACGCATCCATGTAAAGAGAATTTGCAGTCAAAGGTTGTTGAAGGAATGTCTGTCCAAAAACATTATATTAGCTCTCAATAGTCCATTGGGCTGAGTCACCTGGTGGCTTCTAATGCCCCGTACACACGATCGGAAAATTCGGCCAGCAAAAGACCAATGAGAGCTTTTGGTGCTCCGTGTGTATGCTCCATCGGACTTTTGCTGGCGGAATTCCAGCCAGCAAAAGATTGAGAGCATGTTCTCAATTTTTCAGTCGGAAAAAGTTCCGACCGGAAATTTAGAAAATTCCTACGCATGCTCGGAAACAATTCGACGCATGCTCGGAAGCATTGAACTTCATTTCTTCGGCTCGTCGTAGTGCTGTACGTCACCGCGTTCTTGGCGGTTGAAAGTTCAGAGAACTTTTGTGTGACCGTGTGTATGCAAGCCAAGCTTGAGCGGAATTTCCGTTGGATAAACCATCCAAGATTTTTCCAACGGAAATTCCGCTCGTGTGTACGCGGCATAAGATGTCTTGGGGACTCCAGCAGTGAGATCTCACTTTCAGAGTTTCCAGTTCTGTGCCTGACAACCTTGCAGTACACCTATTTCATTGGATACATTCTCTGTATTAAAGAACGGAATAAAAAAAATGTTAACATTTAGGATGTGAAGTCCACATAAAGTCCACAGCATTATGCAATCTGTAAATGAACATTTCCCTGCATGATGCCCCAGCGTTTCTTAACCAGGGTGCTGAGGCACCATGGGGTCCCGCATGGGACCTAGTTTCCTAGAATTAGGGGGCTCTTGTGTATAGATGGGACTTTGATGTATGGTGGGGGGGGGCTCTGATATAAAGGGGTGAGTCGGACGTGATAAGGAACCTCTGACATGATGGGGATCTCTGGTGTGAAGGGAGGACTCTGGCATGATGAGGGACCTCTGATGTGATTGGGGCCTTTGATGTGAAGGTGGACTCTGATGTGATAGGAGGATCTCTAATGTGATGGGGGGACCTCTGATGTAATGGGGCGACTTCTGATGTGAAATTATTGTCATTGTGGCAGCTGTGCACATCGTCCCATGCTCAGGTTCCCCATTGAAGTAACATTTGCATTTGTTTACATATTAGACTGGAGTGCCTTCAGGTTTTGCATACTAAACGGTGCCGTGACTGGAATGAGGTTAAAAAAACATATGATGCCCCATGCTTTGGGAATATATGTCTAAATTTCCCCATTACAGCTGACTGCCAACACTGTGTGGCACTGAACCCCGCAAATGATGAAGAATTAATGACCATGGATTCTGACCTTTAACCACCTCTGCATGCCGATATACGTCGGCACAATGGCAGCGGTGGGCAAATGGTGCGTGCGCCTGTTATCCCTGGCCCCCTTTAAGAGCCGGGGATAGCAGGCGCCCGCCCGTGTACAGCGTGACCGTGCCCGCGGGACCGGCAGACTCAATGTCTGCCGGTCTCCCGTCGATCGTGTCACGGGGCCTCAGAACGGGGAAGTGCCTATGTAAACAAAGCACTTCCCCATTCTGGCTTGTGTCATATCAGAGATCACTGCTCCCTGTCATCGAGAGCAGTGATCGATGTCATGTGACTAGTAGCCCATCCCCCCAACAGTTAGAATCACTCCCTAGGACACACCTAACCCCCTTCATCGCCCTCTAGTGGTTAACGCCTTCCCTGCCAGTGTCATTTACACAGCAATCAATGCATTTTTTATAGCACTGATCGCTGTATAAATGTCAATAGTCCCAAAATAGTGTCAAAAATATCCGATGTGTCCGCCATAATGTTGCAGTCCCGATAAAAATTTGCAGATCGCCGCCATTACTAATAAAAAAAAATTAATAATAAAAATGCAATAAAACTATCCCCTATTTTGTAGACGCTATAACTTTTGCGCAAACCAATCAATATGCGCTTATTGTGATTTTTTTTTACCAAAAATATGTGGAAGAATACATATCAGCCTAAACTGAGGGAAAAAATTGTTTTTTATATTTTTGGAGGATATTTATTATAGCAAAAAGTAAAAAATAATGCATTTTTTTAAAAATTGTTGCCCTTTTTAGTTTATAGCGCAAAAAATAAAAAACGCAGATGTGATCAAATACCACCAAAAGAAAGCTCTATTTGTGGAAAAAAAAGGACGTCAATTTTGTTTGGGTGCAACGTCGCACGACTGCGCAATTGTCAGTTAAAACGACACATTGCCGAATCGCAAAAAGTGCTCTGGTCAGGAAGGGGTTAAAATCTTCCGGGGCTGAAGCGGTTAATCACCATATTGGCTATAACATATTGATCACATGCAGGCTGAAAGTGTTTCTAAAAGCTTTTTTACTGTACCTTAACGAATTACCATTGGCTCCCGCTGCTGTCAATCAAATCCTATGGCAAGGTAGAAGGGGCAGGGCAAAGCCCCGCTAGCGGCAGCGGGACTCCAGAGCAAGACTGCACTGTGTACCCCCCTTTAGCAAGCAGCTTTCTGGTATAAGGGGGGTACTTGGAAGGCAGAAAGTGCCAGGAGCACCAGTGTGGGACCCCAGAATAGAAGGGCGGGGGTTGCTCTGTGCAAAACCTTGTACAGAGCAGATAAGTACAACATGTTTGATATTTACAAAAAATAAAGGTTTAGAATCACTATAGAGTTCAATCACAAATTAAACTTCTTGTCACTGCAGCCTACAGATGGCATTGTGCCTGTTTAATACTGCAATATTCAATTACAATTACAGTATTCAATATGTTAATATACTCTATATATGTATAGCTCAGAGATGTCACTTTTAGAAAATGTTCCTATGGACCTCTTTGTGACAGACTTTACAATAGAGCTGCATGATTAATCGTTAAAGAATTGAGATTGCGATTCTACCCCCCCCCCCCCCCCCCCGTCTTAAAAAAACATTTCCTTGATTCACTGCAGAGAGTTCTCTGCCCAAGCCGACAGCTGTCAACCCCCCCCCCCCAAGAAAAAAACAGGTTTCTCACAACATTGCTAAAGAGAAACATTGTAAAATATAGTTCTTTTAGATCAGTGGTTTTCAACTCCTGTCCTCGGGACCCACTAACGGGCCAGGTTTGCAAGATAACTGAAATACATCACAGGTGATATCATTTACTGCTCAGTGATTGCCGTATTCTGGTCTGCATCTCCCCAAAGGTTATACATAAAACCTGGCCTGTGGGCCCTGAGGACAGGGGTTGAGAACCTCTGTTTTAGATCAAAGGGATGAACTTCTGTCTGTAAATGAGGGAAGTTTAACCACTTAAATACTGAACCTTTTTTGACATTTACAAGTTAAAAATCTGTATTTTTTGCTAGAAAATTACTTAGAACCCCAAAACATTATATATATATATTTTTTATTTTTTTTATTTTTAACAGAGACCCTGTAGAATCAAATGGTGGTTGTTGCAATATTTTATGTCACACTGTATTTGCGCATTTTTTTGTATAATGTGAAAGATGATGTTACGCCATGAGAATCGCAATCTTTATTCTAAGCAAAACAAAATCGTGATTCTCATTTTACCCAGAATCGTACAGCTCTACTTTACAAGTTGACATGTCACAATATACAGAAACAGTATAATTTAAAAGGCACTTTTTATCATTAAAAGCAGTCCTTGAGCTGCAGTCTGGTGATTTTGTTGCCTCCAGTGAGTGTGTTCAAAATGACCTCTCCTGCAATACAAATACAGGTAAACAAAAGGGATTCCCAGATCATCAGATTACCCCGATAACGAATCTCCAGCACTTTGTGAAACCTTACCCGATGCCTCCTGGGATATGTGACAAAGACTTTACAAGTCTACATTTAATAATTTCCTGACATGTCACAATATACAGCAACAGTACATATTAAAAAATGGCACCTCATTAAAGGCAGTCCTTGAGCTCCAGTCTGGTGATTTTGCCTAGGCTAAAATTTAAGATAAGTTGTACCTGTTTATCTGCAGGACTCTCTCCTCTACATCAGTTCAAAGTCCAGAATTTACCCAGCTTTTCTAAGCTCCAGAGGGCAGGGATCTGATGTCACACACTGACCAGCACAGAGAAGAGAGCTGAGTGTAATCTGAGACCAGAGTGGAGGAAATGGACAACTCTCTCTACACAGTCTCATAGGGAAACAAGCACAGCTTAGGCTTGACCCCTGCTGTGTGCTGGGGGGGGGGGGGGGTGTTGGGCTGTCTCCTAGGTTTGCTTGGTGTCAGCGTAGACTCTCAGAAAATACTCATGCAGATAGCACAGGAATGCGAGAGGAGACAAAAATCACACTAGGATTGAGACAAGTATACACTATAGAAGGATGTGCTTTGTTCATTTTTCATATGAGAGGTTTACAACCACTTTAACATAAAAAAATAATAATATACCTATATTAGATTGTAAGCTCTTATAAGACAGGGTCCTCTTAAACCTATTGTATTGTATTGCAACTGAACGCTCTCCCTTTATCTCGTAAAGTGCTGCACAAACCGTTGGCGCTATATAAATCCTGTACAATAAAAAAATAATAGTTATATATCTAATTTTACATCCACTTGAAATAGATATTCTTCAACAACTAATAACACAAATATTTTTATGTTTACTGACCATAAAATTCTTCTCTTTCTAAATGCAGGAAGGATAATTCAGCAAAATGCATGTTTTCTTTTGCCATTCATTTGTTTGAATTGACTTTTGCACTAGATTTATTATTTTTTTCCCCCAGTGTTAAACACACAGCATTGTAGCCGTTTCCAACCTGCTGACGGCCTTTTCTGATTGTAGTCAATGAAAAGCAAATAAAAAAATGCAGGCTCTGCACTTAGTGTCCTTTCTATTTTCAATCTTTCTTTTCTAGGTTTGTTCAGTGATCAATGAAAAAGCAACTGGAAAAAAGAAGGAATTAAAACTGAATAAAAACTAAGAAAAATAAATCAAAGAATAATACCATTCAACAAACCAATGATAGAAATGCTAGCATTGTCTAGCCAGAAGTAGAACTACGCTAAAATTGGACAATCCACTCTTCCCTTTAATTTTATTTAATCCACCGCAGCCAGAAACCGGAGAGCACTCTATATATTCACTTGTGTCTTCTTTTGTCTTCTTTTCTAAGGTGGAACACGACTATTCTAGTCAACATGAACTATTTTTAATTCTTATACTGCTAGCCTTAGTGAATAGGTTGGAAGGTACAGCATATTATATTTTTCTCAATTTACACAGTGCTTTACATACACACTCACCAGCCACTTTATTAGATACACCTGTTCAATTGCTTGGTAACACAAATTGCAAATCAGCCAATCACATGCCAGCAACTCAATGCATTTAGGCTTTGAGATGTGGTGAGGACAACTTGCTGAAGTTCAAACCGAGCATCAGAATGGGGAAGAAAGGGGGTTTAGATGACTTTGAACGTGGCATGATTGTTGGTGCCAGACGGGTTGGTCTGAGTATTTCAAAAACTGCTGATCTACTGGGATTTTCATGCACAACCATCCCTGTGGTTTACAGAGAATGGTCCGAAAAAGAGAAAATATCCAGTGAGCGGCAGTTGTGTGAAGGAAAATGCTTGGTTGATGTCAGAGATCAGAGGAGAATGGGCAGACTGGTTCAAAATGATAGAAAGGCAAAAGTAACTCACATAAGCACTCATTACAACCAAGGTATGCATAATACCATCTCTGAATGCACAACACATCGAACCTTGAAGCAGATGAGCTACAGCAGCAGAAGACCACACCGGGTGCCACTCCTGTCAGCTAAGAACAGGAAACTGAGGCTACAATTCGCACAGGCTCACCAAAATGGGAGAATAGAAGATAAAAAACGTTGCCTGTTCTGATGAGTCTCGATTTGAGCTGCGACATTCAGATGGTAGGGTCAGAATTTGGCATAAACTACATGAAAGTATGGATCCATCATGCCTTGTATCAACGGTTCAGGCTGGTGGTGGTGTAATGGTGTGGGGGATATTTTCTTGGCACACTTTGGGCCCCTTAGTACCAATTGAGCAGTTTAAACACCACAACCTACCTGAGTATTGTTGCTGACCATGTCCATCCCTTTATGACTACAGTGTCCCCATCTTCTGATGGCTCCTTCCAGCAGGATAATGCACCATGTCACAAAGATCAAATCATCTCACCACTGGACAATGAGGTCACTGTACTCCAATGGCCTCCACAGTCACCAGATCCAATAGAGCACCTTTGGGATGTGGTAGAACGGGAAATTCACATCATAAATGGAAATCTGCAGCTACTACGTGATGCCCTCATATCAATATGGACCAAAATCTGGGGAATTTTTCCACCACCTTGTTGAATCTATGCCATGAAGAATTAAGGCAGTTCTGAGGGCAAAAGGGGGCCCAACCCGGTACTAACAAGGTGTACCTAATAAAGTAGCTGGTGAGTGTATATTGTCCATTCATATTAGTCCCTGTCCTCAAGGAGCTTACAACCTAAGGTCCCTTAATCACATTCATACATACACATATTTGGGCCAATTTAGACAGGAGCCAATTGACCTACCAGCGTGTATTTGGAGTGTGGCAGGAAACCAGAGTACCCAGTGGAAACAGAAGCAGGCACAGGGAGAACATGCTAACGGGTACGGCAGGTAGTGTCACGGTTCAGATCCAAACTGGCGACCCAGTGTTTCTAGGCAGAAGTGCTAACCACTTAGCCAAAGTGCTGTCCAGTTTAAACTTATTTTTTTTTCTTTTACATATGTTCAGTTACTTTCTGGTTGCTGGCCTGGGCCAAAATGATGTCATGCATTCCAGGAGTCTTCATTGTCATTTTTTTCCTCTTAACTTTGAAATAGGTGTAGCATCCCCTGGCGTTCCTAGAGTTAGGTTTTTGTGAGTATAGGTAAATTTGTGCAGGCTTGGCTGGCAGCCAAGCCTTTGTGTTGTTTTTCTGGGTCAGGGTTGAGTGACTCAGGGAGGCTGATATGACTCACAGGCAGTATCTCTGATACCTCCCTCTACGTCTGGAAACTAGTAGAAGATTCCAGATGGATGGGAGTGGAGGGGAGGAGGAGCTGCCTGAAGTATTCTAAAGGGCCCTGACCAATCCCCAACAGATGGGATGGCAGGTGGCAGCCCCCTCAAATACTCAGGGTCAGCCCAGTTGGGGTAGTGGAGTTCGGATGGAAGATGGAGCATTAGGCTGTCAAAGGCCTTTGAGAGTAGCCCCCTAGTCAGGGGGGGGGGGAGTGAACTCAGGCCTGGGCTCAGGTGCGGAAAGGACCCCTCTTCAAGACACATGGGGGATCCTGACCAGGAGGCAAGGGAGCAAGGAGAGGACAGCAGTAGGAGACTGCAGAGCAAAGCTCCAGGGAGGAAGACAGCCAGGTGGGCTGGTGAGTGTTGCAGTCAGAAGACTAATGCCGCGTACACACGAGCGGACATTACGGCGGACTTTGCCCGGCGGACTGGATTTCGTCGGACAATTCGATGTGTGAGGGCTCCAGCGGACTTTGTTTTCTCAAAAGTTCGACGGAATTAGATTTGAAACTTGTTTTAAATTTATCCGTTGAAATCGAGTCCGGTCGAAAAGTCCGCCGTCTGTATGCTAGTTCGACGGACAAAAAGCCACGCTAGGGCAGCTATTGGCTACTGGCTATGAACTTCCTTGTTTTAGTCCGGTCGTACGTCATCACGTACGAATTCGACGGACTTTGGTGGATTGTGTGTAGGCAAGTCCGTTCATTCACAAAGTCCGTCGGAAAGTACGTCGAAAAGTCCGCCGGGCAAAGTCCGCCGTAATGTCCGCTCGTGTGTACGCGGCATTATGCCGCGTACACACGAGCGGACATTACGGCGGACTTTGCCCGGCGGACTGGATTTCGTCGGACAATTCGATGTGTGTGGGCTCCAGCGGACTTTGTTTTCTCAAAAGTTCGACGGAATTAGATTTGAAACTTGTTTTAAATTTATCCGTTGAAATCGAGTCCGGTCGAAAAGTCCGCCGTCTGTATGCTAGTTCGACGGACAAAAAGCCACGCTAGGGCAGCTATTGGCTACTGGCTATGAACTTCCTTGTTTTAGTCCGGTCGTACGTCATCACGTACGAATTCGACGGACTTTGGTGGATTGTGTGTAGGCAAGTCCGTTCATTCACAAAGTCCGTCGGAAAGTACGTCGAAAAGTCCGCCGGGCAAAGTCCGCCGTAATGTCCGCTCGTGTGTACGCGGCATTATGCCGCGTACACACGAGCGGACATTACGGCGGACTTTGCCCGGCGGACTGGATTTCGTCGGACAATTCGATGTGTGTGGGCTCCAGCGGACTTTGTTTTCTCAAAAGTTCGACGGAATTAGATTTGAAACTTGTTTTAAATTTATCCGTTGAAATCGAGTCCGGTCGAAAAGTCCGCCGTCTGTATGCTAGTTCGACGGACAAAAAGCCACGCTAGGGCAGCTATTGGCTACTGGCTATGAACTTCCTTGTTTTAGTCCGGTCGTACGTCATCACGTACGAATTCGACGGGCTTTGGTGGATTGTGTGTAGGCAAGTCCGTTCATTCACAAAGTCCGTCGGAAAGTACGTCGAAAAGTCCGCCGGGCAAAGTCCGCCGTAATGTCCGCTCGTGTGTACGCGGCATGAGAGGCATGCCTGAAGGGACTGGGTGCAAGCAGTCTGGAATTGTGGCATTAAACCCAAACCAAATGTTAGTAGGATTTTATTTATTTATTTTTTTAAAGAGATATACAATTCATTTTTTGCAATATAGGCTTCTAATGCCCCATACACACGATCAGAAATTATGCCAGCAAAAGTCAGATGTGAGCTTTTGGTCAGAAATTCCGACCGTGTGTATGCTCCATCTGACTTTTGCTGGCAGAATTCCAGTCAGCAAAAGATTGAGAGCAGGTTCTCTATTTTTCGGTCAGAAAAAGTTCCTATCCGAAAATGCGTTCATCTGTATGCAATTCGGACACGCAAAAAATCACGCATGCTCGGAAACAATTCGATACATGCTCGGAAGCATTGAACTTAATTTTCTCGGCTCGTCGTAGTGTTGTACGTCACCGTGTTCTTGATGGTCGAAAGTTCAGAGAACTTTTGTGTGACTGTGTGTATGCAAGGCAAGCTTGAGCGGAATTCCGTCAGAAAAACCATCCAAGTTTTTTCTGATGGAATTTCTGATCATGTGTATGGGGCATTAAAGTACCTTTCTCCTTGCAATCTGCTTTACACTGAAAACTGGGCATCAAAGCATCTGCTAGGATAAATTAACTCCTATTTGTATGTGTGGGAGTTATGTCATCCCGTGCTGGCCAATCAAGACCCTGCACCTGGAGGAAGATGTTGGCGACAGCCAGATGTGGAATCACTGGAGCAGAGGTGAGCATTTGCGGACTTCAGTTCCACCTTAAAACCTCTGCTATTCCATCTCAATTACTTGAGTGGACCTAACGCATACAGTGGAGAAAAAAAATGATTTGATCCCCTGCAGATTTTGTAAGCTTGCCCACTTACAAAGAAATGAAGGGTCTATAATCATTATCATAGGTGTATTTTAAATGATAGAGACAGAATATTAACCAAAAATCCAGAAAAAACACATGATACAAATGTTTCAAATTTGTAGTTCAGTGAGTAATATAAGTATTTGATCCTCAAGCAAAACATGGCTTAGTACTTGGTGGAGAAACCCTTGTTGGTAAGAACAGAGGTAACACGTTTCTTATAGTTGGTTACCAGGTTTGCATACATCTCAAGGGGATTTTGGTCCACTCTTCTTTACAGATCTCTAAATCCTTAAGGTTTCTTGGCTGTCGCTTGGCAACTTGAACTTTCAGCTCCCTCCATACATTTTCTATAGGATTAAGGTCTAGAGACTGGCTAGGTCACTCCATAACCTTAATGTGTTTCTTCTTGAGTTACTCTTTTGATGCCTTGGCAGTAGTTTTTGGGTCATTGTCATGCTGAAAGACCCATCCATGACCCATCTTCAGTGTTCTGGCTGAGAGAAGTTCTCATCCAAGATTTTACAATACATGGCCTCGTCCATTGGCCTCCTCAATGCGGCAAAGTCGGCCTGTACCCCAAACCATAATGCTTCAACCTCCGTGCTTGGCTGTAGGGATGGTATTCTTAAGGTCATAGTCAGCATTTTTCTTCCTCCAAACACGGCAAGTGGAAATATTGCCAAAGAGTTCAATTTTGGTCTCATCTGACCACAGCACTTTCTCCCAATCCTACTCTGAATCATTTAGATGTTCATTGGCTAACTTCAGACAGGCCTGTACATGTGCTTTCTTGAGGAGGGGGACCTTGCGGGCACTGCAGGATTTTAATCCATGGCGGCATATCGTGTTACCAATAGTTTGTTTGTCGACTGTGGTCCCAACTGCCTTGAGATCATTCACAAGCTTCTCCCGTGTAGTTCTGGGCTGATCCCTCACTTTTCTCATAATCATCCTTATCCCATGAGGCGAAATCTTGCATAGAGCTCCAGACTGAGGGCAATTGATGGTTATTTTGTATTTCTTCCATTTGCGAATAATCGCTCAAACAGTTGTATCCTTCTCACCAAAGCTTCTTGCTGATGGTCTTGTAGCTCATTCCAGCCATGTTCAGGTCTACAATCTTGTCCCCGACGCCCTTTGACTGCTCTTTTAAGAGCTCTTTGGTCTTGCCCATGATGGTAAGGTTTAAATGGAAGAAAGAGATTCTGTGGACAGGTGTCTTTTTTACACATAATGAGTTGTCGTTTGGAGTGCCTTCGTAAATTGTCAGGACTAATCTGTGTACATGAGTACATACTGTAGTCAGTAGGTGGGAGCCAGAATTATTGTTGGTTGGTAGGGGATCAAATACTTATTTTACTCACTTAACTGCAACTCAATTTATAACATTTGTATTGTGTTTTTTTTTTCTGGATTATTGGTTGATATTCTGTCTCTATCATTTAAAATACACCTATGATAGCAATTATAGATCCTTTTTTTCTTGTAGAAGAGGAGACCATGGGATAAGTCTGTCCCAAAGCCTTAGAAATTGCTTTGTAACCCTTTCCAGGCTGATACATGTCTGTTACTTTGCTTCTTAAATGTTCTTGAATTTCTTTAGATCGCAGTATGATGTGTTGCTTTTTTGAGATCTCTTTCTGAATAATTTAAGTGTGACAGATATGCTAAAAAATTTTTAAATCAGAAAGGGGGTAAATACTTTACCACAACACTGTATTTTTTACCATTCAAACATCTTATCTTCCAGCTTGTTGTATTGTGTATGTTAGTCTTAAGCATATTTTAGCTTAACGAGTGCTGGTACTCTTACAGCAATTATTCTCTAGAGTACCATTAAACTGGTTTAAGAAGGCAACAAACACAGGGAAATTGAATACACTTGAAGTGTATGCCTGACACATAACTCTGTGTTACTCCAAGGTTGCCTTGACTCCTGCGGAGCTTTGATGTCCTACCATAATGGACAATCTTGATGCACATTTACTTAGTAGACACTTCTCCAGCATCATATACATGCCAAAACCCAAATTTAGTAGCCTTATGCCGCGTACACACGAGCGGACATTACGGCGGACTTTGCCCGGCGGACTTTTCGACGTACTTTCCGACGGACTTTGTGAATGCCCGTCGAATTCGTACGTGATGACGTACGACCGGACTAAAACAAGGAAGTTCATAGCCAGTAGCCAATAGCTGCCCTAGCGTGGCTTTTTGTCCGTCGAACTAGCATACAGACGGCGGACTTTTCGACCGGACTCGATTTCAACGGATAAATTTAAAACAAGTTTCAAATCTAATTCCGTCGAACTTTTGAGAAAACAAAGTCCGCTGGAGCCCACACACATCGAATTGTCCGACGAAATCCAGTCCGCCGGGCAAAGTCCGCCGTAATGTCCGCTCGTGTGTACGCGGCATTAGTTCTCATCTAGAAGGCAGAGAACATGAGCACCACAAGAAACTGTGCAGCCCATTGACTACCGGACTCCTGGGATTTGTCCAGCTATCACCAAACTTATGGCTGTGTTCTACAAACGTTGTGGAGAGGAAAAGCCATGGAAATGCGGCTTAATGGTGTATAACTGCTCTATTTTACAAACTGTTTAATACCTTTATATATAATGTGTGGTTATCTCCAGGGTTTGCGTTTTTTTTGCTCGGAGTACAAAACAAGGATCTTTAGGATATGTTACTGCATAAGCTAAAACTGAAAGTAGTGGAGCCGACAGAAAAAATAATTTCATTTGTACATTTTATTATGATGATTTCCTAACAGAGAAAGGATCAATGAAAAGATGGACATGAGACTGGTACAAAATCAAGGGAACACGGGTTGATTTACTAAAGGCAAATGCTGTTGTTTTTTTTTTATTATTTTCCTTGCATGTGATTGGGTGTTCGTTGCAAAGTGAAGTTTTACATCATTTACTAAGCTCTGGAGCAACTGCACTTGCAGAGTGAAACTACACTTTGCAAAGTGCAAGCTTCTCAAAGATCAAAGATCTGGCGCCAACATAGAAGGGAATGAAACAAAAGGTACTTTCAAAAATGTTTTGTATTCCTAAACTGCCAATATATATATATGATTTTTTGTAGATGTATTTAGAGTTATATTTTCATTATTAAGAGTTTTATTATTATTATTTAAGTTATGGTGATAATTATGTGATGGAAGTGGTGTTCTTTTACCTGAGGCACTATTCTTTGTTTGCCCCCTCCTCCCTCTTCCATTTTAAATCCTTTATAATCCCGTGCCAATTATTGTGGTCACATGACTTGACAAAGCGCATGCGCGTGAAACGCGTTGTCATAGCAACTCCCCTAGACACATCGGTGTAGCCTCACCGGCCTCTCCCCGTCTCCTACCAGCAATTGCCGTGACCCCAGTCTATTGGATGCGAGGAGCTTCCTGCTCCATACTATGCTCAGTATTTACCTGGATGACCCGCTCTCAGCTTAGAGTGTCTTCTGCTGTACACACACCTTGAGGCTTCACTGTCTTGGATGATCCAAATATCAGTCTAAGGTATTGTACACCATCACGGCTGCCATGTAAGCCTATGCACGTGTTACCACCCTGTCATTTAATTGTATAAGGGGCTTGCCTATCCTTCAAATGGAATGATTATTTTTTTGCTATTCA
The DNA here is from genome assembly GCA_037952835.1 of Lithobates septentrionalis. Taxonomy (NCBI): domain Eukaryota; kingdom Metazoa; phylum Chordata; class Amphibia; order Anura; family Ranidae; genus Lithobates; species Lithobates septentrionalis. Next base: position 2,007,593 of record JBBDGP010000651.1, read on the forward strand.
TGGACGGTTTATTAATTTTATGACTATATAAATATATATATATATATATATATATATATATATATATATATATATAAATATATATATAAAATAAATTGTGAATATGTGACAAATAGACAATTGTAAAAGATAAAAATGGTTTATTTATACAAAGATACTGGTCATTTACAAATAAAAACATAACAATTCATATATGTCACTGGAACAGTTAACCCCAAGATTGGGGAATCACAGTGAGACAATTCATCGCAGACGTAACTCGACTAGTTGCGCGGACAAAAGCCGCTTCCTCAGGAGAGCCTGTGAATTAATTAACAAAGGGTCAAAATGGCAAAATAACTGCCAAAAGGCAGAGACAGTAAAGAACTTACAATTATAGCAACATTTAAACAAAATAATTATTGCATAAGAGGGGAGAGAGAGAGCCAAAACTGCTTAGCTATGTCCCGATAGGCCATGACCGCAAAGCATGACCACCAAGGGGGGGTCTCCCGCGGTGACTCGGGGGAGCTACAAAGCATTATGGACCAAAATCTAGATAAAAAATTAATTGATTTGTTTTAAACTCAGGGTAGATAGGCTGCGGTCGGGAGAGGTGGATAAATGAAAACACTGGGTGAATGTGCTGTGGGCCTACAAAGCCGAACAGTGGTGAACCGGTGAAAAATTGCAACGTATAAAAATGATCCAGTGGAAGAAATATCAAATAATCAAAAATGTGAAAAAAGGTGAAAGAAACGAAATCAAAAGGTAAAAATGTGAAAAAAGCGTGAAGTACACAGTGATTGGTTGTGAAATGTGAGGGGATAAGGAAAAATAGGGAGAAGTGTGGGAGGTGAGAGTGACAATGAGTGAATGAAATGAATGACAGACACAGCTTATACCTGGTAATCAAGATGTAGCGAATTAGTATTAGGGGTCCTGGGATGAGTGGTCCGGCTGAGAAGAAAGATATCAGCCAGCGGCCACGATGTGCGGTGCTCCAACCAAAGGCATGGGGTGGAGGCACAGGAGAGTCAATCCATGCCAGAGTTGTCTATGAGAAAAAAACCAAACAACGGTACCAAACATTAAAAAAGCCGATAGTCAGTGACCTGAGATGATAGGCACTGCATAAGGCTATGATACGAAACGTTAACTGCCAAGTGACTTACTGAATGCTGGCTGGAGTAAAATGTTCCAGGACGCCTAGAGTCCATAACGTGGATAAACAGGCTGACCGCCTGTTATTTGTAGCTCCCAACCCAGCGACGCTCCACGCCAGCCGGCACGCAACGTCACAGGGTCAGAGCTCCCGCATTGCGCATGCGCGAATAATTCACGCACATGCGCACTAGCCCTATGGCCAAGGGATACAAATCCCAGCCAGGACCGGTGCAAGAGGAGAAGGTGGCCCCGTCCGGGGCCAGTCTTTCCGCCAGGGAGCCCACCGGGCTGCCACGGACAGACACACAACTGGGGCGCCAAGCAACAGTGCCTGTCATGGTAGACAAAAGGGAGGGGGGAGGAAGGGGAAAGAAAGGGAAGGGAGGAACAGGGAGGGGGAGGGGAAAAAAAGGGGGGGGGGTTACGTCTGTGATGAATTGTCTCACTGTGATTCCCCAATCTTGGGGTTAACTGTTCCAGTGACATATATGAATTGTTATGTTTTTATTTGTAAATGACCAGGCTTCCCATTTCTTTATATATATATAGATATAGATATATATATATATATCTATATCTATATATCTTTATCTATATATATATATATATATATATATATATATATATATATATATATATATATCTATATATATATATATATGTGTGTGTTTTTAATGCTTTTTTTTTAAGCTATTTTGGTGTCATTCAATATATTTTTGTCAGGGCTGGCTCAGCCCATCCTTCTCTGAGCTGGCCGCTCAGCTGTCAGCTAATTGCCAGCTCCCATCTCTCTCCACAGTTACCCAGCTGTTGTTGATTCTGCTCATCAGTCCTGTCTACTTAAAGCTGTCCTGCTCACTTGATCTCTGCCTTCGCCTTGGTCACATCACAAGAAACCATCTCCTGCGTTCCTGTTTAAAGACTGGCTTTGTTGACATCCCTTCTGGATCCTTATCCTGCTTTCTGTTCCTCTACTTGGATCCCTGACTTCTGGCTTGGCTGACTACCCGATCCGGTTACTGGACTCTGGCTATGCTTTGACTACGCTTACTCTAGTTACCTTTTTATTTTTATTAATAAACAAGTGTGATTTTACTGTACTTCTGTCTCGGTCTGGTTCATGGTTTCTGACAATTTTGCTGTGGTTCACACAAACCTCAAGTTTCAGTGGACTAATGTAATTTATACAGTATGGCTCTGCAACAGTGGACATTTCAAGAGCCAGTCCTGGAACTTACTAGTCCTAAGCGCTTGAATTGAGATAATTTGCTGTCTGTGACTTTGCCAAACGCACAGTCTATTTGCCTTTAGTAAATCAACCCCACGGTATCATGTAAAAAGTTTAAAAAGGAAACTGTACTGTCCATAATAACCATCCAAATATTTTTGACAATTGTTTTATGTGTAATAGAAAAATGGTTAATAGGTTTTGGTTGCTAGAGTTCCTCCTTCAGACACTACAAGGCCACATACACACTTATGCATTTGTAGAAGGCATGTAACCATGTTCAAAGGCATGTGATTTCCCAAGGCATTTGCATTTACTAAGCAATTAAAACCATGCTTGAAATAAGAAAACACAGTTCACAGCATGCAATTACATTTCCCATAATGCATCTTTCAAACCTATTATCAATGCACTTACATGTGTTTTTACGCAGAACTATAGGCTATAAAAAATAATATCATTAATGTTATGCAGCAACACTAGCTAGTGAATATTACCGTATCTTTGTTCAGATGACATTTACTGTAAAGTGAAACAATCTAAACTTTAATAATTCTATTCTAAGCCATTTTTTTAAAAAAAAGCAGAACTTATACTGTATCTGAGCACCACAAACTGAAAATGATATTTAATTCATTTTTATTATTCAAAGCAAACTCGCCCATCCATCCATGTCTCCATGTTTTATTTTGTTGTGAAGTCACTAAGAAAAAAAAAAAACCTAGAATTTCTACCTGCAGCCATCTTGAGTAAGGGCAGATGATTCATGTAGCATTTACTTCCTGGAATCCATCTGCCCTTAGCTCAGACACGCAGGAAGGGCATGCTTAGCTGAGAAAGCCCCTCCTCACCATGAAAAAAAAAAAATACCCATGAAGACCCCCTGGTGTGTATGACATAATTTTGGCCTAGGTCAAAAATGAGGAAGTAACTAAAGAAATGTAAAAAAAAAAAAAAGTTTAAAGCAAGTAAATATACCTTCCTATCGTCTTACTAAGGCGAACAGCATAAAGATTAAAAACAGCTAATGTTAAGAGAGTGTAGTACTGTTTTAGCTAACTTTAGAGTGGAGAAGACGCTTCCGCATTCCCCATAAATGCCCCTTTGTAACTGTTTGCATCTGCCAAGCTGAAACCACAGCCTGACGTGGTAAGGAAATGGAGTCATGTAGTCTACTTTAACATCCTCCATCTCTTCTTTAGACCAGTGGTCTCCAAATCCTTTGCTTGTCTTTACCTGACCATTGGGCCACTATTTTGTCCACAGATACCAACAATTGGGCACAATCCCCCCCCGACACCAATCAAAGTGCACAATTCCTCCCAATGACACCAACGATGGAGCACAATTCCTCCTATTGATACGAACGATGGAGCACATTTCCTCCTATTGACACCAACGATGGGGCATAATTCCTCCCACTGACACAAATGGTGGAGAATTGTTTATTCCCACTCATGTCAGGACATTTTCTACTCCCATTGGCCACAGCCTGGCCCCTCTAAAGTCTAAAGGACACTAAACTGCCCCATTGGTTTTAAAGTTTGGAGATCCCTGCTTTAGACCATACCCACCTAATCCCACCCAGCACATGTTTATCCACTCAGCATAGATATCAGTTTGGATGTCCTCCAACCTCATTTCTAACCTGAACTCCTGCTTTATTGTACTCTAGTGAGCTGCTGGCCAGGTCATTCCCAGCCCTGCAGCACACGTCAGCTGTGGGGAATGACCCTGCCTGAGGGCCACGTTCAGGTTAGAGATGAGTTTGAAGGACACTCAAGTTCATCTCTTAGGTAGTCTTTCAAATGAACACTGCTGGGCTTCTGTATATTACATCTAAAATTAGGGCATAGAGATCTTAGTTGTACTTTACAGTCATTTTTCATTTTCATCTTTCCATATATTAAATCTTCTGCCCTTGTTGTTTTAACGTTGGATAGTAAAACATATTTTTTTCTGCCAGTAAATACCTTATACAGCCCACTTCCTGTTTCTTGTCTGGAAAAAAGCCTAGGTTTCTAACATCATGCACAGCTCTCTCTCTCTTACTCCCGTGAGAGTTTTCCAGGAAGAGAGGGGAGATGAGTCATAAGAGGGCCAATGAGAGCTGCCGAGCTGGAGGCGTGCCTCTGTATGTCTGTGTAAATCCAGGAAGTGAACAGGCAACAGCTTCAGCTGCCCACAGTTAAAATGGATGCAGCCAGACTCAGTGGAGGGAGATTTCTGCAGCATATCTGGCAAGTACAGAATCACAGTATATATAAAATAATATGCAAAGTAGTTGGAGGGAAGCTTCAGAATGGCAAAGATGTTTTTATTACAAATTATGTGAACAGACTGCAGTTCCTCTTTAACCACTTCCCATGACATCCGCAGGAGGGATCTCCCATCCTGGGCGGGCGTCATATGACGTCCTCGGTAGCCGATGCGTGTGCCCGGTGGCTGCGATTGCCCGTTAACAGAGCAGGACCGTGGATCTGTGTGTGTAAACACACAGATCCACGTCCTGTCAGGTGAGAGGAGACCGATCATGTATTCCCAGTACAGAGGAACACGATCAGTCTCCTCCCCTTGTGAGTCCCCTCCCCCTAAAGTTGGAATCACTCCCTAGGTAACACAGTTAACCCCTTCAGCAACCCCTAGTGTTAACCCCTTCCCTGCCAGTGACATTTATACAGTAATCAATGCATTTGTATAGCACTGATCCCTGTATAAATGTAAATGGTCCCAAAATTGTGTCAAAAGTGTCCGATATGTCCGCCGCAATGTCGCAGTCATGATAAAAATCACAGAACGCCGCCATTACTAGTAAAAAAAATAAAAATAATAAAAATACCATAAAACTAACCCCATATTTTGTAGACACTATAACTTTTGTGCTAACCAATCAATATACGCTTATTGCAATTTTTTTAACAAAAATATGTAGAAGAATATATATCGGCCTAAACTGAGGAAGAAATTTGTTCTTGTCTTTTAAATTGGGATATTTATTATAGTAAAAAGTAAAAAAAATATTGTTTTTTTCAAACTTGTCACTCTTCTTTTGTGTATACCGCAAAAAATAAAAACCGCAGAGATGATCAAATACCACCAAAAGAAAGCTCTATTTGTGGGGAAAAAAATTATAAAAATTTCATTTGGGTACAGTGTTGCATGACCGCGCAATTGTCATTCAAATTGCAACAGCGCTGAAAACTGAAAATTGGCCTGGGCGGGAAGGGGGTGAAAATGCCCTGTATTGAGGTGGTTAAGCTTTCACAATATATTTCCATACAGTTCTACTATAGCCCAAACTTTTATTTTAGTTATGGACAGGGCTTTTTTTTCTCAGGGAATAGGTACAGGTACGTCCTCCTTCTATATCACCCCTTGTCTCCACCCCCTACCCACCTCCGAGCACCATTCCTTGGTTCCACCCCCTACCCACCTTCCAGTATCTCCCCTTTTAGAGGATACAGAACCAAGTAATTTGTATCGAATATGATACTGATAATGAGAAAATAAATAAAATAGATCCCCTGCAGCCAACAACAGTAGACCCCCCCACATCAACAATAGACCTGCCCAGCAACAACAGATGCCCCTAGCAGCAATAGAGCCACCACAAAGAAATACCCCCCACCCCAGCAACAATAGACCCCTACAAGCAACAACAGATCTCCGGGCAGCCAACAACAATAGACCCCCCCCCCCCAACAGTAGATCCCTCCCAGCAACAATAACCCCACTTTAGCAACAATGGATCCTCCCCTAGCAACGATAAACCTCCCTAGAAACACTAGACCCCCCCACACAACAATAGATCCCCCTAGCGACCCTAGATCCCCCAGCAGCCAGCATCAATAGACCATCCAGTAGACTCTAGTAACCCTTGCCATTACATACATTCCATGCTGGAGATGCTGGAACTGCGTTCCTGCTGAAAAAAAAAAAAAGCCCTGGTTGTGGATAGTGTGGGGAAGGAGTAGAACCTCTGTCAAGTTTTTTTTTTTTTTTTTGCTATCACGGTATTCATCTTTTTGTCAACACAGAATGTGATGGAAAATCCAAAACTTTACAGCTGTCGTTGGAACAAGAGGTAAGTAAACCTTTCTAAAGGGACCCCTGTTCCGATGACAGGGAAATCCTTCTCACTTTGCGGAGATTTTCTCTCACTTTCTTTTGCATTTTTCAAGAAATAACGGGAACTCTCCCCAATGGGACTTGGACAAAAAAAAAATAAAAAAATAAATAAACTGATAAGTGTAAAAGCCCTTCCCTACTTTATCCACAACTCAAATAAAAAAGTTTTGGCTATACAAACGGTTGAAAGGTGAACCCAATCACTGAGGTAACACAAACTGTCCCAGATATGTCTAAATAAAATGAAATACCTGGACAATGCACTGGAATTGTGTTTTGTGTGCTCATACATCATTAAAAAAGCTGGAAGTATTTTTAGAAGTATTACTATACAGTTAGATGCATCAAAAACAACATTGTGTATTTAAGCGATCCAAAAAAAAAAAAATCGTCGCAGTCACAAATCAAACAAACCATGGATTGCAGGCTAATCCTAAAATAGTGATCTCACAGCACGTCCCCAGTGGGAAATAATACAAAACAGTGCAGGGCTACCCTAAGATTACATATGGAAATGCAAACAAAAGTAAAACTAAATCATACAATTATAACACATAAATGTAACCTCAATCTAAACTGTACAATGAATCCCACACCAACAAACAAAACAAGTCCAGAAAATGCAAAAGTCCAAAGTGAACCATCCGTGATCTTCACTCCCGGATTCCCACCGCTCATCTCAAAAAGTGACCTCAAAGATGATAAGTCGTCAAAACAGTGCTTTCCCCAACTGGGGTGTAAATGATGGTCAGATCTTCACTCTTCCTCCTCCATAGACAATCCCCAACTCATGTCACCAGGTATAGAAACAAAAAGGGAACGGATAGTGCTCACCAATGGATTTGCAGAGAAAGGCAACTAAACTGATAAGAGGCATGGAGGAGCTCAGCTATGAGGAAAGATTAGAAGAAGTGAATTAAGACCCCTTTAACACTGAGCTGCCCCGGGCGTCAGCGGTAAATCGGTGCTATTTTTAGCACCGCTTTACCGTCATGTTAGCTGCGCTATTCGGCCACTAGCGGGTGCGGTTTTAACCCCCGCTAGTGGCTGAAAAGGGGTTAAATCCGCCCGCAAAATGCCGCTGCAGCGGCGCTTTGCCGGCGGTATAGCAGTGCTGCCCCATTGTTTTCAATGGGCAGGGGCACTTTAGGAGCAGTTAGTTCACCGCTCCTTAATGCGCTCCAAAGAAGCTGCTGGCAGGACTTTTTCTGATGCCCTGCCAGCGCATCGCTCCTCGGGCTTTCACACTGGAGTGAATAGATCCGCTGTTTCAGTGCGCTATGCAGGCGCTATTTTTAACGCTATAGCGCCTGCAAAGCGCCTCAGTGTGAAAGGGGTCTTATTCTTTCTTGAGAAGAGGAGATTAAGGGGGGATATGATCAACATGTATAAATACATAAGGGGTCCATATAGTGAACTTGGTGTTGAGTTATTCACTTTAAGGTCATCACAGAGGACAAGGGGGCACTCTTTACGTCTAGAGGAAAAAAAATTTGGTCTCCAAACATGGAAAAGCTTCTTCACCGCAAGAGCTGTGAAAATGTGAAATAGACTCCCCTCCAGAGGTGGTTCTGGTAAGTTCACTAGATTGCTTTAAAAAAGGCCTGGATTCTTTCCTAAATGTACATAAAATAACTGGGTACTGACATTTATAGGTAAAGGTAAAGTTGATCCAGGAAATATCCGATTGCCTCTCTGGGGATTAGGAAGGAATTTTTCCCTGCTGGAGCATATTGGTACATGCTTTGCTGTTTTTTTTGCCTTCCTCTGGATCAACTGTGGGTATAGGACTGTATGATTTTATTTTATTTTTTCCCCTTTTATTAGTTGAACTAGGTGGACTTGTGTCTTTTTTAAATCAGACTAACTATGTAACTATTCAAAACTATGTAACTACAGATTTTATTAAGGCTGCTTTCACACTGGGGCGGTGGGGGCGTCGGCGGTAAAACAGCGCTATTTTTAGCGCTGCTTTACCGTCGTTTTTGCAGCGGTATTCGTCCGCTAGCGGAGCGGTTTTAACCCCCGCTGGCAGCCGAAAAAGGGTTAAAACCGCTCGCATATCGCGGCTATAGCCGCGGTATTGGCGCGGTATGGCCGCGCTACCCCATTGATTTCAATGGGCAGGAGTGGTTTAGGAGAGGTGAATACACCACTCCTTCACCGCTCCAAAGATGCGTTTTGCAGGAGTTTTTTGTTTCTCCTGCCAGCGCACCGCTTCAGTGTGAAAGCAGTAGCGGCAGCTTTAGGTTGGTTTGCAGGTGCTATTTTTAGCGCAATAACGCCTGCAAACCGCCCCAGTGTGAAAAGGCTCTAAGAATAAATAAATGTATCAAAGCACTCACAAAAGGAAGAAAAAAAAATCACAGTTCATCAAATATTATATGCAGTGCCTTAAAAAAGTATTCATACCCGATTGACATTTTCCACATTTTGTCATGTTACAACCAAAAAAGTAAATGTATTTTATTGGGATTTTATGTGATAGAACAACACAAAGTGGCACAAAATTGTGAAGTGGAAGGAAAATGATAAATGATCTTCAAAATTTTTTACAAATAAATATGTGAAACGTGTGGCGTGCATTTGTATTCAGCCCCCCCGAGTCAATACTTTGTAGAACCGCCTTTCACTGCAATTACAGCTGCAAGTCTTTTTGGGGATGTCTCTACCAGCTTTGCACATCTAGAGAGTGACATTTTTGCCCATTCTTCTTTGCAAAATAGCTCAAGTTCTGTCAGATTGGATGGAGAGTGTCTGTAAACAGCAATTTTCAAGTCTTGCTACAGATTCTCCATTGGATTTAGGTCTGGACTTTGATTGGGCCATTCTAACACATGAATCTGCTTTGATCAAAACCATTCCATTGTACCTCTGGCTGTATGTTTAAGGCCATTCTCCTGCTGGAAGGTGAACCTCTGGCCCAGTCGCTAGTCTTTTGCAGACTCTAACGGGTTTTCTTCTAAGATTGTCCTGTATTTGGCTTTATACATCTTCTCGTCAACTCTGACCAGCTTCCCTGTCCCTGCTGAAGAAAAGCATCCCCATAACATGATGCTGCCACCACCATGTTTCACGGTGGGGACGGTGTGTTGTGCAGTGTTAGTTTTCTGCCACACATAGCGTTTTGCTTTGAGGCCAAAAAGTTCAATTTTGGTCTCTTCTGACCAGGGCACCTTCTTCCACATGTTTGCTGTGTCTCCCACATGGCTCCTCGCAAACTGCAAACAAGACTTCTTATGGCTTTCTTTCAACAATGGCTTTCTTCTTGCCACTCTTCCATAAAGGCCAGATTTGTGGAGTGCACAACTAATAGTTGTACTGTGGACAGATTCTCCCACCTGAGCTGTGGATCTCTGCAGCTCCTCTTGGCTGCTTCTCTGATTAATGCTCTCCTAGCCCGGTCTGTCAGTTTAGGTGGACAGCCATGTCTTTGTAGGTTTGCAGTTGTGCCATACTCTTTCTATTTTTGGATGATGGATTGAACAGTGCTTTGTGAGATGTTCAAAGCTTGGGGTATTTTCTTATAACCTAACCCTCCTTTAAACTTCTCCACAACTTTATCCCTGACCTGTCTGGAGTGTTCCTTGGCCTTCATGATGCTGTTTGCACACTAAGGTTCTTTAGCAAACCTCTGAGGGCTTCACAGAACAGCTGTATTTTAACTAAGATTCAAATACACACAGGTGGACTCTGAAGACAATCGGTGACTTCTGAAGGCAATTGGTTTCACTAGATTTTAGTTAGGGGTATCAGAGTAAAGGGGGTTGAATACAAATGCACGCCACACTTTTTAGATATGTATTTGTAAAAAAAAATGAAAATGATTTATCATTTTCCTTTCACTTCACAATTATGTGCCACATTGTTTTGGTCTATCACATAAAATCCCAATAAAATACATTTATGTTTTTGGTTGTATGTAAAATGACAAAATGTGGAAAATTTCTTCCTAGGCTGGTCCTTGGCTCTGTTTATCGTGTGTGGCAATGAAATGAGTAGAGAGACTTTACTTTACTCCATAGTATGCACATCATCTGAAAATGTCTGGCAGGGGTGTCTTTCCACAATCCGCTCATAGCATCTGCTAGTACACTAGAAATTTGTTTTCCTAACATTTCTCGCCAGTGTATGTATTATACATCATTTTTAGAATAATCTAAATCACGAAAAGAGAATAACTTGATGCTAAGACAGAATTATGTATAAAATGTCATTTAATGAGGACATTTTATTTGCAGCATTGTTAAGACGACGCACACACAATTAACAAGGATATTACATTTGGAGCTCAGCTATGGCCTGCAGCTAAAAAGTCCCAAGTGTAACAATTGCTGGACAGGACCGGCATCCCAAATAAGCATAATTTATTTGGCTTACTATTTTCAGAACCATTCCATTAGATACAAATGCAGATGTTACAATACCCTACATATTGGTGTGTAAAGGCAGATAAAAAAGACAAATAAATCAAGCTCTGTAATCATTAATACATCATTAAATGTATTTTTAACAAGCCATGTAAGTAGCTGAATTTGACCTAGTATTATCTGCTGATGTAGGTAAACAAAGTTAAATATTTAAGTTTTAACCACCAACTAAAATTTACTGAAAAAAAATACAGTATGGCAACTCCTAAGCACCACTAATTTTCAAAGGTCTATCTTTTTCCAGTATCCTGTTACAGCAGATAAGCTGGGTGTCCAAATAGAACTGGCCAGTCCAATGGGCACCAGTTAGACCCATTGCACTCAGCACTCAGTAAAAGACCCATCCATTGAATCAATTAGGTATAAAAACATAGTGGTAATGTGGATACAAATAACATACTAAGTGCCACGTCCCGAAATCATTGTTAAGTATAGAGATAAATCTGGGCTTGGACTTTATAGGCACAATAATCAGTTTTGTATAATTAAAAGCTGAATTTTATTAAATATATAAAGTATTGTATTAAAAACAAGAGAAAAAAAGAAGCAAATACAGAAATTCAGTATCTCTATGAACTGATTTCTGTATTTGCTTCTTTTTTCTCTTGTTTTTAATACAATACTTTATATATTTAATAAAATTCAGCTTTTAATTATACAAAACTGATTATTGTGCCTATAATGTCCAAGCCCAGATTTATTCCTATACTTAACAAAAGACCCATCCAGACACACCCCTTCCTCTTCTCTGCAATGCAAGTCTATGTGAGAACTTAGTGCTCAGGGGAGTGGCAATTACTCAGCTATGCCAGCACAGAACACTGCGGTAAGAGAACTAGAAGCAACATTTTCATGGAAAGAAGAAGGTATTTTTAAAGTACGTCGAAGAAAAAAATCAATTACAGTGGCTACAGGACTTTAAAGAGAATAAAAGGTGTGATAATTCATTTTGGTATTAGACTGCAAGCAAAACTTCACCATGTGCATCAGTCACCATGTGGATGTAGCACTACCCCCGAAGGTTTACGACCCAGGTTTTTTCTGTAATCAGTGCATGCAGCCAAGCACACAGTGGTATCTCATCCACTCAGGTTCAATAGACAGTCCAGATGTGTCTCATGCTAAGTAACCAATAGCTTGGGAGGACAGTGGGGTATGAGATACTCCAAAATGCTTAATGCATAAATTGCAGAGGACTCTTCTCAATCTCTAGGCAGCAGCAATACAGTATCTAGAAAAAACAAAATAACTTTGCGCTAACTCAAACGTGTAAGCCGCTGACACTGCAAATAGAATTTTTGCTGTAAACCATAAAATATATAAAATAAGTGCAGCGCTGTAAATTATACAAAAGTGAGATGACAAATGTGAATATCAACATATAGCATTCTCATAATGATAAATGTCCATTATCAATAGATCAAAGTCCATCTTAATTGTGAAACTATAATCACCACGTGGATATATAGCTGAAATAGTGATCAAAACAATCCCCAAAAGAATGAAGGCGTACCATGGATTTTGGACCTAAAAATAGCATATGCTATATAGGTCTAAACAAGCCTTTACTGCCCAATGGCAATGGTATAGATGATGAAGACCAGGAGAGGATATACTGTCTTGGAGGCCTTCTCAGGGATTTAATGTGAAAAACCAAACTTGTGCAAATACCACCACCCATATGAATGGAGGCTTACCGAAAAGTTGGGACCCAAAACAGCGTATGCTGTATGAGTCAAACAGGCTTAAAAAATTGCCCCCTGGCAATGAAGAGGAGATCCCAATGATACACTGGAGGAGAGATCCTGTGGGTGCCTCACCGGGGTGCTTTCTCCGTGTAGAAGTTAGAGACGTCCTTGAACATACCCCACATAGGAAAAAAAAGGGGCCATATAGTGTAATTCCGTAAAAATGTGAATTTTAAATAAAAAAGACAAAGTCCTATGTGACGAAACGCGTCGGGAGGACTCCACTGCCGCCATTTTATTACTTACAAGCGCTTGATTACTTCTTAAATGTAATGCCGCGTACACACGGTCGGACTTTTCGTCTACAAAAGTCCAACGGACGCTGACGGACTAAAGCTGGCTGGTAATCCGATCGTGTGTGGGCTTCTCCGGACTTTCAACTGACTTTTTTAGCCTCAAATCCGACGTACTTTAGATTTGAAACATGCTTCAAATCTTTCCGACGGACTCGAGTCCGGTCGAAAAATCCGCTCGTCTGTATGCTAGTCCGACGGACAAAAACCCACGCTAGGGCAGCTATTGGCTACTGGCTATGAACTTCCTTATTTTAGTCCGGTGTACGTCATCACGTAAGAATTCGACGGACTTTTGTGTGATCATGTGTAGGCAAGTCTGTTCGTTAGAAAGTCCGCCGCAAGTCCGTCGAAAGTCCGCCAAAAGTCCGTTGAAAGTCTGTCGGACAGGCTGTCGGACTTTTGTAGCTGAAAAGTCCGACCGTGTGTACGCGGCTAAAGTGTTTTTCTTTTTTAATAAAATTCACATTTTTACGATATAGATAGGGAGAGAAGAGACAGAGGCCGCGGGAGAGTTATGGTGTAAAAGTTTGACAGATAATTGGATGAAATGTAGGAAGAGAAGGTACAATGTAATGGTGTATTCAAATCTGCGAGGTTGCTGAGCTCCCTAATGGGGGATCAGACCACATGTAGTAAAAGCTAGCAGAGAATATGACTGTCCCTACGCAAAGTAAGGTTGCTCTTGATGCTTGGTGGAATGATCCAGATGATCCTAGCACTGAGGTCACAGGATTCCGGTGTGTTCACAGTAAGAGGTCTATGAGCCTCAAAAGATGGGAAAGTGGTGTCAGCAGAGGTGCCTCATTGTGAAGAAGCTGAGACAAGTTGACTGTGTTTTTATACAATTCTGTGAGCAATAAATATTGAATAAATGAAGAATCCATTTCTCAGCTTCTCCTTCACATCTGGGAGCCTCTGCTAATACCACTTTCCCATCTTTTGGGACTCATAGACCTCTTATCCCTTCCCTTGAGCACAAGATCCCCCCCGCAGTGGAGAAAATAATTATTCTCCTAGGGTTCCAGTCTATTTAATAGTAACCCAGCCACCATCATGGCACATCTTCCCAGGGATTGACTAGACCAGTGGTTCTCAACTCCTGTCCTCAGGATCCACAAACAGGCCAGGTTTGCAAGATAACGGAAATACATCACAGGTGATATCATTTGGTGCTCAGTGATTGCCGTATTCTAGTCTGCATCTCGCCAAGGTAATACTTAAAATCTGGCCTGTTAGTCCTGAGGATAGGCATTGAGGACCACTGGGCTAGACCCTATTAAACATTCAGGTCAGAGATCTGAATTCTCCCTCCCAAAACTACAGAAGCTTCTTCTGACGGCAGGGGCAAGCAAGCAAATGCCCAGCCCGAGAAACCCTGAACAGACTAAGCCAAACAATTACTGTTTTAGGGATTACAGCAGCAGTTCAAACACTAAATTTACCCAACAGCCTAACTAGGAGAGTGCTACAAGGACTTTTTGCTTTTAGCACATAAAATGTTTCCTGCATTAGAAGCTCAATGACTATTGTTACTCATAAATTTGAGCTGTTTTTTTATTATTAAAAATAAATAAAAGGAAAAAAATACACAAATCCTTTTTCAGGCAACACAAAAAAAAAGAACATATTGGTTTTCTCTGCAGTCCATTAAGGCCTTGAAGTTATTACACTATAAATGTCCCTTTCCCTATTCAGAAATGTCTTGTTAAGCCTCTGTAAGCAGACACAGATTCAGCAAGTAGCCCACTCTGTTAATTAACACCTTCTTCTCATATAGGGCCGCTGTAGGTGTGTTAGACAATTCAGTGGAGTTATAATGAGGCAGACAGATGTTCCTGCTCTGCTTTGGGGCCTCTTTCATTTTGTAAACTGTTTTAATTTTGTAGCAGCACCCATGCTTATGTAATATAATGATGTCCCCCACTGCTTGAGAGAAGGCCTAATGATTTTCTCCAGAGCTAATGGTGGAGTCAGACGATACTCAGGAAACACTCGGAAAAACAAAGCACCTTATGCATTGCGGCCAGCCAGGAATAGCGTGTAGAGCTGTTTTATACGTATTGTAGTGTTGTGTGGTCAGGATTACTATCTACTATTTATAGAACAGGAATCTGGGCTCGGCTTTACCGCACTTTGCTCCTTGGGATTTTTTTTTTATGGATAAGACCAATATAGAAACCAATACTCGACTGAAGTTTTTAACGGCAGCAGAAGATTCCAGCATTAATCCAGGACTCTGCATTCACTATATCTGATCTCCCACAGTACACAGAACATGGAAATACTATTTTTTTTAGTAAATATAAACTGCTAAATACCTTTTCTCATCAGCAGTTTATAGCAGTCTTGTAATTTCTATCAGTTCCCGGTGAAGCTTGTAGGAGGAGTTTTCATACTGCACTGAGCTGTCCTATATAGCTGCAGGGCTCCTGATCCTCTGTCTGGACATGTCTGGAAAGTGCTGATTGGCCACTTGCACTCTCCTAAGAAAAAAAAAACCTCTCTAGCAATACACAACAAACTGAGCATGTGCAGCCTGACTCCAAAGGCTCTGTCTTATCCAAACATGTTTTGGAGTCAGTGGAAGAAGAGGAGGGTCTGTGCATATAGGATCAAGCAGCCTTTTTACACAATGCAGAGTTTTAACCCCTAAGGTCCCACAGTGAGTGTAACAAGCATGCTTTACTACATATACAGACTGACTTTACTATTGTGGGTTTAGTAACACTTCAATGTTTAAGAAAACAAAATCAGAATCTGAAATTAAAGCTGTTGTAAACCATTGAAATGAAAAAAATGAACAAAGTATATCCTTTTATAGTGAGTTGCCTCTTTTCAAAGCACTAAGTGTCATTCCTCTCAGCTGTCTCCTTCCTTTGCTGTCTGCACGAGTCACTTCCAACACTTCGGGGGTTATTTACGAAAGGTAAATACACTTTGCATTACAAGTGCACTTGGAAGTGCAGTCGCTTTAAATCTGAGGGGTAGATCTGAAATGAGGGGAAGCTCTGCTGATTTTATCATCCAATCATGTACAAGCTAAAATGCTGTTTTTTATTTTCCTTGCATGTCCCCCTCAGATTTACAGCGACTGCACTTCCAAGTGCACTTGCAGTGCAAAGTGTATTTGCCTTTAGTAAATAACCCCCATTATGTTGACACCAGACAATCCCGAGGGACAGCCCCTTACAGCACCCAGCATGTGATTGACAGCCTCAGCTGTACAAATTTCCCTATGAGTATGTGTTGAGGGGGTGTGTCCATTCCTTCTTCTCAGGTCTCAGATTACACTCTGCTCCTTGCCCTATGCTGTGCAGTGTGCGACATCAAATTCCCACACCCTGCCTTCTAACAATCAGAAAAGTTGTGTAAAAAGCTGAAGATAAACAGGTAGCCCTTTACGAGGGAGAATTTGTTTATCTCGGTATATTATCTGAGGCTAGTCACTTTAGTGGGTATGACAAATCTTATCCACAGCGCTACAATTTATACATAATAAACACAATTCCTATCCAATTGTGAGAAGAACATTTTTAACACTAGAAAGAACATTAAAATTACAAGAAAAGGGGTTTAACCCTAAACTACGTAGAGGGTTCTTTACTGTAAGAGTGGCAAAGATGTGGAATTCCCTTCCACAGGCGGTGGTCTCAACGGGGAGCATTGATAGTTTTAAGAAACTATTAGATAAGCACCTGAACAACCGCAACATACAGGGATATACAATGTAATACTGACATATAATCACACACATAGGTTGGACTTGATGGACGTGTGTCTTTTTTTGACCTCACCTACTATGTAATATGATCTATCAATTGTGACAATTTCCCAAATAATCTTCCTATAAAGTGCAAAATCACTTCATTAATATAAATTCCTCTTCCACAAAATTGCTAAGCACGTAAAACAGCCGGCAAGTACTTCCGTGCTCTCGGTGGCCCCTCAAGTGCTCCCACACTCACTGGAGGTTTTTGACTCTTTGCTGAGTCAAAAACAGCTTAGATTGCATCTCTCCTGGACCCTCTTTGTACTCTACATGTTACTCGTTTTTCTCTGATATTCGTTTGGTAATTATCGCCTCATAAATACTCATGAGGCATGAAGGACACAAGCGGAGAAGAAGCTACTATTGTGAACATATAACTTCATTGCACTCACCCTGAAACAATGTAAACCAGCTTCAAAAAGACCTTGAAGTGACGTGGCTGACGTGCGTTCTACGCGCTGGAAATGAACCGGAAAAAGAAAAAAACTTTAGTTGGTATATCTAAGGGTTTACAACCACTTTATAGGATTATCTCACCTTTATATAAAAAAAAATACCCTATGAAGTCCACAAATGCTTCTGCTATTTTTCACAGCTCTGTCCTGTCCTATTCTCTAGGACAAACCAGCCATTAGTGGTACAAAAGCAAATGCTGTCCTTTGGAGTCCAACACATGTGCAGTGCTACTGTATCTCTAGTCGCCACAGAGGATTTGCTGATAACAATAATGGTGGAAAATTGGCTGCAAAAGGTGTATTATCCACCAGGGGCTCATGTGATAGGGTGACAACGTTGGAGAACTGTGAGGCATACACTATATTACCAAAAGTATTGGGACGCCTGCCTTTACACACACATGAATTTTAATGGCATCCCAGTCTTAGCTCGTAGGATTCAATATTGAGTTGGCCCACCCTTTGCAGCTAGAAAGGGGGGGAGTTTGGGACTTTAAATGAGGCACCCATATACATATGTATATATATACATAGTGTGCCTCCATCCCTAATGCAGGAAATACAATGGAGGTTTGGGACTTTAAATGAGGCCATAGACAGTGTGGAGGTGGATAAGAATGGAAGTACATATACTTTATTCATGAAACAGCGTACAAATATAATCACAGAGACCACGTAAATGAAAAGCATTATAGTGAATGACAGTTCATCAATATTTACACTCACATGTGTATGTGCATGTGCAATACAAGCATCTAGGGTACATAATGTGTAGTAGCCATGTGCCCCATGGCAATCTGATTGGATAAGTGGACACATATTCCAAGTAAATTCATATATGTACATAAAATATAAAACAGCACTAGCCAGAATGGAAGTCACAAAAACAATAAGACCATGATTGGTTAAAGGATAGTATTCAAAGTGGATAGTTGGAACAAGATGTATGACAATTCCCAAGGACCCAGGATATGTGGTTGGATGGGGACATGTATCTGCACCCCCACAGTGCCCGACGCGTTTCGTGTGATAGCACACTCATCAGGGGCGGATGCTTGGGGACATCTATAGGGGATAACGAAATGTAATTAGTGGGAATGTATTAAAACATGACAGGGAAGGACAGAAAAAGCCTGCCCTGGATACTTACAGAGGGTCATTTGTGCTGAGATGTGATAGGTATGGAGCCAGGGCCACATGGTCTCTACCGGGAGCTGAGGTAAGAAAAAGCAGCATGCTTACAAGGTGCAGAGTGGAAAGGCCTCCCCAGGATTTGGCAAATAAGTTGTTGGTAAGTCTGAAGAGATTGGATGGTATGCCAATGGTGACTACCAGAGAGAGTCTAAAACGATATATGAAATCGTATGTCACATCAATGGTGCACCCAAAAGTAGCAGGTAAACAGTGGTACATAACCAATAAGGTTGTCAAATTTAGTGAAGGCTTACTTGTATAGCTGGACTAGAGGTGAGCTGTGGGATGGTGAGCTAGACATCTCAGATAGGTGATAACACGAAAAGTTGCATCATGGGGGGCTAAAAAATACCCTATGAAGTCCACAAATGCTTCTGCTATTTTTCACAGCTCTGTCCTGTCCTATTCTCTAGGACAAACCAGCCATTAGTGGTACAAAAGCAAATGCTGTCCTTTGGAGTCCAACACATGTGCAGTGCTACTGTATCTCTAGTCGCCACAGAGGATTTGCTGATAACAATAATGGTGGAAAATTGGCTGCAAAAGGTGTATTATCCACCAGGGGCTCATGTGATAGGGTGACAACGTTGGAGAACTGTGAGGCATACACTATATTACCAAAAGTATTGGGACGCCTGCCTTTACACACACATGAATTTTAATGGCATCCCAGTCTTAGCCCGTAGGATTCAATATTGAGTTGGCCCATCCTTTGCAGCTATAACAGCTTCAACTCTTCTGGGAAGGCTGTCCACAAGGTTTAGCAGTGTGTCTATGGGAATGTTTGACCATTCTTCCAGAAGCGCATTTGTTAGGTCAGGCACTGATGTGGATTAGAAGGCCTGGCTGGCAGTCTCTGCTTCAATTCATCCCAAAGGTGTTTTATCGGGTTGAGGTGCAGGCCAGTCAAGTTCTCCACTCCAAACTCATTCATCCTTTTTGTTATGGACCTTGCTTTGTGCACTGGTCCAAATCATTTGGTGGAGGGTGGATTATGGTGTGGAGTTGTTTTTCAGGGGTTGGGCTTCGCTTCTTAGTTCCAGTGAAGGGAACTCTTAAGGCGTCAGCATACCAAGAGATTTCAGACAATTTCATGCTCCCAACTTTGTGGGAACAGTTTGGGGACGGCCTCTTTCTGTTCCAACATGACTGCACACTAGTGCACAAAGCAAGGTCCATAAAGACATGGATGAGCGAGTTTGGGGGGGAGGAACTTGACTGACCTGCACCTCAACTTGATAGAGTACCTTTGGGATGAATTTGAGGGAAGATTGTGATCCAGCCTGTTCACATCAGTGCCTGACCTCACAAATGCGCTTCTGGAAGAATGGTCAAACATTCCCATAGACACACTCCTAAACCTTGTGGACAGCCTTCCCAGAAGAGCTGAAGCTGTTATAGCTGTAAAGAGTGGGCCAACTCAATATTGAACCCTACAGACTAAGACTGGGATGGCATTAAAGATCATGTGTGTGTAAAGGCAGGCGTTCCAATACTTTTGGTAATATATTGTATATCACCTCATAATAGGAAAGGCCTGAACAAGTACCACTGTGGCAGGATCACCAGGTATTCTTTTAATGAAGGTTGCAGATTTAAAAAAAATAACTAACTTATGAAATTACCTTAACATGGTAAACATGAAGTACCTGACTTTTACCAAGGCCTGATTGATAATGTAACGACAGTGGCAGTTTGGATCTGCACAGATATCACATGCTGTGGAGTGGAACTGACCACTGGCTATGCACAAAGCCTAAAAATTCTCTATGTGTATTACTGTTTGGAAACCACTTTTTTTTTTTAATATACCCTCTGTCCCCGAAAATAAGACCTAGCGTGATTGTCGGTGATGGCTGCAATATAAGCTCAACCCCCCAAATATGTCCTACCTTGTTTCCCCGAAAACAAGCCCTACCCTTAAAATAAGACCTACAAGGACTTTAACTAGGGCTTATTTGGGGGTAGGGCTTATATTGCAGCCATCATCGACAATCACGCTAGGTCTTATTTTCGGGGAAACAGGGTAAAGTTTTTTTTCTGAAATTGCATTATGCTAAAGTATTCCATAGAGTTTAAGATTAGGCATCAACACCTTGTCCATCTGTGGCAAAGTGATAGTGTGCCCCCCCCCCCCCAACCCACTGATGCTCACCTTGCCCTGTTCCCCCTATTCCGGTCTTTATTCCCTAGTAGCCAAAAGTGGCAGGCACCAGGGGGAGCAATGACACTCTCTCTGTTTTATGACAATGCTTGGGCCTAACGATTGGCTGCTTGACCTGAGTACTGTCAAATGGGAGGAGATTACATGCTCCCCTTTACCCAGAAACACTGGACATAATTGATGGCAAGGTGAGTATGAGTGGGTTGGAAGTGCCCCTTTGAAAAGACACCATCACTTTGCCCTCAATAGGCAAGAAAACAATAGGGTTGATTTACTAAAGGCAAATAGACTGTGCACTTTGAAAAGTGCAGTTGCACTCTGCAAGTGCAATTGCTCCAGAACTTAGTAAATGAGGTAAAGCTTCACTTTGCAAAAGTACCCAATCACATGCTAGGAATTTTTTTTTAGAAAAATGTATTTTTGCTTGCACGTGATCGAATAATGGAAGTCAGCAGAGCTTTTGCTCATTTACTAAGCTCTGGAGAAACTGCTCTTGTAGAGTGCAACTGAACTTTGCAAAGAGCACGGTCTATTTGCCTTTAGTAAATCAACCCCCATGTCTCTTTAATGAGACTCTGTCACTCTGCCAATTCACGGCAGAGTGACAAAGTCTCTTAAAAAACGATCACCAGCCAACCTATAGTCACCTTTGTTGTGCTCTCCCGCTTCTCTGTCAGAGCCCTGGCAAAATACCTGGAAGTTCTACGCAATGGGAGCAGAAGACTTCCTCCCAGGATGAAGTGCTAAGGCCATAACAGCCAATCAGTTGGTCCAGACGCTATGACATTAGGAGAAAGTCTTAAACCCTATGCAAGTTCCTACATCATCAGTCATGGAGCAAATATGAGGACTGGCTCTCGGCTCTGATAGAAGAACAGAGAGGCGGATGAGCATGAGTAAGGTTAGTAGAAGAGGGTTGGGGGCTGAGCGGACTCTATCACTTAGTCCTAAATGGCCAAAGTGCCAGATTGTCTTTACGGTAACCAAGAAAGGCTATATAGATAGACCCTAGCTACGCTCTTCTATGTATTTTAACCCTCTGACTTTCTGCAGTGAATGACTGGTTTACTTTTATGTTGTGATATTGATAGATTGCATCACTTCTGTCCTGAATGCTATGTATCCACCAGAAAACAAGTTGTGAAAAAGAAACTATTAATCAGGGTTTTCCAGGGATGATGACTCGCGCTCTATTTGTTGGAAAATGTGAGCTTCCTGTATTTATCAGAGGCAATTATCTCAAGTTAAGTTTTTAATTTGCCAAATCATTGGGCTTTGGAAATTACCTTAGGAGATAGAGAACGAGAGTAACTACCAGGTTATATGCGAAGATACAGTATCTGCTACTGTCAATCTTTTTATCTCTGCTCTTCTGTCATTACACGGTAGATTTCGGTGTGTCTTCTCTTCCAGCAACAACTTAAAACAACTCCAAGCAAATGTATAAAAACTCTCCTTAGTTCCTCTGCTATAATGATATGCCGCGTACACACGGTTGGACTTTTCGTCTACAAAAGTCCAACGGACGCTGACGGACTAAAGCTGGCTGGTAATCCGATCGTGTGTGGGCTTCTCCGGACTTTCAACGTACTTTTTTAGCCTCAAATCCGACGTACTTTAGATTTGAAACATGCTTCAAATCTTTACGTCGTAACTACGACGGACCCCGAAATCCGCTCGTCTGTGTGCTAGTCCGACGGACAAAAAGCCACGCTAGGGCACCTATTGGCTACTGGCTATGAACTTCCTTATTTTAGTCCGGTGTACGTCATCACGTACGAATCCGTCTGACTTTTGTGTGGTCGTGTGTAGGCAAGTCCGTTCGTTAGAAAGTCTGCCGCAAGTCCGCCGCAAGTCCGCCGAAGGTCTGCCGAAAGTCTGTCGGACAGGCTGTCTGACTTTTGTAGACGAAAAGTCCAACCGTGTGTACGCGGCATTAGAAATTGGTTTTGCAGAATGATGTCTTTCTTAGGATTTTTATCTCTTTTTTTTTTTAAGCTACATCTAAAGTAATTCTAGACATTGGTCATAGGGTGGGGACCCACTCTTCAAAGTGGACCTATACTGTAAAATGCGGACAGAAAGGGTAATTGTGCTAGGCTATATTCTAAAAAAATCTGCCTTTTGCCTTAAAGTGGAAGTAAACTTCCTACGATTGTTTGTACCTATAGGTAAGCCTATAAAAAGGCTTACCTATAGGTACTGTAAATATCTACTAAACTTGCACCGTTTAGGACATAATTACTGTATACTGAGCCAATTATGTCATTGGTGCATGCACTCTGAAGGAACGTCCGCCTTGACCAGCGGCTCCCGCGTGCATACGGCCAGTCACACAGACCCGGAAGGAAGACGGGTGAAGATGGATGCAGTCTCCAGCAGTGACAACGAGGGATTCGTTTGCAGGTAAGTTTCACATAATGTGCTAGTAGGTGATGATGCAGGTACAGGTAATTGTCAATTTTAAGGGTTAGGTAGTAGGTTAAAGTGTTACTAAACCCAGGACCCGGCATTCACTATATCTGGTCCCCCACAGTACGCAGAACATGGAAATTCATTTAACCACTTCAATACCGGGCACTTATACACCTTCCTGCCCAGACCAATTTTCAGCTTTCGGCACTCTCACATTTTGAATGACAATTGCGCGGTTATGAGACGACTTACCCAAAATTGTTATCATTATTTTTCCCACAAATAGAGCTTTCTTTTGGTGGTATTTAATCACTTCTGAGATTTTTATTTTTTGCGCTACAAATAAAAAAAGTACAAGAGAAAAAAAAAAAAGCTTTTCTTCATTTCTGTTACAAAACTTTGTATATAAGTATGTTTTTTCCTTCACTGAAGGGCACTGATGAGGCAGTACTGATTGGCACTGATGAGGTGGCATTTATATGCAGCACTGATAGGTGGCACTGATGGGCACTCATAGGCGGCACTGATAGACACTCATAGGCGGCACTGATGGGCACTCATAGGTGGCACTGATGGGCACTCATAGGTGGCACTGAAGGGCACGTATAGGCGGCACTGATGGACACTGATGGGCGGCACTGATAGATGGCACTGGCAGGCAGCACTGATCAGAGGCACTGGCAGTCATCACTGATGGGCACAGAGTGCCATCCCTAATGGGAAATGATTGCCATTCCTGGTGGGCTCTAGTGGGCTTACCTGGTGGTCATGGGTGGGCATCCTTGCTGGCCATGGGTGGGCAACACTGATAATCAATCAGTGCAGACCCCCCTGTAAGGAGAGCAGCCGATCGGCTCTCCTCTACTCGTGTCTGTCAGTGCGAGTAGAGGAAAAGCCGATACACAGCTTTTCCTGTTTACACTGTGCTCAGCTGTGATTGGACACAGCAGATGACGTAGTAAAGAACCTCTTTACCTAGATCGGAGATGCGGTGTGTCAGACTGACACACCACATCGCCGATCGCCGTGCAGCGCGTCCCCCACCGATGCACGATCATGGCTTATCCTGCTAGATGTCATATGAGGCCCAGTCAGGATAACTGAACCACTTCCCGGCCGTCATTCTGCTATAGGCCAGACGGGAAGTGGTTAAGTAAAAAGAAACTGCTAACTACCTTTTCTCATCAGCAGTATATAGCAGTCTTGTGACTTATATGAGTGTCTAGTTAAAGCTTGTAGGAGGAGTTTTCATTCTGCACTGACTGTTCTATCAGGATGCAGGACCCCTAATCCTCTATCTGAACAGCGCTGATTGGCCCTATGCTGATCACATGCACCCTCTCAAGAAAAAAATAACTCTCTAGCAATACACACCAAACTGAGCATGTGCAGCCTGTCCCCTGGCTCTGTATTATCAGGAAATATATTGGGAACAGAGGAAGAAGGAGAGGATCAGAGAAGACAGGATCAAATAGACTTTTACACAGTGTAGAAGATTAAGGTTCCCCAATGAGTATAACAAGCATGCTTTACTGCATATACAGACTGATTTAGTAACACTTTAAGGTTACATAGTTACATATTTGGTGAGGTTGAAAAAAGACACAAGTGAATCAAGTCCAACCCATGTGTGTGATTATATGTCAGTATTACATTGTATATCCCTGTATGTTGCAGTTGTTCAGGTGCTTATCTAATAGTTTTTTGAAGCTATCAATGCTCCCTGCTGAGACCACCGCCTGTGGAAGGGAATTCCACATCCTGGCCGCTCTTACAGTAAAGAACCCTCTACGCAGTTTAAGGTTAAACCAATTTTCTTCTAATTTTAGTGAGTGGCCACGTGTCTTATTAAAAAGTTTTATCCCTATTGTGGGGTCACCAGTAAAGGTTTTTGTAAATTGAAATCATATCCCCTCTCAAGCGCCTCTTCTCCAGAGAGAATAAGTTCAGAGCTCGCAACCTTTCCTCATAACTAATATCCTCCAGACCCTTTATTGGCTGTGTTGCCCCTCTTTGTACTCGCTCCATTTCCAGTACATCCTTCCTGAGGACTGGTGCCCAGAACTGGACAGCATACTCTAGGTGCGGCCGGACCAGAGTCTTGTAGAGCGGGAGAATTATCGTTTTATCTCTGGAGTTAATCCCCTTTTTAATGCATGCCAATATTCCTTTTGCTTTGTTAGGTTTAGCAATGGCATGCAGTGCCAAGCTGCTCCTATCATCTACTAGGACACCCAGGTCCTTTTCCATTCTAGATAAGGTAAGAATGATACTATGGGTTAAAGTAGATGTAATTCCTAAATGAATGAAAGCAGCAAAATGTAAAATATTGAAAATGACGTTAGATTATACTGGCAAGTTAAAGTCTATGGACTAGACTTCCAAGATAGTGTTTACATCTACTTTATGGGGCTATTTAAAAAAAATTGCTGTGCGAATGCCTCAAGCATTCACACAGCTGTCACAAATAATGGCTGTAATGCATGTAACATGTTTATTTTCTATAATCGGCTCCATCTAGTGGCCATAATTCAGAATTTTCCAGAGCTACCTCAATCAGAAAAATAAACACAGTAAATAAACCGTTTACACACCTTACAGCAATTATTTGTGGTGGCTGTGCTTTTATTAAATAGACTGCTATTTGTCAAGATAAAGTTAAGTGTTAGCACATTACTGTAATGGTTATGTTAAAATGAATATGTTAGGGGCGTGGCTTGACTATGGAGGAGTGAGGACATGCATCTCCTGGGCTCCGTACCCACCGCCGCTATATCACCAGCACACAGGGGAGATATCACCCCCAGAAAGGAGGAGAACATGTCCCAGGGATGGCGGGCACTCTTCCAGCAGTCGAGGATAAATGGGACCCGGCAGAAGAAACTAGATGCTTTCTTTAGCGGGACCCACGGAGCGGGTCATAAGGCCTCCAAGATGGTGCTGGTGCCGACACCGAAAGCAACTAAGGCAGCAAAAGGCTGCACAGCGAACCGCGGCCCAGCAGCAGCACCTTGTGGAGTCCCAGATCCGCTCCCTAAGGTTGGTAAGTAACTCTGTCCCTCCAGTCTCCCGGGATCCTCGGCCTCACTTGACAGGGGCTCTGACATGGCAGACTTCCTAGGGGATGAGAACATTAAACGCCACATCTGGTCCTTCCCCACCCGGGAAGACCTAGAGAAATTTACCACCAGGGTTGAGAAGGCCTTTAAGGAGGACATAGCCCAGCTCAAAACTGATAACAATCAGGGTGGAAAACCTGGAACAGAGACTGGATGAGGCCCTGCCTGCCATCTCTATGCTCCAGGACAGGTGCAACACCCAGGATCAGAAAACTGAGGCTTTATTGTGTCAGTTGGATGACTTTGAGAACCGCAGCCGGCGGGCAAATATCCGCATTCGCGGCCTGCTGGAAGCCATGGCTCCTAAAGATATTATCCCTACTCTGGAGGACATATTCAGGGAAATCCTAGGGTTGCCTGCTACAGCTCCCATTGAGATGGACTGTGCCCACAGGGCCCTCAGGCCGCCTTCCCAAGATGTGGATAACCCTAGAGATGTCATTTGTAAACTTCACAAATATACACTAAAGGACCGGATTATGCAAAAGATGCATGGGAAACCATGCTTTGATTTCGCTGGAGCGCATCTTTTCTTTTACCAGGACATTTCTAAGTGCACCCTCATGCAGCGCAGAGCTCTATGCCCCCTGCTAGAAGCTGTCCAAAAATCAGACCTGGCTTACCGCTGGTGCTTCCCCTTCTACCTTCAAGCGACCAAAGATGGCAGACAAGTTACGCTGCAAACCAAAGATGACCTCCCACACTTCCTGACCACCCAGGGGCTAGAACCAATTGACTTTCCGGTCTGGAGAGAACTGCAGGAATATCCCTATGTTCAACTCCCCCAGCCCTGGCTGCCAGCCAAATGCAGAAGTTGCAAGAGTGACCGCAGGCACCAGCCCACTGCCTCTCCCCAGGCCATGCGTCTTCAAGGGACTGAAAGGACACTTTCTGGCATTCCTCTCCCCATATATGTTTTTGCCTTTCTTAGATTTTTTCCTATCTTTTATTTTTTGCTCTTTGGGAGAGGTCTATGCCCTCAGAGGCTGCCCCTTGCCTTGGGCACGAATATGGACTCTGCTAAGATGTGTGCCTTTGTATGATTCCCTAGTGGAACACACGATTATATTAGTTAAACGAACAATGTCTCCCATGTTGTCTTTTGGAGATAGCCTGAGGCTTTGGCCCCTAACTATCACACCCCTTTGTGGCTGCCCTAGCCTAAAACAGAACCCCTCAGCTATGCCAAAGTGTTCTCCCCCTTGTCAGCAGACAAACAGCAGAGGGGCAGTGGTGGAGGGGGGCTGAACCTCACAACCATCTCTCTCATGTTGGTCCACGTTCCTCACGTAGGCCATACCTTACTAGGTATATTTCCCTTTTGGGAAATGGGGTCAGGTTCCAGGGGCTTCTCCAAAGCGGAGTCGTGCCCGGAACCCGCCCCCCAGATATTTCATTATATGGTACTGTTACCAATGACATGTTATGTTTTCTATGTCTGTTTTGATGTTTCTAACCGCTTCTTCTTCTCTCCACCTCGTTTCCTTTCTCTTGCTCCATACCTCTTTACAGGAACTGCCTCTGGCTCCACCTCTCACCCCGTGCCCCCTATCGTAGCACACTACTCACCTGTCCCCCAGATCCCCAATGGCGTCTCTTAAGGTAACTTCCTACAATGTACGGGGTCTCTGTTCTTCATGCAAGCCTAGCAAGATGTGGTGGGAACTGAAGCGGTTGGGAGCTCAGGTGTTTTTTTTGCAGGAGACACACTTCACCCCCCAGTCGATGCCCAAGCTGCCTACTGTATAACCAGTGGTTCTTGAGCAACTCGCCGGACGCAAAATCCAGGGGCACGGCTATTGCTATACACAAGTCTTATCCCTTCCAAGTAACAGGGAACAGGGTGGATCCTCAGGGTCGGTACGTCTTCTTAAAGGGGACTATTGCGGGACAGAAGTTCACATTTGCTACTATCTACGCCCCCAATACCAACCAACTTACCTTTATAGACAAAACTCCAGAAAGCCTAGCGGACTTCAGAGAGGGCTCTCTGATTATGGGGGGCGACTTTAACATTGGTCCAGACCCGTTGCTCCACACATCATACCGGCGTCCCTCTCACTCCCACGCCTTCCTTAAACACTTTTGCAGATCCCTACAGACTCACCGTCTGATAGACAGCTGGCGAGTGCTTCACCCCTCAGACAGGGACTACAGTTACTACTCGAATGTACACGATGTATATACCCATATAGATCTTGTCTGTGTGGACCATCTGACTCTGAAGCTGCTGTAGGCTTCGTCCATCGGGAATATAACTATTTCTGATCATGTACTAGTGATGGCCACAATAGCCTTGATGCCGGGTACCCATAGGGCCTGGTCGTGGCAACTGAATGAATCCCTGTTGGACGATGCGGCAGTGGTTTCGGGAGTCACAAGTGTCCTGACCCATTACTTTAAAGAGAATAACACGGAAGGTATGAGTAAGGGGAAAATTTGGGAGGGCCATAAGGCGGTGCTGAGGGGCGAACTGAACTCTTTGGGCTCCAAGCTCAAGAAAGTCCATCAAGTGGACTTCAACAGGGTACTCCAGGCCCTCCAACAGGCGGAACTTCAGCATAAACATGAAGGAGACCCAGAGGCTCTGATGAAACTGATTGAATTGAGAGAACTATTCCTAAACTTACTAGATCGACAGGCACGTAAACAATTACGCTACATGTCGCATAAATATAAGGAGCATGGCAATTAATGTGGCCAAATGCTGGCAAGAGCTCTAAGGAAGAAACATGTTGTACATGTATGTACATAAGTTGCGCCTATCCTCCTATGAGCTTTCAGTCAGGTCCTCTCAAATAGCTTCGGAGTTTCGTGATTATTATGCTACCTTATACAACTTAGGTTCCAACCAGATCCCAGATGCTCAGGCAGCAAAACTGCCATTCAAGCCTACATGACCGCTTCTGGCCTTCCCCCGTTGACTGACGAGCAGTGCTCTACCTTGGAGTCCCCCATTACCCCTACTGAGATAGAGTCAACGGTGAGGTCCTTGTCTAATGGGAAGAGCCCTGGCCCTGATGGGTTCACCAAGGCATAATACAGGTTATTCCTACCCCTGCTGTCAGAATCGATGTGTGGTTATTTCAACTCTATAGCAGAAGGCACCGCAATCCCTATGGAGGCACTGTTGGCTCATATCTTAGTGATCCCCAAAGACGGGAAGGACCCCACTATGCCCCAAAGTTACCAACCTATATCTCTCCTTAATGTGGATATTAAGTTTCTGGCGAAAATCCTTGCGACCAGACTGAAACACCTGGTTCCACATATTGCTCATCCTGACCAGATAGGGTTCATCGTGGGTCGGGAGGCTAGAGACAACTCCACCAGGGCAATACAACTTATTCACTGGGCACGTACTTCCCCGGACTCCCCTCCCTACCTGATCTCGTCTGATGTGGAAAAAGAATTTGACCAGGTCAACTGGATCTATCTGCGAGCAGTGTTAGAGAACCTGGGACTATGAACGCATATGCTGACGTGGATCATGGCCTTGTATTCTGACCCGAGTGCTCAGGTCAAGGTCAATAGATTGCTCTCCCCCAGATTCTCAATCAGAAATGGCACGAGACAGGGGTTCCCACTCTCACCCATTCTTTTCACCCTAGTGCTCGAACCCTTTCTACGCACAGTGAGGGCGAGCGTAGATATCAAAGGACTGACAGTTGGTAATACAGAGCACAAGCTCTCGGCATATGCCGATGATGCGTTGTTCCACCTCACAGACCCCCTGATCTTACTGCCTAACCTGATGCGAGAGCTCCGACATTTTGGGACACTTTCCAACTTTAAAGTTAATTACACAAAATATGAGATTCAGCTGCCACTCTCCCTGGCAAGAAGGTTACAAGCAGCCTTCCCGTTCACCTGAGCTAAGTCATCCCTAAAATATTTGGGCATTCATCTGATGGACAGATTCGACACCTTATATGCAGCCAATTACCCCCCCTTGATGGCAATAGTGAAAAAGGACTTAGCTCACTGGACTAAGACAGCCTTCACCTGGTTAAGGCGAATAAACATTGTAATAATGAATATCCTCCAACGAAAACTGTTTCACATGCAGATGATACCTGTCCCCTTGCCTAGAGGTTTTTTCAACAAAATGTCCATCATGCTATTGGGCTTTGTCTGGAACAATAGGAGACCAAGAATTGCGCTTAGAGTGCTGAGCAGCACAAGAGTCGCAGGAGGTCTAGGCCTACCAGACATTCAGAGGTATTATAGGGCAATTGTCTTCCAGAGGATACTCAACTGGCACTTCCACATTCAATCCAAAGTCTGGGTCTCCCTGGAGAAATACATGGCAGGTAGAAACCTGTCTTACGCCCCATGGTTGGCTCGGGAACACAGGAGGTTGTCGGACTTTACCTCCCCATTGACGCCCCATGCCCTAGCAGCCTGGGATCGCCTGAACTCTAAACCGGCCCTGGCACCCCGTGTATGGATTTTTGGAGGTATAGGCAACTTCACCACTTTTTTGAGACACAAAGATGCTCCATACGGGATATCTCTACCCTTACGCCCTTTGAACGCCTCCTTATAGCAGAGGAACCGATTCTGAATATGGTTTCTGAGCTCTACCATCTGATTGGGTCTGTCGCTTCCACAGTTAAGCCCACATGCATCAGGTCCTGGGAACAAGACTTGGGGCTTGTTTTCACCCCAGCCCAATTAGCCCACCACTACCAATTTACCAGATCCAGCTTTATTTACTCCAAAACCCAGGAAACTAACTATAAGATTCTGTCGCGTTGCCACCCCATTCATCTCTGATGGCCCCGATTCTAATCTTTAAAATATATATGAAGCTTGCATGCAATTGAAAGACCAACAACTACGGAATACAGAAATATCACGTTTGGGTGGAGTTAGCCTTTAAAAGCATAGCACATTATTTCCCATCTGTTTTGTCACTTTGTTATTTGCTGTAAAACAGAAAACAGAAACATTTATGTTGACAGTAAAAATTATACTGTGTTTTACAGACAAGGGGAAAAAAAAGCTTCCAGCAAGTTGTGTGGCTTTCAGGCAGAAAAACAAAGGAAAAAAAATGCTGAAAATGAGTGTTCTCCATAAATCCAATATTTTACATTCGTCAAGACGTGACAAAATGCTTTGATTAATGTGAAGCCTTTTCAGTAGCTGGCAACTAAGCCTGCCATTTCGACCACTGAATATACACTCCCACGACAGAATATGATTACAACATGACAGCTATATAACCAACATTAAAGGAGGACTCCAGGGAGACATTAAAGGCACAAAAGGATCCAGATCGCTATTCAATACTACATTATTAAAGGCTAATGTCACCTTTTGCACCAGGTTACACCCATATTTAGGGTGCAAGGCATTGTACACATAAGGTGTATTATTGTTTAGTGCCGCACACAGTTGCTTCAAATTTAAAAATGATTTCTGTAGCGAGGGAGAAGAACCTACACATAGTGTCATAGGGGTGGGCAGAGACAACCATAGCGCACGCCTGTGCAGGCAGTCCCATTCATGTCAACTGGGTTCCAGTGGCTGCATCCTTACCACCCCATTGGGCAGTTAGAGGGTGGAGGGAAACAACCATAGCGTACGCCTGCGCAGGGTCATGTTTACAGACAGATGGATGCACCCCCATGCAGGTGCACACACGCTGGGGTTGATTTAGGGTACTTTCACACTGGGACGGTGCTGTTTTAGCGGTCTTTTACCGCTGTTATAGCGGCGCTTTGGCAGCGCTTTTCAGGCGGCAGCCTGCGCTTTTAATCCCCAAGGCTTTTCAGGCGCTTCGGAAGCGGTACCCATTCATTTCAATGGGCAGGAGCAGTTTGGGAGCGATGTGTACACCGCTCCCGCACAGCCCCAAAGATGCTGCTTGCGGGAATTTTTTTCCCACCCCGCAAGCGCACCGCCCCAGTGTGAAAGCACTCGGGCTCTCAAACTGGGGAGGCGCTTTACAGGCGCTATTTTTAGCGCTAAAATGCCTGAAAAACCCCCCAGTGTGAAAGGGGGCTTACTAATGGAAAATTGACCGTGCACTCTGCAAGTGCAATTTCTCCAGAGCTTAGTAAATGAGCAGAAGCTCTGCTGACTTTAATCATCCAATCATGTGCAAGCAAAAATGCTGCTTTTTTATTTTCCTTGCATGTGATTGGGTATTCTTTGCAAAATGAAGCTTTACCTTATTTTCTAAGCTCTGGAGCAACTACAGTTTGAAAAGTGCATAGTCTATATTCCTTTATTAAATCAACCCCGCTGTCTGCATTTGGGAATGTGCACTCACACCCTCACTAGACTTGCCACCTCATCTCTTTAAACTCAAAATCATATTAATTACACAGGTTCTGTGGCTGATTAAGGTGGTAATTAAACTCACTTGATGCATTATTTGCATTAAATCAGCCTCAGAACCTGTGTAATTAATATGCGTTCGGGTTTAACAGGATGAGGTGGTAACCCTAACCCACACAGATGTCATATTGGGAGCAGCGACTGTGTGTCAATTGACACGAATGAGACTGCCTGCACAGGAATGCATGGAAAGCAAGGTCCATAAAGACATGGATGAGCGAGTTTGGGGTGGAGGAACTTGACTGTCCTGACCTCAACCCCATCTTTGGGATGAATTAGAGCGGAGACTGTAAGCCAGGCCTTCTCATCCAACATCAGTGCCTGACCTCACAAATGCGCTTCTGGAAGAATGGTCAAACATTCCTATAGACACACTCCTAAACCTTCTGGACAGCCTTCCTAGAAGAGCTGAAGCTGTTATTGCTGCGAAGGGTGGGCCAACTCAATATTGAACCCTACGCCTGAGATGCCATTAAAGTTCATGTATGTGTAAATGCAGGTGTCACAATACTTTTGACAATATAGTGTATGTGTGTGGGTGTATATATATATATATATATATATATATTATATATATACACACTTTTGACAATACAGTGTATGTATTTCAGCTGTGTATTTAGCCCTGGAGTTTACCTTTATGGCACACCCCCTTCAAATGCAGATCAAGTCCATTTCGTATGTATATGTTATTCCAATTTTCTTTTGCTAGACTTGCTGTTTAGTAATGGTCTGCTGCCTAAGCGAATGTAGATTAGGCTGGAGTTAAAACATTGCTGAACAATTTCAATTAGGCGGTATGGATCAGGGCGATGCAGATAGCAGCTAGGTTAGACAGAGGTTGACCCAAGGCAAAACTACTTTAAGAGGAAGGGAAAAAAAAAAAAGGAAAGTTTTGGAAGGGGCAGCCAAACTAATCCATTTTGTCATTTGGGAGTAGGCAGACTCAATCTTTCTGCCCTCAGATTAATGGAGCAGGCCCAAATGTTAAGAAGAGCACTTTAATTCCCTCTGATGTTTTCATTATCAATTCCTCAGTGGCACAAACTCATTTGCAATAATGCATAAGTAATTTGGTAGTCGGAAAGGAAGCTCTGCAGCCTCCAGGTCAGTCGTAACCTGCCAAATTGCTGACACACACGGAAAACGCTGTAACTTTGGATTATGTTAAAGAACCGCCGAGAACAGTCCTGGAGAAAATACGGCGTTAGCTTTGCGAGGATAAAAAGATTTTAATTCTAAAGCTGGCCTTACACCTGGAGTTTTGCTAATTTTGGTAACAAATTTGTCAATTTTCAGAATGTTTGCTCTATTAGTTAAGAGTTAAAGAGGACGCAAGCAAAAAACAATCAAAGCACAAAGATGGAAACTTTTTGTCAAATCGAAATGGGAGCGAACACATTTCTAATAGTTGAATGCACTCTTGGATGAGAAAACTAGTCTTATGAGCAAGCACTTGTCACAACTGATCCAGAAGTAGAATGTTCATTCTATGAAAATGGGGACATTGGAATGTTACTTGAATGAAAAGTCATTCAAAATGAGTGGAGTCGATGAAGGCACCGTAGTAGACATGGTGTAACCCACCCACCCATATGTATATATTGTATATTTTTTGTTGAAAGTTTTTAGTATGCACTAATATATTGTAGAGATGCACGATTCTGGCTAAAATGAGAATCGCAATTTTTTTGCTTAGAATAAAGATCACGATTCTCGCATTATCTTTCACATTATACAAAAAAATTGGGCCAACTTTACTGTTTTTTTTTTTTTAATTCAATAAAATATTTTTCCCCCCAAAAAAATGCATTTGAAAGACTGCTGCGCAAATACAATGTGACAAAAATATTGCAACAACTGCCATTTTATTCTCTAGGGTCTCTGCTAAAATATATATATATATAATGTTTGGGGGCTCCAAGTAATTTTGTAGCACAAAAAACTTTAACTTGTAAGAAACAAGTGTCAGAAAAAGGCTTAGTCTAATGCCCCGTACACACGATAGGATTTTCCGATGGAAAATGTGGGATAGGACCTTGTTGTCGGAAATTCCGACCGTGTGTGGGCTCCATCACACATTTTCCATAGGAATTTCTGACACAAAGTTTGAGAGCAGGCTATAAAATTTTCCGACAACAAAATCCGTTGTCGGAAATTCCGATCGTGTATACACAAATCCGTCGCACAAAGTGCCACGCATGCTCAGAATAAATAAAGAGATGAAAGCTATTGGCTACTGCCCTGTTTATAGTCCCGACGTATGTGTTTTACGTTACCGCGTTCAGAACGATCGGATTTTCCGACAACTTTGTGTGACCGTTTGTATGCAAGACAAGTTTGAACCAACATCCGTCGGAAAAAATCCATGGATTTTGTTGTCGGAATGTCTGATTAATGTCCGACCGTGTGTACAGGGCATAAGTAGTTAAACTGACCTCATTGACACACCGAAGTTAATACCTTTGAGTTAAAAGAACTAAATGTTACAATGTTTCTCTTTATGTCCGCCTAAGTCAGTGGTTCTCAACTCCTGTCCCCAGGACCCACTAACAGGCCAGATTTTAAGTACAGTGCCTTGCAAAAGTATTCACCTCCCTTTTTTTTGCGTTTTGTTGTCTCACAACCTGGAATTAACATGGATTGTTTGAGGATTTGCATCATTTAATTTACAGAACATGCCCACAACTTTGAAGATTTTTTTTTTAAATTGTGGAGCAAACAACAAATAGGACAAAATCACAGAAAAAGTCAATGTGCATAACTATTCACCCCCTAAAGTCAATACTTTGTAGAGCCACCTTTTGCAGCTATCACAGCTCCAAGTCGCTTTGGATAAGTCTCTATGAGCTTGCCACATCTTACCACTGGGATTTTTGCCCATTCCTCCTTGCAAAACTGCTCCAGCTCCTTCAAGTTGGATGGTTTGCACTTGTGAACAGTAATCTTTGTCTGACCACAGATTTTCTATTGGATTGAGGTCTGGGCTTTGACTAGGCCATTCCAACACATTTACATGTTTCCCCTTAAACCACTCAAGTTTTGCTTTAGCAGTGTGTTTGGGGTCATTGTCCTGCTGGAAGGTGAACCTCCGAACACACAGAGTGTGTATTTAGCACCATTCATCTTTCCCTCAACACTGACCAGTTTCCCAGTCCCGACTGCTGAAAAACATCTCCACAGCATGATGCTGCCACCACCATGTTTCACTGTGGGGATGGTGTTCTTTGGGTGATGTGATGTGTTGGGTTTGCGCCAGACATAGCGTTTTCTTTGAGGGCCAAAAAGTTCAATTTTAGTCTCATCAGACCAGAGCACCTTCCTCCATAAATTTTGGGAGTCTCCCACATGCCTTTTCGCAAACTCAAAACGTGCCATTTTGTTTTTTGCTGAAAGTAATGGCTTTCTTCTGGCCACTCGGCCATAAAGCCCAACTCTATGGAGCGTACGGCTTATTGTTGTCCTATGTACAGATACTCCAGTCTCTGCTGTGGAACTCTGCAGCTCCTCCAGGGTCACCTTAGGTCTCTGTGCTGCCTCTCTGATTAATGCCCTCCTTGCCCGGTCTGTGAGTTTTGGTGTGCGGCCGTCTCTTGGCAGGTTTGCTGTTGTGCCATGTTCTTTCCATTTGGTTATGATAGATTTGATGGTGCTCTGAGGGATCATCAAAGATATGGATATTTTTTTATAACCTAATCCTGACTTGTACTTCTCAACAACATTGTCCCTTACTTGTTTGGAGAGTTCCTTTGTCTTCATGGCAGTGTTTGGTTAGTGGTGCCTCTTGCTTAGGTGTTGCAGCCTCTGGGGCCTTTCAAAAAGGTGTGTATATGTAATGACAGATCATGTGACACTTAGATTGCACACAGGTGGACATCATTTCACTAATTATGTGACTTCTGAAGGTAATTGGTTGCACCAGAGCTTTTTATGGGTTTCATAACAAAAGGAGTGAATACATACACACATGCCAATTATCAGTTTTTTATTTCCGAAAAATAGTTTTATGTATATATTTTTCTAATTTTACTTCACCAACTTAGACTATTGTGTTCGGATCCATCACATATAATTCAGATAAAAAAAAAACATTGAACTAAAAGGTGTAATGTAACAAAATAGGTAAAAAGCCAAGGGGGTGAATACTTTTGCAAGGCACTGTATTACCTTGGGGAGATACAGACTAGAATACTGCAATCACTGAGCGGCAAATGATATCACATGTGATGTATTTCAATTATCTTGCAAACCTGGCCTGTTTGTGGGTCCTGAGGACAGGAGTTGAGAACCACTGGCATAAGCAATGTTGTGATAAACTTGGCAGGATAAACTTGTTTTGTTTTTTTTTATTATTTTGACAGCTGTCAGTTGGTGACCATTGAATGGCTCTGCACTGAATCGAGGAAATGCTGTTTTAAGATCGTGAAGTGGGGTTGAATCGCGATCTCGATTATTTAACAATTATTCGTGCAGCTCTAATATATTGTTTTCTGAATGTCTAGTGAGCTGGTATGCATAAAGGCTCCTGAGGAAGCCATAGTTTGGAGAAACATGTAGAGATGAATACATTAAATCAGTACTGTATGGATATTTCATGACACTATTATGATGTTTTATCAAAAATAATGATATTTTAATGTTTATAATAAGCATTTGATATTTTTCTACATTTTCTGTGTGTGGCACATTTAAAATCCCATTCTGTACTCTTGGTACTTATTTTGAAAGCACCATCGAATGGTCAGTCAAGCCTTTTTATTCTTTCCAATTTGAATAGAATTCAAACATTTTTAGGCAGACCAAGTCTTTGAGTTTGGATTGTGGGAGGGGGCGGTGTGGGTGGAGTAAAGAAAATGCAAATATTAAGTTTTCAAATCATCTAAATTGTAAACTTCTGAAACGAAAAATGGAAAAAGTGTATCGCTTCACAGTTTGCACTTGCCACTATCCAAAGCACCTAGTTGTGATTTCTGACTGCTGACAGTCTAAGCCCACACCAGAAAATCCAGAGAAACAGCCTGTCCCTCTCCAGCACACAGCATGTTGTGCATGTTTCCCTATTTGTAGAGGGGGGGGGGATGTCCATTCCATCCACTCAGGTCTCAGATTACACTCGGCTCCCTGCTCTACGCTGTGTAGTTTGTGACATCAGATTACCACCCCCTGCCTATTGAAGCTCAGAAATACTGTGTAAATTCTTCACTTTGAACAGATGTAAAGAAGAGCAGGCTACAACTTCTGTAAAAAGATTTGTTTCATCTCTGTGTATCCTCCGAGGCCAGTCACTGCAGTGGATATCCATTTGAAGACCAGGCCTTAAGTTTAAATCAGTATTTTTGCTAGAAAATTACTTATAACCCCTACTGCCACTTCTGAAAGCCAGCTGCCGGCTGAAAAAAAAAATACAGTGGTTATGGCTGATAGCTTCAGCCCTAAGCCCTGGTAAACCACTTGCAAACTGCAATGTACATATACATATTGCCATCTGCAAATGGTTAAATGCAAGTGTTTAAACCACTTTAAGATATAGTTGTAAATTTAAAAGCCATTCCCAATTATTTATATTTAAATCTTATATTTTATGCACATTTTTATATGTACAGCTTCCATAAAAAGCTCCTTAATGATTACAGGTGACAACACTCCTTGTCTCTAATTTGCTGTCCTGCATAGTCATGCACTTTCAAAGGAGGCTATAAGCTGCTGTTCCAATGCTCATTGCACAAGCATGCCGCACTGTTGTTACCATCAGGAAACCTATCTTCAGCAACGATAGGCAGAAGACATTGGAGCACATGCATGTAGACCGAAAGCAGCTGAAATAAGCTGGAGGAGATCTGCAGCACTGGCTGGGATTGGAATTGGGGAACAGAGTTCTACGAGTGCTAATGGCTTTGCCCCAATGTATGGGCAAGAGAAGTGTACTATTCACTTCTAGCTGGGGAAAAATAATGTACCATTCACTTTTTTTGACACTATCAACATAGTGATACGAGGGCTGTACCAAATGTAGTGCAAAAGTGGGCATACCTTTTGTTTATTACATAGCATAAGTTGTTCAAGTTTCACATGTTGGTACAGTAACTCTTCCTCTATAGTAACTCCTCCTTTTTCATTGCAGGTACTGTAAATATTAGATTCCAAGCAGAAGCAACATGCTGTCATTGAGTTCTTGATGAAGGGTGGGTGCAAGCTGTCCAACATCCACAGAAGGCAATGGTGTCATCTTCGTAAACATTCTGTAGCCTTCTGTGGACGTTGGACAGCCTGCACTCCTTCCAACAGTTTCCAGGTATGATCATAAGGCATAAGTGACTCTTTATTCTACATATTGCAGGTGGTAAGCAGTTGAGGAGCTACATGAGGCCATACACCGCCTGATCTGAACAACGTCAACATTATCTGTGCAAGGATATGCTGGATGTTTTCCAACGTGTTTGTAGGAACATCTCTTGAGGGGTGGAGGATGATCATTCACTTACTATCTTGGAAATGAAACAAAGCGTTCAGCAAGCATGGGCCCCGTGCACCTGTCAGGTGATCTGCACAGACGTTGGCGGCTTCTCCCAGCAGGTTTGCGGACGGGCAGATGTCTGGTTGCCTTTCATTCTCAGTGAGAAAACTGCCCGTCAATGGGCAGCCGGAGAAGTTTCATTAAAAATTTGTGCAGCGCTGGCAGAATTCTATCTTGCCATCTTGACAGGAAGAGAGAACAACAATGCACTATTGAATTCAGAGCTGTCTCAGCGTGGCTACTTTTATCTCATCTGCTGCATTACAAATAGCAGAGTTCAAAATCAAATTAACACTTAGCTAATTTATCGCAGAACTACATGGCACTTGGTGTTTTAAGTGGAGACATCACATTCACCGTTTTTATGCTGAAGTAGAACTATTCAGCAGAAAAATATCAATTAGGAAAACTATAGCACTGTGTTGGATGTTTAAAGAAAACCTGTCAGACATATAAAGCAACATGAACATCTTTAGTTAAAGGTATCCAAATGGATCCTGAACTCAGAATTGATGTCTTAAGGTGGCAAAGGTTTATTTCGTTTGCCATCTGAGGATCTGGGTTAGAGATTGGTGGTACAGGGGAACTTAATGCCAACCAACTTAAATTTGTGCATCAATTAATGGTTGTGAGAATTAGCGGCCCTTGAGGCCAGTTAATAGACCACCATGTAAGGTTTCTTCTTAGAAGGAACACATTGTCGATAATTTCAGAAACGCCTGTCCCAGCCATAACACAGAGACACTTTGAGGGCGCAATGCAGAACACTCTTTACCCTACACCAGTTTTATACACTTTTGCTTTGCTCATCTTATATTGCCTTACATACTTGTGATCCAGGCCGACCCTTGGGAAGCTCCTTTCACAGTGAGCCATAGAACAAAGACTCCACTGGGACATGGGGCAGATCAACTGGGAGTAGATCTTCCCCTTCAACGGGAACCTGCATCACCACCCACCACCTTACTCCTATCTCCTAAGGAAAGAACCCTGAGGAACCACTTCCTCTCCCCATTATCACCCACTACAAGAAGTGACCTAACCCAGCCTGATGCATGACCATCCACAGTTAACCCTGAAAGTACCAAACATTAACCCATGCAGTACATTAATACAGAACTTGCTCCACATGCCTGTCCCAGAGACCAGCTGTGAATAGCTCTTCCCATTTCCCTTCTATAGATAGCATCTTAACTAGAATTCCTTTGGAGAATGGAAAACCCACCAGGGGATAGTGATAGCAGCACAGACTCTGTTTAAAGCTGGCCATACATCGCTAGATTTTCAATTGAACTTTTGCAGAAAAATCATTCATCTGAATATTCTGGAGAGTGCTAAATCAGGTGCAGCTCTGCACAGAAACCAATCAGCTTCCAGGTTTTAGTGTCAAAGCTTAACTGAACAAGCTAAAGTTAGAAGCTGATTGACTACCATGAACATTTTTTCCAGTTTTAGTACATCTCCCCCATTGAGTCAACTAATTTTGGTCAAAAGTCCCTCAAAATTCATCTAGACCTACTATCTGAATGGAATCCCAGATGTATCAAACAGATTTCAGTACAGCATGTGGGAATTTCCTGAACAAAAAAACACATTCATAGTCAGAATTTCATTTGTATGAGTTGGGGTGGTGGTTGAGCTGACTCAACTAACCCTTGGAAAAGAAACATTTAAAATGGCATTAACTCAACTCAACCTAAGAACACCATACCTACAGTCAAGCATTGAGGTAGAAACATTATGCTTTGGAGCTGTTTTTCTGCTAAAGGTACAGGCCAACTTTGCGGCATTGAGGGGCCAATGGACAGGGCCATGTATTGTAAAATCTTGAATGAGAACCTTTCTTTCCTCAGTCAGAACACTAAAGTTGGCTCATGGATGGGTCTTCCAGCATGACTGTGACCCAAAACATACCGCCAAGGCAATAAAGGAGTGGCTCAAGAAGAAGCCCATTAACCACTTCAATACAGGGCTTTTATACACCCTTCCTTCCCAGACCAAATTTTAGCTTTCAGCGCTCTCACACTTTGAATGACAATTACTCAGTCATGCTACACTGTACCCAAACCAAATTTTTATCATTTTTTTCTCACAAACATAGCTTTCTTTTAGTGGTATTTAATCACTGCTGTTTTTTTTATTTTTTGCAATATAAGCGAAAAAAGAGAGAAATTTTTGAAAAAAAAACACTTTTTTTTAGTTTTTATTGTAAAATTTTGCAAATAAGTAATTTTTCTTCATAAATTTGGGCCAAAATGTATACTGCTACATATCTTTAGTAAAAATAACCCAAATTAGTGTATATTATTTGGTCTCTGTGAAAGTTATAGAGTCTACAAGCTATGGTGCAAATCATTGAAAAATGATCACATCTGATCACACCTGATGTACTGAAGGCCTATCTCATTTCTTGAGGCCCTAACAAGCCAGGAAAGTACAAATACCCCCCAAATTACCCCTTTTTGGAAAGCAGACATTCCAAGGTATTTAGCAAGAGGCATGGTGAGCTTTTTGAAGTTGTAATTTTTTCCCACAATTCTTGGAAATTTTTTTTTTTTTTTTTTTTTTTTTTTTTTTTGCACAAAATTGTCATAATAACAAGTTATTTCTCTCACACAGCACATGCATACTTGCAATGACACCCCAAAATACATTCTGCTACTCCTCCTGAGTATAGTGATACCACATGTGTGAGACTTTTACACAGCCTGGCCACATACAGAGGTCTAAAATCCAACTAGCACCGTCAGGCATTTTACGAGCATAAATTGCACATCTCATATGATGACAACCTATCACACTTTTGAAGGCCCTGGAGCACCAGGACAACGGAAACGCCCACAAAATGACCCCATTTTGGAAAGCTAACACCCCAACGTATAATCTATGAGGCATAATTAGTCTTTTGAATGGTTCATTTTTTTCCCGAAGTTTTTGGAAACTGTGGAAAAAAAAATGAAAACGCATTTTTTTTACACAAAGTTGTCCATTCATAAGATATTTACAACACATAGCATGTACATAGCAAAAATGACACCCCAAAATACATTCTGCTACTCCTCCTGAGTATGGCGATACCAAATGTGTGAGACTTTTACACAGCCTGGCCACATACAGAGGCCCAACATTGAAGTAGCAGCTTCAGGCATTCTAGGAGCATAAATTACACATCTCATTTCTCAACCACCTATTACAATTTTGAAGGCCCTGGAGCACCAGGACAATGGAAACACCCACAAAATGACCCCATTTTGGAAAGCTAACACCCCAACGTATAATCTATGAGGCATAATTAGTCTTTTGAATGGTTCATATTTTTCCCGAAGTTTTTGGAAACTGTGGGAAAAAAATGAAAACGCATTTTTTTTTACACAAAGTTGTCCATTCATAAGATATTTCCAACACATAGCATGTACATAGCAAAAATGACACCCCAAAATACATTCTGCTACTCCTCCTGAGTGTAGCGATACCAAATGTGTGAGACTTTTACACAGCCTGGCCACATACAGAGGCCCAACATTGAAGTAGCAGCTCCAGGCATTCTAGGAGCATAAATTACACATCTCATTTCTCAACCACCTATTACATGTTTGAAGGCCCTAGAGCACCAGGACAACGGAAACGCCCACAAAATGACCCCATTTTGGAAAGCTAACACCCCAACGTATAATCTATGAGGCATAATTAGTCTTTTGAATGGTTCATTTTTTTCCTGAAGTTTTTGGAAACTGTGGAAAAAAAATTAAAACGCATTTTTTTTAC
This sequence comes from Lithobates septentrionalis, assembly GCA_037952835.1. Taxonomy (NCBI): domain Eukaryota; kingdom Metazoa; phylum Chordata; class Amphibia; order Anura; family Ranidae; genus Lithobates; species Lithobates septentrionalis. The sequence continues at coordinate 2,050,312 of JBBDGP010000651.1, forward strand.
ACAAAGTTGTCCATTCATAAGATATTTCCAATACATAGCATGTACATAGCAAAAATGACACCCCAAAATACATTCTGCTACTCCTCCTGAGTGTGGCGATACCAAATGTGTGAGACTTTTACACAGCCTGGTCACATACAGAGGCCCAACATTGAAGTAGCAGCTCCAGGCATTCTAGGAGCATAAATTACACATCTCATTTCTCAATCACCTATTACAATTTTGAAGGCCCTGGAGCACCGGGACAATGGAAACACCCACAAAATGACCCCATTTTGGAAAGCTAACACCCCAACGTATAATCTATGAGGCATAATTAGTCTTTTGAATGGTTCATATTTTTCCCGAAGTTTTTGGAAACTGTGGGAAAAAAATGAAAACGCATTTTTTTTTACACAAAGTTGTCCATTCATAAGATATTTACAACACATAGCATGTACATAGCAAAAATGACACCCCAAAATACATTCTGCTACTCCTCCTGAGTGTAGCGATACCAAATGTGTGAGACTTTTACACAGCCTGGCCACATACAGAGGCCCAACATTGAAGTAGCAGCTCCAGGCATTCTAGGAGCATAAATTACACATCTCATTTCTCAACCACCTATTACATGTTTGAAGGCCCTAGAGCACCAGGACAACGGAAACGCCCACAAAATGACCCCATTTTGGAAAGCTAACACCCCAACGTATAATCTATGAGGCATAATTAGTCTTTTGAATGGTTCATTTTTTTCCTGAAGTTTTTGGAAACTGTGGAAAAAAAATGAAAACGCATTTTTTTTACACAAAGTTGTCCATTCATAAGATATTTCCAACACATAGCATGTACATAGCAAAAATGACACCCCAAAATACATTCTGCTACTCCTCCTGAGTGTGGCGATACCAAATGTGTGAGACTTTTACATAGTCTGGCCACATACAGAGGCCCAACATCCAAGTAGCACTGTCAGTTGTTCTAGGAGCATACATTACACATAAATTCCTGCCAACCTATCACATTGTTGAAGGCCCTTCATATTTCTAACACATAGCATGTACTGTAGAAGCCAATTACAAACCAAAATACATTCTGTTGAGTAAAGGGTAAAGAAAAGATTACCTGCAGTTTTAGTAGTGCAGTGGTCCACAGAGAAGAGCATCGGTCCAGGCAGCAGGCAGGAACGTGGACAGCGACAGCAAAACAGGCAGCAGGCAAGAATAGTCAGTACAGGTAGAGATGTCAGCACAGCCAAAGCATTAGTCCAGATAGCAGGCAGGGATGTGGTCAGCAGCAGCAAAAGGATCAAAGGATCATCCATGCAGCAGGCAGGAATACTGTCCATAGTTAGTACATGCAGCAGGCAGAGGTATGGTCAGCACAGCCAGAGTATTTGTCCAGGGAGCAGGCAGTACCATCAAGCTTAGGGCATTGGTCAGGAAAGAATGGGGACAGGGGTAGAGGCTTCTCCCACCCAAATCGCTTTGAAGCCTCCGGGCAACCAGACCCTGTTATGGGAACACAGAAAACCAAAAACTGGTTTTCTGAACTCCGAACACTATTCTGGAGCCCCTCACATATGTGAGACCCCTGTGTAGGAGGGTGAAAGATCAATCCAAGGGGCAGGCAAAAACATGGTCAACAGGCCGAGGTCAGTGCAGGTAAAAGGCAGAAATAGACGGTAGACAGAGGCATAGTCGATACAGTCCAGGGTCAGTTCACGTGAAAGGCAAAAACATGGCGGAAAAACAATGCAGACGGTAGGCAGAGGCATAGTCGAGAAACAGGCCAGGGTCGGTTCACATGGAAGGCAATAATATGGTTGGTTGAGGAAGGTAAATATTCAGGACAGAAATTAAAAACGGGGAAATGGCAGTATTAGAAATATGGACTAATAATTTTCCAGAGTGTGATATCGCCTGAAGCATTCTCCGATGCAAAGGCCAGGTTGGGAGGGACAGTCAGTACAATGGAAGCTCGTATCTTTCCTAATTCCTCTTTTGGTGCACACCCGACATTTTTTTTGGCGTCGTCTTCCGGATCCTGTTGGTGGAATATGGTCTGGGAAATGGCGCTCATGTAGTCTGCTGACAGAATCGGAGCGAATGCTTTCTGGGGGGGATACTTGCTGATAAATCAGGGCAGTGACAATGTCTTCAATAAACTTTATTAAGGTGGTGGGTGTTTCTGTGGATTTTTGGTATATTATGAAAGAATTTAAAAGGGCCAAATGAAAAAAGTAAATTGCGACTTTTTTGTACCAGAATAATGATTTTCTTGTTGAAAGATAGGGCTGCAACAACTGATCGTTTAAATCCACCCCCCCCATGTATTTATTGTACTCAGTGATACAGGTAGGCTTGCGAACGGTACCGCGTCTTCTGTGAAGTTCCACCGAGGTGTCATCGTGGATGGTGGACATGATGTACACGTCTTTTCTATCCCTCCACTTCACAGCCAACACTTCTTCGTTCCTCAAGCTTCTCGATTCCCCCCTTGGAATGTTTGTGGTGACAAGACACTGTGGGAAGCCCTTTCGGTTTTTTCTAGTTGTACCACAGGCCAAAGTTTGTTTGAGATGTAGGTGGCGGAGAAGGGGCAAACTCGTATAATAATTATCCATATAAATATGGTACCCCTTTTGGAGGAGTGGGAATGCCAACTCCCAAACAATTTTCCCACTTATTCCCATATACGAGGGACACTCAGGGGGCTGGAGCTGGGAATCTTTCCCTTCGTACACGCGGAATGCGTACACATAACCGGTGGCACTTTCACAAAGCTTGTTAAGCTTCAAGCCATACCTCGCCCTCTTACTGGGTATATATTGTTTGATTCCCAGCCGGCCTGTGAAATGCACCAGGGATTCGTCCACAGATATATTTTTTTCAGGGACATAAACTTCGGCAAACTTCTGGGAAAAAAAATTAATTAGGGGGCGAACTTTATATAATTTGTCAAAGTTTGGGTGATTTCGGGGGGGGCACTGTGAGTTGTCATTGAAATGCAAGAAGCGCATTATGATTTCGTATCGGGACCTGGACATGGCTGCTGAAAAAATTGGCATATGGTGGATGGGTCTGGTCGACCAATACTTATGAATTTCATTTTTTTTTGTAAGCCCCATGTTCAGGGTTAGGCCTAAAAACAATTTTAGCTCCACTACTGTTAGCGGTCTCCACTCAAAAGGGCGGGCATAGCTGGAGCTGGGGTTGGCTGCAATAAATTGTTGGGCAAACAGATTAGTTTGGTCCACGATGCCTTGAATCCAATCGTTTGGGAAAAATAAATTAAAAAAATCCATTTGTGTAAATCCTGCAGTGTTGACCTGCACACCCGACTGTGCTGTAAAAGGGGGGATCGTGGCTGACCCTGTGGTAGAAGGCAGCCACAATGGGTTTGCCAAGGAATCTGGAAGATGGGTTTGGGCCCTACTTCTTTGGCGTCCACTTGTGCTGGGTCTTTCCTCCTGGGGTCTACCGCCGCTGGCACTGCTGGTAGCTGCCTGGTTTTCAGATCGTCGTCTTTTTGGACGGACTACTTCCTCCTCTAAATCTGATCCAGATGTGCTGCCTTCGGGGGGCTCATATTCCGAATCAGAACCAGAATCTGAACTGAGCGGTGAGAGCTCCCCGTTGCTCTCATCGGTCAGACTCAGGATCTGGTATGCCTCTTCTGGGGTGTACATCTTTCTGGACATAGTGGCTGACTGGCTGTATGTACTCTGGTGGCAAGTGATGAGGTGGCGGGTACTCTGGTGGCAGATGATGAGGTGGCGGGTACTCTGGTGGCAGGTGATGAGGTGGCGGGTACTCTGGTGGCAGGTGATGAGGTGGCGGGTACTCTGGTGGCAGGTGATGAGGTGGCAGGTACTCTGGTGGCAGGTGATGAGGTGGCGGGTACTCTGGTGGCAGGTGATGAGGTGGCAGGTACTCTGGTGGCAGGTGATGAGGTGGCAGGTGATGAGGTGGCAGGTACTCTGGTGGCAGGTGATGAGGTGGCAGGTACTCTGGTGGCAGGTGATGAGGTGGCGGGTACTCTGGTGGCAGGTACTCTGGTGGTGAGGTGGCGGGTACTCTGGTGGCAAGTACTCTGGTGGCAGGTGATGAGGTGGCAAGTACTCTGGTGGCAGGTGATGAGGTGGCGGGTACTCTGGTGGCAGGTGATGAGGTGGCGGGTACTCTGGTGGCAGGTGATGAGGTGGCGGGTACTCTGGTGGCAGGTGATGGACAGGTACTCTGAGATGACAGGTACTTTGAGGTGACAGGTACTCTGAGGTGACAGGTACTGAGGTGACAGGTACTGAGGTGACAGGTACTGAGGTGACAGGTACTCTTTATTTAGGAGGGGCGATCTGGGCACAGTAGTACATGTAATTAGTAACTCACTGTTAGCTGATCTCTTCTCCTCACACTGGATCGGTGTGTGAGGAGAAGAGCCCAGCAACAGCAGTTACTGTGTGACTGTGTGTTTGTTTACATTAGTGACCGGCTGTGATTGGACACAGCCGGTCATGTGATGCAGAGCCATGTCATTGGCTACAGTGATCGGGGCTGAGCTGTATCCAGGGGAAAAGCCTCAGCCCCGATCACCGCTCTGATCACTCCTCTTCCGCCGGAACCCGCCTCATACACGCTTCCCAATGCCGCTCTGCATCCGCCGTTACCGACGCTCCGCCGCCCGCCGCCCGCCGCCGCCGCCGCTTCAATACCCCCATCGGGGAACGGCTGTGTCCTGAGGGACACAACGGTACCCCGATCGCCGCTCTGCGGGCCCCCAGGGGCCCGCAGTAGCGGCGGAAAGCCGAGGCCGTCATATGACGCCCACCCAGGATGGGAGATCCCATCTGTGGACGTCATTTGACTATGGCCGGGTATTGAAGCGGTTAAGGTCATGGAGTGGCCTAGCCAGTCTCCAAACCCTAATCCTATAGAAAATTTATGGAGGGAGCTGAAACTTCGGGTTGCCAAGCGACAGCCAAGGAACCATAAGGATTTAGAGAAGATCTGTAAAGAAGAGTGGACCAAAATCCCTCCTGAGATGTGTGCAAACCTGGTAACCAACTACATGAACCCTCTTACCTCTGTGCTTGCCAACAAGGGTTTCTCCACCAAGTACTGTTTTTCTTGGGGACCAAATGCTTATTTTACTTACTGAACTGCAACTTGATTTATACATTTTTTATCATGTGTTTTTTCTGGATTTTTGGTTGATATTCTGTCTCTATCATTTAAAATATACCTATGATAAAAAAACTTATAGACCCTTAATTTCTTTGTGAGTGGGCAAACTTACAAAATCTGCAGGGGATCAAATAATTATTTTCCCCACTGTATATTCCAAGGTAAACGCAACACCACTTATTTCATGTCATTAAATACTATAATGCAACCTTGACATACATTCAATGAGCAAAGTTTTGAGCATCCCTGCTCCTTATCTAAGCTAATTGGGTATAAAAATGATATACATCGTATATATGAACTATATGTAGTTACAATATTTATACTGCATGTATCTGAAGTTGAATGCCATCACTACATTGATGAGAACATAGCTAGAAGAAAATACTTTGGCTTTTCAGACAGTCTCAGACTGTGAAAGGGATTAAGACATGAAATATTTTTGCTGCCAGACTGAAAACAATCCTGCATCCCCTGGTTTTCTGATAATACAAGGAAGCTCTGGCCCTCCAGATTGCAATTTGATCTGAGGATATCCAAAATCTGCAGGTCAACTCTCCCTGCTTAATAGATGGAAAAGATTCAATGCTAAGAACTCATATCATTCGGGCATGTGCAGCTACAATCTATTTGTCGGAAATAGCAGGAGCCCCCACGGGGGGGAAATTCTCTGCGCTGCGCTATATGTTGTAGAATTAAGATGACTATGCTGAGTATTTGGTGTGACAACCTGCTGTTCTGCCGTAAGCTTAAAATTGAGATTTCTTTGTGTCCGTTATTTGTTAAAGGTTAGGGCTTTTGTCCAATTTAAATATTTTCAAAGGAATGGTGACATATTTTGGACATTCTGTGATTGTGTACTAAAATGCCAAGCAAGTGTAAAATTTTGGATGATAATCAAAGAATACTATGTAAAACCATAAAATATGAAAAGAACCATCAAAATAGAATATATAGAGCCATAGGCTATATTGGGACTTTTACGATAGGAGTCTATGTTGTGTTACATTAAATGCGGAGTGGCAGCCAGTGAGGACTGGCACAAGGATCAAAGTTACAAATGACCCCGTAGAGCAGCTTTCATTTACACATTTTTTCCACCCAGCAAAAAATTCCATCATGGTGGCCCCTCCTGCTAAATGCCTTGCTCCCATTAGGCAGCTTCTCAACATAGCCCATCTGACCAGGCTACTATGTGCCAGCAAATCTGACCATCGTGGAATGGTGCCAGTCTTGGACTTATGTATTGGCTTTGCTCCAAAGAGATAGACATACCTCCCAACTTTTTCACATGAGAATGAGGGACACCTATTAGCAATGTATGTATGTGTAGGACACCCCCCCCCCTGCCACGCCCCCTTAAAGGAGAATTATACAAAAAGAAGATTAAGTTAAACCCACAAGTGCTTTTTTTTACTACTACTATTCCTTTATATTGGCTATTGAAATTTATAAATGCAGCAATTTAGAATTTGGATGAAAGTTTTAGCACTGGGAAACACTTTTTGAAAGAAAATAAATAAATAAATAGTGCATTTTATATAGATCAGAGCATAATGAGGGACAAATGAGGAGGAAAGAGGGACAGCGGGACTTAGTTCCAAATCAGGGACAGCCCATCGAATGGGAGCTTTGGATAGGTGTGGCACTATTCCAATGACCATCAATAAAACACAAAACATAATGTAGACTCTAAGTGCCAGCCAGTGAGGACTGGCAAGAGGATCAAAGTGACAAATACACTCCCCCAAAGCAGACTTTTTATTTCCACAATGTGTCCACTCGGCAGAAAATTCCTTTATGGTGACTTAAAGTGTCACTAAACCCACATAATAAAACAGCTATAATAAATGGTGTATTACATGCTGTTCATTCTCACTCAGTCATTATGAGATTTGTTAGTTGTATTCGCAAAAAAACTGTTTGATCCATTACCTCCCTATCACATTTTTTTTTTTTGAAAATTGTTTTTATTGCAGTTTTTCAAAGTGAAGTACAATACATTACAGAGCCTTTTGGGC